>CM038682.1:121642088-122354147 GCA_021605205.1 Aegilops longissima
TGATGTGGAACAAATAGAAGAATTTGTTGCTTTTATGGGTGCTTATGAAATTGAAGCTATGTGTAAAGAGTTCGAGGATTTTGATGATGCTGTTTATAGATCTGAAAATTTAGCTATCCTCAAATATTGCTATGAGAATTATAAATACAACTATGATATTAATGCACTTATTAAGAAAGTCTCCGCTGTCCAAGAAGAGACTAATATTTTGCAGGAATCTATGGAAGAAGAAATTGATGAAACTGTGAGCTCATTGGATGAAAAAGATGATGAGAAGAGCGAAGAACAAAAGGAGGAAGAGCAGATTAGCTACCCGTGCCCACCTTCTAATGAGAGTAACCCTCCAACTCATACATTATTTAATTCCCCTTCGTGCTTACCGAAGGATGATTGCTATGATGACTGTTATGATCCCTATGATTCTTTTGAAATATCCCTTTGTGATGATGCTTGCTATGCTTGTGGCCAAGATGCCAATATGAATTATGCCTATGGAGATGAACTTGCTATAGTTCCTTATGTTAAACATGAAATTGTTGCTATTGCACCCACGCATGATAGTCCTATTATCTTTTCGAATTCTTCCGATTATACTATATCAGAGAAGTTTGCCCTTATTAAGGATTATATTGATGGGTTGCCTTTTACCGTTGCACATGATGATTTTGATAGATATAATACGCATGTGCTTTCTGCTCCTACTTGCAATTATTATGAGAGAGGAACTATATCTCCACCTCTCTATGTTTCCCACACGATAAAATTGCAAGAAACTGTTTATACTATGCATTGGCCTTTACTATGTGTGCATGAATTGTTCTTTTATGACATGCCGATGCATAGGAAGAGAGTTAGACTTCGTCATTACATGATATATGTTACTTTGTGCTCACTACTAAATTACAAATCATTGTTAATTAAAATTGGCTTTGATATACCTTGGGATCCGGGTGGATTGACTACTTGAGCACCATATGCCTAGCTTAATGGCTTTAAAGAAAGCGCTGCCAGGGAGACAACCCGGAAGTTTTAGAGAGTCATTTATTTCTGTTGAGTGCTTTCATATAGTTTAAAAACAATAAAAATAAAGAGGGGAACCCAAAACTTTTTCAAAAAGAAAAGTGAAAGTAAGAGAGACAAGCATTGTTGAAGTGGGAGAGCTCCTTGAACTTTGTTCATGCTGACGGCAACTTTGTGAATCTTGATTACAGAAACTTCTCAACAAAAATAATTATCCCCTTGTACAATTCCGTTGTATTGTAAAAATAATGTGCCAAGGTTTGCCTTTAGGATGTTTACAATGCTTGTTGGTTTGTGCGGTGCAGGACAGAAACTTTGGCTGTAGTGCGTGAATTTTAATTTTTTACTGGAACGTCAAATGGTTCTGATTCTTTTTGTACTGTCTTGCTGTACAACTTTTTTATTTTTCCTAATTTTGGCAGAAGTTTTCAAGTATCATAAATATGGTGAATGTTCAGATTTCTAGAGACTGTTCTGTTTTAGACAGATTCTGTTTTTGATGCATAGTTTGCTTGTTTTTTTGAAACTATCAATTTATATCAGTGGGTTAAGCCATGAAAAAGTTATATTACAGTAGACACCATGCAAAAACAAAATATGAGTTGGTTTGTAACAGTACTTATAGTAGTGATTTGCTTTATTATACTAACGGATCTTACCGAGTTTTCTGTTGAAGTTTTGTGTGGATGTAGTGTCTAATCGAGGATGTTTCGATGTGAGAAGAAGGAAGAGAGGCAAGAGCTCAAGCTTGGGGATGCCCAAGGCACCCCAAGTAAATATTCAAGGAGACTCAACTGTCTAAGCTTGGGGATGCTGGGGAGGCATCCCCTCTTTCTTCAACAAATATCGGTATGTTTTCGGATTCGTTTCGTTCATGCGATATGTGCAAGTCTTGGAGTGTCTTTTGCAATTAGGTTTTTATTTTTCTTTTATGCACCATGCTGGTATGAGATAGTCCTTGGTTGATTTATAGAATGCTCATTGCACTTCACTAATATCTTTTGAGTATGGCTTTATAGAATGCTTCATGTGCTTCACTTATATCATTTGAAGTTTGGATTGCCTGTTTCTCTTTACATAGACAACCGCCATTTGTAGAATGCTCTTTTGGTTCACTTATATTTGTTAGAGCGTGGGCATATCTTTTGTAGAAAGAATTATACTCTCTTGCTTCACTTATATCTATTTAGAGAGATGACAGGAACTGGTCATTCACATGGTTAGTCATAAAATCCTACATAAACTTGTAGATCGCTGAATATGATATGTTTGATTCCTTGCAATAGTTTTGCGATATAAAGATGGTGATATTAGAGTTATGCTAGTGAGTGGTTATGATTTGTAGAGACACTTGTGTTGAGGTTTGCAAGTCCCGTAGCATGCACGTATGGTAACCGTTGTGTGACAAATTTGAAGCATGGGGTGTTTCTTTGATTGTCTTCCTTATGAGTGGCGGTCGGGGACGAGCGATGGTCTTTTCCTACCAATCTATCCCCCTAGGGGCATGCGCAGTAGTACTTTGCTTCGAGGGCTAATAAACTTTTGCAATAAGTATATGAGTTCTTTATGACTAATGTGAGTCCATGGATTATACGCACTCTCACCCTTCCATCATTGCTAGCCTCTTCGGTACCGTGCATTGCCCTTTCTCACCTCGAGAGTTGGTGCAAACTTCGCCGGTGCATCCAAACCCCATGATACGATACGCTCTGTCACACATAAGCCTCATTATATCTTCCTCAAAACAGCCACCATACCTACCTATCATGGCATTTCCATAGCCATTCCGAGATATATTGCCATGCAACTTCCATCATCATCATATACATGACTTGACCATTCATTGTCATATTTCTTTGCATGATCGTAAGATAGCTAGCATGATGTTTTCATGGCTTGTCCGTTTTTTGATGTCATTGCTACGCTAGATCATTGCACATCCCGGTACACCGCCGGAGGAATTCATATAGAGTCATATCTTTGTTCTAGATATCGAGTTGTAATATTGAGTTGTAAGTAAATAAAAGTGTGATGATCATCATTATTAGAGCATTGCCCCAGTGAGGAAAGGATGATGGAGACTATGATTCCCCCACAAGTCGGGATGAGACTCCGGACGAAAAAAATAAAAAAAAATAAAAAAGAGAAAGGCCAAAAAAAAGAGAAGGCCCAATAAAAAAGAAAACAAAAAACATGAGAGAAAAAGAGAGAAGGGGCAATGTTACTATCCTTTTACCACACTTGTGCTTCAAAGTAGCACCATGTTCTTCATAGAGAGAGTATCCTATGCTTTCACTTTTATATACTAGTTTGAATTTTGTTTATAGAACTTGGCTTGTATATTCCAACGATGGGCTTCTTCAAATGCCCTAGGTCTTCATGAGCAAGCAAGTTGGATGCACACCCACTTAGTTTCAGTTTGAGCTTTCATACACTTATAGCTCTAGTGCATCTGTTGCA
Source organism: Aegilops longissima (assembly GCA_021605205.1). Classification (NCBI taxonomy): domain Eukaryota; kingdom Viridiplantae; phylum Streptophyta; class Magnoliopsida; order Poales; family Poaceae; genus Aegilops; species Aegilops longissima. The sequence continues at coordinate 121,645,569 of CM038682.1, forward strand.
TGGCAATCCCTATTCCTCGCATTGACATCAATTGATGGGCATCTCCATAGCCCGTTAATTAGCCGCGTCGATGTGAGACTTTCTCCCTTTTTGTCTTCTCCACATAACCTCCATCATTATATTCTATTCCACCTATAGTGCTATATCCATGGCTTGCGCTCATGTATTGCGTGAGGGTTGAAAAGGCTGAAGCGCGTTAAAAAGTATGAACCAATTGCTCGGCTTGTCATCGGGTTGTGCATGATGGGGCATTTTGTGTGACGAAAATGAAGCATGGCCAAACTGTATGATTTTGTAGGATAAGCTTGCTTTGGCCTTGTTGTTTTGAAAAGACATGATTGCTTTATTGGTACGCTCAAGTATTATTGTTTTTATGTCAAATGATAGACTATTGCTGTGAATCACTCGTGTTTTAATAATCATGCCATGATTAGACATATGATCAAGATTATGCTAGGTAGCATTCCACATCAAAATTATTCTTTTTATCATTTACCTACCGAGGACGAGCAGGAATTAAGCTTAGATGCTGATACGTCTCCGTCAGATCTATAATTTTTATTGTTCCATGCCAATATTATTCACTTTCATATACTTTTTGGCAACTTTTTATATTATTTTTGGGACTAACATATTGATCCAGTGCCCAGTGCCAGTTCCTGTCTGTTGCATGTTTTATGTTTCGCAGAATATCCATATCAAACGGAGTCCAAACGGGATAAAAACGGACGGAGCTTATTTTTGGAAAATATGGAAAATTCCAGAAGAAAAATTCACGCGAGACGGTGCCCGAGGTGGTCACGAGACAGGGGGCGCGCCTCCCCCCCGGGCGCACCGCCTACCCTCGTGAGCCCACTGTAAGGCGGTTGATGCTCTTCTTTTGCCGCAAGAAAGATACTATTCGGAAAAAAAAATCACAGAAAAGGTTTCAGGCCAATCGGAGTTACGGATATCCATATATACGCGAAACGGTGAAACAGAGCCAGAACAGAACGCAGAAACAGAGAGATAGATCCAATCTCGGAGGGGCTCTCGCCCTTCCCAAGCCATGGGAGCCAAGGAACAGAGAAACCTCCTCCCATCTAGGAGGAGGTTAAGGAAGAAGAAGAAGAAGGGGGCTCTCTCCCCTTGCTTCCGTGGCGCCGAGGCGCCACTGGGCCATCATCATCACCGCGATCTTCATCAACACCGCCATCTTCACCAACATCTCCATCACCTTCCCTTGTATATTCAGCGGTCCACTCTCCCGCAACCCGCTGTACCCTCTACTTGAACATGGTGCTTTATGCTTCATATTATTATCCAATGATGTGTTGCCATCCTATGATGTCTGAGTAGATTTTCGTTGTCCTATCGGTTATTGATGAATTGCTATGATTGATTTGAGTTGCATGTTTTATTATTGGTGCTGTACTATGGTGCCCTCCGTGTCGCGCAAGCGTGAGGGATTCCTGCTGTAGGGTGTTGCAATGCATTCGTGATTCGCTTATAGTGGGTTGCGTGAGTGACTGAAACACAAACCCGAGTAAGTAGGTTGTTTACGTATGGGATAAAGGGGTCTTGATGCTTTAATGCTATGTTTCGGTTTTACCTTAATGAATCTTTAGTAGTTGCGGATGCTTGCTAGAGTTCCAATCATAAGTGCATATGATCCAAGTAGAGAAAGTATGTTAGCTTATGCCTCTCCCTCAAATAGAATTGCAATAACGATTATCGGTCTAGTAACATAGTCAGTTGCCTAGGGACAATTCCACAACTCCTACCACCACTTTTCTACACTCGCCATATTTACTTTAGTTGTGTCTTTATCTAAACAGCCCCTAGTTTTATTTACGTGTTCTTTACTTTCTTGCAAGCCTATCCAAAAACACCTACAAAGTACTTCTAGTTTCATACTTGTTCTAGGTAAAGCGAACGTCAAGTGTACGTAGAGTTGCATCGGTGGTCGATAGAACTTTAGGGAATATTTGTTCTACCTTTAGCTCCTCGTAGGTTCGACACTCTTACATATCGAAAACTGTTGCGATCCCCTATAATTGTGGGTTATCAAGAATGTGTACCTGGAGAACAACAAGGGAGGCTGAGGGAGTCCCGGATTAGGGGGTGTCCAGATAGCCGAACTATAACCTTTGGCCGGACTCCTGGACTATGAAGATACAAGATTGAAGACTTCGTTCCGTGTCCGGATGGGAATTTCCTTGGCGTGGAAGGCAAGCTTGGCGATACGGATATGTAGATCTCCTCCCATTGTAACCGACTCTGTGTAACACTAGCCCTCTCCGGTGTCTATATAAACCGGAGGGTTTTAGTCCGTGAGGACTAACAACAATCATACCATAGGCTAGCTTCTAGGGTTTAGCCTCTCGATCTCGTGGTAGATCTACTCTTGTACTACCCATATCATCAATATTAATCAAGCAGGAGTAGGGTTTTACCTCCATCGAGAGGGCCCCAACCTGGGTAAAAACATCGTGTCCCTTGCCTCCTGTTACCATCCGCCTAGACGCCCGATTCGGGACCCCTACCGAGATCCGCCGGTTTTGACACCGACATTGGTGCTTTCATTGAGAGTTCCACATTGTGCCGCCATCAGAAGGATGCTGTTGGGGAACGTAGTAATTTCAAAAATTTTTCACGCATTAACGCAAGATCATGGTGATGGCATAGCAACGAGAGGGAGAGTGTATGTCCACGCACTGTGAGACCGTAAGCGGAAACGCTATAACAACGCGGTTGATGTAGTCGACGTCTTCACGATCCGACCGATCCAAGTACCGAACGCACGACACCTCCGAAGTTCAGCACACGCTCAGCTCGATGACGATCCCCGGCCCGATCCAGCAAAGCGTCAGGATGAGTTTCGTCAAGACGACGGCGTGCAGGACGATAATGATGCTCCACCGACGCAGGGCTTCAGCCTTAAGCTCCGCGACGATATGACTTTATCGGCGCAGGGCTTCGCTTTAAGCTCCGCAACGATATGACCAAGTGGAATATGGTGGAGGGGGCACCGACACGGCTAAGGAACGATCCGTAGATCAACTTGTGTGTCATGGGGTGCCCCCCGCCTGTGATATAAAGGAGCAAGGGGAGGAGGCCGGCCCTAGGAGGGGCGCGCCATGTGGAGTCCTACTAGGACTCCCTAGTCCTAGTAGGATTCCACCTCCTTGTTGGAGTAGGAGAAGGGAAAGAGGGGAGAGGGAGAAGAAAAGGGGCTGCGCCTTGTCCAATCGGACCAGAGGGGGCGAGGCCTCCTCCCTTTGGCCTCTCTCCTCTATTCCCGTATGGCCCAATAAGGCCCATATACTCCCAAGTGAATTCCCATAACTCTCCCAGACTCAAAAATACCCGAATCACTCGAACCTTCCGAACTCCGAATATAGTCGTCCAATATATCGATCTTTACGCCTCGACCATTTCGAGACTCCTCGTCATGTCCCCGATCTCATCCGGGACTCTAACTCCTTCGTACATCAAAACTCATAAACTCATAATATAACTATCATTGACACCTTGTTGCATGCGGACCCTACGGGTTCGAGAACTATGTAGATATGACCTAGAACTATTCTTGGTCAATAACCAATAGCGGAACCTGGATGCCCATATTGGCTCCTACATATTCCACTTAAGATCTTTATTGGTCAAACCGCATAACAACATACTTTGTTCCTTTGTCATCGGTATGTTACTTGCCCGAGATTCGATCGTCGAAATCCAATACCTAGTTCAATCTCGCTATCGCAAGTCTCTTTACTCGTTACGTAATGCATCATTCCGTAACTAACTCATTAGCTACATTGCTTGCAAGGCTTATAGTGATGTGCATTACCGAGAGGGCCCAGAGATACCTCTCCCACAATCGGAGTGACAAAACCTAATCTCGAAATACGCCAACCCAACATGTACCTTTAGAGACACCTGTAGTATTCCTTTATAATCACCCAGCTTACGCCAGACGTTTGGTAGCACCCAAAGTGTTCCTCCGTAAACGGAGTTGCATAATCTCATAGTTACAGGAACATGTATAAGTCATGAAGAAAGCAATAACAATATATTAAACGATCAAGTGCTAGGCTAACGGAATGGGTCATGTCAATCACATCATTCTCCTAATGATGTGATCCCGTTAATCATATGACAACTCATGTCTATGGTTAGGAAACATAACCATCTTCGATTAACGAGCTAGTCAAGTAGAGGCATACTAGTGACACTGCTTGTCTATGTATTCACACATGTATTATTTTTCCGTTAATACAATTCTAGCATGAATAATAAACATTTATCATGATATAAGGAAATAAATAATAACTTTATTATTGCCTCTAGGGCATATTTCCTTCAGTCTCCCACTTGCACTAGAGTCAATAATCTAGTTCACATCGCCATGTGATTTAACATCAATAGTTCACATCTATATGTGGTTAACACCCATAGTTCACATCAACATGTGACCAACACCCAAAGGGTTTACTAGAGTCAGTAATCTAGTTCACATCGCTATGTGATTAACACCCAAAGAGTACTAAGGTGTGATTGTTGGGGAACGTAGTAATTTCAAAAATTTTCCTACGATCACGCAAGACCATGGTGATGGCATAGCAACGAGCGGGAAGAGTGTCCGTCCACGTACCCTCGTAGACCGAAAGCGAAGCGTTATAACAACGCTGTTGATGTAGTCGACGCCTTCACGACCCGACCGATCCAAGCACCGAACGCTCGCACCTCCGAAGTTCTGCACACGCTCAGCCCGATGACGATCCCGGACCGATCCAGCAAAGTGTCGGGATGAGTTCCACAAGACGACGGCGCAGGACGATGATGATGCTCCACCGACGCAGGGCTTCGCCTAAGCTCCGCGACGATATGACTTCTCCCAAGCAGGCTTCGCTTAAGCTCCGCGACGATATGACCAAGTGGAATATGGTGGAAGGGGCACCGCACACGGCTAAGGAAATCAACTTTGTGTGTTTTGGGGTGCCCTGCCCTCAGATATAAAGGAGCCAAGGGGAGGTGGCGGCCAAGAGGAGGCGCGACTAAGGAGTCCTACTCCTCCGGAGTAGGACTCCCCCAATCCTAGTTGGAATAGGATTCCGGAGGGGAGAGAGAGAGAGGGGCGGCCCACCTTTCCTAGTCCTAATAGGACTAGGGGAAGAAGCGCCACCTAGGGCTGGCCCTTCTCCTTTCCTCCAAGGCCCACTATGGGCCCATGTAGTTCCCGGGGTTCCGTAACCTCCCTGCACTCAGTAAATTTCGATTTCACTCGGAACCTTCCGATGTCCAAATGTAGGCTTCCAATATATCAATCTTTATGTCTCGACCATTTCGAGACTCCTCGTCATATCCGTGATCACATCCGGACTCAACAACCTTCGTGCATCAATACTTATAAACTCATTATGACCGCCATCGAAACGTTAAGCGTGCGGACCCTACGGGTTCGAGAACTATGTAGACATGATCGAGACACCTCTCGGTCAATAACCAATAGCGGGACCTGGATGCCCATATTGGCTCCTACATATTCTACGAAGATCTTTATCGGTCAGACCGCATAACAACATACGTTGTTCCTTTGTCATCGGTATGTTACTTGCCCGAGATTCGATCGTCGGTATCCAATACCTAGTTCAATCTAGCATCGCAAGTCTCTTTTCTCGTTCCGTAATACATCATCTCACAACTAACACATTTAGTTGCAATGCTTGCAAGGCTTATGTGATGTGCATTACCGAGAGGGCCCAGAGATACCTCTCCGACAATCGGAGTGACAAATCCTAATCTCAAATATGCCAACCCAACATGTACCTTCGGAGACACCTGTAATGTACCTTTATAATCACCCAGATTACGTTGTGACGCTTGGTAGCACCCAAAGTGTTCCTCGGCAAACGGAGTTGCATAATCTCATAGTCATAGGAACATGTATAAGTCATGAAGAAAAGCACTAGCAACAAACTATACGATCAGGTGCTATGCTAATGGAATGGGTCATGTCAATTAGATCATTCAACCAATGATGTGATCCCATTAATCAAATAACAACTCCTTGTTCATGGTTAGGAAACATAACCATCTTTGATTAACGAGCTAGTCAAGTAGAGGCATACTAGTGACACTCTGAGGTTTATGTATTCACACATGTATTATGTTTCCGGTTAATACAATTCTAGCATGAATAATAAACATTTATCATGATATAAGGAAATAAATAATAACATTTATTATTGCCTCTAGGGCATATTTCCTTCAGCCTCCCACTTGCACTAGAGTCAATAATCTAGATTACACAAGAATGATTCTAACACCCATGGAGTCTTGGTGCTGATCATGTTTTGCTCGTGGAAGAGGCTTAGTCAACGGTTCGCAACATTCAGATCCGTATGTATCTTGCATATCTCTATGTCTCCCACCGACCAAATCCGGATGGAGTTGAAGCGCCTTTTGATGTGCTTGGTTCTCTTGTGAAATCTGGATTCCTTTGCCAAGGCAATTGCACCAGTATTATCACAAAAGATTTTCATTGGACCCGATACACTAGGTACAACACCTAGATCGGATATGAACTCCTTCATCCAGACTCCTTCATTAGCTGCTTCAAGCAGCTATGTACTCAGCTTCACATGTAGATCCCGAACGACGCTTTGTTTGGAACTGCACCAACCGACAGCTCCACCGCTTAATGTAAATACGATCCGGTTTGCGATTTAGAATCGTCGGATCAGTGTCAAAGCTTGCATCGACGTAACTGCCATTTATGAGCTCTTTGTCACCGCCATAAATGAGAAACATATCCTTAGTTCTTCTCAAGTACTTAAGGATGTTCTTGACCGCTGTCCAAATGATCCACTCTGGATTACTTTGGTACCTGCCGCTAAACTTACAGCAAGGCACACATCAGGTCTGGTACACAGCATTGCATACATGATAGAGCCTATGGCTGAAGCATAGGAACATCTTTCATTTTCTCTATCTTCTGCGGTGGTCGGGCATTGAGTCTTACTCAACTTCACACCTTGTAATACCGGCAAGAACCCTTTCTTTGCCTGATCCATTTTGAACCTTTTCAAAACTTTATCAAGGTATGTGCTTTGTGAAAGTCCTATTAAGCGCCTTGATCTATCTCTATAGATCTTAATGCCCAATATGTAAGCAGCTTCACCGAGGTCTTTCATCGAAAAACTCTTATTCAAGTATCCCTTTATGCTATCCAGAATTCTATATCATTTCCGATCAATAATATGTCATCCACATATAATATCGAAATGCTACAGAGCTCCCACTCACTTTCTTGTAAATACAAGGCTTCTCCAAAAGTCTCAGATAAAACCAAATGCTTTGATCACACTATCAAAACGCTTATTCCAACTCCGAGAGGCTTGCACCAGTCCATAAATGGATCGCTGGAGCTTGCACACTTTGTTAGCTCCCTTTGATCGACAAAACCTTCTCGTTGCATCATATACAACTTCTTCGAATCCATTCAGAATGCAGTTTTAACATCCATTTGCCAAATTTCATAATCATAAAATGCGGCAATTGCTAACATGATTCGGACTGACTTAAGCATCGCCACGGGTGAGAAGGTCTCATCGTAGTCAATCCCTTGAACTTGTCGAAAACCTTTTGCAACAAGTCGAGCTTTATAGACAATAACATTACCATCAGCGTCGGTCTTCTTCTTGAAGATCCATTTATTCTCAATTGCTTGCCGATCATCGGGCAAGTCAACCAAAGTCCACACTTTGTTCTCATACATGGATCCCATCTCAGATTTCATGGCCTCAAGCCATTTTGTGGAATCTGGGCTCACCATCGCTTCTTCATAGTTCGTAGGTTCATCATGTTCCAAGAATATGACTTCCAAAACAGGATTACCGCACTCACTCTGGTGCGGATCTTGTTCTCGTTGATCTCTGAAGTTCTGTAGAAACTTGATCTCAAGTTTCATGATCATCATCATTAGCTTCCTCCCTATTTGGTGTAGGTGTCACGTAAACTGTTTTCTGTGATGTACTACTTCTCAATAAGGGAGTAGATACAGTTATCTCATCAAGTTCTACTTTCCTCCCACTCACTTCTTTCGTGAGAAACTCTTTCTCCAAAAAGTTTCCAATTTAGCAACAAAAATCTTGCCTTCGGATCTGTGATAGAAGGTGTACCCAACTGTCTCCTTTGGGTATCCTATGAAGACACATTCGATTTGGGTTCGAGCTTATCAGGTTGAAGCTTTTTCACATAAGCATCGCAGCCCCAAACTTTCAAAAACGACAACTTTGGTTTCTTGCCAAACCACAGTTCATAAGGCGTCGTCTCAACGGATTTAGATGGTGCCCTATTTAAAGTGAATGTAGCCGCCTCTAAAGCATAACCCCAAAATGATAGCGGTAAATCAGAAGAGACATCATAGATCGCACCATATCTAATAAAGTACGACACGACGCTCGACACACCATTACGTTGTGGTGTTCGGTGGCGTAAGTTGTAAACTATTCCGCATTGTTTCAAATGTAGGCCAAACTCAGAACTCAAATATTCTCCTCCACGATCAGATCGTAGAAACTTTATTTTCTTGTTACGATGATTTTCCACTTCACTCTGAAATTCTTTGAACTTTTCAAATGTTTCAGACTTGTGTTTCATTAAGTAGATATACCCATATCTGCTCAAATCATCCGTGAAGGTGAGAAAATAACGATATCCGCCACGAGCCTCAACATTCATTGGACCACATACATCAAGATGTATGATTTCCAATAAATCTGTTGCTCTCTCCATAGTTCCGGAGAACGGTGTTTTAGTCATCTTGCCCATAAGGCACGGTTCGCAAGTGCCAAGTGATTCATAATCAAGTGACTCCAAAAGTCCATCAAGATGGAGTTTCTTCATGCGTTTTACATCGATATGACCTAAACGGCAAGGCCACAAATAAGTTGCACCATCATTATCAACTCTGCATCTTTTGGTTTCAACATTATGAATATGTGTATCACTACTATCAAGATTAAGTAAAAACAAACCATTCTTCAATGGTGCATGACCATAAAAGATATTATTCATATAAATAGAACAACCATTATTCTCTCGATTTAATGAATAACCGCCTCGCATCAAACAAGATCCAGATATAATGTTCATGCTCAACGATGGTACTAAATAACAATTATTTAGGTCTAATACTAATCCCAAGGTAGATGTAGAGGTAGCGTGTCGATCGCGATCACATCGACTTTGGAACCATTTCCCACGCAAGATCGTCACCTCGCCCTTAGCCAATCTTCGCTAATCCGTAGCCCTGCTTCGAGTTGCAAATATTAGCAATGTAACCAGTATCAAATACCCAGTGCTACTGCGAGTATTAGTAAGGTACACATCAATAACAAGTATATCACATATACCTTTGTTAACCTTGCCATCCTTCTTATCCGCCAAATACTTGGGGCAGTTCCGCTCCAAAGGACCAGCCTGCTTGCAATAGAAGCACTCAGCCAGGCTTAGGACCAGACTTGGGTTTCTTCTCTTGATCAGCAACTTGCTTGCCGCTTCTTTTGAAGTTTCCTTTTCTTTCCTTTGCCCTTTTCTTGAAACTAGTGGTTTTGTTAACCATCAACACTTGATGCTCCTTTTGATTTCTACCTCCGCTGCTTTCAGATCGCTAAGAGCTCGGGCATAGTTTTGGTCATCCCTTGCATATTATAGTTCATCACGAAGCTCTTGTAGCTTGGTGGCGTGATTGGAGAATTCTGTCAATGACGCAATCATCCGGAAGATTAACTCCCAGTTGAATCAAGTGATTGTTATATCCGACATTCGAGTATATGCTCACCGATGTAACCATTCTCCTCCATCTTACAGCTATAGAACTTATTGGAGACTTCATATCTCTCAATCCGGCATTCGCTGGAATATTAACTTCAACTCCTGGAACATCTCATATGCTCCATGGTGTTCAAAACGACGTTGAAGTCCCGGTTCTAAGCCGTAAAGCATGGCACAATCGAACTATAGAGTAGTCATCAGCTTTGCTTTGCCAGACGCTCACAACTTCGGCGCAGCCCTTGCACTAGGCCCGGCACCTAACGGTGCTTCCGGACGTAATTCTTTCGTGCAGCAATAAGGATAATCCTCGTTACGGACCCAGTCCGTAATTGCTGCCATCATCTTTCAACTTTGCTTTCTCAAGGAACGCATTAAAATTTAACGGAACAACAAAGACGAGCCATCTATCTACACATCATAGACAAGCAAGATACTATCAGTACTAAGTTCATGATAAATTTAAGTTCAATTAATCATATTACTTAAGAACTCCCACTTAGAAAAATATCCTCCAATTCTCTAAGTGATTGCGTGATCCATATCAACTACACCATGACCGATCATCACGTGTGATGGAGTAGTTTCAATGGTGAACATCAATATGTTGATCATATCTACTATATGATTCACGCCGACCTTCGGTCTCCGTGTTCCGAGGTCATATCTTATATGCATAGCTCGTCAAGTATAACCTGAGTATTCGCGTGTGCAACTGTTTTGCACCCGCTGTATTTGAACGTAGAACCTATCACACCCGATCATCACGTGGTGTCTCAAAGACGAAGAACTTTCGCAACGGTGCATACTCAGGAGAACACTTCTTGATAATTTAGTAAGGATCATCTTATAATGCTACCGTCAATCAAAGCAAAATAAGATGCATAAAGGATTAACATCACATGCAATCGATATAAGTGATATGATATGGCCATCATCATCTTGTGCTTGTGATCTCCATCTCAAGCACCGCCATGATCACCATCGCCACCGGCGCGACACCTTGATCTCCATCGTAGCATCGTTGTCGCCTCGCCAACTATTGCTTCTACGACTATCGCTATCGCTTAGTGATAAAGTAAAGCAATTACATGGCGCTTGCATTTCATACAATAAAGCGACAACCATATGGCTCTCGCCATTGTCGATAACTCGTTACAAAACATGATCATCTCATACAATAAGATATAGCATCACGCCTTGACCATATCACATCACAACATGCCCTGCAAAAACAAGTTAGACGCCCTCTACTTTGTTGTTGCAAGTTTTACGTGGCTGCTACGGGCTGAGCAAGAACCGCTTTACCACGCATCAAAACCACAACGATATTTCACAAATAGACTCCGCTTTAACCTTCTCAAGGACCGGCGAGCCACACTCGATTCAACTAAAGTGAGAGAGACAGACACCCGCCACCACCTTTAAGCAACGAGTGCTCACAGCGGTGAAACCAGTCTCGCGTAAGCGCACGCGTAATGTCGGTCCGGCCGCTTCATCTCACAATACCGCTGAACCAAAGTATGACATGCTGGTAGGTAGTATGACTTGTATCGCCCACAACTCACTTGTGTTCTACTCGTGCATATGACATCAACGATAAAACCAGGCTCGGATGCCACCGCTGGGGAACGAGTAATTTCAAAAATTTTCCCACGATCACGCAAGACCATGGTGATGGCATAGCAACGAGCGGAAGAGTGTCCGCCCACGCACTCGTGAGACCGAAAGCGAAGCGTTATAACAACGCTGTTGATGTAGTCGACGCCTTCACGATCCGACCGATCCAAGCACCGAACGCTCGGCACCTCCGAAGTTCTGCACACGCTCAGCCCGATGACGATCCCGGACTCCGATCCAGCAAAGTGTCGGGATGAGTTCCACAAGACGACGGCGTGGGACGATGATGATGCTCCACCGACGCAGGGCTTCGCCTAAGCTCCGCGACGATATGACTTCTCCAAGAGGCTTCGCCTAAGCTCATGACGATATGACCAAGTGGAATATGGTGGAAGGGGCACCGCACACGGCTAAGGAAATCAACTTGTGTGTTTTGGGGTGCTCCCTGCCCAGATATAAAGGAGCCAAGGGGAGGTGGCCGCCAAGAGGAGGAGGCGCACCAAGGAGTCCTACTCCTCCGGAGTAGGACTCCCCCAATCCTAGTTGGAATAGGATTCCCGGAGGGGAGAGAGAGAGAGGGGCGGCCCACCTTTCCTAGTCCTAATAGGACTAGGGAAGGGGGGCGCCACCTAGGGCTGGCCCTTCTCCTTTCCTCCAAGGCCCACTATGGGCCCATGTAGTTCGGGGTTCCGTAACCTCCGGTGCACTCGTAAATTTCGATTTCACTCGGAACCTTCCGATGTCCAAATGTAGGCTTCCAATATATCAATCTTTATGTCTCGACCATTTCGAGACTCCTCGTCATATCCGTGATCACATCCGGACTCAACAACCTTCGTGCATCAATACTTATAAACTCATTATGACCGCCATCGAAACGTTAAGCGTGCGGACTCTACGGGTTCGAGAACTATGTAGACATGATCGAGACACCTCTCTGGTCAATAACCAATAGCGGGACCTGGATGCCCATATTGGCTCCTACATATTCTACGAAGATCTTTATCGGTCAGACCGCATAACAACATACGTTGTTCCTTTGTCATCGGTATGTTACTTGCCCGAGATTCGATCGTCGGTATCCAATACCTAGTTCAATCTCAGCATCGCAAGTCTCTTTTCTCGCTCCGTAATACATCATCTCACAACTAACACATTTAGTTGCAATGCTTGCAAGGCTTATGTGATGTGCATTACCGAGAGGGCCCAGAGATACCTCTCCGACAATCGGAGTGACAAATCCTAATCTCAAATATGCCAACCCAACATGTACCTTCGGAGACACCTGTAATGTACCTTTATAATCACCCGATTCGTTGCCAGACGTTTGGTAGCACCCAAAGTGTTCCTCGGCAAACGGAGTTGCATAATCTCATAGTCATAGGAACATGTATAAGTCATGAAGAAAAGCACTAGCAACAAACTATACGATCAGGTGCTATGCTAATGGAATGGGTCATGTCAATCAGATCATTCAACCAATGATGTGATCCCATTAATCAAATAACAACTCCTTGTTCATGGTTAGGAAACATAACCATCTTTGATTAACGAGCTAGTCAAGTAGAGGCATACTAGTGACACTCTGAGGTTTATGTATTCACACATGTATTATGTTTCCGGTTAATACAATTCTAGCATGAATAATAAACATTTATCATGATATAAGGAAATAAATAATAACATTTATTATTGCCTCTAGGGCATATTTCCTTCAGTGATCATGTTTTGCTTGTGAGATAATTTTAGTCAATGGGTCTGTCACATTCAGAGCCGTAAGTATTTTGCAAATTTCTTTGTCTACAATGCTCTGCACGGAGCTACTCTAGCTAATTGCTCCCACTTTCAATATGTATCCAGATTGAGACTCAGAGTCATCTAGATAAGTGTTAAAACTTGCATCGACGTAACCCTTTACTTATTTAACCCTTTTTTTACTTCCATAATCGAGAAACATATCCTTATTCCACTAAGGATAATTTTGACCGCTGTCCATTGATCTACTCCTAGATCACTATTGCACTCCCTTGTCAAACTTAGTGGTAGGGTATGCAATAGTTCTGGTACACAGCATGACATACTTTATTGAACCTATGGCTGATGCATAAGGAATGACTTTCATTCTCTTTCTATCTTCTGCCGTGGTCGGGTTTTGAGTCTTACTCAATCTCACACCTTGTAACACAGGCAAGAACTCTTTCTTTGACTGTTCCATTTTGAACTACTTCAAAAACTTGTCAAGGTATGTATTCATTGAAAAACTTATCAAGTGTCTTGATCTATCTCTATAGATCTTGATGCTCAATATGTAAGCAGCTTCACCGAGGTCTTTTTTTTTTGAAAAAACTCCTTTCAAACACTCCTGTATGCTTTGCAGAATAATTCTACATTATTTCCGATCAACAATATGTCATTCACATATACTTATCAGAAAGGCTGTAGTGCTCCCACTCACTTTCTTGTATATACATGCCTTTCCAAAAGTCTGTATAAAACCATATGCTTTGATCAACACATCAAAGCGTATATTCCAACTCCGAGATGCTTGCACCAGTCCATTGATGGATCGTTGGAGCTTGCACATTTTGTTAGCACCTTTAGGATTGACAAAATCTTCTGGTTGCATCATATACAACTCTTCTTTAAGAAAACCATTAAGGAATGCAGTTTTGACATCCATTTGCCAGATTTCATAAAATGTGGCAATTGCTAACATGATTCGGACAGACTTTTAAGCATCAATACGAGTGAGAAAATCTCATTGTATTCAACATCTTGAACTTTGTCAAAAACCTTTTTCGACAAGTCTAGCTTTGTAGATAGTAACACTACTATCAAGATCTGTCTTCCTCTTGAAGATCCATTTATTTAACATGGCTTGCTGATCATCGAGCAAGTCAATCAAAGTCCATACTTTGTTCTCATACATGGATCATATCTCAGATTTTATGGCCTCAAGCCATTTTCATGAATCTGGGCTCATCATCGCTTCCTCATAGTTCGTAGGTTTATCATGGTCTAGTAACATGACTTCTAGAATAGGATTACCGCACCACTCTGTGCGGATCTTACTCTCGTTGACCCACGAGGTTTGGTAGTAACTTGATCTGAAGTTTCATGATCATCATCATTAACTTCCTCACTAATTGGTGTAGGAATCACCGAACTGATTTTTGTGATGAACTACTTTCCAATAAGGAGAAGGTACAATTACCTCATCAAGTTCTACTTTCCTCCCACTCACTTCTTTCGAGAGAAACTTCTTCTCTAGAAAGGATCCATCTTCGCAACGAAAAACTTGCCTTCGGATCTATGATAGAAGGTGTACCCAATAGTTACCTTTGGGTATTTTATGAAGACGCACTTCTCCGATTTGGCTTCGAGCTTATCAGGTGAAAACTTTTTCACATAAGCATCACAACTCCAAACTTTAAGAAACGACAGCTTAGGTTTACTGTTAAACCATAGTTCATACGGTGTCGTCTCAACGGATTTAGATGGTGCCCTATTAAACGTGAATGCAGCTGTCTCTAATGCATAACCCCAAAACGAGAGTGGTAAATCGGTAAGAGACATCATTGATCGCACCATATCTAATAAAGTACGGTTATGACATTTGGACACACCATTACGTTGTGGTGTTCGGTGTGGCGTGAGTAGTGAAACTATTTCACATTGTTTTAATGAAGACCAAACTCAGAACTCAAATATTCGTCTCCGTGATCAGATCGCAGAAACTTTATTTTCTTGTTACGATGATTTTCCACTTCACTCTGAAATTCTTTGAACCTTTCAATTATTTCAGACTTATGTTTCATCAAGTAGATATACCCATATCTGCTCAAATCATCTTGTGAAGGTCAGAAAATAACGATACTTGCCACGAGCATCAACACTCATTGGATCGCATACATCGGTATGTATTATTTCCAATAAGTCAAGAGCTTGTTCAATTGTTCCGAGAACGGAGTTTTAGTCATCTTGCCCAAAAGGCACGGTTCGCAAGCATCAAATGATTCATAACCAAGTGATTCCAAAATCCATCTTTATGGAGTTTCTTCATGCGCTTTACACCGATATGACCCAAACGGCCAGTGCCACAAATAAATTGCACTATCATTATTAACTTTGCATCTTTTGGCATCTATATTTTGAATATGTGTATCACTACGATCGAGATCCAACAAACTATTTTATTGGGTGTATGACCATCGAATGTTTTATTCATGAAAACAGAACAACTATTATTCTTTGACTTTAAATGAATAACCGTATCGCAATAAACATGATCAAATCATATTCATGTTCAACGCAAACGCCAAATAACATTTATTTAGGTTTAACACTAATCCCGAAGGTATAGGGAGTGTGCGATGATGATCATATCAATCTTGGAACTACTTCCAACATTCATCGTCACTTCCCTTTATCTAGTCTCTGCTTATTCAGAACTCCTGTTTCGAAGTTACTAATCTTCGCAACCTAACAAGTATCAAATACTGGGGCTACTATAAGCACTAATCCCGTAGTATAGGGAGTGTGCGATGATGATCATATCAATTTTGGAACTACTTCCAACACTCATCGTCACTTCCCTTCAACTAGTCTCTGCTTATTCTCAGAACTCCTGTTTCGAGTTACTAATCTTAGCAACCTAACAAGTATCAAATACTGGGGCTACTATAAACACTAGTAAAGCACACATCAATAACCTGTATATCAAATATACCCTTGTTTACTTTGCCATCCTTCTTATCCACCAAATATTTGGGGTATTTTCGCTTCAAAGGACCATTTCCTATGCAGTGTAAGCACTCGGTTTCAGGCTTTGGTTCAGCTTTGGGTTTCTTCGTGGGAGTGACAACTTGCTTGTCATTCTACTTGAAGTTCCCTTTCTTTCCCTTTGCCCTTTTCTTGAAACTAGTGGTCTTGTCAATCATCAACACTTGATGCTCTTTCTTGATTTCTACCTTCGTCGATTTCAACATCACGAAGAGCTCGGGAATCGCTTTTCGCCATCCCTTGCATACTATAGTTCATCACGAAGTTCTAGTAACATAGTGATGGTGACAAGAGAATTCTGTCAATCACTATCTTATCCGGAAGATTAACTCCCACTTGATTCAAGCGATTGAAGTACTCGAGATAATCTGAGCACATGCTCACTAGTTGAGCGATTCTCCTCCATCTTTTAGCTATAGAACTTGTTGGAGACTTCATATCTCTCAACTCGGTATTTGCTGAAATATTAACTTCAACTCTGGAACATCTCATATGGTCCATGATGTTCAAAACGTCTTTGAAGTCCCGATTCTAAGCCGTTTAAGCATGGTGCACTAAACTATCAAGTAGTCATCATATTGAGCTAGCCAAACGCTCATAACGCCTCGCATCCGCTCCTGCAATAGGTCTGTCACCTAGCGGTGCATCAAGAACATAATTCTTCATGCAGCAATGAGGATAAACCTCAGATCACGGATCCAATCCGCAACATTGCTACTAACATTTTTCAATACAATTTTCTAGGAACACATATAAAAACATAGGGAAGCAACAACGCGAGCTATTGATCTACAACATAATTTGCAAAATACTACCAGGACTAAGTTCATGATAAATTTAAGTTCAATTAATCATATTACTTAAGAACTCCCACTTAGACAGACATCTCTCTAGTCATCTAAGTGATCACGTGATCCAAATCAACTAAACCATAACCGATCATCACGTGAGATGGAGTAGTTTTCAATGGTGAACATCACTATGTTGATCATATCTACTATATGATTCACGCCGACCTTTCGGTCTCCGTGTTCGAGGCCATATCTGCATATGCTAGGCTCGTCAAGTTTAACTCGAGTATTCGCGTGTGCAAAACTGGCTTGCACCCGTTGTAGATGGACGAGAGCTTATCACACCCGATCATCACGTGGTGTCCGGGCACTATGAACTTTTAGCAACGGTGCATACTCGTGGAGAACACTTCTTGATAATTTTAGTGAGAGATCATCTTATAATGCTACCGTCAATCAAAGCAAGATAAGATGCATAAAGGATAAACATCACATGCAATCAATATAAGTGATATGATATGGCCATCATCATCTTGTGCTTGTGATTCCATCTCCAAGCACCGCCATGATCACCATTGTCACCGCGCGACACCTTGATCTCCATCGTATCATCGTTGTCGCCTCGCCAACTATTGCTTCTATGACTATCGCTACGCTTAGTGATAAAGTAAAGCAATTACATGGCTTTTGCATTTCATACAATAAAGCGACAACCATATGGCTCCTGCCAGTTGCCGATAACTTCGGTTACAAAACATGATCATCTCATACAATAAAATATAGCATCACGTCTTGACCATATCACATTACAACATGCCCTGCAAAAACAAGTTAGACGTCCTCTACTTTGTTGTTGCAAGTTTTACGTGGCTACGGGCTGAGCAAGAACCGTTCTTACCTACGCATCAAAACCACAACGATAGTTTGTCAAGTTGGTGCTGTTTTAACCTTCGCAAGGACCGAGCGTAGCCACACTCGGTTCAACTAAAGTGAGAGAAACAGACACCCGCGGTCACCTTTAAGCAACGAGTGCTCAAGCGGTGAAACCAGTCTCGTAAGCGCACGCGTAATGTCGGTCCGGCCGCTTCATCTCACAATACCGCTGAACCAAAGTATGACATGCTGGTAAGCAGTATGACTTATATCGCCCACAACTCACTTGTGTTCTACTCGTGCATATGACATCAACGATAAAACCAGGCTCGATACCACTGTTGGGGAACGAGTAATTTCAAAAATTTCCTACGCACACGAAAGATCATGGTGATGGCATAGCAACGAGAGGGAGAGTGTATGTCCACGCACTCGTGAGACCGTGAAGCGAAACGTTATAACAACG
This sequence comes from Aegilops longissima, assembly GCA_021605205.1. Classification (NCBI taxonomy): domain Eukaryota; kingdom Viridiplantae; phylum Streptophyta; class Magnoliopsida; order Poales; family Poaceae; genus Aegilops; species Aegilops longissima. Next base: position 121,663,920 of record CM038682.1, read on the forward strand.
CTGTTGATGTAGTCGACGCCTTCACGATCCGACCGATCCAAGTACCGAACGCACGGCACCTCCGAGTTCAGCACACGCTCAGCTCGATGACGATCCCCGGCTCCGATCCAGCAAAGCGTCGGGGATGAGTTTCACAAGACGACGGCGTGGTGGACGATAATGATGCTCCACCGACGCAGGGCTTCGCTTAAGCTCATGACGATATGAATTTGTCGCGCAGGGCTTCGCCTAAGCTCCGCAACGATATGACCGAAGTGGAATATGGTGGACGGGGGCACCGCACACGGCTAAGGAATGATCCGTTGTGTGTCATGGGGTGCCCCCCTGCCCCCGTATATAAAGGAGCAAGGGGGGAGGAGGCCGGCCCTAGGAGGGGGCGTGCCATGTGTGGAGTCCTACTAGGACTCCCTAGTCCTAGTAGGATTCCACCTCCCTTGTTGGAGTAGGAGAAGGGAAAAGAGGGGGAGAGGGAGAAGGAAAGGGGGGCTGTGACCCTTGTCCAATTTGGACCAGAGGGGGGGCGCAGGCCTCCTCCCTTTTGGCCTCTCTCCTCTATTCCCGTATGGCCCAATAAGGTCCATATACTCCCGGTGAATTCTCGTAACTCTCTCGGCACTCGAAAAATACCGAATCACTCGGAACCTTCCGAACTCCGAATATAGTCGTCCAATATATCGATCTTTACGTCTCGACCATTTCGAGACTCCTCGTCATGTCTCCGATCTCATCCGGGACTCTGAACTCCTTCGGTACATCAAAACTCATAAACTCATAATATAAGCATCATCGAAACCTTAGCGTGCGGACCCTACGGGTTCGAGAACTATGTAGACATGACCTAGAACTATTCTTGGTCAATAACCAATAGCGGAACCTGGATGCCCATATTGGCTCCTACATATTCTACGAAAATCTTTATCGGTCAAACCGCATAACAACATACTTTGTTCCTTTGTCATCGGTATGTTACTTGCCCGAGATTCGATCGTCGGTATCCAATACCTAGTTCAATCTCGTTATCGCAAGTCTCTTTACTCGTTACGTAATGCATCATTCCGTAACTAACTCATTAGCTACATTGCTTGCAAGGCTTATAGTGATGTGCATTACCGAGAGGGCCAGAGATACCTCTCCGAGCAATCGGAGTGACAAAACCTAATCTCAAATACGCCAACCCAACATGTACCTTTAGAGACACCTGTAGTACTCCTTTATAATCACCCGATTACGTTGTGACGTTTGGTAGCACCAAAGTGTTCCTCCCGTAAACGGAGTTGCATAATCTCATAGTTACAGGAACATGTATAAGTCATGAAGAAAGCAATAGCAATATATTAAACGATCAAGTGCTAGGCTAACGGAATGGGTCATGTCAATCACATCATTCTCCTAATGATGTGATCCCGTTAATCAAATGACAACTCATGTCTATGGTTAGGAAACATAACCATCTTCGATTAACGAGCTAGTCAAGTAGAGGCATACTAGTGACACTCTGTTTGTCTATGTATTCACACATGTATTATGTTTCCGGTTAATACAATTCTAGCATGAATAATAAACATTTATCATGATATAAGGAAATAAATAATAACTTTATTATTGCCTCTAGGGCATATTTCCTTCAGATGCCTCATCCCGTCTTTAAAGACGGTACTGTTGCTAAAGGAGCTTTGGCTATCGGCCAAACTCTCCGGCTAGGTGGTTTTCTTATGACCGCCTGTTCGGCCGCCTCACCGACGATGACTTCTCGGGTTATCGAAAGCAATCTTCATGTCAACTCGGAACTTGCCGAGCAGTTAGATCCGATGGAGCTCTCTTCCTTAAACGTGCTCTTGGATCGCATCGCCACCGTGGGAGTCGCTACAGACTACGATCAGATTGGGCCTAAACCCGATCCGAGGGAGATTAACTCTCCCGAGGTCACCCATCACGTTGCTGTGGTGAGGAACAATGCGGCAAACCTTCATCTATCTCAAGGACTTGTTATGTCCGGATTCCCGATCCCCCCAAGTCGGATACCCGTGGAGGGGAGGACGTCACTCAAGCCCTGAACCTAAAGTCAGGCTACGGAAACTAGCTAAAGGAATGGAATAAAAGGCTACGGAATAAACGGAGACTAGCTAAAGGTGAGCTGACGATATATGTTGGAAGTGTTTCCAAGGTTGATGTGATCAAGCATCGCACGCTCCCTCTACCATCGAGATTAGGTGTTAAACCTAAATAATTGTTATTTGGTGTTTGCGTTGAGCATAGACATGATTGGATTATGTCTATCGCAATACGGTTATTCATTTAAGGAGAATAATGGTTACTCTATTTCTTTGAATAACACCTTCAATGGTCTTGCACCTAAAGGAATGGTTTATTGAATCTCGATCGTAGTGATACACATTTTCATGCCAAAAGTATAAGATAGTAATGATAGTAACACTTACTTGTGGCAACTGCCATGTAAGTCATATTGGTATAAGATTTATGAAGAAGCTCCATGCTGATGGATCTTTGGACTCACTCGTTTTGAAAAGTTTGAGACATGCGAACCATGTGCATTGGTACATACGCATGAAGAAACTCCATGCAGATGGATCGCTTGGACTCACTTGATTTTGAATCACTTGAGATATGCAAATCATACCACATGAGCAAGATGACTGAAAAGCCTCGGTTTCAAAGAAGATGGAACAAGGTAGCAACCTGTTGGAAGTAACACATTTTGATGTGTGCAGTCCAATGAGTGCCGAGGCATGCAAAGTGAATATCGTTATGTTCGACTTCACAGATGATTCGAGTAGATATTGAGTATATTTACTTGATGAAGCACCAGACTGAATTATTGAATGGTTCAAGTAATTTCAGAGTGAAGTTGAAGATCATCGTGACAAGAGGATAGAATGTCTATGATATGATCATAGAGATAAGTATCTGAGTTCTGAGTTTTGGCACACAATTAAGACATTGTGCAAATTGTTTCACAATTAATACTGGAACACCATAGTGTGATGGTGTGTCCGAACATCATAGTTGCAACCTATTGGATATGGAGCGTACCATGATGTCTCTTATCGAATTACCACTATCGTTCATGGGTTAGGCATTAGAGACAACCGCACTCACTTTAATAGGGCACCACGTAATTCCGTTGAGATGACACCGTATAAACTATGGTTTAGAGAAACCTAAGCTGTCATTTCTTAAAGGTTTGGGGCTGCGACGCTTATGTGGAAAAGTTTCAGGTTGATAAGCTCGAACCCAAAGCGACAAAATGCATCTTCATAGGACACCCAAAACGGTTGGGTATACCTCCTAATTCAGATCCCGGAAGCAATAGGGATTGTTTCTTGAATCGGGTCCTTTCTCGAGGAAAAGTTCGTCTCGAAAAGATGAGTGGGAGGAAGGTGGAGACTTGATGAGGTTATTGAACCATCACTTCAACTAGTGTGTAGCAGGGCACGTGAAGTTGTTCCGTGGCACCTACACCAATTGAAGTAGAAGCTTATGATAGTGATCATGAAGTTTGGATCAAGTCACTACCGTACCTCGTAGGGTGACAAGGATGCGTACTACTTCTGAGTGGTACAGCAATCCTGTCTTGAAGGTCATGTTGCTAGACAACAATGAGCCTACGAGCTATGGAGAAGCAATGGTGGGCCCAAATTCCGACAAATGGTTAGAAACCATGAAATCCGAGGTAGGATCCATGTATCATAACAAAGCATGGACTTTGGTGGACTTGCCCGATGATCGGCAAGCCATTGAAATAAATGGGTCTTTAAGAAGAAGACGGACATGGACGGTAATGTCACCTTCTATGAAGCTCGACTTGTGGCAAAGAGTTTTTCACAAGTTCAAGGAGTTGACTACGATGAGATTTTCTCATCCGTAGCGATGCTTAAGTCCGTCGGAATCATGTTAGCATTAGCTGCATTTATGAAATCTGGCAGATGGATGTCAAGACGAGTTTCCTTACCAGTTTACGTAAGGAAAGGTTGTATGTGATACAATCAGAAAAGTTTTGTCGATCCTAAGGATGCTAAAGGTATGCTAGCTCCAGCGATCCTTCTAAGGACCTGGAGTAAGCATCTCGGAGTTGGAATGTGCGCTTTGATGAGATGATCAAAGATTTTGGGTTTATACAAAGTTTATGAGAAACTTGTATTTCCAAAGAAGTGAGTGGGAGCACTATAGAATTTCTGATGAGTATATGTTGTTGACATATTGGTGATCGAAATGATGTAGAATTTTCGTAAAGCATATAGGGTTAAAGTGTTTTCAAGTGAAAACCTGGATTAAGTTACTTGAACATTGAGCATCAAGATCTATGAGGATAGATCAAAACGCTCAATAGTACTTTCAAATAAGCACATACCTTGACATGATCTTGAAGGTGTTCAAGATGGATCATCAAAGAAGGAGTTCTTGCCCGAGATGTAAGGTATGAAGTTAAGAGTTAAAGCTCGACCACGGCAGAAAAGAGAGAAAGGACGAAGGTCGTCCCCTATGCTTTAGACGTAGGCTCTATAGTATGCTATGCTGTGTACCGCACCGGAAGTGTGCCATGCCATGAGTCAGTCAAGGGGTACAAGAATGATCCAGGAATGGATCATTGGACAGCGGTCAAAATTGTCCTTGGATTAAATAAGGACATGTTTCTCGATTATGGAGGTGATAAAGAGTTCGGCGTAAAGGGTTACGTCGATGCAAGCTTTAACACCTATCCGAATGACTCTAAGTAGCAAACAGGATACGTATAGTGGAACAACCATTTGGAATAGCTCCAAGTGGAGCGTGAAAGCAGCATTTACAATATGACATAGAGAATTGCGAAGTACACACGGATCTGAAAGGTTCAGACCCGTTGACTGAAACCTCTCTCACAAGCAAAACATGATCAAACCCCAGAACTCATTGAGACTTAATCACATGGTGATGTGAACTAGTTTAAGACACTAGTAAACTCTTTGGATGTTGGTCACATGGCGATGTGACCTATCAGTGTTAATCACATGGCGATGTGAACTAGATTATTGACTCTAGTGCAAGTGGGAGACTGTTGGAAATATGCCCTAGAGGCAATAATAAATTAGTTATTATTATATTTCCTTGTTCATGATAATCGTTTATTATTCATGCTATAATTGTATTGACCGGAAACAGCAATACATGTGTGGATACATAGACAACACCATGTCCCTAGTAAGCCTCTAGTTAACTAGCTCGTTGATCAATAGATGGTTACGGTTTCCTGACCATGGACATTGGATGTCATTGATAACGGGATCACATCATTAGGAGAATGATGTGATGGACAAGACCCAATCCTAAGCCTAGCACAAAGATCGTAGTTCAGTATGCTAAAGCTTTTCTAATGTCAAGTATCTTTTCCTTAGACCATGAGATCGTGCAACCCCGGATACCGTAGGAGTGCTTTGGTGTATCAAACGTCACAACGAATCGGGTGACTATAAAGGTGCACTACAGGTATCTCCGAAAGTGACCATTGGGTTGACACGGATCGAGATGGATTTGTCACTCCGTAGACGGAGAGGTATCTCTGGGCCCACTCGGTAGGACATCATCATAATGTGCACAATGTGACCAAGGGGTTGATCACGGATGATGTGTTACGGAACGAGTAAAGAGACTTGCCGTAACGAGATTGAACAAGGTATCGTATACCGACGATCGAATCTCGGGCAAGTATAATACCGCTAGACAAAGGGAATTGTATACGGATCGATTGAGTCCTTGACATCGTGGTTCATCCGATGAGATCATCGTGGAACATGTGGGAGCCAACATGGGTATCCAGATCCCGCTGTTGGTTATTGACCGGAGAACGTCTCGGTCATGTCTGCTTGTCTCCCGAACCCGTAGGGTCTACACACTTAAGGTTCGATGACGCTAGGGTTATAAAGGAAGTTTGTATGTGGTTACCGAATGTTGTTGAGTCCGGATGAGATCCCGGACGTCACGAGGAGTTCGGAATGGTCCGGAGGTAAAGATTTATATATGGAAAGTTGTTGTTGGGTTAGGAAAAGTTCGGTTTTTTCGGTATTGTACCGGAAGCTTCGAGAAGGTTCCGGAGGATTCGGAGGGTCCGGAGGTCCGAAATTGTTCCACCACGTCCAATACAGTAGCATGGGCTGTAGGGGGCGCCCTAGCCATAATGGGCCAAGGGAACCAGCCCCCAAGGCCCATGCGCATGGGAGGGGGAAACCCTAAGGGGAGGCCTCCACTTGACTTGGGAGGCACTCCTCCCCCTCTTGGCCGCCCCAAGTCCCATCTAGGGCTGGCCGCACCCCTTGGGGTGGAAACCCTAAAGGGGCGCAGCCCCCTTTCCCTATATATACTTGAGGTTTTGGGCTGCCCAACACACGAGAACCTCTCCTCTTGGTGCAGCCCCGCCCTCCTCCTCCTCCTCTCCTTGGTGCTTGGCGAAGCCCTGCTGGATTGCCACGCCTCCATCACCACCACGCCGTTGTGCTGCTGCTGGATGGAGTCTTCCTCAACCTCTCCCTCTCTCCTTGCTGGATCAAGGCTTGGGAGACGCCACCGGCTGTACGTGTGTTGAACGCGGAGGTGCCGTCCTGCTCGCACTTGATCATCGGTGATTTGAATCACGACGAGTACGACTCCATCAACCCTGTTCACTTGAACGCTTCCGCTTAACGATCTACAAGGGTATGTAGATGCACTCTCCTTCCCTCGTTGCTAGTTTCTCCATAGATAGATCTTGGTGACACGAGGAAAATTTTGAATTTCTGCCACGCTCCCCAACAAAGTGGCATCATGAGCTAGGTCTATTGCGTAGATTCTTTGCACGAGTAGAACACAAAGTAGTTGTGGGCGTTGATGTTGTTCAATATGCTTACCGTTACTAGTCCAATCTTGTTTCGACGGTATTGTGGGATGAAGCGGCCCGGACCGACCTTACACGCATTCTTACGTGAGACAGGTTCCACCGATCGACATGCACTTGGTGCATAAGGTGGCTAGCGGGTGCCGTCCTCCCACTTTAGTCGGAACGGATTCGATGAAAAGGGTCCTTATGAAGGGTAAATAGCAATTGGCATATCACGTTGTGGTTTTATGAGGTAAGAAACGTTTGCTAGAAACCCATAGCAGCCACGTAAAACATGCAACAACAATTAGAGGACGCCTAACTTGTTTTTGCAGGGTATGCTATGTGATGTGATATGGCCAAAAGAATGTGATGAATATATGTGATGTATGAGATTGATCATGTTCTTGTAATAGGATTCACGACTTGCATGTCGATGAGTATGACAACCGCAGGAGCCATAGGAGTTGTCTTTATTTATTGTATGACCTGCGTGTCATTAAACAACGCCATGTAATTACTTTACTTTATTGCTAACCGTAGCCATAGTAGTAGAAGTAATAAGTTGGCGAGACAACTTCATGGAGACACGATGATGGAGATCATGATGATGGAGATCATGGTGTCATGCGGTGACAATGATGATCATGGAGCCCCAAGATGGAGATCAAAGGAGCAATATGATATTGGCCATATCATGTCACTACTATATAATTGCATGTGATGTTTATTATGTTTATGCATCTTGTTTACTTAGAACGACGGTAGTAAATAAGATGATCCTCATTAAAATTTCAAGAAGTGTTCTCCCTAATGTGCACCGTTGCTACAGTTCGTCGCTTCTAAGCACGCCGTGATGATCGGGTGTGATGGATTCTTACGCTCACATACAACGGGTGTAAGACAGATTTACACACGCGAAACACTTAGGGTTAACTTGACGAGCCTAGCATGTGCAGACATGGCCTCGAACACGGAGACCGAAAGGTCGAGCATGAGTCGATAGTAGATACGATCAACATGAAGATGTTCACCGATGATGACTAGTCCGTCTCACGTGATGATCGGACACGGCCTAGTTGATTCGGATCATGTAATCACTTAGATAACCGAGGGATGTCTATCTGAGTGGGAGTTCATAAGATGAACTTAATTATCCTGAACATAGTCAAAAGACCTTTTGCAAATTATGTCGAAGCTCACGCTTTAGTTCCACTGTTTAGATATGTTCCTAGAGAAAATATAGTTGAAAGTTGACAGTAGCGATTATGTGGACAGAAAAAAGCTTATGTCCTTAATGCACCGCTCAGTGTGCTGAACCCTAAACGTCGTTTGTGGATGTTGCGAACATCGGACATACACGTTTTGATAACTACGTGATAGTTCAGTTAAACGGTTTAGAGTTGAGGCACCAAAGACGATTTCAAACGTCATGAACATATGAGATGTTTCGAGGGCTGAAATTGGGATTTCAAGCTCGTGCCACGCCAAAAGGTATGAGACCTCCGACGATTTTCTTAGCCTGCAAACTAAGGGAGAAAAGCTCAATCGTTGAGCTTGTGCTCAGATTGTCCGAGTGCAACAATCACTTGAATCGAGTGGGAGTTGATCTTCCGATGAGATAGTGATGTTTCTCCATAGTCATTGCCACCAAGCTGCTAGAGCTTCGTGATGAACTATAACATATCAGGGATAAATATGATGATCCTTGAAGTATTCGCGATGTTTGACACCGCGAAAGTAGAAATCAAGAAGGAGCATCAATTGTTGATGGTTGGTGAAACCACTAGTTTCAAGAAGGGCAAGGGCAAGAAGGACACTTCATGAAACGACAAATCAGTTGTTGCTCCAGTGAAGAAACCCAAGGTTGAAACCCAAACCCGAGACTAAGTGCTTCTGTAATAAGGGGAACAGCCACTGGAGTAGAATTACCCTAGATACTTGGTAGATAAGAAGGCAGGCAAGGTCGATAGAAGTATATTTGATATACATTATGTTAATGTGTACTTTACTAGTACTCCTAGTAGCACCAGGGTATTAGATACCGGTTCGGTTGCTAAATGTTAGTAACTCGAAATAAAAGCTACGGAATAAAAGGAGACTAGCTAAAGGTGAGCTGACGATATGGGTTGGAATTGTTTCCAAGCTTGATGTGATCAAGCATCGCACGCTCCCTCTACCAACGAGATTGGTGTTAAACCTAAATAATTGCATTTGGTGATTGCGTTGAGCATAGACATGATTGGATTATGTCTATCGCAATACGGTTATTCATTTAAGGAGAATAATGGTTACTCTATTTATTTGAATAATACCTTCAATGGTCTTGCACCTAAAGGAATGGTTTATTGAATCTCGATCGTAGTGATACACATTTTCATGCCAAAAGTATAAGATAGTAATGATAGTACCACTTACTTGTGGCACTGCCATGTAAGTCATATTGGTGTTAAACGCATGAAGAAGCTCCATGTTGATGGATCTTTGGACTCACTCGTTTTTGAAAAGTTTGAGACATGCTAGAACCATGTCTATTGGTACATACGCATGAAGAAACTCCATGCAGATGGATCGTTTAGACTCATTTGATTTTGAATCACTTGAGATATGCAAATCATACCACATGGGCAAGATGAGTGAAAAGCCTCGGTTTCAAAGAAATGGAACAAGATAGCAACTTGTTGGAAGTAACACATTTTGATGTGTGCAGTCCAATGAGTGCCGAGGCATGCTGATGAATATCATTATGTTCTTACTTCACAAATGATTTGAGTAGATGTTGAGTATATTTACTTGATGAAACACAAGTCTGAATTATTGAATGGTTCAAGTAATTTCAGAGTGAAGTTGAAGATCTTCGTGACAAGAGGATAAAATGTCTATGATGTGATCATAGAGATGAATATCTGAGTTACGAGTTTTGGCACACAATTAAGACATTGTGCAAATTGTTTCACAATTAATACCACCGAACACCATAGTGTGATGGTGTGTCCGAACATCATAGTTGCACCCTATTGGATATGGTGCGTACCATGATGTCTCTTATCGAATTACCACTATCGCTCATGGGTTAGGCATTAGAGACAACCACATTCACTTTAAATAGGGCACCATGTAATTCCGTTGAGATGACACCGTATGAACTATGGTTTAGAGAAACCTGAACTGTCATTTCTTAAAGGTTTGGGGCTATGACGCTTATATGAAAAAGTTTCAGGTTGATAAGCTCGAACCCAAAGCGGATAAAATGCATCTTCATAGGACACCCAAAACAGTTGGGTATGCCTCCTAATTCAGATCCGAAAGCAATAGGGATTGTTTCTTGAATCGGGTCCTTTATCGAGGAAAAGTTCGTCTCGAAAAGTTGAGTGGGAGGATGGTGGAGACTTGATGAGGTTATTGAACCGTCACTTCAACTAGTGTGTAGCAGGCACGTGAAGTTGTTCCGTGGCACCTACACCAATTGAAGTAGAAGCTTATGATAGTGATCATGAAGTTTGGATCAAGTCACTACCGACATCGAGGGTTGACAAGGATGCGTATTACTTTAGAGTGGTACAGTAATCCTGTCTTGAAAGTCATGTTGCTAGGCAACAATGAACCTACGAGCTATGGAGAAGGGATGGTGGGCCCAAATTTCGACAAATGGTTAGAAGCCATGAAATCCGAGATAGGATCCATGTATCAAAACAAAGCATAGACTTTGGTGGACTTGCCCGATGATCGGCAAGCCATTGAAATAAATGGGTCTTTAAGAAGAAGACGGACATGGACGGTAATGTCACCTTCTATGAAGCTCGACTTGTGGCAAAGAGTTTTTCACAAGTTCAAGGAGTTGACTACGATGAGATTTTCTCATCCGTAGCGATGCTTAAGTCCGTCGGAATCATGTTAGCACAAGCTGCATTTATGAAATCTGGCAGATGGATGTCAAAATGAGTTTCCTTACCAGTTTTCAGAAGGAAAGGTTGTATGTGATACAATCAGAAAAGTTTTGTCGATCCTAAGGATGCTAAAGGTATGCTGGCTCCAGCGATCCTTTCTAAGGACTGGAGTAAGCATCTCGGAGTTGGAATGTGCGCTTTGATGAGATGATCAAAGATTTTGGGTTTATACAAAGTTTATGAGAAACTTGTATTTCCAAAGAAGTGAGTGGGAGCACTATAGAATTTGATGAGTATATGTTGTTGACATATTGATGATCGAAATGATGTAGAATTTCTCGAAAGCATATAGGATTATTTGAAAATTGTTTTCAATGGAAAACCTGGATTAAGCTACTTGAACATTGAGCATCAAGATCTATGAGGATAGATCAAAACGCTTAATGGTACTTTCAAATGAGCACATACCTTGACATGATCTTGAAGGTGTTCAAGATGGATCACCAAAGAAGGAGTTCTTGCCTGAGATGTAAGGTATGAAGTTAAGAGTTAAAGCTCGACCACGGCAGAAAAGAGAGAAAGGACGAAGGTCGCCCCTATGCTTCAGATATAGGCTCTATAGTATGCTATCTTTGTTTACCGCACCGGAAGTGTTCCTTACCATGAGTCGGTCTAGGGTACAAGAATGATCCATGAATGGATCATTGGACAGCGGTCAAAATTGTCCTTAGAGTAAATAAGGACATGTTTCTCGATTATGGAGGTGATAAAGAGTTCGCGTAAAGGGTTACGCCGATGCAAGCTTTAACACCTATCCGAGTGACTCGAGAAGCAAACCGGATACGATAGTGGAGCAACCATTTGGAATAGCTCCAAGTGGAGCGTGAAAGCAGCATTTACAATATGACATAGAGAATTATGCGAGTACACACGGATCTGAAAGGTTCAGACCCGCTGACTAAAACCTCTCTCACAAGCAAAACATGATCAAACCCCGAACTCATTGAGACTTAATCACATGGTGATGTGAACTAGTTTAAGACACTAGTAAACTCTTTGGATGTTGGTCACATGGCGATGTGACTTATCGATGTTAATCACATGGCGATGTGAACTAGATTATTGACTCTAGTGCAAGTGGGAGACTGTTGGAAATATGCCCTAGAGGCAATAATAAATTAGTTATTATTATATTTCCTTGTTCATGATAATCGCTTATTATTCATGCTATAATTGTATTGACCGGAAACAGCAATACATGTGTGGATACATAGACAACACCATGTCCCTAGTAAGCCTCTAGTTAACTAGCTCGTTGATCAATAGATGGTTACGGTTTCCGACCATGGACATTGGATGTCATTGATAACGGATCACATCATTAGGAGAATGATGTGATGGACAAGACCCAATCCTAAGCCTAGCACAAAGATCGTAGTTCAGATGCTAAAGCTTTTCTAATGTCAAGTATCTTTTCCTTAGACCATGAGATCGTGCAATTCCGGATACCGTAGGAGTGCTTTTGGTGTATCAAACGTCACAACGAATCGGGTGACTATAAAGGTGCACTACAGGTATCTCCGAAAGTGACCATTGGGTTGACACGGATCGAGACTGGATTTGTCACTCCGTAGACGGAGAGGTATCTCTGGGCCCACTCGGTAGGACATCATCATAATGTGCACAATGTGACCAAGGGGTTGATCACGGATGATGTGTTACGGAACGAGTAAAGAGACTTGCCGGTAACGAGATTGAACAAGGTATCGGTATACCGACGATCGAATCTCGGGCAAGTACAATACCGCTAGACAAAGGGAATTGTATACGGATCGATTGAGTCCTTGACATCGTGGTTCATCCGATGAGATCATCGTGGAACATGTGGGAGCCAACATGGGTATCCAGATCCCGCTGTTGGTTATTGACCGGAGAACGCCTCGGTCATGTCTACACTTGTCTCCCGAACCCGTAGGGTCTACACACTTAAGGTTCGATGGACGCTAGGGTTATAAAGGAAGTTTGTATGTGGTTACCGAATGTTGTTCGAGTCCGGATGAGATCCCGGACGTCACGAGGAGTTCCGGAATGGTCCGGAGGTAAAGATTTATATATGGAAAGTTGTTGTTGGGTTCCGAAAAGTTCGGGTTTTTCGGTATTGTACCGGGAAGCTTCCAGAAGGTTCCGGAGGATTCCGGAGGGGTCCGGAGGTCCGGAAATTGTTCCACCACGTCCAATACAGTAGCATGGGCTGTAGGGGGGCGCCCTAGCCATAATGGGCCAAGGGAACCAGCCCCCCCAAGGCCCATGCGCATGGGAGGGGGAAACCCTAAGGGGGAGGGCCTCCACTTGACTTGGGAGGCACTCCTCCCCCTCTTGGCCGCCCCCCAAGTCCCATCTAGGGCTGGCCGCACCCCTGGGGTGGAAACCCTAAAGGGGCGCAGCCCCTTTCCCTATATATACTTGAGGTTTTGGGCTGCCCAACACACGAGAACCTCTCCTCTTGGTGCAGCCTGCCTCTCCTCCTCCTCCTCTCCCTTGGTGCTTGGCGAAGCCTGCTGGATTGCCACGCCTCCATCACCACCACGCCGTTGTGCTGCTGCTGGATGGAGTCTTCTCAACCTCTCCTCTCTCCTTGCTGGATCAAGGCTTGGGAGACGCCACCGGCTGTACGTGTGTTGAACGCGGAGGTGCCGTCCGTTCGGCACTTGATCATCGGTGATTTGAATCACGACGAGTACGACTCCATCAACCCTGTTCACTTGAACGCTTCCGCTTAACGATCTACAAGGGTATGTAGATGCACTCTCCTTCCCTCGTTGCTAGTTTCTCCATAGATAGATCTTGGTGACACGAGGAAAATTTTGAATTTCTGCCACGCTCCCCAACAAAGGGCATCATGAGCTAGGTCTATTGCGTAGATTCTTTGCACGAGTAGAACACAAAGTAGTTGTGGGCGTTGATGTTGTTCAATATGCTTACCGTTACTAGTCCAATCTTGTTTCGACGGTATTGTGGGATGAAGCGGCCGGACCGACCTTACACGCATTCTTACGTGAGACAGGTTCCACCGATCGACATGCACTTGGTGCATAAGGTGGCTAGCGGTGCCGCCTCCCACTTTAGTCGGAACGGATTCGATGAAAAGGGTCCTTATGAAGGGTAAATAGCAATTGGCATATCACGTTGTGGTTTTATGAGGTAAGAAACGTTTTGCTAGAAACCCATAGCAGCCACGTAAAACATGCAACAACAATTAGAGGACGCCTAACTTGTTTTTGCAGGGTATGCTATGTGATGTGATATGGCCAAAAGAATGTGATGAATATATGTGATGTATGAGATTGATCATGTTCTTGTAATAGGATTCACGACTTGCATGTCGATGAGTATGACAACCGGCAGGAGCCATAGGAGTTGTCTTTATTTATTGTATGACCTGCGTGTCATTAAACAACGCCATGTAATTACTTTACTTTATTGCTAACCGTAGCCATAGTAGTAGAAGTAATAAGTTGGCGAGACAATTTCATGGAGACACGATGATGGAGATCATGATGATGGAGATCATGGTGTCATGCCGGTGACAATGATGATCATGGAGCCCCGAAGATGGAGATCAAAAGGAGCAATATGATATTGGCCATATCATGTCACTACTATATAATTGCATGTGATGTTTATTATGTTTATGCATCTTGTTTACTTAGAACGACGGTAGTAAATAAGATGATCCTCATTAAAATTTCAAGAAGTGTTCTCCCTAACTGTGCACCGCTGCTACAGTTCGTCGCTTCTAAGCACCCGTGATGATCGGGTGTGATGGATTCTTACGCTCACATACAACGGGTGTAAGACAGATTTACACACTTGAAACACTTAGGGTTAACTTGACGAGCCTAGCATGTGCAGACATGGCCTCGAACACGGAGACCGAAAGGTCGAGCATGAGTCGTATAGTAGATACGATCAACATGAAGATGTTCACCGATGATGACTAGTCCGTCTCACGTGATGATCGGACACGGCCTAGTTGATTCGGATCATGTAATCGCTTAGATAACCAGAGGGATGTCTATCTGAGTGGGAGTTCATAAGATGAACTTAATTATCCTGAACATAGTCAAAAGACCTTTTGCAAATTATGTCGTAAGCTCACGCTTTAGTTCCACTGTTTAGATATGTTCCTAGAGAAAATATAGTTGAAAGTTGAAAGTAGCGATTATGCGGACAGTAGAAATCTTATGTCCTTAATGCACCGCTCAGTGTGCTGAACCCTAAACGTCGTTTGTGGATGTTGCGAACATCGGACATACACGTTTTGATAACTACGTGATAGTTCAGTTAAACGGTTTAGAGTTGAGGCACCAAAGACGATTTCAAACGTCATGAACATATGAGATGTTTCGAGGGCTGAAATTGGGATTTCAAGCTCGTGCCCACGTCAAAAGGTATGAGACCTCCGACGATTTTCTTAGCCTGCAAACTAAGGGAGAAAAGCTCAATCGTTGAGCTTGTGCTCAGATTGTCTGAGTGCAACAATCACTTGAATCGAGTGGGAGTTGATCTTCCGGATGAGATAGTGATGTTTCTCCATAGTCATTGCCACCAAGCTGCTAGAGCTTCGTGATGAACTATAACATATCAGGGATAAATATGATGATCCTTGAAGTATTCGCGATGTTTGACATCGCGAAAGTAGAAATCAAGAAGGAGCATCAATTGTTGATGGTTGGTGAAACCACTAGTTTCAAGAAGGGCAAGGGCAAGAAGGACACTTCATGAAACGACAAATCAGTTGTTGCTCCGTGAAGAAACCCAAGGTTGAACCCAAACCCGAGACTAAGTGCTTCGTAATAAGGGAACAGCCAACGGAGTAGAATTACCCTAGATACTTGGTAGATAAGAAGGCAGGCAAGGTCGATAGAAGTATATTTGATATACATTATGTTAATGTGTACTTTACTAGTACTCCTAGTAGCACCAGGTATTAGATACCGTTCGGTTGCTAAATGTTAGTAACTCAAATAAAAGCTACGGAATAAAAGGAGACTAGCTAAAGGTGAGTGACGATATGTGTTGAATTGTTTCCAAGCTTGATGTGATCAAGCATCGACGCTCCCTCTACCATCAAGATTGGTGTTAAACCTAAATAATTGCATTTGGTGATTGCGCTGAGCATAGACATGATTGGATTATGTCTATCGCAATACGGTTATTCATTTAAGGAGAATAATGGTTACTCTATTTATTTGAATAATACCTTCAATGGTCTTGCACCTAAAGGAATGGTTTATTGAATCTCGATCGTAGTGATACACATTTTCATGCCAAAAGTATAAGATAGTAATGATAGTACCACTTACTTGTGGCAATCGCCATGTAAGTCATATTGGTGTTAACGCATGAAGAAGCTCCATGTTGATGGATCTTTGGACTCACTCGTTTTGAAAAGTTTGAGACATGCTAGAACCATGTCTATTGGTGTATACGCATGAAGAAACTCCATGCAGATGGATCGTTTAGACTCATTTGATTTTGAATCACTTGAGATATGCAAATCATACCACATGGGCAAGATGACCTGAAAAGCCTCGGTTTCAAATAAAATGGAACAAGATAGCAACTTGTTGGAAGTAACACATTTTGATGTGTGCAGTCCAATGAGTCTTTGAGGCATGCAAATGGATATCATTATGTTCTTACTTCACAAATGATTTGAGTAGATGTTGAGTATATTTACTTGATGAAACACAAGTCTGAATTATTGAAAGGTTCAAGTAATTTCAGAGTGAAGTTGAAGATCTTCGTGACAAGAGGATAAAATGTCTATGATGTGATCATAGAGATGAATATCTGAGTTACGAGTTTTGGCACACAATTAAGACATTGTGCAAATTGTTTCACAATTAATACCTACCGAACACCATAGTGTGATGGTGTGTCCGAACATCATAGTTGCACCCTATTGGATATGGTGCGTACCATGATGTCTCTTATCGAATTACCACTATCGCTCATGGGTTAGGCATTAGAGACAACCACATTCACTTTAAATAGGGCACCATGTAATTCCGCTGAGATGACACCGTATGAACTATGGTTTAGAGAAACCTAACTGTCATTTCTTAAAGGTTTGGGGCTATGACGCTTATATGAAAAAGTTTCAGGTTGATAAGCTCGAACCCAAAGCGGATAAAATGCATCTTCATAGGACACCCAAAACAGTTGGGTATACCTCCTAATTCAGATCCGAAAGCAATAGGGATTGTTTCTTGAATCGGGTCCTTTATCGAGGAAAAGTTCGTCTCGAAAAGTTGAGTGGGAGGATGGTGGAGACTTGATGAGGTTATTGAACCGTCACTTCAACTAGTGTGTAGCAGGCACGTGAAGTTGTTCCGTGGCACCTACACCAATTGAAGTAGAAGCTATGATAGTGATCATGAAGTTTCCGATCAAGTCACTACCGTACATCGTAGGTTGACAAGGATGCGTACTACTTTAGAGTGGTACAGTAATCCTGTCTTGAAAGTCATGTTGCTAGGCAACAATGAACCTACGAGCTATGGAGAAGCGATGGTGGGCCCAAATTTCGACAAATGGTTAGAAGCCATGAAATCCGAGATAGGATCCATGTATCAGAACAAAGCATAGACTTTGGTGGACTTGCCCGATGATCGGCAAGCCATTGAAATAAATGGGTCTTTAAGAAGAAGACGGACATGGACGGTAATGTCACCTTCTATGAAGCTCGACTTGTGGCAAAGAGTTTTTCACAAGTTCAAGGAGTTGACTACGATGAGATTTTCTCATCCGTAGCGATGCTTAAGTCCATCGGAATCATGTTAGCACAAGCTGCATTTATGAAATCTGGCAGATGGATGTCAAAATGAGTTTCCTTACCAGTTTTCGTAAGGAAAGGTTGTATGTGATACAATCAGAAAAGTTTTGTCGATCCTAAGGATGCTAAAAGGTATGCTGGCTCCAGCGATCCTTTCTAAGGACTGGAGTAAGCATCTCGGAGTTGGAATGTGCGCTTTGATGAGATGATCAAAGATTTTGGGTGTATACAAAGTTTATGAGAAACTTGTATTTCCAAAGAAGTGAGTGGGAGCACTATAGAATTCTGATGAGTATATGTTGTTGACATATTGATGATCAGAAATGATGTAGAATTTTCTGGAAAGCATATAGGATTATTTGAAAATTGTTTTTCAATGGAAAACCTGGATTAAGCTACTTGAACATTGAGCATCAAGATCTATGAGGATAGATCAAAAACGCTTAATGGTACTTTCAAATGAGCACATACCTTGACATGATCTTGAAGGTGTTCAAGATGGATCATCAAAGAAGAAGTTCTTGCCACGAGATGTAAGGTATGAAGTTAAGAGTTAAAGCTCGACCACGGCAGAAAAGAGAGAAAGGACGAAGGTCGCCCCTATGCTTCAGACATAGGCTCTATAGTATGCTATGCTGTTTACCGACCGAAGTGTTCCTTACCATGAGTCGGTCATAGGGTACAAGAATGATCCATGAATGGATCATTGGACAGCGGTCAAAATTGTCCTTAGAGTAAATAAGGACATGTTTCTCGATTATGGAGGTGATAAAGAGTTGGCGTAAAGGGTTACGCCGATGCAAGCTTTAACACCTATCCGAGTGACTCGAGAAGCAAACCGGATCGATAGTGGAGCAACCATTTGGAATAGCTCCAAGTGGAGCGTGAAAGCAGCATTTACAATATGACATAGAGAATTATGAAGTACACACGGATCTGAAAGGTTCAGACCGCTGACTAAAACCTCTCACAAGCAAAACATGATCAAACCCCGAACTCATTGAGACTTAATCACATGGTGATGTGAACTAGTTTAAGACACTAGTAAACTCTTTGGATGTTGGTCACATGGCGATGTGACTTATCGATGTTAATCACATGGCGATGTGAACTAGATTATTGACTCTAGTGCAAGTGGGAGACTGTTGGAAATATGCCCTAGAGGCAATAATAAATTAGTTATTATTATATTTCCTTGTTCATGATAATCGTTTATTATTCATGCTATAATTGTATTGACGGAAACAGCAATACATGTGTGGATACATAGACAACACCATGTCCCTAGTAAGCCTCTAGTTAACTAGCTCGTTGATCAATAGATGGTTACGGTTTCCTGACCATGGACATTGGATGTCATTGATAACGGATCACATCATTAGGAGAATGATGTGATGGACAAGACCCAATCCTAAGCCTAGCACAAAGATCGTAGTTCGTATGCTAAAGCTTTTCTAATGTCAAGTATCTTTTCCTTAGACCATGAGATCGTGCAATTCCGGATACCGTAGGAGTGCTTTGGGTGTATCAAACGTCACAACGTAATCGGGTGACTATAAAGGTGCACTCTGTGTATCTCCGAAAGTGACCATTGGGTTGACACGGATCGAGGCTGGATTTGTCACTCCGTAGACGGAGAGGTATCTGGGCCCACTCGGTAGGACATCATCATAATGTGCACAATGTGACCAAGGGGTTGATCACGGGATGATGTGTTACGGAACGAGTAAAGAGACTTGCCGT
Source organism: Aegilops longissima (assembly GCA_021605205.1). Taxonomy (NCBI): domain Eukaryota; kingdom Viridiplantae; phylum Streptophyta; class Magnoliopsida; order Poales; family Poaceae; genus Aegilops; species Aegilops longissima. The sequence continues at coordinate 121,683,235 of CM038682.1, forward strand.
AACGAGATTGAACAAGGTATCGGTATACCGACGATCGAATCTCGGGCAAGTATAATACCGCTAGACAAAGGGAATTGTATACGGATCGATTGAGTCCTTGACATCGTGGTTCATCCGATGAGATCATCGTGGAACATGTGGAGCCAACATGGGTATCCAGATCCCGCTGTTGGTTATTGACCGGAGAACGCCTCGGTCATGTCTACTTGTCTCCGAACCCGTAGGGTCTACACTTAAGGTTCGATGACGCTAGGGTTATAAAGGAAGTTTGTATGTGGTTACCGAATGTTGTTCGAGTCCCGGATGAGATCCCGGACGTCACGAGGAGTTCCGGAATGGTCCGGAGGTAAAGATTTATATATGGAAAGTTGTTGTTGGGTTCCGGAAAAGTTCGGTTTTTTCGGTATTGTAATGGGAAGCTTCTGAAGGTTCCGGAGGATTCCGGAGGGGTCCGGAGGTCCGGAAATTGTTCCACCACGTCCAATACAGTAGCATGGGCTGTAGGGGGCGCCCTAGCCATAATGGGCCAAGGAACCAGCCCCCAAGGCCCATGCGCATGGGAGGGGGGAAACCCTAAGGGGAGGGCCTCCACTTGACTTGGGAGGCACTCCTCCCCCTTGGCCGCCCCCAAGTCCCATCTAGGGCTGGCCGCACCCCTTGGGGTGGAAACCTAAAGGGGCGCAGCCCCCTTTCCCTATATATACTTGAGGTTTTAGGGCTGCCCAACACACGAGAACCTCTCCTCTTGGTGCAGCCCGCCTCCTCCTCCTCCTCTCCCTTGGTGCTTGAAGCCTCGCTGGATTGCCACGCCTCCATCACCACCACGCCGTTGTGCTGCTGCTGGATGGAGTCTTCTCAACCTCTCCTCTCTCCTTGCTGGATCAAGGCTTGGGAGACGCCACCGGGCTGTACGTGTGTTGAACGCGGAGGTGCCGTCTGCTCGCACTTGATCATCGGTGATCTGAATCACGACGAGCACGACTCCATCAACCCCGTTCACTTGAACGCTTCCGCTTAACGATCTACAAGGGTATGTAGATGCACTCTCCTTCCCTCGTTGCTAGTTTCTCCATAGATAGATCTTGGTGACACGTAGGAAAATTTTGAATTTCTGCTACGTTCCCCAACAGGAGTCGCTACAGACTACGATCAGATTGGGCCTAAACCCGATCCGAGGGAGATTAACTCTCCCGAGGTCACCCATCACGTTGCAGTGGTGAGGAACAATGCGGCAAACCTTCATCTATCTCAAGGACTTGTTATGTCCGGATTCCCGATCCCCCCAAGTCGGATACCCGTGGAGGGGAGGACGTCACTCAAGCCCTGAACCTAAAGTCAGGCAGCGGGCTAGATTCATTGGACAACATCCAAGAACCCAAGCTTCCGAGTTCGGAAACTCCTTGGCCCCTGAGTCTTAAATTGGGCGAAGTTCCGGATTCAATTCCACCCGCCCACCCAAACATAAATGATCTATCCCAAATTCGGCAAGAGCCCGCAGAAACAGTACACCATTACTGGGCCAGATTCCTCCTGGTCATGAACAGGATAAAGGACTGCCACGAGGAGGACGCAATTTTATTCTTCTGCAATAATTGCATGGACAACAGAATCCTCAACGCCATAAGTCGCCGTGAAATTACACGCTTCACTGACTTGGCGACCATAGTACGAAAGTACTGTGCGATGGAAAGTGCCTGGAAAACCGAAATAAAATTTTGGGACAATCCGGCCCTGAATACAACCCCAGTCCGAAATAAAAGGGTGCATTTGAAGGAAATATGCCCTAGAGGCAATAATAAAGTTATTATTTATTTCCTTATATCATGATAAATGTTTATTATTCATGCTAGAATTGTATTAACCGGAAACATAATACATGTGTGAATATATAGACAAACAGTATGTCACTAGTATGCCTCTACTTGACTAGCTTGTTAATCAAAGATGGTTATGTTTCCTAACCATGAACAAGGAGTTGTTGTTTGATTAACAAGGTCACATCATTAGTTGAATGATCTGATTGACATGACCCATTCCGTTAGCTTAACACTTGATCGCTTAGTATGTTAATGCTTTCTTCATGACCCATACATGTTCCTGTAACTATGAGATTATGCAACTCCTGCCACCGGAGGAACACTTTGGTACTACCAAACGTCACAACGAATCGGGTGATTATAAAGGAGTACTACAGGTGTCTCCAAAGGTACTTGTTGGGTTGGCGTATTTTGAGATTAGGTTTTGTCACTCCGATTGTCGGAGAGGTATCTCTAGGCCTTCTCGGTAATACACATCACATAAAGCCTTGCAAGCATTGCAACTAAAGAGTTAGTTGTGAGATGATGTATTACGGAACGAGTAAAGAGACTTTCCGTAACGAGATTAAACTAGGTATTGGATACCGACGATCGAATCTCGGAAAGTAACATACCGATGACAAAGGAACAACGTATGTTGTTATGCGGTTTGACCGATAAAGATCTTCAGTAGAATATGTAGGAACCAATATGAGCATCCAGGTTCCGCTATTGGTTATTGACCGAGAATAGTTCTAGGTCATGTCTACATAGTTCTCGAACCGTAGGGTCCGCACGCTTAAGGTTTCAATGACGGTTATTATGAGTTTATGTATTTTGATGTACCAAGGAGTTCGAGTCCCGGATGTGATCACGGACATGACGAGGAGTCTCGAAATGGTCGAGACATAAAGATTGATATATTGGATGGTTATATTCGGACACGGAAAGGTTCGGAAGTTTCGGAGAAAACCGGAGTGCCGAGGGGTTACGGAACCCCGGGAAGTTATGGGCCTTATTGGGCCAAGAGGGAGAGAGAGGGCTGCACCAAGAGGTGGTGCGCCCCCCTCCATGGGGAGTCCGAATTGGACTAGGAGGAGGCGCAGCCCCTTCCCTCTCCCTCTCCTCTCTTTCCTTCCCCTTCCCTCTTCCTAGTAGGACTAGGAAAGGGAGTCCTACTCCTACTAGGAGGAGGACCCCCTCCCTTGGTGCGCCCCAAGGCTGGCCGGCCCTCCCCTTGCTCCTTTATATACGGGGCAGGGGGCACCCTAGAACACACAAGTTGATCTACGGATCGTTCCTTAGCCGTGCAGCGGTGCCCCCTCCACCATATTCCACCTCGGTCATATTGTAGCGGTGCTTAGGCGAAGCCTGCGCGACGGTAGAACATCAAGATCGCCACCACGTCGTCAGGTCGACGGAACTCCTTCCCGACGCTTTGCTGGATCGGAGCTCGGGGATCGTCATCGAGCTGAACGTGTGCCAAGAACTCGGAGGTGCCGGAGTAACGGTGCTTGGATCGGTCGGATCGTGAAGACGTACGACTACATCAACCGCGTTAATATAACGCTTCCGCTTTCGGTCTACGAGGGTACGTGGACGGACACTCTCCCCTCTCGTTGCTATGCCATCACCATGGTCTTGCGTGATCGTAGGAAAATTTTTGAAATTACTACGTTCTCCAACAGTGGCATCCGAGCCTGGTTTTATGCGTTGATGTCATATGCACGAGTAGAACACAAGTGAGTTGTGGGCGATACAAGTCATACTACCTACCAGCATGTCATACTTTGGTTCAGCGGTATTGTGAGATGAAGCGGCCCGGACCGACATTACGCGTACGCTTACGCGAGACTGGTTTCACCGCTGTGAGCACTCGTTGCTTAAAGGTGACTGGCGGGTGTCTCTCTCTCACTTTAGTTGAACTGAGTGTGGCTACGCCCGTCCTTGAGAAGGTTAAACGGAGTCTATTTGACGAAGTATCGCTGTGGTTTTGATGCGAGGTAAGAACGGTTCTTGCTCAGCCCGTAGCAGCCACGTAAAACTTGCAACAACAAAGTAGAGGACGTCTAACTTGTTTTTGCAGGGCATGTTGTGATGTGATATGGTCAAGACGTGATGCTATATTTTATTGTATGAGATGATCATGTTTTGTAACCGAAGTTATCGGCAATCGCGGAGCCATATGGTTGTCGCTTATTGTATGAAATGCAACGCCATGTAATTGCTTTACTTTATCACTAAGCGGTAGCGATAGTCGAGAAGCAATAGTTGGCGAGACGACAACGATGCTACGATGGAGATCAAGGTGTCGCTACCGGTGACGATGGTGATCATGACGGTGCTTCGGAGATGGAGATCACAAGCACAAGATGATGATGGCCATATCATATCACTTATATTGATTGCATGTGATGTTTATCCTTTATGCATCTTATCTTGCTTTGATTGACGGTAGCATTATAAGATGATCTCTCACTAAAATTATCAAGTAGTGTTCTCCCGAGTATGCACCGCTGCCAAAGTTCGTCGTGCCGAGACACCACGTGATGATCGGGTGTGATAAGCTCTCGTCCATCTACAACGGGTGCAAGCCAGTTTTGCACACGCAGAATACTCAGGTTATACTTGACGAGCCTAGCATATACAGATATGGCCTCGAACACGGAGACCGAAAGGTCGAACGTGAATCATATAGCAGATATGATCAACATAAGATGTTCACCATTGAAAACTACTCCATCTCACGTGATGATCGGTTATGGTTTAGTTGATTTGGATCACGTGATCACTTAGATAACTAGAGAGATGTCTGTCTAAGTGGGAGTTCTTTAATAATATGATTAATTGAACTTAAATTTATCATGAACTTAGTACCGATAGTATTTTGCTTGTCTATGTTTACTGTAGATAGATGGCTCGTCTGTTGTTCCGTTGAATTTTAATGCGTTCCTTGAGAAAGCAAAGTTGAAAGATGATGGTAGCAATTACACGGACTGGGTCCGTAACCTGAGGATAATCCTCATTGCTGCACGTAAAAGTTACGCCCCGAAGCACCGCTGGGTGACAGCCTGCTGCAGATGCCGAGCGAAGTTGTGAACGTCCGCAAAGCAGAGCTGATGACTACTCTATAGTTCAGTGTGCCATGCTTTACGGCTTAGAACGGGTCTTCAACGACGTTTTGAACGTCATGGAGCATATGAGATGTTCCAGAGTTGAAGTTGATATTTCAAAGTAATGCCCGGATTGAGAGATATGAAGTCTCCAATAAGTTCTATAGCTGCAAGATGGAGGAGAATAGTTACGTCGGTGAGCACATACTCAAAATGTCCGGGTATTACAATCACTTGAATCAACTGGGAGTTAATCTTCCGGATGATTGTGTCATTGATGTAATTCTTCAATCACGCCACCAAGCTACAAAGGCTTCGTGATGAACTATAATATGCAAGGGTTAGTAAAGACTATGCTCGAGCTCTTCGCAATGCTAAAAGCTGCGGAGGTAGAAATCAAAAAGGAGCATCAAGTGTTGATGGTCAATAAGACCACTAGTTTCAAGAAGAAAGGCAAAGGGAAGAAGAAGGAACTTCAAGAAGAACAGCAAACAAGTTGCTGATCGGGAGAAGAAACCCAAGTCTGGACCTAAGCCTGAAATCGAGTGCTTCTACCGCAAGCGGACTGGTCATCGAAGCGGAACTGCCCCAAGTATTTGGCGGATAAGAAGGATGGCAAAGTGAACAAAGGTATATGTGATATACTTGTTATTGATGTGTACCTTACTAGAGCTCGCAGTAGTACTGGTATTTGATACTGGTTCATTGCTAATATTTGCAACTCAAACAGAACTACGGATTGCTTAACACGGCAAAGGACGAGGTGACGATGCGCGTGGGAAACGGTTCCAAAGTCGATGTGATCGCGATCGCACGCTACCTCTACATCTACCTTGGGATTAGTTTTAGACCTGAATAATTGTTATTTGGTGCCAGCGTTGAGCATGAACATTATATCTGGATCTTGTTTGATGCGAGACGGTTATTCATTTAAATCAGAGAATAATGGTTGTTCTATTTATATGAATAATATCTTTTATGGTCATGCACCCTTGAAGAGTGGTCTATTTTAATGAATCTCGATAGTAGTGATACACATATTCATAATGTTGAAACCAAAAGATGCAGAGTTGATAATGATAGTGCAACTTATTTGTGGCACCGCCGTTTAGGTCATATCGTGTAAAACGCATGAAGAAACTCCATCTTGATGGACTTTTGGAGTCACTTGATTATGAATCACTTGGCACTTATGAACCGTGCCTCATGGGCAAGATGACTAAAACACCGTTCTCCGGTACTATGGAGAGAGCAACAGATTTATTGGAAATCATACATACGGATGTATGTGGTCCAATGAATGTTGAAGCTCGTGGCGGATATCGTTATTTTCTCACCTTCACAGATGATTTGAGCAGATATGGGTATATCTACTTAATGAAACATAAGTCTGAAACATTTGAAAAGTTCAAAGAATTTCAGAGTGAAGTTGAAAATCATCGTAATAAGAAAATAAAGTTTCTACGATCTGATCGTGGAGGCGAATATTTGAGTTACGAGTTTGGTCTACATTTGAAACAAAGCGGAATAGTTTCGCAACTCACGCCACCGGAACACCACAGCGCAATGGTGTGTCCGAACGTCGAATCGCACTTTTATTGGATATGGTGCGATCTATGATGTCTCTTACAGATTTACCGCTATCATTTTGGGGTTATGCTCTTGAGACGGCCGATTCACGTTAAATAGGACACCGTCAAAATCCGCTGAGACGACGCCTTATGAACTATGGTTTAGCAAGAAACCAAAGTTGTCGCTTCGAAAGTTTGGGGTTGCGATGCTTATGTGAAGAAACTTCAACCTGATAAGCTTGAACCCAAATCGGAAAAATGTGTCTTCATAGGATACCCAAAGGAGACAATTGGGTACACCTTCTATCACAGATCCGAAGGCAAAACATTCGTTGTTAAAATGGATCCTTTCTAGAGAAGGAGTTTCTCTCGAAAGAAGTGAGTGGGAGGAAAGTGGAACTTGATGAGGTAATAGTACCAGCTCCCTTATTGAAAGTAGTTAATCACGTAAATCAGTTTCAGTAACACCTACACCAGCTTAGTGAGGAAGATAATGATAAAGATCATGAAACTTCAGATCAAGTTGTCACCGAACTTCGAGATCAACCAGAACAAAATCCGCACTGAGTGGTACGGTAATCCTATTCGGAAGTCATGCTACTAGATCATGATGAACCTACGAACTATGAAGAAGCGATGGTGAGCCCAGATTCCATAAAATGGCTTGAAGCCATGAAATCTGAGATGGGATCCATGTATGAGAACAAAGTATGGACTTTGGTAGACTTGCCCGATGATCGGCAAGCTATTGAGAATAAATGGATTTTAAGAAGAAGACCGACGCTGATGGTAATGTAACTATCTACAAAGCTCGACTTGTTGCAAAAGGTTTTCGACAAGTTCAAGGGGTTGACTACGATGAGACTTTCTCACCAGTAGCGATGCTTAAGTCCGTCCGAATCATGTTAGCAATTGCCGATTTTATGATTATGAAATTTGGCAAATGGATGTAAAACTGCATTCTTGAATGGATTTCTAGAAGAAGAGTTGTATATGATACAACCAGAAGGTTTTGTCGATCCAAAAGGTGCTAACAAAGTGTGCAAGCTCCAACGATCAATTTATGGTCAGTGCAAGCCTCTCGGAGTTGGAATAAACGCTTTGATAGTGTGATCAAAGCATATGGGTTTATACAGACTTTTGGAGAAGCCTGTATTTACAAGAAAGTGAGTGGGAGCTCAGAGCATTTCTAATATTATATGTGGACGACATATTATTGATTGGAAATGATATAGAATTTCTGGATAGCATAAAAGGATACTTGAATAAAAGTTTTTCAATGAAAGACCTCGTGAAGCTGCTTACATATTAGGCATCAAGATCTATAGAGATAGATCAAGACGCTTGATTGGACTTTCACAAAGCACATACCTTGATAAAGTTTTGAAAAGGTTCAAAATGGATCAGGCAAAGAAAGGTTTTTACCTGTGTTACAAGGTGTAAGATTGAGTCGACTCAATGCCCCACCACAGCAGAAGATAGAGAGAAAATGAAAGATGTTCCTATGCTTCAGCCATAGGCTCTATCATGTATGCAATGCTGTGTACCAGACCGACGATGCTTAGCTGTAAGCTTGGCAGGAAGGTACCAAAGTAATCCAGAGTGGATCATGGACAGCGGTCAAGAACATCCTGAAATACCGAAAAGGACTAAGGATATGTTTCTCGATATGGAGGTGACAAAGAGCTAGTCGTAAATGGTTACGCCGATGTAAGTTTTGACATCGATCCGGACGATTCTAAATCGCAAACCGGATACGTGTTTTTATTAAACGGTGGAGCTGTCGGTTGGTGCAGTTCTAAACAAAGCGCCGTGGCGGGATCTACATGTGAAGCGGAGTACATAGCTGCTTCGAAGCAGCAAATGAAGGAGTCTGGATGAAAGAGTTCATTTCCGATCTAGGTGTCATACCTAGTGCATCGGGACCGATGAAGATCTTCTCGTGACAATATTGGTGCAATTGCCTTGGCAAAGGAATCCAGATTTCACAAGAGGACCAAGCACATCAAGAGACGCTTCAATTCCATTCGGGACCAAGTCCAAGTGGGAGACATAGAGATTTGCAAAATACATACGGATCTGAATGTTGCAGATCCGCTGACTAAGCCTCTTCCACGAGCAAAACATGATCAGCACCAAGACTCCATGGGTGTAAGGATCATTACTTTGTAATCTAGATTATTGACTCTAGTGCAAGTGGGAGATCAAGGAAATATGCCCTAGAGGCAATAATAAAGTTATTATTTATTTCCTTATATCATGATAAATGTTTATTATTCATGCTAGAATTGTATTAACCGGAAACATAATACATGTGTGAATATATAGACAAACAAGATGTCACTAGTATGCCTCTACTTGACTAGCTTGTTAATCAAAGATGGTTATGTTTCCTAACCATGAACAAGGAGTTGTTGTTTGATTAACAAGGTCACATCATTAGTTGAATGATCTGATTGACATGACCCATTCCGTTAGCTTAACACTTGATCGCTTAGTATGTTAATGCTTTCTTCATGACCCATACATGTTCCTGTAACTATGAGATTATGCAACTCCTGTTTACGGAGGAACACTTTGGTACTACCAAACGTCACAACGAATCGGGTGATTATAAAGGAGTACTACAGGTGTCTCCAAAGGTACTTGTTGGGTTGGCGATTTGAGATTAGGTTTTGTCACTCCGATTGTCGGAGAGGTATCTCTAGGCCTTCTCGGTAATACACATCACATAAAGCCTTGCAAGCATTGCAACTAAAGAGTTAGTTGTGAGATGATGTATTACGGAACGAGTAAAGAGACTTTCCGATAACGAGATTAAACTAGGTATTGGATACCGACGATCGAATCTCGGAAAGTAACATACCGATGACAAAGGGAACAACGATGTTGTTATGCGGTTTGACCGATAAAGATCTTCAGAGAATATGTAGGAACCAATATGAGCATCCAGGTTCCGCTATTGGTTATTGACCGAGAATAGTTCTAGGTCATGTCTACATAGTTCTCGAACCGTAGGGTCCGCACGCTTAAGGTTTCAATGACGGTTATTATGAGTTTATGTATTTTGATGTACCGAAGGAGTTCGAGTCCCGGATGTGATCACGGACATGACGAGGAGTCTCAAATGGTCGAGACATAAAGATTGATATATTGGATGGTTATATTCGGACACCGGAAAGGTTCCGGAAGTTTCGGAGAAAACCGGAGTGCCGGGGGTTACCGAACCCCCGGGAAGTTATGGGCCTTATTGGGCCAAGAGGGAGAGAGAGGCTGCACCAAGTGGTGGCCCCCCTCCATGGGGAGTCCGACTGACTAGGAGGGGGGCGCAGCCCCCTTCCCTCTCCTCTCCTCTCTTCCTTCCCCTTCCCTCTTCCTAGTAGGACTAGGAAAGGGAGTCCTACTCCTACTAGGAGGAGGACTCCCTCCCTTGGTGCGCCCCAAGGCTGGCGGCCCTCCCCTTGCTCCTTTATATACGGGGCAGGGGGCACCCTAGAACACACAAGTTGATCTACGGATCGTTCCTTAGCCGTGCGGTGCCCCCTCCACCATATTCCACCTCGGTCATATTGTAGCGGTGCTTAGGCGAAGCCTGCGACGGTAGAACATCAAGATCGCCACCACGCCGTCGGTTGTGGAACTCCTTCCCGACGCTTTGCTGGATCGGAGCTCGGGATCGCCATCGAGCTGAACGTGTGCCAAGAACTCGGAGGTGCCGAGTAACGGTGCTTGGATCGGTCGGATCGTGAAGACGCACGACTACATCAACCGCGTTAATATAACGCTCCGCTTTCGGTCTCACGAGTGGTACGTGGACGGACACTCCCCTCGTTGCTATGCCATCACCATGGTCTTGCGTGATCGTAGGAAAATTTTGAAATTACTACGTTCTCCAACAAAGTGGCATCCGAGCCTGGTTTTATGCGTTGATGTCATATGCACGAGTAGAACACAAGTGAGTTGTGGGCGATACAAGTCATACTACCTACCAGCATGTCATACTTTGGTTCAGCGGTATTGTGAGATGAAGCGCCCGGACCGACATTACGCCAGACGCTTACGCGAGACTGGTTTCACCGCTGTGAGCACTCGTTGCTTAAAGGTGGTGGCGGTGTCTGTCTCTCTCACTTTAGTTGAACCGAGTGTATACGCCCGGTCCTTGAGAAGGTTAAAACGGAGTCTATTTGACGAAGTATCGTTGTGGTTTTGATGCGTAGGTAAGAACGGTTCTTGCTCAGCCCGTAGCAGCCACGTAAAACTTGCAACAACAAAGTAGAGGACGTCTAACTTGTTTTTGCAGGGCATGTTGTGATGTGATATGGTCAAGACGTGATGCTATATTTTATTGTATGAGATGATCATGTTTTGTAACCGAGTTATCGGCAACTGGCAGGAGCCATATGGTTGTCGCTTTATTGTAATGGTACCAAAGAAGGACAAATCCTGGCGCCTATGCGTCGATTTCAAGGACCTCAACAAGGCTTGCCCAAAGGATCCCTTCCCCCTCCCCCGCATCGATCAAATTATCGATGCTACCGCAGGACACGGTTCATTGTGTTTCCTCGACGCATACTCCGACTACCATCAAATTAAGATGGCAGAGCCAGACCAAGCCGCAACGGCATTCATCACCCCATACGGCCCCTTCTGCTTCAATACAATGCCCTTCGGGCTCAAAAACGCCGGCGCAACATATCAGCGCATGATTCAGACATGTCTGGCAAGCCAGATCGGCAAAACAGTGGAGGCATACGTAGATGACGTGGTCGTCAAAACCAAGCATGTCAAAACTCTAGTAGACGACTTGAGGGTCACATTCGATAACCTTCGAACATACGACATCAAGCTTAACCCGGAAAAATGCGTTTTCGGCATACCAGCCGGAAAGATCTTGTGTTTCATTGTATCCGATAGAGGAATTGAAGCAAACCCAGCCAAGATCCGAGCTCTGTCACAATTGGATATCCCAAAGGACCTCAAACGAATAAAAAAATTGACTGGATGCGTGGCGGCTCTAAGCCGCTTTATCTCCCGCTTGGGAGAAAAGGCATTACCCCTTTATCGCCTCCTCCGGTGCACCGAACACTTCGAGTGGACGGATGCCGCCACGGCCGGACTCAAAGAAATAAAAGCCATATTGGCAACAAACCCGGTCCTGGCCGCGCCTAACATGGGCGAACCAATGCTATTATACATCGCGGCAATTCATCAAGTTGTAAGCGCAATACTCGTCGTCGAACGAGAAACGGATGGACACAAATTCCCCCTTCAAAAGCCAGTTTACTATGTGTCCACTGTCCTCACTCCATGCAAGTCGCGGTACCCGCATTATCAAAAGATAGCCTACGCGGTATTTATGGCATCTCGGAAGCTGCGACACTACTTTCAAGAGTGTTCGATAACAGTAGCCTCTGAAGTACCTCTTAATGATATTATAAACAACCGCGACGCGACGGTCCGGATTGCCAAATGGGCCATTAAGCTCCTCCCGTTCGACATAACCTATAAGCCACGGCGAGCTATTAAGTCGCAAGTTTTGGCCGACTTCGTCGCCGAATGGTCTGAAGCCGAACTCCCTAAAGAGTACGGGACATATTCCAACTGGATCATGCACTTCGACGGCTCCAAAATGTTGGCTGGTCTGGGGGCTGGCGTTGTCCTGACGTCCCCAACAGGAGATACAGTTCAATACGTACTCCAGATAATGTATACGGACTCCAACAATGCAGCCGAATACGAGGCCCTTCTACATGGTCTCCGGATGGCAATCTCCATGGGCATTCAACGCCTAGAGGTGCGCGGGGATTCGAACCTCTTGATATCCCAAATAAATGGAGACTTTGATGCCAAGGATCCGAAAATGGCAGCTTATCGCAACGCCGTCCTAAAACTGTCAGCTCGGTTCGAAGGGCTCGAATTTCACCATATAGCTCGGGAAAACAATCAGGCAGTGGACGTCTTGGCACGCATTGGCGCAAAGCGCGATGCCGTCCCCCCCCCCCCCCCAATATGTTCTTGGAGAGGCTGTTCAAGCCATCCGTATTATGGGAAGGGGAGTCCGGAAATAACAGCCCGGACCCAACCGCACTGCCCGACACCAAACATTCTGACACAACGGGAGGCTCTGCCAACGAAGTAACACCTTCAGCCCACGTACTAATGGCAGTCATTGCCTCGTGGACAGAACCATTCCTATCCTACCTAACCAGACAGGAACTTCCCGAGGACCAAAACGAGGCACGCTGCATAGTGCGGCGATCGAAAGCCTATAAAGTGCATGAGGGAGAGCTTTATAAGAAAAGCACCACCAGAGTCCTTCAAAGGTGTATCTCCGAAGAGGAAGGGAGGAATCTTCTGGCTGAAATTCATGTCGGAATCGACGGACACCATGCCGCAACCCGGGCCCTTGTAAGCAAGGCCTTCCGTACAGGATTTTATTGGCCGACGGCCCGGGCAGATGCTCAGGACTTAGTCCAACGATGCGTCGGTTGCCAGCTCTTTGCTAACCAAAGCCATATGCCACCTACCGCCCTCCAAACCATACCCATCACCTAGCCCTTCGCGGTCTGGGGGCTTGACATGGTTGGACCCCTTAAAGGAGGAACCCACAAGCAAAAATATCTACTGGTCATGGTGGACAAATTCACCAAATGGATAGAGGCCAAGCCGGTTAAGACGGCCGAATCCGGACCGGTGATAGACTTCATATCAGGGGTCGTACACCGTTACGGCGTCCCCCACAGCATCATCACTGGTAACGGCACGAACTTTACGGCCGACGAGGTCAAACTCGTGCAAAACATGGGCATCAAGCTCGACTATGCTTCATCTATCACCCACAAACTAACGGTCAAGTCGAACGAGCAAATGGTCTAATCATGAGCGGCATCAAACCCAGATTAGTGCGGTCCCTCAAGGAATCTAACACGCACTGGGTAGAGGAGCTCGACTCCGTACTCTGGGGGCTGCGGACCACGCCGAATCGCACCACCGAATTCACACCATTCTTTATGGTATAGGGCGCAAAGGCGGTTCTGCCCTGCGACATAATTCATGACTCGCCTAGCGTGCGCATGTACGAAGAAAAAGAAGCCGAACTTGATCGGCAGGACAGTTTGGACGCCTTGGAGGAGGAGCATGATGTGGCAAAAGCCCGTTCCGCATTCTATCAACATCAGGCTCGAAGATATCAAAGCAGAGAAGTACGGGCCAAAACTTACAATGTTGGCGAGTTAGTTCTACGCCTGCCGGACAAGAAAAAGGACAAACTCAAGCCCAAATGGGAAGGTCCCTTTATTATTGACCATGTCCTGACTGGTGGAGTGTACCGTCTGCAAGATGCATCGGATAACCGACTCGAGCCGAACCCATGAAACGCAGCCCGTCTCCGAAGATTCTACCCCTAGTGCCGGACTCTGTGTTCGTCTCCTTCCTTTGTCTATTTTTTACACATTAGCTGTCTTTTATTTCTCTCCTTCTCCCTCCCTTTCCCTTACAGCCTTAAGGGCCTGTTCGCGCCTTGTTCACACACAACTGATGCGCTATCCGCGCTCATTATACCTGGGGGCTTCCTTAACAGAAGCTTATTTATACGGGCTTCATGCCCAACACATGTGTCACACTTCTGAATTAACCTTTTATTCACCATTATATGCATCGATATGACTTAAGTTTTGGCCAAGCTGGGTTGCCTGGCTCTTGTGCTTACCCCTACGTTCCTGATTGTTCGGCTAGGCGGTAAAGGGAGCACCTCTGCGATTGTTACTGCCGGGTCAGCCAGATGTGTACCTCAGACTGGGTGAAGCCGAAAGCTATCGTTCTTAAGGGAATATTCGGTCGGTGAACTAAAGAAGATTTCTCACTTGTTTATTTATCTGCCCCTAGATGCTTTTCTGCTTTTTTCGCAGTTCGGACATGCACTTTAGGGCATGCCTCCCATGGAAAGTAACCCCTAACGGAACTATTCTCCCTGGAAGATGTTTCTTACTAACCATGTAATATAACATAACTAGTTGGGCACTTGTCTGTTCAAGCACTAATGACCCCACGCCTGGTCTCCATGCATGCCCGATTCCTACATAACCAGAGGGTATTCGGACACTCCGGACTATCGGGTCCCGAGGCTGAAGCGAAAAGGTCCGCCATGACAAACGATCTACAATCTGGCTAGAAGGCATTTTACATGTCATCTTAAATTACATAGTCAATTTGACTGAGCATATTCCTCTTCAATACCATCCAACAGGCTGTATAGTTTATAGTCCTGTTGGGAATATTTATGCCAACTCTACTTGGCCGTACACTAAGCTCACAGGATCTCCTTCCCATCGCCCCCATGTGTCCGACCTCGGCCATGTGGTTTGGGTCAGCCTTCGTGTACCGCTCTTCACCATGGCCTGTGCCTCCCGGCACCTTGACGGCAGGCGAAATCTTCCATAATCGGAAGCTCCGCCGCGCTCCCTTAAGCATCTCTGCAAGTTCTCCAAGGCCTTCGGGCATGGAGACAGATGGCCACAAGGCCTGGGCGACGCCTTTCATCACCTGCCGAACTCGTTCGTGCAGTTGTAAGAGCTCGGGAAGAATGTCACCCAGAACCGGGCATTTCCTCTGCAGGACGACTGTGAGCATACCTCTGAGACATAACTCGTTAGTCGACTTCCTCGCCGAACTCTTTTTCAAAGTTCGTTCAAGCACTTACTAAAAATGCCGCGTCGAAGCCGTCGATTCTCCTTCACAGAGTCCGACAGCTGGGCACGAACATCCTTTAGTTCCTCGCCCAGCTGGGTGTTGGCATCTTGGAGATTATTCTTCTCCTGCCTCACCCTCATAAGCATGCTCTTGTTGGCCTTTAACCGGCGCAAGAGTTGTTGCTTGTCCGGATCTACTCCGGCGCCATCTGCAATGATATTATCAGATTTGCACACACGCCGCACTTCACAACATACTTATCTTTAGGCGATATTACCGGAGGGGTCTCCTTGGTCTCCCCTGCCGCGGCTAGTGCGGCCTCAAGTTGGGCTTTGCACTCTTCCAGCTCCTGGGACAGTTGGGTATTCTTTTTTGTAAGATCCTGCATAACAAATGATCCTTAAATCAGTTATTCTAACTGTTTCAAGTCTCAAGAGACTCGACATATATAACCATAAAATTTTCTCACCCGTATGTCTTTCACATACTGCTCCGTGGCTCTAGTTAGACCATTTTGAGTGGCACGGAGGTATGCATCTCCCAAATTGAAGGCATCCAATGCCTCTTGGGAGAAACAAGCGTCACAAAGAACTGTCCGGCGACGCCTGTGATTCATGGCACTCTCCACCTCGGAATTGGTGGCGGGCAGTCTGTCCGCATCCTCTGTCGGAGGAGCGTCCCGCGACGCCTCGTGTTCGCCCGCTCGACCTGGCTTTGGAGCCTGGCTGGTGGAGGCTCGATTGGCAATTTCTCCGGATATAGTCCGGGGAGCCCTCTTTTTCCTAAAAAGAAGAGAGCACGGGCGTTAGTATGCATCATAAGAATAATACCTTGGAATAAGGCAGAGCGCCTTACTGCTGCGCCGGTGCCTCGACCCGGACTGCGTGTCTCTTTAGCCTACCTGCCCTCGTGGTCCCTTGTTGGCTAGTCGTCGCAGGCTCGGCATTCCGCCTCGAGATCCTCCCCTGCGAAACACCATTGGTATACGATGATAAAAAATAAGCACGGAGGGATCATCTTCGAAGTATTAGGACTTCGGTCTCGATTACTTGTGAGGCGGGGAGCAGTCCAGGATAATCGGCTGTAATAGCCACCAAGGCATTGCCGATGCTCAATTGGTGAAATACCCCATCGACCAGCTCCACGGATATGTCCAGATCCTCTTGGGAGGCCAGATCGAGGGACCGTTCCGGATCCTCGGGTTGTGGAGGAGGGCTGTTTATATTCTTTTGCGGCCCGGCGCAATTCCTGCGTCGAAATCACAAGATAAGGTACTTGACTATGGGAATATGGAACGGATGGGCAAAAAGAAGTGTCCGCTTACCCAACTTGGAGGATTGTGCATATAAAATCTGCCATGTGGATTGACGCGGAGAAATTCCTCCTCTTCTCCCTTGTACAATGCAGACAAGATCTTCGTCAGATCGGCAACCGATCCCGGCCCCTTACGGCCGCAGCGGGTGGCATCATCCTCCCCGTTGAAATCTCACAAGGGGTGGTGTCGGTGTCAAAACCGGCGGATCTCGGGTAGGGGGTCCCGAACTGTGCGTCTAGGCGGATGGTAACAGGAGACAAGGGACACGATGTTTACCCAGGTTCGGGCCCTCTTGATGGAGGTAAAACCCACGCCCCGCTTGATTGATATTGATATTGTGGATGTTTACAAGAGTGGATCTACCACGAGATCAAGGAGGCTAAACCCTAGAAGCTAGCCTATGGTATGATTGTAAGGGTTGTTGTGATTGTAGTCCTATGGACTAAAGCCATCCGGTTTATATAGACACCGGAGGGGCTAGGGTTACATAGAGTCGGTTACAATGGTAGGAGATCTACATATCCAGATCGCCAAGCTTGCCTTCCACGCCAAGGAAAGTCCCATCCGGACACGGGTGAAGTCTTCAATCTTGTATCTTCATAGTCTTGGAGTCCGGTCGATGATGATAGTTCGCCGATGATAGTCCGCCGATGATGGTAGTCCGCAATCCGACACCCCTAACTGGGACTCCTCAAGAGCCCCTAACCAGGCTTCAATGACGATAAGTCCAGCATGCGTGTAGTCTTGGCGTTGTAAGGCGGGTTCTCCATTAAGTTCCATGTACCGCCGAACAGTGTCCGGCTTCCTCATCAATGTTGTGCGTCTCGGCTTCCACGCCCAATAATGGCCTTCTTCCCGCTGTCGTGCGAATGTGAAAAGCCAGGTGTCTTTTATGTTTTACCCCTAGTTGTGCGAACAATCTGCCTATAAGGAGGCAAGAATCCAGATCCAAATCACCATCTTCCTCTCGCAAATACTCATCGGAGCGCTTTCGACCAAGAATCCATTCCATCATGGACCCTCAACGCGGCTCCTCTTCTCACGCTCCCAGCCCTTTGACAGCAGATAGGAGGAGATGCTCTGTCTCGCACAACGAGCTGGTGAAGCTCCAAATGGGGGGATATCTCCCTCCGGCCTTCGTGGTTCTGGTTCGAGCCGGGCTTGCCACCTACAAAGGTGGGAAGCAAACAGAGGTTACCCCTAATCCCAACAAAGGGAGCGGGTATGCTTCGTCCCCTATCGATAAGGGGCTCGGATTTCTGTACATCCATTCCTCCGCTGGGCTCGGAGTTCTACGGACTCCAGCTCCATCACCTCACGCCCGCCTCAATCCTGCATATTGCGGGTTACGAGCTCTTCTGAGCTTTTCCTGGTCATCGAGCCCCACTTCGCGCTGTGGAAGAGGTTGTTTTGCCTTGTACCCCTCTCACGAGGGGTCCATATATCAAGTGGGCGGCGCTGAAATATGGCGCGATTGCCGGACCGGATATCCATCCGAACCCCTAAGAAGGCGCTCAAGACTGGCCTTGAAATGGTTTTATATAGAAGATGCTCCGCTGCGGACCCTGTTGGATCGGCCTCCGGAGTTCAGCAATGCTCCTCTGAAGAAACGCCTTAGTTGGCGTCCATGAGCCCCGATCGGAGGAAGACAAGAGCGCCCATTATCTGATGGGCCGAATAAGGTTACTGGCCCATGCCCGGTTGACCATGATTGGAGTCATGGCAACATGCATTACGCGTGGGGTGCAGCCACTACAATACAGGGGCCACCCCATGTGGGATTTCAATGGGGAGGACGATGCCACCCGTCATGGCATAAAGGGCGGAATCGGCCAAGATCCGCGACGATCTTGTCCGCCTGTATAAGGGGAGAAGGAGGATTTCCTTCGGACGAACCCGTTAAATGGGTTTTCCATGAACAATCCACGGCCTTGGGTAAGTGAACACTCAGCGTGTCCGACCCGTGCCTTTCGAAACTTAAGTTTCTTACATTGTGTTCTTCTTTCGACGCAGGAACTGCGCCGGACTGTGGAGGGAATGCTGAGTCGGCTCGCAGCCCGAGGATCGAGAGAGATCCTCGGATCCGGCCTCCGAAGAGGACCGGACATAAAGGTGGAGCTAATCGACGGGGTGTTCCACCAGCTCAGCATGGACAATGCTTTAGTCGCCATCACGGCCGACTATCCCGGACTATATCCGGCTCCCCAGGTGATTGCGGCCGAAGCCCTGACACCGTCATTCCTTCCTTGCTTATTTCTGACCACCGTATATGATGGCACTGTGCAGGAGGCGCCCCTAGGGCGAGAAGCCGAGCCCGCGGTGGCTGACCAACAAGGGCCAGTTCGGACCGGTAGGCGGAAGAGGAGCGCGGCGCGGACTGAAACGTCGCCGCAAAGGTGTAGCTCACAATTCATTATCTTCAGAGCAACGTTCCTAGGAAGCGTCTGAGTGCTCATGACTTTTATAGGAAAAAAGCGTCCGCCGGATCTGCGGGCGTGGAAGTTGTCACCTCTACCAGCCGGGCTCCCTTTTGGCCAGGAGGGGAGGCGCGCAAGGCGCGAGCCGGACGTTCCTCCGACGGAGGATGCCGAAGACTGTCCGCCACCAAGTCCGAGGTGGAGAGTGCCCGAATCACAAGCGCCACGACAAGATTGCCGTGACGCGTGCTTTCCCGAGGCGTTGAATGCCTTTAACACGGGGACGCGCACCTTCGTGCCGCCAAGATAGTTTTACAGAGCTACGGAGCGGTATGTAAAAGACATACGGGTAAGAGAATTTAATAGTTGTATATGCCAGTAGCCCCCGAGACTTAAAGTAGTTATATTAACTGATTTAAGGATCATATGAAATGCAGGATCTTACCGAGAAGAATACCCGACTGTCTCAGGAGTTGCAAGAGTGCAAGGCCCAACTGGAGGCCGCATTTTCTGGCGCAGGAGGAAACGCAAGGACCTCTCCTGGTAACGCATTATTTTTAGAAAGATAAGTAGCGCTTGGCTGTTGCTCAAGTCTAAAAAATGACATTGCAGGTGCTGCCGGACAAGATCCGGACAAGCAAGAACTTCTGCGCCAACTAAAGGCCGGCGAGAGGGTGCTGCATAAGGTGCAGCATGAATGGAACAAGCTCCAGGATGCCCATGCCTAGCTTGGAGAAGAGCTGAAAGGCGTTCGGGCCGAGCTGTCGGGCTCCGTTAAGGAGAATCAACGGCTTCGTCGCGGCATATATAGTAAGTTCTTGAGCGAACTCCTTTGAAAAGAAGAGTTCGGCGAGGAAGTCAATTTGACAGAATATATCTGTAGGTATGCTCACAGGTCGCCCTGCGGAGGAGATGCCCGTAACAACGGGTGATCAACTTCCGAATTGTTACAACTGATCGAACGAGTTGGCAGGCTATGAGTGGCGCTGCCCAGCGTTATGGCCAGCCTTCTCCATACCCGAGGGTCTTGGGGAGCTTGCGGAGAAGCTGCAGGGAGTGCGGCAGCGCTTCCATGTATGGAAGATTTCGGCCTGCCGGCAAGGTGCCAGGGAGGCCTGGGCCATGGTGAATACGCGGTACAAGAAGGTGGATCCCAACCACATGGCCGAAGTCGGACCTGTGGGGCCCGATAAGAAGGAGATCCCTGTGAGTTTAGTATACGGCCAAGTGGAGTTGGCCGCGAAATTTTCCCAACAGGACTGTAAATTAGACAACCTGTTAGACGGGATTGAGGAAGAATACAGTTAGTCGATTTGACAATGTATTATAAAATGACATATGAAATGCCTTCTAGCCGGATTGTAGATCATTTGTCTTTGCCGACCTTTTCGCTTCGACCTCGGGACCCTATAGTCCGGAGTGTGTCCGAATACCTTCTCGGTTATGAAACAACCGGGGTATGCATGGAGACCAGGCGTAGGGGTCATCAGTGCTTTATCAGACAAGTGCCCAACTAGTTATGTTATATTACATGGTTAGTAAGAAACATCTTCCATGGAGAATAGTTTCGTTAAGGGTTCCTTTCCGCTGGGGATGGCATGCCCTAAAGTGCATGTCGGACTGCGAAAAAGCAGAAAAACATCCGGGGCAGATAAATAAGTGGATAAAAATCATCTTTTAAGTCACCGACCGAATATTCCCTTAAGAACGCTAGCTTTCGGCTTCACCCAGTCTGAGGTACACATCCGCTGACCGGCTGTAACAATCGCAGAGGTGCTCCTTTACCTCCTAGCCGAACAATCGGGAACGAGGGGTAAGCAGGAGCCAGCAACCCAGCTTGGCCAAAACTTAAGTCATATCAATGCATATAATGGTGAATAAAAGGTACATGTGGAGGCTTGACACATGTGCTGGGCATGAAGCCCGTATAATTAAGCTTCTGGTAAAGAAGCCCCCAGGTATGATGAGTGCGGGTAGGACATCAATTGCGCGCGTACGTTGCGCAGGTGAAGACCTTTAAGGCTTGGATGAATAGGGTTGAGGAGAAAAAGATAAACAAAAGGAAGCTGAAGTAAAAAAAAATTGGACGGGGGAAAGGGACGAACTCTTAGTCCGGCGCTAGGCATAGAATCGTCGGAGGCGGGCTGCGTTCCATGGGTTCGACTCGAGTCGGTTATCCTATGCATTTCGTAGACCGTACGCTCCGCCGGTCATGACTTGATCGATGATGAAGGGGCCTTCCCATTTGGGCTTGAGCTTGTCCTTTTTCTTGTCCGGCAGGCGTAGAACCAGTTCGCCAACGTTGTAAGTCTTGGCCCGTACTTCTCTGCTTTGATATCTTCGAGCCTGCTGTTGATAGAATGCGGAACGAGCCTTGGCGACGTCGCGCTCTTCCTCCAATGTGTCCAAGCTGTCCTGCCGATCCAACTCGGCTTCTCTTTCTTCATACATGCGCACTCGAGGTGAGTCATGAATGATGTCGCAGGGCAAAACTGCTTCTGCGCCGTATACCATAAAAAATGGTGTGAATCCGGTGGTACGGTTAGGCGTTGTCCGCAGCCCCCAGAGTACGGAGTCGAGCTCCTCTACCCAGTGCGTGTCAGATTTCATAAGGGACCGCACTAGTCTAGGTTTGATGCCGCTCATTATTAGACCATTTGCTCGTTCCACTTGACCGTTGGTTTGAGGATGATAGACTGAAGCGTAATCGAGCTTGATGCCCATATTTTTGCACCATGATTTAACCTCATCGGCGGTGAAGTTCGTGCCGTTATCGGTGATGATGCTGTGGGGGACACCATAACGATGTACTACCCCGGATATAAAGTCTATCATTGGTCCGGACTCTGCCGTTTTAACTGGCTTGGCCTCTATCCATTTGGTGAATTTATCCACCATGACCAATAGGTACCTTTGCTTGTGGGTTCCCCCTTTAAGTGGTCCAACCATGTCAAGCCCCTGCACATGAACGGCCAGGTAATGGGTATAGTTTTGAGGGCGGTGGGTGGCATATGGCTCTGATTAGCAAAGAGTTGACAACCGACGCATCTTTGGACTAGGTCCTGTGCATCTGCTCGGGCCGTCGGCCAGTAAAATCCTATACGGAATGCCTTTCCTACAAGGGCCCGAGCTGCGGCGTGGTCTCCGCCTAGTCCGGCATGAATTTCAGCCAGGAGGTTCCGCCCTTCCTCTTCGGAGATACACCTTTGAAGGACTCCGGTTGTGCTTTTCTTATAAAGTTCTCCCTCATAGACCTTGTAGGCTTTAGATCGCCGGACAATGTTGCGGGCCTCATTTTGGTCTTCGGGAAGCTCCTGCCTAAGCAAGTAGGCGAGGAATGGTTCTGTCCACGGCGCAATTACTGCCATTATGTCGTGGGCAGATGGTGTTATGTCATCGGCTGAAACGCCGGTTGGCGCGGCTTGTTCCGGTTTGTTAGTTCCGGACTCCTCTTCCCATAATACGGATGGCTTGAAGAGCCGTTCCAGGAAGATATTAGGAGGGACAGTGTCACGTTTGGCGCCAATGCGTGCCAGTACGTTGGCCGCTTGGTTATTATCCCGGGTGATGTGATGGAATTCAAGTCCTTCGAACCGGGCTGACATTTTGAGGACAGCGTTGCGATATGCTGCCATTTTCGGATCTTTGGCATCAAAGTCTCCGTTTATTTGGGATATTGAGGTTTGAATCCTCGCACCTCTAGGCGTTGAATGCCCATGGAGATTGCCATCCGGAGACCATGTAAAGGGCCTCGTATTCGCTGCGTTGTTGGAGTCCGTATACATTATCTGAAGTACATATTGATCTGTGTCCCGGTCGGGACGTCAAGACGACGCCGCCCCAATCCGGCTAACATTTTGGAGCCGTCGAAGTGCATAATCCAATTAGAGTATCGCCTTATTCTTTAGGGAGTTAAACGGTCCATTCGCGACAAAGTCAGCCAATACTTGTGACTTTATAGCTCACGAGGTTTGTAAGATATATCAAATGGTAAGAGCTCAATGGCCCATTTTGCAATCCTGCCCGTCGCATCACGGTTGTTTATAATGTCGTTAAGTGGTACTTCAGAGGCCACTGTTATCGAACACTCTTGAAAGTAGTGTAGGAGCTTCCGGGATGCCATGAACACCGCGTATGCTATCTTCTGATAGTGCAGGTAACGGGACTTGCAGGGGGTTAACACAGATGAATCGTAGTATACTGGTTTTGAAGTGGGAATTTATGCCCTACATTTTCTTGTTCGACGACAGTACGCGCTTACAACATGATGTGTACCTGCGATGTATAACAACATTGGTTCGCCCAGGTTGGGCGCAGCCAGGACCGGATTTGTTGCCAATATGGCCTTTATTTCTTCGAGTCCGGCGGTGGCAGCATCCGTCCACTCGAAGTGTTCGGTGCGCCTAAGGAGGCGATAGAGGGGTAATGCCTTTTCTCCTAGACGGGAGATGAAGCGGCTTAGAGCCGCCACGCATCCAGTCAATTTTTGTATTTGCTTGAGGTCTTTTGGGATATCTAGCTGTGACAGAGCTCGGATCTTGGCTGGGTTTGCTTCAATTCCTCTACCGGATACGATGAAGCCCAACAGCTTTCCGGCTGGTACGCCGAAAACGCATTTTTCCGGATTCAGCTTGATGTCGTATGCTCTGAGGTTGTCGAATGTGAGCCTCAAGTCGTCTACTAGAGTTTCGACGTGTTTAGTTTTGACGACTACGTCGTCTACGTATGCCTCTACTGTTTTGCCGATCTGGGTAGCCAGACATGTCTGAATCATGCGCTGATATGTTGCGCCGGCGTTTTTAAGTCCGAAGGGCATCGTGTTGAAGCAGAATGGTCCGTATGGAGTAATGAATGCAGTTGCGGCTTGATCCGCTTCTGCCATCTTGATTTGATGATAGCCGGAGTATGCGTCCAGGAAGCACAATGAATCGTGCCCTGCAGTGGCATCGATGATTTGGTCGATGCGGGGGAGAGGGAAGGGATCCTTTGGGCAGGCTTTATTTAGGTCTTTGAAATCGACACATAGGCGCCAGGATTTGTCCTTCTTTGGTACCATTACCAGATTTGCTAGCCAATCCGGATGTTTGATGTCTCTGATGAATCCGGCTTCCAATAGTTTGGCTAGCTCCTCTCCCATTGCCTGTCTTTTGGGTTCGGAAAATCATCGAAGAGCCTGTTTGACTGGCTTGAATCCTTTTAGGATATTTAGGCTGTGCTCGGCCAGCTGACGTGGGATTCCTGGCATGTCTGAAGGGTGCCAGGCGAAGATGTCCCAGTTTTCTTGTAGAAATTCTCGTAGTGCGGCGTCTACATCAGGGTTTAATTGTGCCCCGATGGAGGCCGTCTTTGCAGGGTCCGTTGGGTGGACTTGGAATTTGACTATTTCATCCGCTGGTTTAAAAGAGGTGGATTTGGATCTTTTATCAAGTATCACATCGTCCCTGTTCACCGTGGAGCGCATCGCGGTGAGTTCCTCGGCCGCTAGGGCTTCGGATAGTGCCTCGAGGGCTAGTGCGGCTGTCTTATTTTCGGCGCGGAGTGCTATGTTCGGGTCACTAGCGAGAGTGATGATTCCGTTGGGACCGGGCATTTTAAGCTTCATGTACCCATAATGGGGTATAGCTTGAAAAATTGTGAATGCCTCTCGTCCTAATAAAGCATGATATTCGCTGATGAACGGAGCCACTTGAAATGTGACCTCCTCGGACCTGTAATTGTCCGATGAGCCGAACACTACGTCCAGCGTGATTTTTCCTGTGCAGCATGCTTCCCGGCTGGGGATTATTCCTCTAAAGGTTGTGCTGCTTCGCTCAATGCGGTTCCAGTCTAATTCCATTTTACGGAGGGTTTCCTCATAGATGAGGTTTAGTCCGCTGCCGCCATCCATGAGTACCTTAGTAAGACGAAAGCCGTCTACTATTGGGCTGAGGACCAATGCGGCTGGTGCCCGGGCAGTTCGGAATTTAGGTTCGTCACTGGCATTGAAGGTAATAGCCGTGTCACTCCATGGATTTATTGTTGCTACTTGGTAGACTTCGCAAGGTTATGGAGTTGTCGTTTTGCATGTTATTTGATGCGAAAGTCTCGAAGACTGTTAACACCGTACTGGTGTTGCTGGGCTGGGATTCTGAAGCTAGAAGCTCTTCGCCACTTTTGGCCACCTGCCATAGTATCCAACATGCTCGAAGGCTATGAGTTGGAGTGGCGCCCTCTGTACTATGAATTTTGCAGGGTCCGTTTAGCCAGCCCTCCAGTACGGTTCCGTAACCTTTAGGGGGTTTTGGTTTTTTGGTATTCAACCCAGGTGCTTGATGATGATGCACCCTTTGGTTCCGGACTAGGGATGTATTCGGGGCCGGATTATCCCAAAATTTACTTTCGGTTTTCCAGGCGCTCTCCATCGCACAGTACTTTTGTACGATGGTCACCAAGTCAACAAAGCGTGTAATTTATGACGACTTATGGCGTTTAGGATTCCTTGTCCGTGCAATTATTGCGAAAGACCGAGATTGCGTTTTCCTCTCGGCAGTCCTTTATCCTGCCGATAACCAGGAGAATCTGGCCCGATGAGTGATGTCTTGTCTCGGCGGGCTCTTGCCGAATTAGAGTTAGATCGCGTACGTCTGGGCGGGTGGGTGGAACTAAGTCCGGAACCCTACCCATCTCAAGGCTCGAAGGCCGAGAAGTTTCCAATTTTGGAAGCTTGGATTTCTGGACGTTGTCCAACGAGTCTGGTCCGATGCCTGACTTTAAGTTCAGTGTTTGATCGAGGCCCGTCCCTCCGCGGGAATCCGGCATGGGGGGTTCGGGGATCCGGACATGACTAGTTTTCAATACAGGAGAAGCGTCGCCGCATTGCTCCTCTACCACTGCAACGTGGTGGGTGACCTGGGGAGAGTTAATCTCTCTCAGATCGGTTTTAAGCCCAATCTGATCGTAGTCTGTAGCGACTCCCAGGGCAGCGATGCGATCCAAGAGCTCGTTTACGGACGAGAGCTCTATTGGATCCAGCCGCTCGGCGAATTCCGAGCTGACGTGAAGATTGCTTTTGATGACTTGGGAGGTCATTGTCGAAGCGATGGCCGGACAGGCGGTCATGAGAAAACCACCTAGCCGGATAGTTTGGCCGGCAGCCAAGGCTCCTTTGGCGAAAATACCATCCTTGAAGACGGGAGGAGGCATCCTTCCTATCGGTGACGGCACAGAGGAACTCTCAATGAAAGCACCAATGTCGGTGTCAAAACCGGCGGATCTCGGGTAGGGGGTCCCGAACTGTGCGTCTAGGCGGATGGTAACAGGAGACAAGGGACAAGATGTTTACCCAGGTTCGGGCCCTCTTGATGGAGGTAAAACCCTACATCCTGCTTGATTGATATTGATATTGTGGATGTTTACAAGAGTGGATCTACCACGAGATCAAGGAGGCTAAACCCTAGAAGCTAGCCTATGGTATGATTGTAAGGGTTGTTGTGATTGTAGTCCTACGGACTAAAGCCATCCGGTTTATATAGACAACGGAGGGGGCTAGGGTTACATAGAGTCGGTTACAATGGTAGGAGATCTACATATCCGTATCGCCAAGCTTGCCTTCCACGCCAAGGAAAGTCCCATCCAGACACGGGGTGAAGTCTTCAATGTTGTATCTTCATAGTCTTGGAGTCCGGTCGATGATGATAGTTCGGCCGATGATAGTCCGGCCGATGATGGTAGTCCGGCAATCCGGACACCCCCTAATCCGGGACTCCCTCAGGTGGCCTCTATACTGAAGCGGCTGCACCCCCCGCATAATGCATGTGGCCATGACCCCGATCAAGGTCAGTCCGGAATGAGCTAACAACCTTATCCGGCTCATCAGGTAAAGGACGTCCTTGTCATTCTCCTTCTGAGGGCTCCGTGGACGCAAGCTTAGGCGCTTCTTCAAAGGAGCATTATTGAACTCAGGGAGGCCGATACGAACAGGGTCCGGCAGGGGGACATCTTCTACATAAAACCATTCTGAAGGCCAGTCTCCGGACGCCTTCCTTGGGGTTCCGGATAGATATCCGGTCTCGGCGATGCGCCATAGTTCGGCTCCACCCACTTGATATATCGACCCCTCCTGAGAACGGGGCACAAGACAGAACAACTTCTTCCACAGTGCGAAATGAGCCTCGATGCCCAAAAACAGCTCGCAAAGGGCTACGAAGCCCGCAATATGCAAGATGGAGGCATGCGTAAGGTTATGCAACTGGAGGCCGTAGAACTCCAGGAGCCCCCGGAGAAACGAATGAATTGGAATCTGAGCCCTCTTATCAAATAAGGGACAAGGCATACCCGCTCTCCTTCGGAGGGATTGGGGACGCTCTCCGCATGCTTTCCACCATTATAGGTGGCAAGCCCGGCTCGAACCGGGACCATGTAGGCTGGGGGGAGAAACCCCTTGGCTCGGAGCGTCACTAGCTCGCTGTGCGGGACGGAGCATCTCTCCCAATCTCGAGGCTGAGGGCTGGGAGGGCGAGAGGAGGAGCTACGTCGACTGGCCATGATGGAATGGAACTCTGTCGGATGCGCTCCGATGAATGCTCGCCAAGGGAAGATGGTGTGATTCGGATCTAAATCCTCGTCTCCTTTATAGGCAGCTCATTTGCGCGGCTAGGGGGTAAATGAAAAAACACCCTGGCTTTTCGCATACGTTTGAAACGTGGAAGATGGTCATTATTGGGCGTGGAAGCCAAGGAGCGCAATATTCATGAGAAGCCGAACACTATTCAACGGGTACACGGAATTTGGAGAAGAACCCGCCTTGCAATGCCGAAGACAATCTGCGCGCCGGACTCATCGTCATTGAAGCCTGGTTCGGAGGCTACTGAGGGAGTCCCGGACTAGGGGGTGTCCGGATAGCCGAACTATAACCTTTGGCCGGACTCCTGGACTATGAAGATACAAGATTGAAGACTTCGTTCTGTGTCCGGATGGGAATTTCCTTGGCGTGCAAGGCAAGCTTGGCGATACGGATATGTAGATCTCCTCCCATTGTAACTGACTCTGTGTAACACTAGCCCTCTCTGGTGTCTATATAAACCGGAGGGTTTTAGTCCGTAGGACGAACAACAATCATACCATAGGCTAGCTTCTAGGGTTTAGCCTCCCTGATCTCGTGGTAGATCTACTCTTGTACTACCCATATCATCAATATTAATCAAGCAGGAGTAGGGTTTTACCTCCATCGAGAGGGCCCGAACCTGGGTAAAAACCTCGTGTCCCTTGCCTCCTGTTACCATCCGCCTAGACGCACAGTTCAGGACCCCCTATCCGACATCCGCCCCAAAAAATAAACCATGTCTTAATTATTAAAATTTTGCCAGGAGTTTAAAATTTTTGCTTTCTGGATTTTCTGTTGATTTCAGAACCCCTTTTCTTTAATATTGAGGAGTTTTACCCAAGTGGAAACTTTCCAAAAATTTATTGGACTTCTATGCTCTCTCAATATAACAATTCTTAATCAGTAGATTTATTTATTTAATTATTTCTCTCTGAGCTTTATTCTTTAAATGACTTCCATTAGTTTGGAGCTCTTTTTGGACTACAACCATTTGAAAAATTTAACTAAAATTCCAACCAAAAATTTGGAGATGTCATGTGATGTTTCCAAATCACTTTTATGCAAAAATTTATTTCGTTCATTAAATATTTTGAGTTCTACACCTAATTTTCAAATCTGGTCCACTTGGAAGTTTTGCACTACAACCTATTTAAATATTTCTTTAAAGCCTCCACAAAAATTATGGGATGTCAGTGGTAGCATGCAATCCAACTTTATGCAAAAACCTAGTGATGTTCTTTGAAAAAAATTGAGTGAATCATCCTCTTTTTCATTCTGGTCCAGCTTTGTGATTTCTACTGCAACCTTATATATTTTTGCTCTAGTGACCTTGTGCTTTCTCCTGCTTGTAGTCAACCCTACAAAACCCCTAAGTCCAGGTGCTTGCACCCTTTGGGACATTTTTGGTTCATGTAATGATGCCATTTACCCCCTGTCCAGAATTGAAGTTTTGCAAAACTTGCACTAACAAGTTTCTCCATTTGGCAAACTAACCTCACCTCCCTCTCATGCATCTAAATAGACCCCACGCTGGAAGTTTTGACCACCCCAGGTACTGCCTAGATGCCTCTGGCGTTTTGTCAAACACCCTGTGTGCATAGACAGATTTGGCATGGATGGAGGTTTTGTGTTGTGAACTTTCCCCCTTGTCCAAACCAAGTTGTCTAGTAGCTTTCTAACTGTCTCTAACCTAGGCCTGTGGATTTGCACTAGCTCTCTAGAAATTTTGGTCGCCCTGGCATTTCGTCAAACGAGTGTCGTGCACGCCCAGAGCGCGAGCAGAGCATGCGTTTTGCACGTGCTCACGTCCGAGCCAGCACGCCACCTGGATAAGTTTCCCCGAGCTCATCCCGACCCTCTCCCTCTCGCCACGTCACGCCAGAAGCCCCGACCGCCTCCTTGCCCCTGCAGCGTCGCCAGCAAGCCGCTTGGCGGCACGCCTGCGGCCGCATCCACCACCGCCATGGGCAGCACCGCCCAAACCACCACAGCGCGCCAGCTCGCCTCCCTCGTTAGCCCCTGGAGCTAGCCAGCCACCGCCACGTCGCCCTGCAGCACAGTAGGGCGGTCCGCCGACGAGCTCATCCACGGCCGCCATGAACCGACATGGAGGTGCTATAAAAAGGAAGCCCCCGAGCTCCCCCGAGCACTCAGGCAGCCTCACACCGTCCCCCTAGTGCCCCCGTTACCATCAATTGAAGAGGAGAAGGCCGTCTTCAACCTCTCCAGCCAGCTCGGCCGCCGCCTCATTCCGGTTCACCCCGGCGCCACCAGGGCCTCCCCCACCTTTCCATCACCTCCCATCGACTCCTCTTCGTCTTGCGGAGCTTCCCAAACCCCCAACTACGATGGAGCATCAACCTAGCCCGAGCCCCCAAATCCACCGAAACTTTCCCTCTGCCGCAAAGCTCGCCGCCGGCGATTCCCTCCACCTCCGACGACCCTACAACCACCGGAAGGACCACCCTAGATCCGCGGATCCATCCCCGCCCTCAGCTCCCCGCGAGGAACCGCCGTTCATCGGCGATGATCGCCGGAGTCCCGCCTCTGCTCGGGTAGAGGAAGAGGAGGGAGTGGAAACTAGTCAAACATGACTAGTGGCCCCGCTGGACCCACTGTCAGTGACTCCCTGCGCGGTCCACGCTGGATAAGTGGAGGCGTAAAACCTCAAGTACGCCTCCTCTGCCCGAAAGCGTAATCCCATTTGAAACGTTTTCTTTTTCTGTTTTTATTAAAAACAGATTCATACCAAAACTTTGACAAGCTATAACTTTTTAAATATAACTCGAAATGAGTTGATTCTTTTTCCTACCTCTCTTAAATATTGTCTAGTTTATTTTAAGATTTATTTAAAAAAATTCAGACAACTTTTTGGTACTGTTTTTAAACTATATATTGATTCAAAAATATTTTTAATAGGATTTTTGGAGAGAGGAGAAAGCTTTCAAGAGTTTTGGAATGCACCCTGCCTCCCCATGACTTGAAGGCAAGCATTCTGAACCTGGCATAATTTTTGTGTGTGTTATTTGACACGGTGACAACACCACACCGACACAGGCATACGTCATTTAATGTGATGATGTGTTCCTACTCATGAGTGCATATTAATGAGTTCATGCTATTGGAGTATGATATGGTTGTGATGGTAAACACCGTCATATGCCTTTCATGCATACCGGAAGGGAATCCGGGAAAGCTTCTGTCTTGGGTAGACACGGTCTTGTCCCTAATCCTCCATCGAGACGGTCGTGTCCGGTATGGCATGAGGGGGTATGTCGCGTGATGATTCTGTCTGTTGGTTGAAATATATATTGTTATGCTAATCATGCAGGGAATATTTAAACCTCCTGAGTCGACCATAGATCGAGTCTTGTTCCGGTAACCCCCATAGTTGTTTCGTGCTGCCACTTGTCCCTACCACAGGTAGGGTACGGTTCAGTAAGTTGTCAACCCCTTTCCTAGCACACACCGTACAGAGAGGCCATGGTGGAAGATACCAGAGGCATCCGGTAGGCATGCCACCTGGTCCGGGAGCATGGGTGTTTCGGTTGTAGCCGAAGGGGTAGCTCCCCCAGTTTGCACGCGGTATAAATTTTGTGATCCCATGTTATGTCGAGATTGTAGCCTCCCCACTTAGAGTTTCGCTTAACAGGCGTCGTGGGTGATTCCAGACACCGGTAAGTTAGGCTGGTGTGTGCGGATAGGTGTGTTTTCAATTAAAAGGCCGTAGACGGAATTAGTCCCGATGGACTAAAGGAATCCGTTATTCGTGGGTAAAGAGTACACTCTCTGCAGAGATTAAACCTATTTGAATAGCCGTGTCCATGGTTAAGGATTACAGTCTGGGATGGGTCAAGTGTCAGTCTTAGTGTCGGTCTTCGGAGGAGAAACTGTTAAACCAGAACTAGGATCACGACTTGAGACTTGTGATGATCATGATTATTATTTTATTGTGGACTAACCTGTTATATTTTTTTGAAACTATCGAATATCCCTGGGATGGTTCTACCTCCTGGATATTCACTGTGATTATTTATAAGCCCTTTATGTGGTGTCGCTGAGACGCCCGACTGTGGCATGCTTCTTATTTATTTTCTTTATAAGCCCTTTATGTGGTGTCGCTGAGACGCCCGACTGTGGCATGCTTGTTATCTATTTTCTTTATAAGCCCTTTATGTGGTGTCGCTGAGACGCCCGACTGTGGCATGCTTGTTATTTATTTATTTATTTTATAAGCCCTTTAAGTGGTGTCGCTCAGACGCCCAACTGAGGCATTTCTCTTTGTTTACTAACCTTTCAAGGTGTCGCTCCAGACACCCGATCGGTGCATTTTATTACTGCTATGTTATTGCATATCCATAAATAACCTCCCTGCATGCATCAGAGATTTTATTTTTGTGGCTGACGTCAGGATCTTAAAATATTTTCAGAACATAATTATCGTTGTTATATTATACCCGTGTTCATAATGGTTGCGAGTACATTCAAAAGTACTCACTGGCTTGTCTCTGGCTACTGTCTTGGCCAGATTTCTTGCGCGGAGAGGAGCGACCGTGATGACAGCCCCGGAACCTAAGCAATGGTGATAGCAGCCTCGCGAAGATAGGAGTTATCCTGGTCAGCTGTTCCGGTGGGAAATGGAGTCCCATAGACGCTGATGATCCACAAACCGCTTCCGCCATCAACTACTAGAAACCATTTGTTGTACTCACAGGCCAAAATGGTCTTGTACTGCATATTTTGTATTTTGCTTGGAATTTCTGTATCAAGTTGGTGCCTCATCAGCTAACAGTAATCCTGGGGCTGGTGAGCACAAGGGCCATTTTCTGGAAATTAATACCCGGAAAACTGGTCGTCACAATTGAAGACTTCGTCCCGTGTCCGGATGGGACTTTCCTTAGCGTGGAAGGCAAGCTTGGCGATACGGATATGTAGATCTCCTCCCATTGTAACCGACTCTGTGTAACCCTCCGGTGTCTATATAAACCAGAGGGTTTTAGTCCGTAGGAAGAACAACAATCATACCATAGGCTAGCTTCTAGGGTTTAGTCTCTCTGATCTCGTGGTAGATCTACTCTTGTACTACCCATATCATCAATATTAATCAAGCAGGAGTAGGGTTTTACCTCCATCGAGAGGGCCCGAACCTGGGTAAAAACATCGTGTCCCTTGCCTCCTGTTACCATCCGCCTAGACGCACAGTTCGGGACCCCTACCGAGATCCGCGGTTTTGACACCGGCAGGCAGCAGCGAAATTTATGCGTCGGATCCGGAGCAAAGCATATGGGAATATGAACCCAATCTACACATACTCAGGCTGTCCATGGATAGCGTTGGACAATTCGAAAGAATCAAGGTTATAAATATGCAAATGCATGCATATTTATAACTATGACGCTTTCGAACGGCAGACACATATTGGTTACGCATACTGATGATTCAAGACATATATATAGCTAGCTATCAAATTTCATCGGCATGAACACCGGAACAGAGCAAATAATTAATGGGGGAGGAGGACATGTCATTTGTGCTCACCCATGAACGAAGGGGCAGAGCTCGTCAAACACACGGCGAGGTCATCGAACACCAAACCTCGCAGCGGTATAACAACTGCACATTTAAATCAACCCGATCAACACAATTATATATGATGTTTTTCATAACAAAATCGAAAAATATATGACCTAACTAATAATTCACAAATATAAGACCCCGTCGGCCTCGGGGGGTCGGGTGTCGGGGTGTCTGGGCGTGGTGTCGGGGTCGGGGCGTGGTGTCGGGGTCAGGGGTCAAGGGGTCGGGGTGTCGGGGTCAGGGGTCAGGGGGTCGGGGTGTCGTGGTCAGGTGGGTCAGGGGGTCGGGGTCAGGGTGTCGGGGTGTTTCCTTATATCCTCCTTCTTCTTTCTTTCTCTTCTTCTTCTTCTTCTTTCCTTTCTTCTTCTTCTTGTTTCATCTTTTTTCTACTTTTTTACTTCTTTTCATTTCTTCTTTTCTTCTTCTTCTACTTCTTCTACTTCTTTTCTTCTTGTTGTTTTTCATCTTTTTCTACTTCTTTTCTTTTCTTCCTTTCTTCTTCTTCTACTTCTTGTCTTCTTTTCTTTTTCATCTTTTTCTACTTCTTTTCTTTCTTCTTGTTCTACTTCTTCTACTACTTTTACTTCTTCTACTTCTTCTAATTCTTTTCTAACACTAACACTAACACAATCTAGCACTAACAATTAAACAGCAAAAAATATATGAAAAATAGAAAAAAAAGTAGTCCCTCACCGAGCAATGGGACGGTCGGCGAGGAAGGAAGGGCGGGCGGGGGCCAAGGGTGAGGTGGGGCAGAGGGTGGTGGGGCGATGGACCAAGGGTGCGAGGGAGGCGGCAGGCAGGGGGTGGCGGAGGTGGTGGGGGGGCGACGGGTGTTAGCGGGTGGGGTGGGGCGGAGGGTGGTGGGGCGGCGGGCCAAGGGGGCGGAGAGGCCGGGGGCGGGCGGGGCGGGCGGTGGATCTAGCTAGGGTGGGGCGTCGGGAGGAGAGAGGAAGAGAGAGAGAGTAATGGGCGGGGGGTGGGGGGGGGTGTGGCGTCCGTTAGTTACTCTGCTCTTTGCCGTCCGCTGCTCTTTGCCGTCCGCCTTTATCTCTCTTTGTCGTCTGCTAGCGGACGGCAAAGAGGTGAGGCGTTAAGTTTTTTTTAAACGGGCAGGGGGGGTGGGGGCCACCTCCCTCTTTGCCGTCAGCTGGCGGACGGCAAAGAAATGGCGCATGGCAAAGACCTTCTTTGTCGTCTTCTTTCCGGTAGCTGATGGCAAAGAGCCTCTTTGCCGTCCGCTAGCGGACAACAAAGATCTAGCAGATGGCAAAGTAGCTGATTCCAGTAGTGTTAGAGTCCAAAACAGGGGCAAAAGTGTTTGGAAAAGCAGATATGATGGAAACGTATCAACTCCCCCAAGCTTAAACCTTTCCTTGTCCTCAAGTAATTCAGTTGACAAACTGAAAGTAATATAGAAAAACTTTTACAAACTCTGTTTGCTCTTGTTGTTGTAAATATGTAAAGCCAACGTTAAAGTTTTCAGCAAAGATTATGAACTAACCATATTCACAATAACATTTAGGTCTCATATTTACTCATATCAATGGCATAATCAACTAGCGAGCAATAATAATAAATCTCGGATGACAAAATTTCTCAAAACAATCATAATATGATATAACAAGATGGTATCTCGCTAGTCCTTTCTGAGACCGCAAAACATAACCGCAGAGCACCTTTGAAGATCAAGGATTGACTAAACATTGTAATTCATGGTAAAAGAGATCCAGTCATAGTCATACTCAATGTAAATTAATAGTAATGAATGCAAATGACAGCGGTGCTCTCCAAGTGGTGCTTTTTAATAAGAGGAGGATGACTCAACATAAAAGTAAATAGATAAGCCCTTCGCAGAGGGAAGCAGGGATTTGTAGAGGTGCCATAGCTCGATTTTGAAATAGAGATAAATAATATTTTGAGCGGCATACTTTCATTGTCAACATAACAACCGAGAGATCTCGATATCTTCCATGCTACACACGTTATAGGCGGTTCCCAAGCAGAATGGTAAATTTTATACTCCCCCACCACCAACAAGCATCAATCCATGGCTTGCCCGAAATAACGGGTGCCTCAAGGTAACAACAGTCCTAGGGGAGTTTTGTTTGCAATTATTTTGATTTGATTTCAGCATGGGACTGGGCATCCCGGTGAGCAGCCATTTTCTCGCAAGTGAGGAGCGGAGTCCACACCTCTTCAGAATAACCTGCCTAGCATGGAAGATATAGACAGCCCTAGTTGGCACATACAAATTTACTTGGAACGGTAGGTAGATACCGCATATATGAAGGTATGGTGGACTCATATGGAATAACTTTGGGGTTTATGGAAGTGGATGCACAAGCAGTATTCCCGCTTAGTACAAGTGAAGGCTAGAAAAAAATTAGGAAGCGACCAACTAGAGAGCGACAACAGTCATGAACATGCATTAAAATTAATTAACATTGAGTGCAAGCATGAGTAGGATATAATCCACCATGAACATAAATATCGTGGAGGCTATGTTAATTTTGTTTCAACTACATGCGTGAACATGTGCCAAGTCAAGTCACTCGAATCATTCAAAGGAGGATACCACCCTATCATACCACATCACAACCATTTTAATAACATGTTGGCACGCAAGGTAAACCATTATAAACTCCTAGCAAATTAAGCATGGCATGAGCAACTATAATCTCTAATTGTCATTGCAAACATGTTTCATTCATAATAGGCTGAATCAGGAACGATGAACTAATCATATTTACAAAAACAAGAGAGGTCGAGTTCATACCAGTTTCTCTCATCTCAACCAGTCCATGATATATCGTCATTATTGCCTTTCACTTGCACGACCGAACGGTGTGGATACTAACAATAGTGCACGTGCATTGGACTAAGATGGAATCTGCATGCATTTGATACAAAGGAGAAGACAAGGTAATATGGGCTCTTTGTTAAATCAACAATAATGCATATGAGAGCTACTTCAGCATTTTCATTATGGTCTTCTTCTTTCGACCCCCAAAGACAAGAAAAGAAATAAAACTATTTACACCGGAAAGCTCCCAACAAGCAAAAAGAAGAACAAGAAATCTTTTTGGGTTTTCTTTTAATTACTACTATTATAGGCATGGAAAGTAAACTAGCTAAAAGCTACAACTAATTTTTTGGTTTTTCTTAAGGTTATTCAAGCACACAAGAAGAAAGCGAGAAAAAGAAAATAAACTAGCATGGATAGTACAATGAAAAAGTATGAGCATCGACAACTGGAATGAGTGTGTGAACATGAATGTAATGTCGGTGAGAAATACGTACTCCCCCAAGCTTAGGCTTTTGGCGTAAGTTGGTTTATGTCCATGGATCAAAGTTGTAGCTGGGGTCGTGCTGAGAAGGATCCTCAAGGTGCCACTGGTTGGCGATCTCCTCCGGATCCCACTAATAAACCGATTGACAGTGAGGATCAAGTGGTGGCTCCGGCTCAGGCTCTGGAGCTGGCGTTACGTTCCAGTAGGCATGAATGGCCTCCGGCAGAACAAGGTACTTGCCTGAAGATAAGTTGAACAAAGAAGGAGCAGACAAAGTAATAGTCTCACAGTAATTTTTCTCAAATATCAGTCTATAGTTAAGCATCTTTTTCTTATTCTTAACAATAAAATCATGTGCTACCATACTCTTATAGTTTAGAAAAACAGAAGGCAGCAAGATGAGCTAGAACTTGTGTTTGAGCTGGTTGGTGATTTTTTCTGGAGGAAGAAGGAGTGTGTGGGTGCTGGAATAAGTGGAAGGGGGCCACCAGGGGCCCACGAGGCAGGGGGCACGCCCTGGACCCTCGTGTCCAGGTGCTGGCTCCCCCTGATGTGTTCTCAGTGCCAAAAATCCTTAAATATTCTAGAAAAAAATCATATTTCATTTTCGGGACATTTGGAGAACTTTTATTTCCGGGGTATTTTTTATTGCAAGGGTAATTCAGAAAACAGACAGAAAATACTATTTTTGCTTTATTTAATCTAAATAACAGAAAGTAAAAGGATGGTACAGAGAGTTGTGCTTTCTAACTTCATCCATCTCATGCTCATCAAAAGGAATCCGCTAACAAGGTTGATCAAGTCTTGTTAACAAACTCATTCCGAATTGCATGAAACCGGAGAATTTTCGAAAGGCACTAGGTTACCTCAACGGGGATATGCACGTCCCCAACAATGAGAATATCATATTTCTTCTTGACAGTGGGAAGATGAAATTCAAAACCTCCAATAGTAATCGATGGAATCTTTCCAACTGAATTGATACTGTGGACTTGAGGTTGTTTCCTCGGAAAGTGTACCGTATGCTCATTACCATTAACATGAAAAGTGACATTGCCTTTGTTGCAATCAATGACAGCCCCTGCAGTATTCAAGAAGGGTCTACCAAGGATAATCGACATACTATCGTCCTCAGGAATATCAAGAATAACAAGGTCCGTTAAAATAGTAACATTTGCAACCACAACAGGCACATCCTCACAAATACCAACAGTATAGCAGTTGATTTATCATCCATTTGCAAAGATATTTCAGTCGGTGTCAACTTATTCAAATCAAGTCTACGATATAAAGAGAGAGGCATAAAACTAACACCGGCTCCAAGATCACATAAAGCAGTTTTAACATAGTTTCTTTTAATGGAGCATGGTATAGTTGGTACTCCAGGATCTCCAAGTTTCTTTGGTATTCCACCCTTAAAAGTATAATTAGCAAGCATGGTGGAAAGTTCAGCTTCCGGTATCTTTCTTTTATTTGTAACTATATCTTTCATGTACTTAGCATAAGGATTCATTTTAAGCATATCAGTCAAACACATACGCAAAAAGATAGGTCTAATCATTTCAGCAAAGCGCTCAAAATCCTCATCATCTTTTTCTTGGATGGTTTAGGAGGAAAAGGCATGGGTTTCTGAACCCATGGTTCTCTTTCTTTACGGTGCTTCCTAGCAACGAAGGCTCTCTTATCATAACGTTGATTCTTTGATTGTGGGTTATCAAGATCAACTACAGGTTCAATTTCTACATCATTGTTATTGCTAGGTTGAGCATCAACATGAACATCATTATTAACATTATCACTAGGTTCATGTTCATCACCAGATTGTGTTTCAGCATCAGAGATAGAAATATCATTGGGATTCTCAGGCGTGTCAACAACAGGTTCGCTAGAAGCATGCAAAGTCCTATCATTTTTCTTTTTCTTCCTCGTAGAAGGACTAGGTGTATTGATACGTCTCCAACGTATCTATAATTTTTGATTGTTCCATGCTATTATATATTCTGTTTTGGATGTTTAATGGGCTTTATTATACACTTTTATATTATTTTTGGGACTAACCTACTAACCCAAGGCCTAGTGCAAACTGCTGTTTTTTGCCTATTTTAGTGTTTCGCAGGAAAGGAATATCAAACGGAATCCAAACGGAACAAACGTGATCCAGAGGACTTGGAGTTGACGTCAAGAAACGAACGAGAAGGCCAAGAGGCAGGGAGGCATGCCCACCTCCCTGGGCGCGCCCCCACCCTCGTGGGCCCCTCGTGGCTCCACCGGCCTACTTCTTCCTCCTGTATATATCTACGTACCACGAAACCATCCAGGAGCACCACAAAACCCTATTTCTACCGCCGCAACCTTCTATACCCGTGAGATCCCATCTTGGGGCCTTTTACGGCGTTCCGCGGGAGGGGGAATCAATCACGGAGGGCTTCTACATCAACACCATAGCATCGCCGATGATGTGTGAGTAGTTTACCACAGACCATCGGGTCCATAATTATTAGCTAGATGGCTTCTTCTCCCTATTTGGATCTCAATACAAAGTTCTCCTCGATCTTCTTGGAGATCTATTCGATGTAACTCTTTTTGCGGTGTGTTTGTCGAGATCCGATGAATTGTGGGTTTATGATCAAAATTATCTATGAACAATATTTGGTTCTTCTCTGAATTCTTTTATGTATGATTGGTTATCTTTTCAAGACTCTTCCAATTATCAGTTTGGTTTGGCCTACTATATTTATCTTTCTTGCAATGGAAGAAGTGCTTAGTTTGGGTTCAATCTTGCGTTGCTCGAACCCAATGACAGAAAGGGAAATGACACATATTGTATTGTTGCCATTCAGGATAAAAAGATGGGGTTTATATCATACTGCTTGAGTTTATCCCTCTACATCATGTCATCTTGCCTAATGCGTTACTCTGTTCTTATGAACTTAATACTCTAGATGCATGCTGGATAGCAGTCGATGTGTGGAGTAATAGTAGTAGATGCAGGCAGGAGTCGGTTTACTTGTCACGGACAAGATGCCTATATACATGATCATGCCTATATATTCTCATAACTATGCACTTTTCTATCAATTGCTCGATAGTAATTTGTTCACCCACCGTAATACTTATGCTATCTTGAGAGAAGACACTAGTGAAACCTATGGCCCCCGGTTCTATTTTCCATCATATTAATCTTCCATCAACTAGATATTTCTATCTTTGTTTATTTTGCAATCTTTACTTTCAATCTTTATCATAAAAATACCAAAAATATTATCTTATCATCTCTAGCATATCTCACTTTTGGAAGTGGCCATGAAGGGATTGACAACCCCTTTATCGCGTTGGTTGCCAGGTTCTTATTTGTTTGTGTAGGTACGAGGGACTTGCGTGTGGCCTCCTACTGGATTGATACCTTGATTCTCAAAAACCGAGGGAAATGCTTACGCTACTTTGCTGCATCACCCTTTCCTCTTCAAGGCAAAACCAACACATGCTCAAGAGGTAGCAAGAAGGATTTCTGGCACCGTTGCATGGGAGTCTACGCACAAGTCAAGACATAGCAAGTACCCTTCACAAACTCTTATCCCTCGCATTACATTATTTGCCATTTGCCTTTCGTTTTCCTCTCCCCCGCTTCACCTTTGCCTTTTCTTTGCCCTTCTTCCATTCGTCCTTTTGTATATATACACTATTCTAATCCCAGGATGAGAATAACTATTCTGATCACGGCGCCCTATATAGGCCCGATGAGACGTTCCCGAACTCCAAAACACTAAAAAAGAAAAGCCCCGATTGGCCCATTCCCGCATCACCTCTGCCGGATCTCCCGACCACCTCCCGCCGCCACACCCTGGCTCCAGCGCGCTTCTTCCCTCTGACCTGCGCGTCGCCGACGCACTTCCTTCCACACGGCCGACGCCCCTCTCGCCAGAGCGCCACCTCTCCATCCGCCGGCGCTCCTCCTCCCACTCCACCCCGATCCACCCTGATGCACGCAGCCCTCCTCCCACCCTAATGCACGCAGCTCTCCTTCCACCCTGATGCGCGCGACCCACCGGGTGCCGCACCTGCATCTCGCTGCCCCGCTCCCTGGCCATCGGAGCGCCATCCTCCCCGCTCGAACGCTGCCACCCCGCTCCCCGACCGAAACCCACGACGCCCCGTCTCTCCTCCCTGGACCGATGTTGCGCGCCGCCGATGCGGACACCTCCCGATCTTGCTGCCGTCGTGCGCGGATGACCACGAGCGACCTTCTTCCACCTCTCCAAGCACCGCCACTCGGGACACCACGCACTCAGGCTCCCCTGCCGCCGCGAACTTCTTGCTCCTGCCACCACGACCTTCTCACCCCTGCGCGCGTCCTTCTTCCGTGCACTCAGAACTTGGCCATTTCTGGACGAGGAATCAAAGCTCGCCCCTGCTGCTCTGTTTGGATCTACTCGGTTGCTGGTGTTTGCTTCGAGGCTACTCACACCCGAGCTCCCACTAGACACGGCAATCTCATTCCCACAGCAGCGGATGTCGCCGACCTCGACTAGTGGTTGCCGGATTTGTGTTTCTTCTGTACAAAACTGATGCATTTCTTCTCTTGTTTCTACAGTTTTGTTAACTGACAGGAGTTAGCTGCGGAGATCATGGAACTTCGATTGGAGATTGTTCCAAGAGGTTTTCTTGCAACAATGGAGGTTCAGTCGACGTTGTTGAACAAGATTCGAGAAGCTCAGAAGGAGGACAAAGAGATTTCTGAGATAAGAGAGAAGATGGGCGAAGGAATAGCCAAAGGTTTTCGCGAGGATGAGCACGATACCTTGTGGTTTGAGGATCGGATTTATGTGCCCAACAATTCGGAGATCAGGAAGTTAATACTTCAGGAGGCCCATGACTCACCATACTCGATTCACCCCGGAAACACCAAGATGTATTTGAACTTGAAGGAACGTTTCTGGTGGACTGGTATGAAGAAGGATATTGCCGAGTATGTAGCCGTATGTGATGTATGTCAGAGAGTGAAGGCAGAGCATCAGAAGCCAGCAGGACTGTTATAGCCTATGCCAATACCGGAATGGAAGTGGGACAAACTTGGCATGGACTTTATTACCGGATTACCCAGAACCAAGGCAGGATATGATTCAATTTGGGTAGTTGTGGATCGTTTGACCAAAGTAGCCCATTTCATCCCAGTGAAAGCAACCTATACAAGTGCAAAGTTGGCCAAGATATATATGACTAGGATCGTATGTTTGCATGGAGTTCCAAGGAGCATCATATCAGATAGAGGAATGCAGTTTACTTCAAAGTTTTGGCATCAATTACACCAGACTTTGGGTACAGATTGGAGTTCAGTACCGCTTTCCACCCGCAGACGGATGGACAGAGAGAGAGAGTCAATCAGATTCTGGAGGACATGTTGAGAGCCTGTGCGCTAGATTATGGATCTAGTTGGGATGACAATTTGCCGTACGCAGAGTTCTCATACAACAACAGCTACCGTGCCGGTTTGAAGATGGCATCGTTCAAGCTCAGATGGACGCAGATGTAGAACACCATTGATGTGGGATGAGGTAGGAGACCGTCGGTTGTTTGGACCAGATTTGATTAAGGAATCGAAGAGAAGGTTAAACTGATCGAGAGACTAAAGATTGCTCAGTCCAGCATGTAAGAGTTATGCAGATTCAAACGCAAGGAAGTAACCTATGAAATTGGAGACAGAGCCTATCTGCGAGTATCACCCTTGAGGGGAGTGAAACGTTTTGGAGTAAAGGGAAAGTTAGCCCCAAGATTTGTAGGACCGTATCGTGTTTTGGAACGAATGGGAGAAGTTGCCTACAAGCTGGAGTTACCTGAAGGATTGTCAGGAGTTCACAATGTGTTTCACGTATCACAGCTGAAGAAGTGCTATGCTGAGATGGCCGATATACCGTTAAATGATACAGTGCCCTTGGAGGCGATTCAGCTGGATAGTAATCTGACCTATGAGGAGAAGTAAATAAAGATTCTTGATTTCGACAGTCGAGTCACTCGCAGCAAGGTTATCAAGTTTTGCAAAGCTCAGTGGAGCCACCGTACCGAGGAGGAAGCCACCTGGGAGAAAGAAGAGGATATTCGCAAGGACCATCCGCACCTATTTTCTAGCCAACCCGAATCTCGAGGGCGAGATTCATCTTAAGGGGGGTTGGTTTGTAACATCCCAAATTTTCAATTTGGAATGTTATACATAGGTCATCCATGCATATCATATTTTATTGCATTTCGTTTGCAATCCTCGAAATCCTAAGCAACTCAAGGACCCTCGGAGAGAGTTGGGGATTTTCCAAATTTTCATATTTGAATTTTATCAAATAATGAAGACGAGGATTTTGATTTTAATTATTTACTCTCCAGAAAATATTTCATTTTAAAATAATAAATGAGGGGAGATAATATGACTTCTCCAAAATAATTGAAATATCGGAGGAAAAATGTTAAAATCATTATTTGGTTTTTATTTGATTTATTTTGGAATTTTCTTCGCCCTAGAAAAATTTGCATGTTTTAAAAAAAATTGCATTTTAGGGGCCAAGAAAAGTTCATCCTGTCCTAAATATTTCATTTAGACGGAGAAAACTTGTTTTGGTATTTTTAGATTTTTATTTATTTTTCTAGGATTTTTATAAGTTTCGGCGGAAGGTTTAAAAAAAATAGAGGACCCGCGCCCGACTGGGCCAAGGGCCCAGCCGCCCGAGCACCGCCGCCTTCCCCGCGTCGCCGCCGCTGTGTCCGACCCGGACACCACCGCCGCCGCCTTGCCCCTCCCCCAAGTCGGAGCCCCCCAACCTATAAGCCCACCCCCCCTCCTCTTAACACCACCACCACCGCCTCGCCCGCCCCGCCGAGCCAAGCCGAGCCCGCCGCCTTGCCGCGCCTCGCCCAAGCCGCCGCCGCCGCCTCCCGCGCCCGCCCGCCACCCCGCTGATCGCCCGCCCGCCGGGACGACCTCGCCGGAGGTAGCCGCCCGCCGCCCAGTTTTTTTAGAAATCCCTTCGGGTTTTTTTAGAAAAAAGCCCTAGTTCGTTTTTTTATATAGATCGGTTTTATTCTCCGGTTTATTTGTTTAGCGAGCGTTCGCTCGTTCGTTCATTCTAACGAAC
Organism: Aegilops longissima; assembly: GCA_021605205.1. Classification (NCBI taxonomy): domain Eukaryota; kingdom Viridiplantae; phylum Streptophyta; class Magnoliopsida; order Poales; family Poaceae; genus Aegilops; species Aegilops longissima. The sequence continues at coordinate 121,726,704 of CM038682.1, forward strand.
ATGTTCATCATTTAGTTTCTGCTAACGAACGTTCGTTCGTTTAGCCGTTCGTCGTTTTCTTTTTATCGGATTTATTCCGTGATTTTTCCGATCGTGATTTGTGATCCGATGTTCGAAGTAGTATAACTTTTCGCTCGTTTATCGGAATCAGGCGATTCAAGCGCCTGGAGTTTCACCTCGAAACCCTCTTTCCAAATAGCCAACTCAAACAAGTTTTTGCCTCTGTAAAATTTGACCCTAGTTCAGATTAGTAAACGGATCTTGTTTCTTTCGCCGTTTGAGTTTCGTTGCTCCGTTTGGTTTGATTCTTCTTGTGAACCGGAGTTCCTAAGTTGAACTCTCCGGTCAACCTCTTTCAGTTGAAGTTTCGTTTGTGCATCTTTGCTTGTTGCTTATGTATGATGTTGTTTGTTTGCGATAGAATTCCCGGAGTGCTAAGCGTGTTACTACGAGTCTCTAGGATTCCCGGATTGTCAGCAAGGCAAGTAACACTTTGATCATACTCTTTTCATACCCAGTTTTTATGCATTAGTTTCAACCCTCAAACATTGCATGGTTAGGATGTCATTAATTTGTGGGTTGGGAAGTAGATGATGAGGTAGGAACCTATTGCTCTATATCGTCAAACCCTTGGGAGTTACTTCTACGTGTTGCTTATATTGCTATGCTATGCTCGTAGACGTGGTTGGGTTTGAGTGTATTCCATGACAGATGTGAGATTGTTAGTTGGTGGTTAACTTAAGGTGGCAACTTTAATACACATCTGGGTGGATTGAGGCACCTGGGGAACCCAGTGTTGTCTGTTTTCTTTTGGAAATCCCGGGGTACCCGTGTGATCTTCCTATGGACCGCCACCCAGGCTCAAAGGGAACTGAGATTATTCATGCTAGAAACTTCCGTGTGCAGCCACAAGCTATTATGGGCTCTAGCATAGTTGAGTAAGTTACGTGAAGCTCTTCAAGAGGTAGATCAGCAGGTAGTGGGTTTTGTAGGTTTGGTATGGTCTACCCGGAGTAGAGAGTTAATGTTTCTGAAAGACTATGTCTCGGTCATCCGTTTCTCAAACACCATGCAGGCGAGAAATCAACGGAGGCGATCGAGTCTTGTGGGGAAAAGTGCGCAAACCTCTGCAGAGTGTACAATCTAATCATGGTTAGCCGTGTCCCCGGTTATGGACAATTCTGAGTATCTAGTACTTGAGTATTCACATGTATCTCATCACTCTAAATTAATAGTGCTGGGATGTTAATTACCTTAATTGGGATTGAGTTGGGGTTATACCTTCTCAATGATGTTTCAACCACCATGATAGTTAAATTAAAATTTATTCCTTTGTTGTAGGGAAAAATTTGCTTTCCGCAAAACTGTAAACGTAGAGCTTTCCACCAGCCAAATATGCATGTAGTGGTAGCATTATTCTGTTATTGCTCTATTGTGTTACATTGCCAGCATATTCCATGTGCTGACCCATTCTCGGGCTGCAACGTATTATGTTGCAGACTTTTCAGACGAGGAGTAAGGTTCGATAGGTCGTTGCCGTGCAGCTCAGCTATGCCGTTGGAGTTGATGGACTCACTTTATCTTCCAAGCCTTCCGCTGTTATTGTATTAGATGGCCTTAAGCCATATTATTGTAATAAGTTGTCTTTTGAGACATTCGATGTAATAAGTGTTTGATTGCTACTCTGTTATAAATCCTTCGAGTACTGTGTGTCAGCATTACCGATCCAGGGATGACACGGAAGCACAGAGACTTGACCATCTGAGGTCGGGTCGCTACAAGAACGGAGTCTTCCTCAACCTCTCCCTCTCTCCTTGTTGGAAAAAGGCACGGGAGACGTCACCGGGCTGCACGTGTGTTGAACGCGGAGGTGCCGTCCGTTCGGCACTAGGATCTCCGGTGATTTGGATCACGACGAGTACGACTCCTTTAACCTCATTCTCTTGAACGCTTACGCTTAGCGATCTACATGGGTATGTAGATGCACTCCCCTTTCCCTTGTTGCTAGATTACTCCATAGATTGATCTTGGTGATGCGTAGAAAATTTTGAATTTCTACTACGTTACCCAACAGTATGGACTTGACTTTGAGATAGTAGCTTCTTTCTGTGAATCTTTTGCTACTCACGTTGATCTCCCTAAAGAGAAGTGGTTTAAATATAATGCTCCAGTTGAAGTAAAAGTAGTTGCACCTATTACAGTTGAAGAAAAGACTATCACCTATAGTGATCCAATTGTTCCTGCTACTTATGTTGAGAAACCTCCTTTTCCTGTTAGGATAAAGGATCATGCTAACACTTCGACTGTTGTTCGTAAGAGTAATACTAGGACTTATACACTTCCTGAGAAAATCAAAGTTGAACCTAGTATTGCTATGGTTAAAGATCTCTTGGATGATGATTTAGATGGGCATGTTATTTATTTCTGTGATGAGACTGCTAATATTGATAGAACAGATACTAAGATACATAGACCTGTCGTAGGCATGCCTATTATTTCTGTTAAAATAGGAGATCATTGTTATCATGGCTTATGTGATATGGGTGCTAGTGCAAGTGCAATACCGTATGACTTATATAAAGAGATTATGCACGACAGTGCTCCCGTTGAATTGGAAGACATTGATGTTACCATTAAGTTTGCTAATAGGCATATCATTAAACCAGTTGGGATAGTTACAGATGTTGAAGTCTTGTGTAGGAAGGTTAAATATCCTGCTGATTTTCTTGTTCTTGGTTCCCCACAACATGACTTTTGTCCCATTATTTTTGGTAGACCCTTCTTAAATACAGCTAGTGCTAGGATTGATTGTGAAAAAGATACTGTCACCATTGGCTTAGATGGTATGTCTCATGAGTTTAATTTGGCTAAGTTTCGTAGACAACCTCGTGATAGGGAACCACCTAGTAAGGATGAGATTATTGGTCTTGCTTCCATTGCCGTGCCTCCTACTGATCCGTTAGAACAATATTTGCTAGACCATGAAAATGATATGTTTATGAAGGAAAGAAGGGAAATAGATGAAGTGTTCCTTAAACAGGAACCTGTGCTGAAACATAATCTTCCCGTTGAAATTCTTGGGGATCCCCCTCCACCCAAGGGTGATCCCGTGTTTGAACTCAAACCATTACCTGATAATCTTAAGTATGCTTATCTTGATGAAAAGAAAATGTATCCTGTTATTATTAGTGCTAACCTTTGAGAGCAAGAAGAAGAAAATTCTGAAGAAGCACCGTGCTGCTATTGGATATACTCTGGATGATCTTAAGGGCATTAGTCCCACGTTATGCCAACACAAAATTACAGTGGAGAAAGATGCCAAACCAGTTAGAGATCCTCAATGACGACTAAATCCCAAGATGAAAGAAGTGGTAAGAAAGGAGATACTAAAGCTCCTTGAGGCAGGTATAATTTATCCCGTTGCTGATAGTGATTAGGTAAGCCCTGTCCATTGTGTTCCTAAAAAGGGAGGTATTACCGTTGTTCCTAATGATAAAGATGAATTGATCCTGCAAAGAATTATTACATGTTATAGGATGGTAATTGATTTTCGTAAATTAAATAAGGCTACTAAGAAAGATCATTACCCTTTACCTTTTATTGATCAAATGCTAGAAAGACTATCCAAACACACCCATTTCTGCTTTCTAGATGGTTATTCTGGTTTCTCTCAAATACCTGTGTCAGCGGGGGATCAATCAAAAACTACTTTTACTTGCCCTTTCGGTATAACCATTAGAGGCAGGAAAAGGCAAAAGTACCTTTTACCCGTGGGTTCCAACTAAAATATAGGGTCAGGGTCTGCGCCTGGCTTTTACCCGTGGGTTCCAACTAAAATATAGCTTCTACCCATTTTAGTTGCTGTTGATTACGTTACTAAGTGGGTAGAAGCTATTCCAACTAGTAGTGCTGATCATAACACTTCTATTAAAATGCTTAAAGAAGTTATTTTTCCGAGGTTTGGAGTCCCTAGGTATCTTATGACTGATGGTGGTTCACATTTTATTCATGGTGCTTTCCGTAAGATGCTTGCTAAGTATGATGTCAATCATAGAATCGCATCTCCTTATCATCCGTAGTCTAGTGGTCAAGTAGAGTTGAGCAATAGAGAGCTCAAATTAATTTTGCAAAAGACTGTCAATAGATCTAGAAAGAATTGGTCCAAGAAACTTGATGATGCATTATGGGCCTATAGAACTGCATACAAAAATCCTATGGGTATGTCTCCTTATAAGATGGTTTATGGAAAAGCGTGCCATTTACCTCTTGAACTTGAACATAAAGCATATTGGGCTATTAAAGAGCTCAACTATGACTTCAAACTTGCCGGTGAGAAGAGGTTGTTTGATATTACCTCACTTGATGAATGGAGAACCCAAGCCTATGAGAATGCTAAGCTATTCAAAGAAAAAGTCAAACGCTGGCATGACAAAAGGATACAAAAGCGTGAGTTTAACATAGGAGATTATGTGTTATTATTCAACTCTCATTCAAGATTTTTTGTAGGAAAACTTCTCTCTAAATGGGAAGGTCCTTACGTTATCGAGGAGATCTATCGTTCTAGTGCCATAAAAATCAACAACTTCGAAGGCGCAAGTCCGAGGGTGGTGAACGGTCTAAACATTATATTTCAGGTAATCCTATCAATGTTGAAGCTAATAATATTGAGACCGTAACCCCGGAGGAATACATAAGGGACACTTTCCAGAACGTTCCAGACTCCGAAAAGGAATAGGCATGTGGTACGGTAAGTAAACCGACTCCAAAACAACTCCGATGGCAATTTTTATCTGTTTTGGAATATTTAGGAATTTTAGGAAGAAAGAAGTAGTCTGAAAGGGACACGAGGCCACCACGAGAGTGGAGGGCGCTCCCACCCTGTCTCGTGGACACCCCGTGTGCCTCCCGAACTCCGTTTTCTTGCACATTACGTATTTTGGTCGGTAAAAATTCATTGTATATACTCTCGAAGGTTTTGACCACCGTATCACGCAAATATCCTCTGTTTTCGTTTCGAGTTGTTCCTGTTGCAGATTAAAAGAAAGATGTCTTCTCAAGAGTCAGTCGGGGAGAGTCGGGTGTCTCACCCAACACCAGGTCCAGGAGCAAATAGTGATGCTTATCACTTTGGACATCAACGGAGGATGAGATGGAGGCTGATTTGAAAAGGATAGATGCCATGGAGGAAGATCAAGAAGTTACCTCTCGTCTCCAATCAGAATTCATGATGGGGGAACTACCTAGCATGGCTATTCCAACTTCGGTCATCCCTTCCAACTTTAGATTTCTTTCTTATGAAAATATGAAAAAGAGCTTCACTTGTTCTCCAGAAGCAATGCAGCATCCTTGGGTAAAGGGAGCTTTAGCCATTACGGGCAAGCTCCATAAAGAAATTATGGACCTCAAACAACAAGTCAATAAGCTTGAGGAGGAGAACCGTATCCTAAGGGGCATCATCGCCAAGAAGATCATAACGCCAACCGTGAAGAAGGAGACATAATCACATGGGTATGGGCACTCCCCTTGGCAACTTCCAAGCTTGGGGGAGGTGCCCCGGTATCGTATCACCATCACACTCCTATCTTTACCGTTTTATTTAGTTTGATCCTTTTAGTAGTATTTTGAGCTAGTAGATTGAAGTTTTGATATCAAGTAGTTTCGAGTTTTGCTTTGTGATCTTTTTATGTAATCGAGTTCGTGAGCTATCTATAATAAAGATTAGTGTTGAGTCAAGGGCTTTGCTATGTTGCTATGATCTTGAGAAAGTATAAAGAATAAAAGAGGTCATATTGATCTTATGGTTAGTGATGACTTCACACATATAAAGTAAGAGGCATAAAAGTTATTGAGAGTTGATAAACGTAGTTTTGGTCATCGTTGCAATTAATAGGAAGTGATTAGGAAAGAGAGGTTCACATATAAATATATTATCTTGGACATCTTTTATGATTGGGAGCACTCATTAAGTATGACATGCTAAAAGAGTTGACGTTGGACAAGGAAGACAACGTAATGGTTTGTGTTTTCTCACATCCTAGTTAAAGTATATTGTCATTGACCTTCCAAACATGTTGAGATTGCCTTTCCCCCTCATGCTAGCCAAATTATCCAAACATGTTGAGCTTGCCTTTCCCCCTCATGCTAGCCAAATTCCTTGCACCAAGTAGAGATACTACTTGTGCTTCCAAATATCCTTAAACCCAGTTTTGCCATGAGAGTCCACCATACCTACCTATGGATTGAGTAAGATCCTTCAAGTAAGTTGTCATGTTGCAGGCAATAAAAATTGCTATCTAAATATGTATGACTTATTAGTGCAAAGAAAATAAGCTTTGTACGATCTTGTTGTGGAAGCAATAAAAGCGACGGACTGCATAATAAAGGTCCACATACAAGGGGCAATATAAAGTGACGTTCTTTTGCATTAAGATTTTGTGCATCCAGCCCTAAACGCACATGACAACCTCTGCTTCCCTCTGCGAAGGGCCTATCTTTTACTTTACGTTTTTACTTTATGCTTGAGTCAAGGTGATCTTCACCTTTCCCTTTTTCATTTTATCCTTTGGCAAGCTCCTCGTGTTTGAAAGATCATGATATATATATCCAATTGGATGTAAGTTAGCATGGGCTATTATTGTTGACATCACCTAAAGGTGAATACATTGGGAGGCAACACAATAAGCCCCTATCTTTCTCAGTGTCCGGCTAAAACTCCATAACCACAAGTATGGCGTGAGTGTTAGCAATTGTAGAAGACTACATGATAGTTGAGTATGTGGATTTGCTGAAAAGCTCTATTGTTGACTCTTTCTGATGTTATGATAAATTGCAATTGCTTCAATGACTGAGATTATAGTTTGTTTGTTCGCAATGAAGTTTTTGAACCATACTTGACATTGTGAATTGATTGTTACTTGAGTATAAGAAATCATATGATAAAATCTATATATGTTGCAGTTACAAGAATGATCATGATGCCCTCATGTCCGTATTTTATTTTTATCGACACCTCTATCTCTAAACATGTGGACATATTTTTCGATATCGGTTTCCGTTTGAGGACAAGCGAGGTCTAAGCTTGGGGGAGTTGATACGTCCATTTTGCATCATGCTTTTATATCAATATTTAGTGCATTATGGGCTGTTATTACACATTATATCTCAATACTTATGGCCATTCTCTCTTATTTTACAAGGTTTACCATGAAAAGGGGGAATGCCGGCAGCTGGAATTTTGGCTGGAAAAGGAGCAAACATTGGAAACCTATTCAGCACTGCTCCAAAAATCCTGAAACTCCACGAAACATGTTTTTGGAATTAATAAGAATTATTGAGCGAAAGAAATACATCAGGGGGCCCATACCCTGGCCAGGAGGGTGGGGGGCGCGCCCACCCCTACTGGGCGCGCCCCCCTATCTCCCGGGCTCCCTGGTGGCCCCCCGGTGTCCATCTTCTTCTATATGAGGGATTTTACCCTGGAAAAAATCATGGGCAAGCTTACGGGATGAAACTCCGCCGCCACGAGGCGGAACCTTGGCGGAACCAATCTAGGGCTCCGGCGGAGCTGTTCTGCCGGGGACACTTCCCTCCGGGAGGGGGAAATCATCACCGACGTCATCACCAATAATCCTCTCATCGGGAGGGGGTCAATCTCCATCAACATCTTCACTAGCACCATCTCCTCTCAAAACCCTAGTTCATCTCTTGTATCCAATCTTGTATCAAAACCACAAATTGGTACCTGTGGGTTCCTAGTAGTGTTGATTACTCCTTGTAGTTGATGCTAGTTGGTTTATTTGGTGGAAGATCATATGTTCAGATCCTTTATGCATATTAATACCCCTATGATTATGAACATGAATATGCCTTGTGAGTAGTTACGTTTGTTCCTGAGGACATGGGAGAAGTTTTCCTATTAGTAGTCATGTGAATTTGGTATTCGTTCGATATTTTGATGAGATGTATGTTGTACTTTCCTCTAGTGGTGTTATGTGAACGTCGACTACATGACCCTTCACCATTATTTGGGCCTAGAGGAAGGCATTGGGAAGTAATAAGTAGATGATGGGTTGCTAGAGTGACAAAAGCTTAAACTATAGTTTATGTGATGCTTCGTTAGGGGCTGATTTAGATCCATATGTTTAATGTTGTGGTTAGGTTTACCTTAATACTTCTTTTGTAGTTGCGGACGCTTGAAATAGGGGTTAATCATAAGTGGGATGCTTGTCCAAGTAAGGACAGTACCCAAGCACCGGTCCACCCACATATCAAATTATGAAAGTACCGAACGCGAATCATACGAGCGTGATGAAATCTAGCTTGATGATAATTCCCATGTGTCCTCGGGAGCTCCTTTCTCATTATAAGAAATTGTCCAGGCTTATCCTTTGCTACAAAAAGGATTGTGCCACCTTGCTGCACTTTATTTACTTTATTTACTTGTTACTCGTTACTATTTATCTTATCACAAAACTATCTATTACCTACAATTTCAGTGCTTGCAGAGAAAACCTTACTGAAAACCGCTTACCATTTCCTTCTGCTCCTTGTTGGGTTCAACACTCTTACTTATCGAAAGGACTACGATAGATCCCCTACACTTGTGGGTCATCAGCAGGGCCTGGTGCCGGCAAGGCGGGGGCCCCGGCGGGGTTTGACGTTGACAGGACAGCGCCTGCACGACCAAGCGAAGTGATGCAGAAGAAGAAGATGATGCAACACCCGGTTTATTTTGTCAGCTCCCTCTTGCAGGGGGCAAGGTCAAGGTACTCCGGTGTGCAGAAATTGCTCTTTGGCCTCCTCATGGCCTCGAGGAAGCTGCGCCATTACTTCCAAGCACACGAGATCACTGTCGTCACCCGCCTCCCGTTGCAACGAATACTGCATAATCCAGACGCAACCGGGAGGATTGTGGAGTGGGCCTTGGAGCTGTCGAGCTTTGGTTTCAAGTTTGAAAGTACTTCGACGATCCAGAGCAGAGTCCTGGCGGAGTTCATTGTGGAGTGGACCTCAACGCCCGACGAAGAAATCCGGGAGACCGCTCTCCCCGGCAAGGAAGCAAGTCGCAACTGGATCATGTACTTTGATGGGGCTTTCTCGCTGCAAGGCGCCGGTGTCGGTGTGTTGCTCATCGCACCCACCGGAGAGCACCTCAAGTATGTAATCCAGATGCACTTTCCCAGAGAGATGTCCACAAACAACACTGCCGAGTACGAGGGTTGATTGCCAGTCTCAGGATCGCAGTAGACCTCGGGGTTAAGAAGCTCATCGTCAGGGGTGGTTCATAGCTTGTCGTCAGGCAAGTCAACAAGGATTATCAGAGCCCGTTGATGGAGGCCTACGTAGATGAGGTGAGGAAGCTGGAAGAGCGCTTTGACGGTATACAAGCAGAGCACGTTCCCCGAGCGGAGAACGACATCGCCGATTACCTGTTAAAGCGCGTTGCCTTCAAACTACCTGTGGAACCAGGTACTTTTGTGCTTCGTCTAACTCAACCATCCGTCGAACCATCAACCGAGCAGAACATGTGCAGGAAATCAGGCCCCGGCAATTACTTACCCACCGAGCCCCCTGGGGCCGTCGGCAAAGGTAATACCGTGGGTACTAAGCCTACTGAGGGGCAGCTGACTCCGGCAGGGCGCCAAGCTCCCATGGCAGAAGAAATGCCTTTGGTCCTTGCCGTCGAGCCCTAGGCTCCGGCATGGGCACATCATACTATATGTTTCCTCCAGACAGGGGAACTTCCTGAGGAGCAGGAAGAAATGAAAAAAGTAGCCCATCGGTCTGCCTTGTACCAGTTCGTCGACGATGTCCTGTACAGAAAAAGACCGAACGGTGTGAAATTGAAGTGTATCCCCTGGGAGTAAGGACTGGAGCTGTTGGCAGAGATACATGGAGGCATATGTGGCTCCCACATAGGGTCGAGGGCCCTTGCCGGCATGGCTTCTACTGGCCCACTGCCCTCCAGGATGCAACGGTACTAGTAACCAGGTGTGAAGCGTGCCAGTACCATTCGAAGAAGCTTCATCAACCAGCTCAAGCCCTTCAAACAATCCCTCTCTCCTGGCCGTTTTCGGTTTGGGGGCTCGACATACTAGGCCTTTTCCCTCATGCTGTCGGGGGCTTTGAGTACTTGTACGTCGCGATCGACAAGTTCACAAAGTGGCCGGAGGTGGAGGCAGTGAGGAGGGTTACTGCACAGTCAGCCGTCAAGTTCTTCAAAGGGCTAGTCTGGCGTTTCGGTGTGCCAAATAGGGTCATCACTGACAACGACACACAGTTCACAAGCCACATCTTCATGCAATACATCCAAGACCTCGGCGCCAAGGTCTGTTCCGCTTCCGTGGCACACCCGCGGAGCAACGGCCAGGCGGAGAGGGCAAATGCTGAAGTGCTGCGAGGCCTGAGAACAAAGACTTTTGACAAGCTGCACAAGAGTGGAAGGCGCTGGATTAATGAGTTGTCGGCAGTTCTTTGGTCGATCAGAACGACGCCAAATCGAGCAACCGGCCAGACACCCTTTGCCCTAGTATACAGGGCAGAGGTAGTTCTCCCCACGGAACTCACATACGGGTCACCTCGAGTGCTCGCTCATGACGAGCTTGATCAAGAGAAATTGCGGCAAGATGACGCAACGATCCTTGAGGAAGATAGTCTTCGGGTGGCTATGAGAGCAGCACGCTACCAGCAAGCGTTGCGCTGCTACCATAGCCGCAAGGTTCATGCCCGAAGCTTTGAGGAAGGCGACCTTGTTCTTCGGCGCGTTCAATCGCCAAGAATTCCAACAAGTTGACGCCGAAGTGGGAAGGCCCTTATCGGGTAATACGAGTCACCAGGCCCGGCGCAGTCCGCCTGGAGACTGAAGATGCTATTCTAGTGAGCAACTCCTGGAACATTCAACATCTTCGCAAGTTTTACCCATAAGGCGCGGTTGCTGCCCCCCCCCCCCCCCCCGGCAAATAACCTTTTGTACAATCCTTGCCGATAAGGCATGTAACCCTCTGTACAAAGCCAGGCGCAGACCCTGAGCATAAATAAATGAAGGGACAAATGCATTTTTGCCCCTAGTTGGAACCTACCCACGGGTTTTGCCCTTACTTTTTGACTCTGCTTAGTTTTGCCCTTAGATTTTCCTCCGAGGTCGCCCGAATGCCCTTTGACCGTTTGACCAACACTTTGAAAACTTATTCCAAAAACTTGGCACTCCTTATTCCAAAATCCATCAAAGCTTTACCCAAAAACTTGAAAACTTCACAACACAAAACTTCAATAGAAAATCTCATGAGCTCCGTTAGTACAAAAAAACAAACCACCACTTTAAGGTACTGTAATGGACTCATTTTTTATTCATATTGGTGTTAAACCTGCTTTACTCCAACTTCTCTATGGTTCATACCCCCCCCCCCGGTACTACTCATAGATTCATCAAAATAAGCAAACAACACACAAAAACAGAATCTGTCAAAAACAGAACAGTCTGTTGTAATCTGAATTGTTCGAATACTTCTGGAACTCCAAAAATTCTAAAATAAATTTTTGGACGTGAGGAATTTGTCTATTAATCATCTGCAAAAATAATCAACCAAAAATCACTCTTCAGTAAAAAAATGACAGCTGATCTCGTGAGCGCAAAAGTTTCTGTTTTTTTCAGCAAGATCGCAAAGACTTTACCCAAGTCCTCCCAAAGGTTCTACTTGGCACAAACACTAATTAAAACATAAAGCCACATATAAAAATAAGCTAGATGAATGATTTATTATTACATAGTAGCAAAAGCATAAAAACAGGAATCCATAAAAACAGGGTTGCCTCCCAATAAGCGCTATCATTTAACGCCCCTAGCTAGGCATAAAAACAGGAATAGATCTAGGTATTGTCATCATTGGTATGCAATCCATAAGTGGCTCTCATAATATGTTCATAAGGAAATTTAATTTTCTTCCTAGGAAAGTGTTCCATGCCCTTCCATAACGGAAATTGGAATCTAATATTTCCTTCTTTCATGTCAATAATTGCACCAATTGTTCTAAGGAAAGGTCTACCAAGAATAATAGGACATGTAGGATTGCAATCTATATCAAGAGCAATAAAATATATGGGCACATAATTCCTATTTGCAACAATAAGAAAATCATTAATCCTTCCCATAGATTTCTTAATGGTGGAATTCGCAAGATGCAAATTTAAAGAACAATCATCAAATTCACGCAAACCTAGCACATCACATAGTGTTTTGGAATCGTGGAAATACTAGCACCTAAATCACATAAAGCATAGCATTCATAATCTTTAATCTTAATTTTAATAGTAGGTTACCACTCATCATAAAGTTTTCTATGGATAGAAACTTCTAGTTCAAGCTTTTCTTCATAGGATTGCATTAAAGCATCAACGATATGTTTAGTAAAAGCTTTATTTTGATTATAAGCATGAGGAGAATTTAACACGGATTGCAACAAGGAAATACAATCTATCAAAGAGCAATTATCATAATTAAATTCCTTGAAATCCAAAATAGTGGGTTCATTGCTATGTAAAGTTTTGACCTCTTCAATCCCACTTTATTAATTTTTGCATCAAGATCTAAAAACTCTAGATCATTGGGACGCCTTTTAACTAAAGTTGACTCATCTCCAGTCCCATCTTTATCAAGATTCATATTGGAAAATAAAGATTTAATAGGAGTCACATCTATCACTTTTAGATCTTTCATCATTATTTTGATGAAAACTAGAAGAACACGATTTCACAAATCAATCTTTTTTAGCATGCATCCTAGCGGTTCTTTCTTTGCACTCATCAATGGAAATTCTCATGGATTTGAGAGACTCATTGATGTCATGCTTAGGTGGAATAGATCTAAGTTTCAAAGAATCAACATCAAGAGAAATTGTATCCACGTTCCTAGCCAACTCATCAATCTTAAGCAATTTTTCTTCAACCAAAGCATTGAAATTCTTTTGCGAATTCATAAATTCTTTAACACTAGTCTCAAAATGAGAGGGCATCTTATTAAAATTTCCATAAGATTTGTTGTAGGAATTACTGTAATTATTAGAGGAAATACTAGGAAACGGCCTAGAATTAAAGTTTCCTCTATACGCGTTGTTACCAAAATTGTTCCTACCAACAAAATTCACATCCATAGATTCATTATTATTCTCAATCAAAGTGGACAAAGGCATATAATTAGGATCAGAAGAAACACTTTTATTAGCAAACAATTTCATAAGTTCATCCATCTTTCCACTCAAAGCATTAATCTCTTCAATCACATTAACTTTTTTACTAGTGGATCATTCGGTGTGCCATTGAGAGTAATTAACCATAATATTGTCTAGGAGTTTAGTAGCTTCTCCTAAAGTGATTTTCTTAAAAGTGCCTCCCGTGGCCGAATCTAAAAGATTTCTACAAGCAAAATTCAATCCGGCATAACTTTTTTTGTATAATCATCCACAAAATCAAACCATGTGTAGGGCAGTTATGTATCATTAATTTCATCCTCTCCCAAGCTTGTGTGACATGGTCATGATCGAGTTGATTAAAATTCATAATATCGTTCCTAAGATAGATGATATTAGCGGGAGGAAAATACTTAGAGATAAAAGCATCTTTGCACTTATTCCATGAATCAATACTATTTTTAGGCAAAGCAGAGAACCACGTTTTAGCATGATCTCTAAGTGAAAAAGGAAATAACTTTAATTTAACAATATCATTATCCACATCTTTGTTCTTTTGCATATCACACAAATCAACAAAGTTGTTAAGATGGGTAGTGGCATCTTCGCTAGGAAGGCCAGAAAATTGATCTTTCGTAACAAGATTCAGCAAAGCGGTATTAATTTCACAAGATTCAGCATCGGTAGTAGGAGCAATCGGAGTGCTAATAAAATCATTGTTGTTGGTATTGGAAAAGTCACACAATTTAGTATTATCTTGAGCCAACGTGACAAACTATCAATCCAACACACAAGCACAGAAGAAGCAAGCGAAAAGAGACGAACGAAAGAGGGGCGAAGAAAAAGCAAAGGTATTCGAAAATTGTTTTAGAATTGGGGGAGAGGAAAACAAGAGGCGAATGGCAAATAATGTAATGCAAGGGAGAAGAGTTTGTGGTGGGTACTTGGTATGTCTTGACTTGGCGTAGATCTTCCCGGCAACGGCACAAGAAATCCTTCTTGCTACCTCTTGAGCATGTGTTGGTTTTCCCTTGAAGAGGAAAGGGTGATGCAGCAAACTAGCGTAAGTATTTCCCTCAGTTTTGAGAACCAAGGTATCAATCCAGTAGGAGACAACGCACAAGTCACCTAGTACCTGCAGAAACAATCAAGAACCTTGCAATCAAGGCGATAAAGGGGTTATCAATCCCTTCACGGTCACTCGCAAAAATGAGATCCAATAAAGATAGTAAGGTAAATATTTTTGGTATTTTTGTTGTATGGATTGGAAAGTAAAGATTGCAAATAGTAAATGAAATGTGATGTAAATAAAAGAGATGCAATATAATAAGAAATAGATCCGGGGGCCATAGGTTTCACTAGTGGCTTCTCTCAAGATAGCATGTATTACGGTGGGTGAAAAAATTACTGCTGAGCAATTGATAGAAAAGTGCATAGTTATGAAGATATCTAAGGCAATGATCATGAATATAGGCATCACGTCCTTGTCAAGTAGATCAAAACGATTCAGCATCTACTACTATTACTCCACACGTTGACCACTATCCAGCATGCATCTAGAGTATTAAGTTCATAAGAACAGAGTAACGCATTAAGCAAGATGACATGATGTAGAGGGATAAACTCGAGCAATATGATATAAACCCCATCTGTTTATCCTCGATGGAAACAATACAATGCGTGCCTTGCTGCCCCTACTATCACTGGGAAAGGACACCGCAAGATTGAACCCAAAGCTAAGCACTTCTCCCATTGCAAGAAAGATCAATCTAGTAGGCCAAACTAAACCGATAATTCGAAGAGACTTGCAAAGATATCAAATCATGCATATAAGAATTCAGAGAAGAACCAAATAATATTCATAGATAATCTTGTTCATAAATCCACAATTCATCGGATCTCGGCAAACACACCGCAAAAGAGTATTACATCGAATAGATCTCCAAGAACATCGAGGATAACTTTGTATTGAGAATCAAAGAGAGAGAAGAAGCCATCTAGCTAATAACTATGGACCCGAAGGTCTGTGGTAAACTACTCACGCTTCATCGGAGAGGCAATGGTGTTGATGTAGAAGCCCTCCATGATCGATTCCCCCTCCAGAAGATCGCCGGAAAAGGCCCCAAGATGGGATCTCACGGGTACAGAAGGTTGCGGCGGTGGAAAAGTGGTTTCGTGGATCTCTCAAATCGATCTAGGGTATAAGAGTATATATAGGCGAAAGAAGTACGTTGGTGGATCTACGAGGGACCCACGAGGGTGGGGGCATGTCTACCCCCCTGGGCGCGCCCTCCTGCCTCGTGGCCGCCTCGTAGAGCTCCAGACTTCGGCTCCAAGTCTTCTGGATTGCTTTTGG
The DNA here is from genome assembly GCA_021605205.1 of Aegilops longissima. NCBI lineage: Eukaryota > Viridiplantae > Streptophyta > Magnoliopsida > Poales > Poaceae > Aegilops > Aegilops longissima. The sequence goes on from CM038682.1 coordinate 121,742,241, forward strand.
TCCAAGAAAGATCATCGTGAAGGTTTCATTCTGTTTGGACTCCGTTTGGTATTCCTTTTCTGCGAAACTCTAAAATAGGCAAAAAAAGGCACTGGACCTCCAGTTAACAGGTTTGTCCCAAAAATAATATAAAAGAGCATATTAAAGCCCATCAAACATCTAAAACAGATAATATAATAGCATGGAACAATCAAAAATTATAGATACGTTGGAGACGTATCATGGACTTTGGTGGACTTGCCTGATGATCGGCAAGCCATTGAGAATAAATGGATCTTCAAGAGGAAGACGGACGCTGATAGTAGTTTTAATATCTACAAAGCTTGACTTGTCAAAAAGAGTTTTTGACAAATTCAAGATGTTGACTACGATGAGATTTTCTCACTCGTATCGATGCTTAAAGTCTGTCTGAATCATGTTAGCAATTGCCACATTTTATGAAACCTAGCAAATGGATATCAAAACTTCATTCCTTAATGGATTTATTAAAGAAGAGTTGTATATGATACAATCCGAAGGTTTTGTCAATCCTAAAGGTGCTAACAAAATGTGCAAGCTCCAGCGATCATTCTATGGACTGGTGCAAGCATCTCGGAGTGGGAATACACGCTTTTATAAGTTGATCAAAGCATATAGTTTTATACAGACTTACGATGAAGGCTGTGTTTACAAGAAAGTGAGTGGGAGCACTACAACCTTTCTGATAAGTATATGTGAATGACATATTCTTGATCGGAAATGATGTAGAATTTTCTGGAAAGCATAAAGGAGTGTTTGAATGGAGTTTTTCAAAGAAAGACCTCGGTGAAGCTGCTTACATATTGGGCATCAAGATCTATAGATATAGATCAAGACGCTTGATAAGAGTTTTCAATGAGTACATACCTTGACAAGATTTTTGAAGTATTTCAAAATGGAACAGTCAAAGAAGGAGTTCTTGCCTGTATTGCAAGGTGTAAAGTTGAGTAAGACTCAAAACACGACCACGGCAGAAAGTAGAAAGAGGATTAAAGTCATTTCCTATGCCTCAACCATAGGTTCTATAAAGTATGCTATGCTGTGTACCAAACCTATTGTGTACCTTGCCATGAGTTTGGCAAGGGGGTACGATATTGATCTAGGAGTGGATCACATGACAACGGTCAAAATTATCATTAGAAGACTAAGGAGATATTTCTCGGTTATGGAGGTGATAAAGAGTTCGTCGTAAAGAGTTACACTGATGCAAGCTTTTACACCAATCCGGATGACTCTGAGTCTCAATCTGGATACATATTGAAAGTGGGAGCAATTAGCTAGAGTAGCTCCATATAGAGCATTATAGACATAGAAAATTTGCAAAAGACATACGGCTCTAAATGTGATAGACCCATTGACTAAGCTTCTCTCACAAGCAAAACATGATCACACCTTAGTACTCTTTTGGGTTAATCACATAGCGATGTGAACTAGATTATTGACTCTAGTGAAACCCTTTGGGCATTAGTCACATGGCGATAGAACTAATCACATGGTGATGTGAACTGTTGGTGTTAAATCACATGGCGATGTGAACTAGATTATTGACTCTAGTGCAAGTGGGAGACTGAAGGAAATATGCCCTGGAGGCAATAATAAAGTTGTTATTTATATTTCCTTATATCATGGTAAATGTTTATTATTCATGCTAGAATTGTATTAACCGGAAACTTAGTACATGTGTGAATACATAGACAAAACAGAGTGTCCCTAGTATGCCTCTACTTGACTAGATCATTAATCAAACATGGTTATGTTTCCTGACCATAGACATGTGTTGCCATTTGATGAACGGGATCACATCATTAGAGAATGGTGTGATGGACAAGACCTATCCGTTAGTAGCATAATGATTGTTTAGTTTTATTGCTATTGCTTTCGTCATGACTTATACATGTTCCTCTGACTATGATATTAAGCAACTCCCGAATACCAGAGGAACACCTTGTGTGGTATCAAACGTCACAACGTAACTGGGTGATTATAAAGATGCTCTACAGATGTCACCGAAGGTGTTTGTTGGGTTGCCATAGATCGAGATTAGGATTTATCACTCTGTGTATCGGAGAGGTATCTCTAGGCCCTCTCGGTAATGCACATCAGTATAAGCCTTGCAAGAAATATGACTAATGAGTTAGTCATGGGATGATGCATTACGGAACGAGTAAAGAGACTTGCCGATAACGAGATTGAACTAGGTATGATGATACCGATGATCGAATCTCAGGCAAGTAACATACCAATGACAAAGGGAACAACCACTACTAGGAAAATGCTTATAGGTAGAAGTTTACCAGTAGCGCTGGGTGGAAAACACGCTACTACAACTAAATAACAGCAGCGTTTGTTAACTTGGGCCGAGCTGCTGTTACATGGCCACAGGGCAAAAACGGTAGCCCACATACCTGTAGCATTTGTTTCAAACGGGCGCTACAGTTGGTGGGATTAGCAGTAGCGCCGGCCTCTACAAAGCGCTACTCATAGGGGAAAAGAAAGCCTGCCCGAGCGCCCTCCGCACCCCCTCACTCTCACAATCGATCCCCTCCACCCGCCGCCGCCATGTTAGGATTCTCCTCGCCGCCTCACTCTGGCCGACGGGCGCCAGGCGCCGCCACCACGCGCGGTCGCCTCTCGCCTCCTCTTACGCTCCAGCCCCGTAAGTCCCCCTCGACCTCCTCCTCCCTGTGCGCGCCACCACTAGCTAGGCTCCAATCGATTCGCCGCGGCGGCTCGCCATGTTTTTGGATTTCGCGTGGGGGAAAGGGATTTAGGGATTGTACGGTGACTCTGCGCTTCGATGCGACGTGTTCCAGGCTTGTTTCCTCGTGTGATTGGGGACAGAGTAGAGAGAGGGGTTAGGTGAGAGAAGTAGAGGCTTTTTGTTGCTCACCGAAACTTGGGTTTCAATTCTTGATTAGCAGTTTAGCACATATAATTGAAACTTGGGTTTCAATTCTTGGTTGTTGTCCCTGGAGCAGTGGCGGCGGCGGCGGTGCCTTGTGTTCTAGGGTTTAGAGAGGGGTTCTTTCCTGACACTAAGGTTATGTCGTGAATGCTCCTCCTTTCATCTAAATGATGTTGATTGTGCCAGTTCTTCTTAAAGGTCTAAATGTGTGTATCCTCGTGATGAGCTACCCTATGTGTGAATTTGATCCACTAGCTTCTTTGTTGATGCATATAAAGATATGACTAAGAAGCCCTCACTGTTATGTGGTTTCATGGAAAAATCAATGCTTGATTCGATACTCTTTCAGGTTGAAGAGAGTGTCTTTATGTGGTGATGCTCAAATTGCCAAGTTGTTATGGTGCGCATTTGAATATATGCAAACACCCGTTTCGAAAAAAATGCTAACTGATCTGTCTCATGTCTCTGTTTTCTTGAATGGGAAAACTGACTTTGCCGTGTTAATTAGGACAGGTTGATGCTATCTTTTGTCTGTGTGTGCGATCACTACGGGAATCAGTTAATTTGCCGTCAGGGGAGCTCTTTGCCGTCAGCTTTTTGTCAGGACAGACGGCAAAGACCACTTTTGCCATCAGTTACTGACGGCAAAGAATGGCTAACGGCAAAGACATACTTTGTCGTCTGTAAAAAAAACACAGGCGGCAAAGACGCTTTGCCGTCTGCGTTTTTTCTTTCCAGACGGCAAAGTGCTCACTTCGCCGTCTGTAAAGAAAACCACAGACGGCAAAAATCTTTGCCATATGTGTTTTTTTACAGACGGCAAAGTGCTACTTTGCCGTCTGTAAAAAAACCAGCAAACGGCAAAGAAAAAACACAGCCCACGGATCAATCACGCGGATCAGTGACATGGCAAAATCTGGTCCACACATCCCTACAAAGCAAAACCCACTCGCCCCACGCCCCATGCCCACGCCCCGACCACCACTCTCTCTCTCTCTCCACCTTATCTTCCTTAACCTCCTGACAGCCCACCCACCCCTGACCCCCATCACGATCTCATTCTGTGTCTCGTACCTCGGTGCTCTCGATCCAGAGAACGCCGCCACCACCTCGCCTACAGGCCATGCCCTCGCCGACCACCACCTCTCCTGCCGGCTCCGGCCTCGCCGGCCAGCACCTCAACCTCCCGCCACTGCCTCGCCCGCCGTCCTCGGGCCTTCCCTCTTGGCCTCCAGATCCAGCGGCCCCGTTCCCCTTCGCCCTCGCGGACCGCCGGCCTGGCGCCGTCGCCCGATCGACCGCGCGCCCGTCCCCGTCGCCCCAGCCGGTCGCCGGCCCGTTCTCGTCGCCCAACCCGCACGGCCCGTCTTCACCATCGGGCGCCACGGCCCGACCCGTCCCCTTCGCCACCGCAGCCATCGCCTGCACTGCCGCTCGCGGACCGCCGCCCGGCGCCGCCGCCCCATCCCCATCGCCCCAGCCGGTCGCCGGCCCGTTCTCGTCGCCCCACCCTCCATGGCCCGTCTTCACCACCGGCGCCACGGGCCCGACCGCCCTCCTTCGCCATCAAGAGCCATCGCCCCGCCCGTCGGCCCAAGATGCCTGCGCCGGCCCCGGCCCTCGATGCCGCACCATCTCCCGGATGAGGTTGGAAAGCTTCGGCGCCGCGGCGACGGCTTGAGCTACTCGGGCGTCCAATGTTGCCTCAGTTATTTTGTAATCTGTGTAATCCGTCTGTGTGTACTGTGTGTAATATATTGGATTGTAATCTGTTCATCTTGGGAAATAGAGCAGTTTTATATTGTGAAATTCATTCGGTGGTCGTTGATTCTTGGAACAACAAATGTTGGATACTGTGGTGTTCATGGTACATTTGTTTATTTTTTAATATATAAATTCTTTGCCCTCTGTGATTTAGGACGAAGACGGCAAAGACAGATCCCGGCTGACGGCGAATCTACTTTTCTTTGCTGTATGTTATATACACGGTTCACGGCAAAACTTTAGTTTAGCTGATGGCAAAATCTTTGCCGTCAAGCAGAAAAATAGTAGACGGCAAAGTATTCTTTGCCGATTAATCTTTGCCGTCTGACTTTGCCGTCTACTTACTGACGGCAAACTCCTTGTCGTCTGGATTTACGTCTTTGCCGTCTGTTATCCACAGACGGCAAACTAGCAGTTTCCTGTAGTGGATTGTTCTTCCCTTGTATTACCTCTTAGTCTGGTGCTTATATTTTGTAGTAGAAAATGTTGGCTACATTTTCACCCACTTGTGAATTCTATCTTAGGCTCTGTTTGGGTTACATGATCTCTATTAGGTTATTGTCTGAACTGAACTACAATTTAGTTGTTATTTTGCTTTCCATGTGAACCTCATGTGTATTCTCTATGATGTGAACATGATGTGTATATTATTCAAAACCTGATGTGTGTATTGAAAACTTTATGTTTACTTTTTGGATCGTCAATCCTCATATTGCTTTAGGGAAATGGCGCCACCACCACCACCACCATGTCAACGGTGCAAGTCAAGGTGCGCCAGCAGCCTTGCAACTGGCACGCTGTTCGGCATCTACTTTGAGTCTCGTTTTCTTCATGCGGCGGTAATAAATTATATGAAACTAGTACCCACTATTTTTTTAGTGCTATTGGCATTAACGCATCGTGTATATATCATTTTGCTTTTTGTACATAGATCGTCCCATGCAATGTGAGGTCAGAATTCAACAAGCTGACCGGAGATTCTGTGACCTTTGAGGCTCCTGAGGGCCCCTACACTATGGAGGTCGAGAAAGGACGAAATATGACGCAGGTGGGAGGAGATGGATGGGTCCGTTTCATCTCCCACATGCGTATCACCGGTGGTGAGTTGGTCAGCTTCTCCTTCAGAGCAGAAAGACCTAAGCTGGCCGTGATTTACGTCAACAAAGAAGAAGATGATGAAGATGATGAGGATGATGATGACCCACTTGGTGAAGCCATTGTAGCTCAAAGAATGAGGTTGAGCGAGGAGGAGGTGTGCAACCTATGGGACATCATTCTGCCACGTGCTGACTTCATCGGGGTGCCATTCGTGACCCGCCTGACAAGTAGCATGGTTGATCGGCATATCATGGTATGTTGCATTTACTGTAGTAATTTGATTATATGCTTTATTGTTATACTTAGTGTAGAGTCCGATGATATATGCTTAGTGAATCATATGCTTTATTGTTATACTTAGTGTAGAGTCCGATGATATATATGCTTAGTAAATCCGATGATCTATATGCTTAGTGAATCCGATGATATATATTCTTTATTGTTATACTTAGTGTAGAGTCCGATGATATATATGCTTAGTGAATCTGATGATCTATATGCTTAGTGAATCCGATGATATATATGCTTCGTGTAGAATCCAAAGAACTGTTAATAGTGTAGAATCCATATATACTTATTAGTAGAATTCATGCTTAGTAGATTTGTAGTACTGTCTTTTGATAGTGTAGAATGTGTGAGGCTACTTATTAATTGATATGTTTTTCTTATTCAGAAATTGTCAAAGAGCCTATCTGAAAGTTGTGGTATCAAGCCTGATGAAGAAGGCTCTGCTGGAATACGCCTTACCGCGAGGGGCTCCGTCACCACTTGTGCGTACAGCGTGGACATGGACGGTCGCACACACTTCAACTCGGTTGGGTGGAAGAGCTTCCACGTCGGCAAGAATCTTCATGTTGGACAAGCAATCCTAATTACTATCAGGAACACCCACCGCCCAGGCTTGAGGATGATGGTCGTCATCGATATCATCTAGAACTACATATGCATGTGTGTGGCTGCTGAACCATATATATGCTAGTATGACTACCTAGTAGACTTATTAACTATGATCTATCCATGCATTGTTGACTACTATATATGAGTTTGTGAGATTGTGTGGTTATATTAAATGTGGTATTGTCGTTAATGTTTGTGAGATGGTTCTGTGAACTTAGTTTATTTGCACTGGACTTGTCTTGATTTCCATGAATATTGCATCTGAATTTTTTTTCTATTTACCTAGTTGTAGCGTGGGGAGAAAATAGGGCGCTACTACTACATGATGATAGTAGTAGCGTTGGTGGAGAAAGAGGCGCTACTACTAAGTATTTTAGCTGCAACGCTTGTTTAGAAACGTGCTACTGTTAAATAATAGCTGCAGCGCCCTAGCAGTAGCGCGGGTGCCCGCGCTACTGCTATGTAAAAAAGCCACTAGTGAGGTTTTCACTAGTAGTGAACGTATGTTGTTATGCGGTTTGACCGATAAAGATCTTCGTAGAATATGTAGGAGCCAATATGAGAATCTAGGTTTCGCTATTGGTTATTGACCGGAGATGTGTCTTGGTCATGTCTACATAGTTCTCGAACCCGTAGGGTCCGCACGCTTAACGTTTGATGACGATTTGTATTGTGAGTTATGTGATTTGATGACCGAAGTTTGTTCGGAGTCCCGGATGAGATCGCGGACATGACGAGGAGTTTTGAAATGGTCAAGAGGTAAAGATTCATTTATAGGACGATGGTATTTGGACATGGGAAGTGTTCCGGGTGATACCGGGTCACCAGAAGGGGTTCCGGGCAACCCCCGGCAAAGATATGGGCTTAATGGGCCAAGTAAGGGAACACACCAGCCCACAAGGGGCTGGTGCGCCCCCTATAGGGCCAGCCACGTGGGGAGAAAGGGAAAGGAGAGGAGGAAAAGGAAAGTATGAAGTAGGACTCCTACTTCCTTCCCCTCCCCCTCCTTCCTTTCCCCCTTGTCCAAATATGGTATGGGGGGGGGGGGGCGAATTGGACTAGGAGCCCAGGTAGGATTCCTCCTACTTGGGCACACCCTAGGCTCCCTCCCTCCCTCTCCCTCCTTTATAAACGTGGGGAGGGCACCCCTAGAACACACATCAATTGTTCCTAGCCATGTGTGGCGCTCCCCTCCACAGTTAACACCTCGGTCATATCGTCGTAGTGCTTAGGAGAAGCCCTGCTCCGGTAACTTCATCATCACCGTTGCCATGCCGTCGTGCTGATGGAACTCTCCCTCGTCCTCAACTGGATCAAAAGCTCGAGGGACGTCATCGTGCTGAACGTGTGCTAAACACGAAGGTGTCGTACGTTAGGTACTTGGATCGGTTGGATCGTGAAGACGTTCGACTACATCAACCGCGTTACTAAACACTTCCGCTTTCGGTCTACGAGGGTACGTGGACACACTCTCCCCGCTCGTTGCTATGATTCTCCAAGATAGATCTTGCGTGATCATATGAAGTTTTTGAAATACTACGTTCCCCAACAGGTGTGACGCCCTCGATTCAATCGTACACTAATCATGCACGCAAATGTGTACGATCAAGATCAAGGACTCACGGGAAGATATCACAACACAACTCTACAAATAAAATAAGTCATACAAGCATCATAATACAAGCCAGGGGCCTCGAGGGCTCGAATACAAGTGCTCGATCATAGACGAGTCAGCGGAAGCAACAATATCTGAGTACAGACATAAGTTAAACAAGGTGCCATAAGATGGCTAGCACAAACTGGGATACAGATCGAAGAGGAGCAGGCCTCCCGCTGGGATCCTCCTAGGTCACTCCTGGTCGTCGTCAGTGGGCTGCACGTAGTAGTAGGCACCTCCGGAGTAGTAGTCGTCGTAGGCGGTGGCGTCTGGCTCCTGGGCTCCATCGTCTGGTTGCAGCAATCGAGTAGAGGTAGGGGAACAAGGGGGAACAAGGCAACCGTGATTACTCATCCAAAGTACTCGCAAGCAAGGAGCTACACTACATATGCATGGATATATGTGTAAAGGGCCATATCAGTGGACTGAACTGCAGAATGCCGAATAAGAGGGGATAGCTAGTCTTAACGAAGACTACGCTTCGGACTCTGTCTTACAACAGGTAGGAGGGACAATCAAGTCCTCCAAGTAACATCATATAGCAATAATCCTACCCGCGATCCCGCTCGTATCCCCGAGCGAGAGCGACCACGGTTGTATCCGCACTTGGAAGGGTGTGTTTTATCAAGTATCCGGTTCTAGTTGTCATAAGCTCAAGGTACAACTCCAAGTCGTTCTGTTATCAAGATCACGGCTATCCGAATAGATTAACTTCCTGCAGGGTGCACCATCTTACCCAAAGACGCTTGATCCCATTTGGCCGGACACACTTTCTGGGTCATGCCCGCCGCTGAAGATCAACACGCCGCAGCCCCACCTAGGCACAACAGAGAGGCCAACACGTCGGTCTAAACCTAAGCGCGTGAGGGGTCTGGGCCCATCGCCTGAGCACACCGCGACGCGTCTGACGTGGCGGAAGCAGACCTAGCCCATCAGCGTTCGGTCCAATCCGGCAAGGCCGCTCCGTCACGACGTCTGAAGTATTTCGGTGATACCACGACGCCGGATACCCATAACTACTCCCCGTAGATGGTTAGTGCGTATAAGCTCGTAGCCAACTCAGATCAAATACCAAGACCTCGTTAAGCGTGTTAAGTAACCGCGAACGCCGAACAGGCCAGCCCACCTCTCTCCTAGGCGGTCTCAACCTGCCTGCCGCTCCGCCTCAAGATCCACTCATGGTGCTCCATCACCGACCCGACTTTAGTCTCACATGTATCATGTATAAGTATATAGTATATACCGTGATCAACTCCCGAGTGATCACGGCCCGATAGTATAGCACGGCAGACGGACAAGAAAGTAGGGCCACAGATGAAAGTACTAGCATCCTATACTAAGCATATAGGATTGCGGTAAGGTAACAATGAAGTTACAAGGACAAAGCTATGCAGCAATATAGGAGTATCTCGAAAACAGTAATATGCTATACTACTCTAATGCAAGCAGTGTAGATAAGAGTAGGCGATATCTGGTGATCAAGGGGGCTTGCCTGGTTGCTCGCAAGAGAGAGGGGTCGTCAACACCGTAGTCGAACTGGCCAGCAGCAGCGTCGGTCTCGTAGTCTACCGGAGAGAAGAGGGGGAAGAAACAATGAATACAAAGTAAACAGTTGCATATCGATGCATGACATGCTAAGAAGCGATGCTAGGCGTGCCCTAACGTGGTATGAGGGGGTACTGGTTAGGGGGGAAAACATCCGGGAAGTAATCCCGGTGTTTTGGGTTTTCAGCGTAAGAGCCGAGAGGAAAAGTTGCAGGTTCGGTAGGTTAGGGGTGTGTGGTGGACGAACGGACTGCGTATCCGGATTCGTCTCGTCGTTCTGAGCAACTTTCATGTTGAAAATATTTTAATCCGAGTTACGAATTAAAAGATATGATTTTTAAAAGATTTTAATAATTTCGGGAGTTTAATTAATTATTTAATTAATTCGAAAATGCATTTATGACGTCAGCATGATGTCATGCTGACGTCAAGATCAACAGGGTTGACTGAGTCAACCCCGACAGTGGGTCCCGCATGTCATTCTTCGTTATCTAATTAACCTAATCAAATTTAATTAACATTAGTTAATTAGGTTAATTAGTGATTAGGTTAATTAATCGTAATTAATTAGATTAATTAATTACTTAATTAATTAATTAATTAATTAATTACTTAATTAGTTTCATTTAATTTTTATTTCCTGTTTTATTAATAAACCGTTCTGTGGGGGGTGGGGCCCCCATGTCATTTGCCCTAAGGGCCATAGCGGTCTTGGTCTATCTGCAAGGGCGACGGCGCCAGTAGCTCGCCTGTATGGGCGTGGCGTGCACTGGGCGGGTTGCTTGCAATGGGCACCAGGGGCACCGGGAGGCGTGGCCCAGGCGCGCGAGGGCGGTTGGTGCAAGCCGGCCAAGACGGGCGCGCCATTCGGGCGAGGGGGCGGGCGCAGCCACCGGGCACCTGATGGGCGCCGCCCAATCGCCGGCGCCAAGACGGGCGCAGGCGAGGCACGGCCACGGAAAACAGGGCCGCAGCCGGGCTAGCGGCAACCCAAGACGGAGGGGCCGAGCGGTCCGTGACCGGGGAACGAGGCGAGGTTGGTCACGGAGACGCTGCCGACGGGAAAGAGAGGGGAAGAGGCCAAGGCGGCGGCAAGAGCGCCCTTCAGCGGGGAGGAGAGGAACAGGTGGGGTGTCGGGCGTGGCAGCGGACGGCCGGAGCGGGCGACGAGGCTCGGGTGTGGCGCTGGTTCGGGAGGGAGAGGGAACGACGGGGGGGGAAGAGGCGAGCTCACAGGGGCGTCGTGGGGTCTAGGGGAGCGGGCGCGGTGGAGCTCGCAGGAGTCCGGCGAGGAGGCGGGAAGGCCGCCAAGGTCGGGAGGCGCCCGTGAGGCGGAGAGGAGGAGGGTTGACATGGGGCGCGGCGCCCAGCAGGGGGCGGCGGAGGGGAGGAGGGCCCAGGCGGTGGAGAGGAGGAGGGGGCGGAGGAGACCGGTTGGGGCGGCGGGGCCATGCCACGAGGGCTCGAGGAGTTCGCCCGATCTGGATCGGGGCGGGGGAGAGAGGAGCGGATCGGGGGGGGGGGAGCGAGTGGGGCGAGTGAGTGGGGGCGGCTAGGGTTTCTAGCCGCGGGAGGGCTAAGTGGCCGGCCGGCTGGGCCGGCCCAGGGGAGGGGCTGGGCCAGGGTGAGGGGGCCAGGTGGGGAGGGTTCGCTGGGCCAGGGGGGGCGGGCTGGCCCAGATGGGCCAGGGGGGTTCCCTCCTTCTCATTTCGTTTTCTTTTTTTTTCTTTTCTTATTTTCTGTTTTTAGCTTATTTAAAATGCCAAAACATTTTACAAAATTTTGTGCACCCCACCATAATTAGGTTTGCTATTTTAGACAACCCCCGAACATTTTAGATATAGTTTTTGAAACTTTTCATCGTTTGCTTTTGTTTTGATTTTGTTTTTGAACGGGTTCGAATTAACGTGAGGTTAGTCACCGAACCGGGGTGATTACTGTTCCTTAATCATCCGGGTGTTACAACAGGTGTCTCGGCTTCTCCATCTAAATTGCATTAAACAAGTTGACATTTAGATAAAGGACATTTTTATGAAAGCAGATTTATGACAATAAAAAGATAGAATTGTTACAACAACACTCCATATTTGTCCTTCAGGTTGAAATATCTCGCTCTTATGTTGGGTACTTCGACCGTTGGTGATGGCCGTTCTTCCCCCTCTCCTCCTGCTTTACCAAGGTCTTAGAGGAAGAAGAGAAAGAGGAACGACCCACTCTTATCTTGAGTGGTTGTATATATGGTGTATACTCACTCACTGTATTTATGACTGTCGGTGATGGTCGTCCTCCACTTCTCCTCCTGCTTTACCAAAGTCTAAGAGGAAGAGAAGAAGAAGGGCAACCCCTACGACAACAGTTGGTGTCCTCTCAGAACAACTCTCATCTCAGGTTGTGGATTAAGAGTGAGTATTGTCCACCTGAAGAAAATATAATTAAGTAGCTTGTCCATAAAATTACAGAAAAAATTGGCATGACCTTCCCTAGAAATTGGACACATTGAGTGCTTGAATTCAAGAGAAACAGAACTTAATCCACGTTTCGCAAAAACATTGGCACTCATTTTGAATACCTGCATCATGAATAAAATATGGTACTATATGTTGATCCATATGTAGTACATAGTCCTCTAGCACAAGCAATCAAATTTAAGACGTCTAATTTCAAAGATTCAATGTTATCATATAACAAATTTTAACTACACTAACAAAATCTTGCTAATATACACGTACAATAATGAGAACAACTATAATGTCCATTAACAGAGAGATGGAAGGTGTGCATACCGGGGCGGAGTCGGATGGCGGGCAGGACAAGTACAATGGCGGAGGCGGAGGCGGACGACGGGTTAGATGGAGACGCCGACGACGTTGGATGCGGAGGAAGGCGCAGGAGACTGTCACGGGGAAGTAGTTGGAGCTAGCGTCTGTGGCGTGGTGGACGTGTGCGGCAACTCTGGCCATGGCGGACGAACAGCTGACGAGCCCGTGCTGGCCGGGGTTGTCAAACCCTAGGTAGAGTAGTGCCTGCTTAGTGGCCGCAGTGACAAGGCGGGTGTTCTCCACAATGGTGGCCTCTTGTTGTGCGGCGGCGGCGGCTTCCAGCTTGCTGGCCGACACCTCCCTCCGGCCTTCCCTCTTTGCCGATTGAATGGCCCGCTGCGCGTCGGTCAGCACCTTCTTCGGCTTGGGCGCCACCACCTTTTCGCGGGCGCAGGGCTTGTCGACGGTGGAGGCGATGCTGGCGGCAGCATCGTGGTTCAGCGCTTCGTCCATGGCGAGCGGCCGGGAGAGTGGGTGGGCATGAGGTTTTTTTGGGAAAGAGAGGGAAATGGAGATTGATGTGCCACCGACTGGCGGACCAAGGGGAAGACAAGGGCGGGCGTTGCGCGCGTCCGTTGCGTGTCTGCGCCGACGCAAATCCGATCCAAATTTGGGCCTGAAATGAGTCGCGGGCGGACAAAAAGCGGATGCTCGTCTGTTTGCGTCGGCGCGTTGGACCGCAAATTGTGTCGGGTTCGACCCAAACGGACATGCGCAGATAGTTTGGATCGGCGTGTTGGAGTTGCTCTTATAAAAAGGTCTCCACTCTCCTCCACAAATGATGTGAGACATTGTTTAACGAAAAATAAGATGGGACCAAATTTTCAGCCACCTTGTCATGACACATACATGGGCCCTTAGAGGATTTTCCTGAAATTTTTTCATGGGCCTAAAGCCCATATATATTTCAACAGAGTTAGTAAGAATAATTATTCTTGGGGGTGGCGTTTAAGATACAGAGCAAACCATTAAGCTTTTCTATAACACGCATGGCATGAAGCGTCCTGACTTTTTTATAACTAAAGTTGACATCTGAAAAGAAAAAGCAAATAAGAAAATGAAAGTTGCCATACGAAAAGAAAATTGTCATGCTTGACAACTAAAGTTGCGATCCTCGCATCACTATACTTGCCATAAAAAACGTCCGGAATTACCAAGTATTCCAGGTATGACACTTATTAGGGTCGTGAGCTTTTTAGTTCCTCCCTGCAAAATTTTCTGAGCAAAAAAGTTTCCTCCCCGCAAATGGATATAGAAACATGAATGACAGCGAAAGTATATGCTGTCAAATAGTAAAAAACAAATTTGAGGGTGCTGTCAAATAGTAATTGATTGGTTAGCGTTGTAGTATACCCGTTTCCTAAAATCACGGAATCGTCAGTTACCAGAAATCACTTGCCACGAGATCCACGAGTCTTGGTTAGGATAGGCAGCCTCCATAAAAGCATAAACCCCCCTTCATCTAGCAGCTCCAACAAACGCCGTCCGAGGAAGTCAGCCATTGTGCAATCTGCGCCCAAATCCAGGTCTTTCTCCTGCTTCGTCCTTATGTTTGCGCCTTCTAGATTAGATTAGAGGGTTTCGACGACAACTTTCAGGCTAATGCGACATTGCGACTTAGTATTGGCTTTCTTGGGCATCGTTTGAGAAAGAACCGGATCTCTTCTTTCTAATCTCCCGACTTGTGGCGTGTTCCCTTAGACCTTTTGATCTCTCCGATTTAGGGTTTAACATTCTCGCAAACCGTACGCCATAATTCCGCGTTGTGGCAATATGCATAATTAGTTTTTGTATGCCTGTTGTGTGCGTCTGGTAACTGTTTTGATCAAGATATAAGTATCTTTACCAATGTTAGACATCTTATCCACTATGCCCTTGCTAAGGCGCCATGATTAATTTCACCTGCAGACCAAGAAGAAAGAAGAGGAAGGGGCAGAGCTATATATGGGCAACTCAGGGAGCACAGGTATGTCTGTCCGCCCAATTCAACTTCAGACATCGTGTTCATGAAGTTTTGCATGTGTAGCTCTAAAGTCAGGGTTACAGATAGCTTTAAATTTTGCATGTGTAGCTCTAAAGTCAGGTTACAGATAGCTTTAAATTGAGGAAGCTCTTGCCCTCACCATCGTGCATGTTCATGAACTGAATCCCTCTGAATGCATCACATTGCTGATCCTAATGCTTATTCATCAGAACCAATAGTAGATACAACTACTACTTATACATGGAAAAGTGGCCTCTTATATTAAAAAAGAAGAAGAAAAAAAAGCGCATGTTCTGTCCTTTGTATCCCTGCCTGGTGACATGATAACTAGTACTGCAATGTATTAGTGGTTGCTTGTCACAAATCACTGTATGCAAGATTTTTGTTCATATAATCTCAACATAGCTTGAGAACTATTCTGCGCCCCTCCATTTTCCGAAGGATGAACATAATTTTGAGTTGTTGCCTCCTTCTGTGGAAATTTCAGCTCCTGCAAGCTTAGGAAAGACCCATGTTCCACATTTCAAATGGAAGGTTCATGACTTCTCAGCGCTACTTGAGACGAAGGCTACCTCAGCATTCTCTGCTGCTTTTGACTGCTCTGGGTACAAGTGGTACGCGTCCTAATCACAATAGCAACTTTAATCAACGTATTAGATGTATAAATATCATTTTTTTTCTAGTGGATAAAGCAACTGTCTGTTAACAAATATACCTAATAATTTAGGGTGTTGTTTACCAGAAATCATGTTTCAGTCAGGTTGAAATAGTAATCACAAATTCACAATCTCACAAATCCATAAAAACAGCCAGATGATGAAGCTGGATATATGAGATGCATGAAGTGAAAATGTTAGGCTTGATTCAGTTGTGACTTGTAGACTTACTTGGTTTCCTTCAATTCCCATCCCATTCCCAGGTACCTGCAAGTGACTCCAAAGCACAAGCAAGATGACAAGGGAAATCCATACGTGGCTCTTTCTCTTAAGATAGACCACAGATGCTTGGAGCTAGGTCACATTGTGCATGCAGTGTTCGAGTTGTCAATATTCAACCATTCAAAAGGAAAGTATTGTGGATGCAAAGGTACTCGTGAACATGTTCTTTCAACTGCATCCATCCAATTACTTTAAACATTAACAAGTTGCTTGATATTTTCTTCGCAGTTAAGTTTTTCCGTCGACCTTCTATACTGTGTGTCACACAGACTCTTATTCGAACAATGTTCCTGTACTCTTTCACTTCGATTTTTTCTACGGATTTAACTACTTTGATCTGCTAACTGGGGTAAAAGCTGACTATATGCTTTTTTTTCACTGAAAAGTTGATTATATGTCATTTGGGATGTTTTCACTTTACAATTTACATACAAGTTTCTGTTTCTCTAATTTTCTAACTTTTACCTATAACACAGCAAGCTACAACTCCTTCGTTCTCTAATCTCTAAGTTCTAACCTTTACCTAAATGCAGCTAGCTACAATGTTGATTTCAAGAATGCCTACTCGGAGCAGCATTGCTTGATTCCTCTTCAAGAGCTACTGAAATCATCTGCTTTTCTAGTTGATGATAGCTGTGTCTTCGGTGTGAAGATATTAAAAATTGATGTCTATTCTCCTGAAAAGAAGGTTGTTGTGGTTCAGAAGAAGGCTACCACAGTTCAGAATCTATTTGTCCAGAAGAAGGGGTTCATTAAAGGGGCATACACTTGGACCATGAACAATTTCCTTGAATTGGACTTGAAGCACTTCGTCCGTTCTCCTACATTCGAAGTTGGCGGACATAAATGGTATACATCTGGGTAATTACATCACCAAATGATTTATATAAATAATATGCATGTGTTATACAACATTTTATTTTACCAGTCCTTCATATTCCAACTGGATATTTTAGCTTGTTCTCTAATCATTCAACCAAGATATGACACTTATTTCCTTATCATGTAGAAAATTAGAAACAATGTAGTACTAATAAAATCTATGTTGTTTAGGACGAAAAAAATCTAGTATTTTCCTTATCATGTACTCCCTCCGTACCAAAATAAGTGCGAACTTTCTACTAACTTTAGTACAAAGTTCTACTAAAGCTGTGACACTTATTTTGGGCCAGAGGGAGTACATATTTGGTACAAACGGTTCTTGTATCTGTCACATACCATCGATTATTTTCTCAGATTGTTTTCACTTAACATTGTAATATCTTGTACTGCAGTCATGCTTTGCTTAGATTTTTTGTACAATTGTAATGCCACCAAGTTGTGTCCAAAGATTCTGATTTCAGTAACCAATCACGTTCTTGATATACATTTTCCCAAGCAGCCAATTATATTTTAAGTGTCACTTCCCATTCTTGCCAACAGGTACATCGGCATGTATCCGCATGGTGACAAGTACAGCACTGATTGCCTCAGCTTGTACTTGTTCCTGGACACCTCGGATGAGCTCCCTTCAGAGTCCGGGAAGGTGGTTGAAATGACACTCTCCATCCTGGACCAAAAGAATGGGAAACACTGGACTAGAACTTCAGGTTCAACTCTCCTTATTCAAGCAGCTAGTGTATGTAACCTCATGATTACAGTTGATCTTACTTTTATGGTGATCGCAGGTCTCTGGGTATGTGGACATAGTTGGGGATGGCCTAACTTCATTGGGCTCAAGAAACTCAAGGACCTGTCGGGAGGCTATGTTGTGGGATCGAGCTGCCTTGTTAAGGCAGATCTCACCATCGTTGGTTCATCCAATGATGGCTAGATCTTTACCTCATGGCCTGAAGAAGAGATAATGTGTCTTCATCCTAGCAGTTAAGGGTTACATATATGAGATGGTGTTGTGGACTTGTTTGATGTTCTTATGTTCACAAGGAGCCGAGAAATGATTTGTAGGTATTCTTGTCTGTGATACTATATTATTTGGAAGTGCGTCAATGTTGTCAGTTAAGTTCCGTTTGCATGATGTGTATGGTTCCATGATCATCTATGTTGGACTGCTGGACATTTTACATGCCTGCCCTTGGTGTCATTTTTGACCGGTTTTGCTCTGTTTTAACCCCTGGTATTTTGGCATCCTACTTCTTTCATGATTAATTAACATTTCTCTTACATCCTGACGAGTTGCCTTTTTGACTAATTTTTCCGTGGGTGCGGCATTGTATTGGCTCTGATGTGACTTTTATTTTACTCCTGAATATTGATGACCTTCATGTTTACAGAGCTGAAACTGGTAGAGTGTGCAAATGTGTTTTCTGTCATCAATTCACTTAGTAGGTGCACTGAGTGTGTACATCAAAAGAAAAGAGCCGGTTTGTTGCCGGTTCAGTGAAAGAAAGAAGGCCATTTGACGCCTGGAACACAACCAAGTCTTGTTGCCCTGTTTTTCCTTTGATCTTGTTGGCCTGTGTGTCCATTTCGTCGAGCAACTGCGGCGCATACTGAATCGACTAAAAGCAGTGAGAGAGCAAAGGAGGCGGCCAACAAAACCATATACTAAATCCTACCAAAAAAGAGGAAGCATGGCGGTGTTAATCGTCAGAATGGTTCAGAAACGGATTCTGTAAACAACGAGCCGCAGAAAGTGGTTGTCCTCGAAGGAGGCGGCTCAGGAATTATCAAGACCATACACCGAGTTGGAGCAATCTTCAGACTTCGGTGTGTATAGCAATCTTTCTATGGTATTAGTGCAGGATGCATTGCATATCATACACTGTAACAACTATATACTCCCTCCGTTCCTAAATATAAGTCTTTGTAGAGATAGCGCAAATGTCTACCTCGTCCGCCACGCACTCAAAATGGCGACAGTATGGACCAGTGCTGCTCACAAGGTGCCCTGACTGCCCACGCCCAGACCCTCTTAAACGGTTGGTCACTAAGAGGGATGACAATGGCAATCTTGGGCGGGAATTTGTGAAATGCTTGAGCAAACCAATGGCAGGAAGGGATGGCAAGGTTAGATCTCAGTTCTTAACCCGTTCTTTCGCTGTCTTTTGCTCTGATTTTTCCATATATTTGTTTTTTCTTCTCGAATTTGGGATTTAGGGTTCATGTTGTTCTTTTTAGATCTTGAAGAAATGTTATCATTTCGAGTGGATTGATGAATATGTTGATAGGATTCAGTTTGAGGGCTACGTTAATTCGAGCGTGGCCGCAACCTGAGAGCTCAATTTGGGCGGGGTGCCGCCGATTGCTGTGGAGAATACGGGGAGCTCAGGCGGAGGGGCGGGCAGAGTCGTGCCGATGGCGATGTATGCGCGCAATGCTGAACTGCATGCGGAGTCCGAACTGACCGAGGAACTAAAGAAAATCAAGAAACATCTAATGCAGATGATCGATTTGCAGAAGGAAGCAAATATCATGATAGGGGGTTCTATTGTTGTATCATTGCTCTGTTTTTGTTTTATTTGTTGTTCATCCATCATTAGAATGGGCATTTAGGCCTGTCAGGGAAGGGGATGTGATCTGTGCGCCATGCCAAGTTATGTATCTGAATTGAAGCAGCAATTTGGAACACAAATTATTCAGTGTCCATGCTCTGTTTCGTCTGTTTTTGTTCTTCAGTTAACAGAGTACACACCCAAATCCAGTTTCTAGTAAAAAACAAAACTGGGATGCCGAATAGATGTTGGGCCGTGAGACCAGCCCACCCGCGTAGGGGCACCAGCCCACCCGCGTAGGGGCACCAGCACAACTCTAACTTCGGCAAATAAAATGTTACTTTTTTTTACTTTGGCCTTTTTCTTGCACTAAATTATGTGATGGATCATTTTTTGATGCACTAAAACTAAATGTTACTTGTTTTTATGCATGTCTATGTTTCCATGAACTAAATGAGTTGCATGCTTGCATGAAGTAAATTAGTTTGCATTTCCTAGTTGCATGTCCATAGTGGGTTTGCATGGGGCTCCTAGTTGCATGTCCATGGTTTGGCCAATATTTAGAAGATGGTGTGTGTGGTGATTGGGGTGTAGCAACCCGGGCCCGTAGCAACCCATAGCAATACACAAATAATAGCAAGAACAACCCATAGCAATCTACAAATAATAGCACGAAACACACAATATATATAGTAGCATAACGATTATATAGAAGCATAACGATTGCAACCCATAGTTCCACGATAGCCTTACAACTCCACGATAGCCTTACAACTTAAAATACTAATACAACTTAATAATAGTAACATAACGATTACAACTTAAAATAACTAATACGGTATATATATATAGCAAGCTAGATAGATCGGGGGCACCAAACGCGGGTTCTTCTTCGGGTTCTTCTTCTCCTCCTCCTCTGGGTGAACAACGCCACCTCGCTCCTCCGGGCGCCACCCTTCACTCCTCCGTGTTGTTGATGGGGTACGTGAGCGTGTGCATAACGCTGTTGTTGGGGAATATGCTGTTGAAGTCGGTGAAGATATTATAGGTGGTGAAAGCTATGAACTCACAACCAACCCAATACGCTCGCCCGAGGAGGTGGAAAGCATGGAAGGGGTTAGTGAATGTGGCGAGGAGCCCAACCACAACGCCATTGTGGTTGATCTCCTCAAGATGGTACATCCTTGGAGTGCCGCGGGGGAGGTGGCGGAAGCCGGCCGCAAGGAAGAACTACGTTAACCCCCTTGCACCCCTCCACCTCGAGATCGCCCACACCCTAACGGTTCTCTCTACATAGACTCCGGCCGGGTAGAGCTTTCCAGCACGGTTACGGGGAAGCGGTAGGTGGGGGCGTTGTACTGCATGGTGGCTCGAGGGCTCGACCGGGTTTGATGGAGAAGAAGGAAGAAGGAGGGCAGAGGAGGCAGAGGATGGGGTATGGATGAGGAGGGAGAGGAAGACGATAGTGCCCGGCTTAAATAGCCCAAGTGCGATGTGGTTTCACCCCGTAGATTTAATGGGCGGGCGGCGTTTGGTGGCGCCCCATCAAAGTGTGTACACGAGCGTGGGAAACGGGCTGCGACGCTTCCCTGCCACCTGTCGCGGGTCAAGGGGGACGGGATCACGCACGCTTCTGTGCTGTCGTGGGTCAAGGGGATACGCCTGCCCCGGATTCTCTGCGTGTTCCGCCCGTGCATGCATGCATGGCAATGTAGGGGCCCGCAATGTAGCCTGCTTGCTAGGGCCTGGCTAGATGGCAACATTCGTCGATGGGAGATGTGACAATAATGGACGCCTTAATTTTCCCATCTTGTAACGAGCAGCATGAAGGAAATATGCCCTAGAGGCAATAATAAAGTTATTATTTATTTCCTTATATCATGATAAATGTTTATTATTCATGCTAGAATTGTATTAACCGGAAACATAATACATGTGTGAATACATAGACAAACAGAATGTCACTAGTATGCCTCTACTAGACTAGCTTGTTAATCAAAGATGGTTAAGTTTCCTAACCATAGACAAAGGAGTTGTCATTTGATTAACAAGGTCACATCATTAGTTGAATGATCTGATTGACATGACCCATTCCATTAGCTTAGCACCCGATCGCTTAGTATGTTGCTATTGCTTTTATCCATGACTTATACATGTTCCTATAACTATGAGATTATGCAACTCCGTTTACGGAGGAACACTTTGGTACTACCAAACGTCACAACGTAATCGGGTGATTGTAAAGGAGTACTACAGGTGTCTCCAAAGGCAGATGTTGGGTTGGCGATTTCGAGATTAGGATTTGTCACTCCGATTGTCGGAGAGGTATCTCTGGGCCCTCTCGGTAATGCACATCACTAAGCCTTGCAAGCATTACAACTAATGAGTTAGCTGTGAGATGATGTATTACGGAACGAGTAAAGAGACTTGCCAAGATGTGAGATTGAACTAGGTATTGGATACCGACGATCGAATCTCGGGCAAGTAACATACCGATGACAAAGGGAACAACGTATGTTGTTATGCGGTCTGACCGATAAAGATCTTCGTAGAATATGTAGGAGCCAATATGGGCATCCAGGTCCCGCTATTGGTTATTGACCGGAGGCGTGTCTCGCCATGACTACATTGTTCTCGAACCGTAGGGTCCGCACGCTTAAGGTTTCGATGACGGTTATATTATGAGTTTATGAGTTTTGATGTACGAAGGAGTTCGAGTCCCGGATGAGATCGGGGACATGACGAGAGTCTCGAAATGGTCGAGACGTAAAGATCGATATATTGGACGACTATATTCGGAGTTCGGAAAGGTTCGAATGATTCGGTATTTTCGGAGTACCGGAGAGTTACGGGAATTCGCCGGGAGAAGTATTGGGCCTTATTGGGCCCTGCGGGAAAGAGAGAGGGCTGCCTAGGGCAGGCCGCGCGCCCAAGGCCTAGTCCGAATTGGACTAGGGGAGGCCGCACCTTCCTCCCTTCCCTTCCTACTCTCCTACTCCTACTAGGAAAGGAGGAGTCCTACTCCCGGTGGGAGTAGGACTCCCCTTGCGCCCCCTCCTAGGCCGCCACCTCCTCCCTTGCTCCTTTATATACGGGGCAGGGGCAGCCCATGACACACAAGTTGATCTACGGATCGTTCCTTAGCCGTGTGCGGTGCCCCCTCCACCATATTCCACTTCGGTCATATCGTCGAGAGCTTAGGCGAAGCCCTGCGCGGAGAAGTCATATCGTCGCGGAGCTTAGGCGAAGCCCTGCGTCGGTGGAGCATCAACATCGTCACCACGCCGTCGTGTTGACGGAACTCATCCCGACACTTTGCTGGATCGAGTCCGGGATCGCCATCGAGCTGAACGTGTGCAGAACTCGGAGGTGCCGACGCTCGGTGCTTGGATCGGTCGGATCGTGAAGACGCACGAATACATCAACCGCGTTGTTATAACGCTTCCGCTTTCGGTCTACGAGGGTACGTGGACGAACACTCTCCTCTCTCGTTGCTGTGCCATCACCATGGTCTTGCGTGTTCGTAGGAAAATTTGAAATTACTACGTTACCCAACACAGCACGCCATTTGAACTGCATCGATACCCATCATGCCAGTATTGTGTCATTCAAAGAGGAGCATGCCATGCACCGCACGTCATGCACCGTTGGCTTTTTGGTTGTCTTCATCGGGGTCTGGCTGCTGCATTGTGGCTGGGTGCATGCTTTGATGTGACGCTGCATCGATGCTAATGGTAGGCATGCGACAGCTTACTGCGTCGAGAGGGGTGGCGGAGCAGGACTACGTCGAGGGCATGCATGCAATGCACGGGTGAAGTTCTGCGGGTGGGCATGCATGCTGCAACGGGAGTCGGCGCTACGGGTAGGCACGGGCACGCATGCAACGATGGAAAGGGCACTGCGTAGGCTTGGTCCATGCACAACGTCAACTCATGCCGTTGGATTCAAATGAACGGTCCTGATGCCCCAACAAGAGAGGCTGATCCAAACCCCACTCATTCAAACAATCAGCGCGTCTCATGCGGATCGAAGGACACTGTAGCTAACCCTAGCGCCTGATCTCAACCGTCCATGCACAACGATCGACGACCCGGTAGTGTGTGGGGTTTTGAGATGTTTTGAGGGGTTTTGAGTGATTAGGGTTGAGCATAACTAATTCAAAAAAAATCAAAAATATATAAAACTTGCGCACATAGTCTTATTATGTCGTATAGTAATGAGAAAAAAATATAAATATGGTTTACATACATTTTTACGAAAAATCCTTCACTAAATTGTCATTCCTCGAACAATGTAGTATGGAGTTCAAGGGAGAGAGTAGTGGTCACCCGAGAGTAGGTGGGGTTTTGAAAATGAAAAGTGTGAAAACCTCACCAAAACTTCATTTTGGATTGACTAAGAAAGATCACTTACTTTTCTCATTTTCATGTTTTAAACTTGTTTTATATATAATTTTCTATTAAACCTTGTTTTTTCAAAAAGAAAATAAAATAATAGAAAATAAATTCAATAAATAGCGAGACTTTAGATTTACACTATATAGGTAGAATAGACGTGTAGAAAAATTATTTGGCTGGTTTAGAAAAGATGCCAAAAACTCGCTTAAATATGAGGCCGTTTACCCTACCTTTGGAGGTCATTTGAAACACACTTTTCATGACTATGAGTTCAACTTACCAAAAGCGCTCTTATTGATCAGCAAGCAAACATATTTCAGTTGAGGTACTTTAGATAGCATTAAAACATCAATACCCCATCCCTAATTCAAATTTGAGCCCAAATTTGAATTTAAAACAATGACCAACAAACAAGTTCGAATAGAAATACGGGGATACATAGTGACTACCAGTACGCACCAAGTTACAAATATTATTGGGCCCAAATATTATTACATGACACAAATTTTCAAACAGTTCTCTGTTCTACCTCTTCCTACCACGCCCACGTCGTGTGCCCATCTTCGCCTTAGCACTTCTTGTTTTTGGTTCTACTACACACACAAGTTTACTGATCATCTTGGTTTTCTTCACTGGTCTTTTCAACACCTCGCCAACACCCTCGAGATCAGTGTCTTCAGTCTGAATGTTGACAGCAGTTTCAGTTTCTTCGGTGTGTACCTCAACATGGGTTTCTTCAGTCTGAACCTCGACACGCTCAGGTTCAGTTTCAACCTGGAGAGTAGTTTCTTCAGTCTGAATGTTGACTGCAATTTCAGTTTCTTCGGTGTGCACCTCCACATCAGTTTCTTAAGTCTGTATGTTGACTACAACAGGATTTTCTTCAGTCTTCTCAGGCTCAGGCACACTTCTCTTCTTTCTACAGCCATTGACTCTTGGTTTTTTTTGTTGGACAACACTGTTCAACAACAAGGGGTTGACTTGCTCGCTTCCTCCTGGCCATTGGGAAAATGTTATAGATATAGTAATTGGAAAAAAGCACCAAATCAAAACACAGACAAATAAACAATAACATACTTTGGCTTATCAGGAGTGTAACAGCATTTGACAGATCCCACTCTGTGCCCAAGTTCCTGGCACAACTTGCATATGTTTTTGTTACCTTTTTGGGCCCTTTTTAGCTTTCCATCTTTCTTGCCCTTCTTACTACTCCCTCCTTTCTCAATCCATTCCTTGAATCTACTCTGTTTAGGCCTGCCAGCCTTTCTTTTCGTCAAGGGAGGACACATGGAAAATTTAATCTCCACTTCAGGCCACTGAGACTGATCTGTAAGTGTTGGAATTGGAGTAGCATATGCAGCTTTGAATCTTTCTACCGAATAATATTCATGCAAATATGGGTGCATGTTTATCTTCGGTTGGGATGCTAAGAAAAGAATGGCATGCTCACATGGTTTACCAGTGTGTTGCCACTCGAGGCAAGTGCAATCATGCAATTCAGTGTTAACAACATGTCTTCTTCCAGTTTTGTTATCTCTAACTTCAGCACCCCAAGGTGAAGATTTTTCAACAAAAAAATGTGAAAGACTTCTGCTCCTGTTGACCACCTGTTGTACCACGGCTGGAAGCTTATCACCTTGCAGACAATCACGTATCCTTCTTATCAATTCCCACAACCGCATGAGCATGATCCTGATTTGGTCAACCATGTCATGCACAGGGAAATCTTTTAACTCCTTCACCTTGTTGTTGAAACTATCTGCCAAATTGTTGTTGATGTGGTCAGACTTGATGGCAGTGTTGAATGCTGACCTGTACCATAACAAAGAATGGTAGATGTTCAGCCATGGACCAAACTCATTGCATGCTGCCATTATCTTATCAAGATGATATTTGTGTGTGTGTGTTAGTGTAAGATCTTACTGCTGGCCACATGCGCCCAAATTCTTCTTCTCTAAATTTTTTGATCAAATTCATCCACAAATGACCGAAGCACTCCCTCTGCTCAGCATGTGGGAAAACATTTTTCACTGAATTTTCCAGCCCCTTACATGCATCTGTGTGTATAGCCAAAGGTGGCACTGGCCCTAGGCATCTTTTCAACTGGATCATGAACCATGTCCATGAAGCCTCTGTTTCTGACTGAGACAAGCCAACAACATAGGAATCATCCAGTTGTGTCCATATAGAGCATTGCATGCTGCCAACTGACCATTCCACTTGCCTGTCAAAAATGATGAGTCTATGCTCAAATATGGACGACACCCTCCTTTGAAGCCATCAATGCAAGGCTTCAAAGCCATAAAAAACTTGGAGAACATGACTTCACCTTCGGCTGATACCTCAGTATCTATCTCCACAACACTGCCAGGTGACCTCTTTTCCACCTCTGCTTTGAAGTTGTAAACCATCCTAAATGTATTTGCCCAATCACCATCTAAATTTTTCATATCCCTTTATTTTACCTTCCACACTGTGGTATATTTCAGGTTAATGGGGTACATCTTTTCCAAGTCTACTTTGAGTTTCTTGGCAGTAGTGTTTGGTGTTTTGGCTAAAATTAGGGTGATCTTTTCTGCAACCCAAAGTTTTGATGTCATGGTTGATACTCTATGTGAACTTGTAATACAAGTATATATGTTGATTGGGGATTTGGTTAGCCCTGACAGTACTTCCATCAGGTTGCAGTCTAGCAGATATGTACCACTTGCAAGGCTTGACACTACCATCAAATCCTCTGCACCTCGCATAAAACTTCTTTCTATCAGTCCAAACAGTCTTGGCATCAAACTCATGTTTCACTGCATAAGTCTTGAAACACATCCTAAACTCCTTCATGCTTGGGAACAACTTGCCTACTTCAATGACAGGGTTTTCTTTGTCATACACATGCACCATCTCATCATCATGTGCATCATCTACTTCATCTGCAGCTTGTTCCATCAACTGTCCATCTACATCTTCATCTGCATTAGCAGGCAAACTAGATTCGCCCCTCTCCTGCTTATCTCTGTCATCGACTGGAATGCCAAAAAGTTTGGTCATCTCAATGTCAGGCATTGGTGCAATGACCAAATCAGTAGGCTCATCTAATTCAACTACATTCCAATCAACAGTAGCTGCAGTTTCAGTTCCAGTCACTTGTCCCTCTTCAGCTATTACTGTAAGTTCAGTACACATGGGGATCAATGGCCTCTGTGTAGCCCAATCATCATCTACCATCTGCACAGCCAAGTGTGATGACACATATCCAACCTTTAAAAAAATATGCAGATCAACGAGCTCAGCAAAAAAATTAGCCTGTTTGCTTGTCCAGCCATTTTGCTGATCGATTTCTTCAACAATCTATTCACCATCTTTTATTCTCACATACTCTCATTTCTAATCATCAAACCGCAACAGTGATACTTCTTGCTCTGGACCCCAAACAATATTCTCCCCAATTTTTCCACCCATTTCTTCACTGCCTTCTCTCTCATGTTCTGTAGAACTTGTGTATCAATCTCTGTAAACTCAACCTCCCATTTAACAATTGTGTCTCTCTCAATGTTCTGTATGCTAACATCAACTAATTTTGCCTTTGATGGAAAGAAATTGACCGTCAATTCAAAGGTCCGAGTGGCAGCATCCCCTCTGTCAGTGGCGGACAGTGTAAGCCCATGAGAAAGAGCAGACGAGGCCCTAATTGCATGCAAAATTGGATCGGAAAGAGGCGCGTTACCTATTCGAAGTTGAATCTGGCGGCCCCATCTCAGTATGCCCACGGGCTCCCCTCACAACCTATCGATTCAACAAGCGAAAACAGATGAAACGAGCTGAGATCTACGGGCCCGAGAGAGGAACGGGACTAGGGTTCGAATTCACTCACCATTTTCTGAGGACGAAGGCTCCGCCGCCGTTGAGAACGAGGGCTCCGCCTCCGGCATCGGAAACGCAAGATCCGCCGCCACCGGAGAAGAAGGGGGGCAGAGTGGCGGGCTCGGCACGGTCGGACGGCAGAGCACGGTCAGCTGTTTTGAGGACCAATTAAGTTGGACCCACATGTCCTAACATGAACGGGCTAGGTTGACGACCAATTTAACCCCATTTAGCACCCCATGTGGCCCTGGGCTATTTACATGCTCAAATGTGTCGCATCACAGCCATTCATTCGAGTAACGTCGCACTCCTTCCAATTCACATCAAAGACGTCGCACAGGAGCTATTGGCTCCAGATTGTGGTGGGAAAGAATCACAAATTCAGTCAGAATGCAAGCTTGGAGTCAATGGCGGCCGTCGCTGCCATTGGATTCGAAGCGGGGTGGATCAGGAGCCGGACTACCCCCTGCCGTGACCCCTCTTCCACCTGTCTGGGCGGTCTTCGTCAATGCCGTCATAGTCCTCCAGGACGGCGGCTAGATCACTCTCCTCCTCATCATCGACGTCGTTGGCACCATCACCGACATGGCTCCCCTATAGCTCTCGATCGCCTTCGGCTGTGGTATCCGAAGCAATGCTGAACTGCATATGCGGCATCAAGGGGTCCTCAAGCTGTGGCACCGGGGAGCCAGAAATTGCGGTCCTTGGAAAGACTTGAATGTAAAAAGATGAAGGCGAACTAGTACTTACTACTTCCGTCTTGATTATTGGTCCCCTTCGCATTTTATGCTAAATCTCGACATTAGATTTAACTAACAAAATGTTAATGCATGTAATAAAAAATAATATCAATGAAACTATATTCAAATACGAATCCAACGATATAATTCTTTGTGGCATGCATTACTATTTTCTTAATTAAATCTACGGTCAAAATTTGACACAAAATACTAAGGGAACCAATAAACCAGTACGAAGGTAGTACATTATTTGGTGGACGATCGGCCTTGAATGCCGGTCCGCCTCGAAGACCAGAAATCGAGCTTTCTTCGGGAAGCTTTTGCTTTTCCCCTTCATAAATGAGGAGAGTGTTCCCTGGAATGATCTCCCACGAAGAAATCGGTCAAAGTTTGGGTGTAGACGCCCTCGTCGATATATGCAAACATTGGAAGCTCTCACAAAGAATTATCCAGGCGTCAAAGGGGCGCCACTACCGGAATCAGCCCCTATGCTGACGGCCTGGGCCGTCGACATAGACCTGATTCCCGTCAGGACAGGCCTATGCCAACGGCCCCCGTCGGCATAGGGCTGTCGGCAACATATGCGTCGGCGTACCCCCAGAGGCCATCGACATAGATGATATCCCGACGGTGTACCCCCGGAGGCCGTCGGCATGGAAAGGCCGTCGGCATAGATGATGTCCTGACTTAGCCCGTCGGCGTAGGCGTCACGCCGTCAAACGGCAGTCGCCGACCGGGTAGCCGGGCCCACAGGATATGCCGACGCCAGCCCCTATACCGTACCGGCGGCCGCCGTAGGCATATATTTTGCAATGCCGACGGCCCCCGTCGACATAGATGGATATAAGCCGACGGCTTATCTACACCGACGGCTTGACCTTGCCCGTCAGGATACACCCATCTATGCCAACGGGAGCCGCGGCATCTGCAGTTATTCTGGTAGTGCGCCTCACCTCCTAGGGAAGGCGCATCATGTCCTTAATATCACCCCGGTAGTATGTCAAACTTAAGGACTGACGTCGGACTGGAGGCTCTAACACATATGGAGCAATGACGGACCGGGCTAGGATGCCAACCGGTACATCCGGGCAATAAAACCACCCTTCTTGCCACTTCTTGATGGAGTCGGGCAAGGAGCACTTGAACCCGGCACCAGGCTTTAGCTAGATGCCGGTTCCACCGCACTCGCAGGTCTCATCCTTGTTGGTAAGCATCTTGTCTTAGAATTAGTGCCTCCAGAGACCGAAATGAGGTTGGATTCCCAGAAAGCACTAACACAAGGTGATGAGCATGCGATGTGCAGGACTCCATTGGGTGTCAGATGGTGCTTTCGGAGCTGATAAAAATAGACCAGATCGTGAAAAAAATTGTGAACCAAGGAGACAAATCTCTGATGATGAAGGGGACATGCTCACTATTGTGCACTACCGGCAAGATTTCCACAAAGGCGGCGTTGTCAATCACCGGCCATGTTGCATGCTCGCACAGCAGTAGATACCCTGAATTGGATAGTGTGTTCAGTTGTGTGGTGGACTCGAAGCCATCCGCTTTCCCTTCATTTCTGAAGGGGCGGTGACCTTCCCTTGCCGCCGACGCCACCCTTGCCAAAAGCGCCGCTCCCGTTGCTGTTGTCGCCCTTGACTGAGGCGTCGCTCCCGTTACCATCGTCGTGACCCTTCAGTAGTTTTGGAGCCATTGGCCGTAGGACTTAGCTCGGATTGGTGGACGGCAGGAAAAGCTTGGAGCTTGAGGGGCGACCATGGAAGAGTGAGCTAAATAAGGAAGAAATGAAGATAGAGGAAATGGGGGAAGTGCATCTCATATAAACATACTGAATCATGAATGATATAGCACATCACATGCATACCCTGCAAAACAAGTTAGATGCCTCTAATCTCTTTTGCTAACAAGATGATACCCCATGCTTTGTTGTGTGAACTCTGAAGAAATAATTTGACGTTTAAAAATAAGAGAAAGTTTATGATTCATGGTATAAGTTGATGATAAAGAATTTTATTTGAAAGAAATATTGTTTCAAGTAAGCATCTAAAGAAAATTTGATGAGAAGGCCAAAAAATAGGTGTGATTTCTCTAAATCAACATGCGCTTTGTTGATTAAATCAGGCTTCTCACCGGATCAACCATGTGCAATGTACTCGAGCCATTTTCTACAATATACCCAGGTAGCTCTAATTATTTTTGTTTGTCTTGTCTAGTGCGAAACCATGCATCGATGCTTCCCCATTAGATGAAGTTTAGTTCCGTCATAAAAAAGTGTGAATAGCTTCCTCGGTGTATGCAATGAAAAAAATTGGATTCAAAGGTTGCATGGAACATTGGATTATTTAAAAAAGATTTACAAAACTTGATGAGCTACATCTCTCTATGCAATGGAATCAAATTAGGGTTAAAAGGTTGCTTGAAACACTGGAGGTTGGAAGGTACGAAGGCATCTAGCGCAATTCTGTGGCATGCGGGGAGCAAAAGAGACATGGACAGGAAGCGCAAGAGAATGAGAACGAGAAAATACAGTTGTTTGGCCTTTCCAAAATTGGATGATCCCATTAACAACACATGAAGTCTAACCAAATGGTTGGACAGGGCATCGAGCTAGACATCTGGAGTGGATCAGATGACTTTGAGACATACATATAGCAAAAGAAACTTATAACAACGTAGCTTCTTGATAGTGCATGAAGAAAATAGTTAATGATTATTTGTGCCAGGTTGCATGCTCATAAAGAGCATGATTGATTTGCTACCAATATTTGTCTAGCCTAATATTGGCATTGCCAAATATTGACAATACCAATACTTGCGAACTATTGGCAACTTTTTGCGAGATAGGCAAGACTACTCGGTAACCAACCAAGTAGTAGCCAATATTTGGCGCAATGCCAAACATTGGCATGCAAAATTTCGGGACCAAACCAACTATGCTCAAACATCTAATGGGAGCACATGCATGAATAGTTAGTTTGAAATTATTTTTACATGGTGGACCTACTTGATGATGTGGATAGGCTGCATGTCAAGATAAATAAGATATGGAAACGTATCTCTTAGGTATACTGGATTACCGTGGCTGCTATAGGGTTTAAGTGGGAAAAAAATTAATTTCCTATGTAACCACTAAGCATGATAATTCACGTCATTGTTTTAACATGCAAGGTATATGAAACACCAGACTTATTTAAAAATCTCAAAACCCAAACTAATATTAGTATTATCCTGTCATGTTTTAATATGTATGCATATCACCAAATTGAGTCTCAAAAAACTAGTTTTTGGGGGCAATAATAGCAGAGAACCCATGACCCTTCGCAAGAAACCCCATGCATTGACGCAAGAAGTAGAACAAAAATCATAATTTTGTGAACTTATTGCTCCTTCATGTAGTTCCTTGGACGATTTTTTAGAACATGCAGTTCTCTATTATCGCGGTGCCCCGAACCTAGGCTTTGTAATTATATTGGGTCATTTTGTATTATTAGTAGTATGCATATTCTAATACATTTCTAACATTGTTACATAGCTCAAAAAATATATTTTTGTTGTGGTTGCTTGCGGAATCAATGAGAAATTTTGATGATGAGAGTAATGTTGTACACTCATAAAAGAAAGCAATAGAACAAACTATAGATCGCCATGGGAATCGTTAACTTGTCATTATCATACCTCACAATATGTTGCTCAAGTGCTTCAAACAACCCAATAAAAATAAAGGCATCACCAAACACCCATTAAAATTGAAAACCAGCCGGGTTGGATGACTAAAAAGGTGGTGGTGCCCTCAGACCATGAGGAATGAAACTCAGGTTCATCGTTTTGGCATCTCATTGATGCGGGGTTATTATTTCACTGAGAAAAATGTCCCCGTTTATAGCGAGGCACATGTGGTAACATCGTCAATCTTTAAGCTCTGTGACTCCGACCCGATCTTCACTAGGCGGCGTTGTGTGGTGGTGTAAGTGTGACTATCTACGATGTAGCCAGTGTTTCTAAAAACATGTAAATCAGAACCAATACAAGCGGAACATTCGTCGAATTCGCTCCATTAGTCTACAGTTTTATAAGCTAGCTGGTGAAAGAATATTCTTACGCATGAGACTTGACTTGTCACATTTTTTGTTCTTTGGTATAAGAAGATAGAGAAAGGAACCGGTTGCCACTATACCATTTTTGCTCTGTCCATCAAAGACAAAAAGGAAACGGCATATAATCCATGTCATGACAGACAACATAGGAGTAGCATCCCTTGAATCCCACGAGAAATCACTGAAATATCTCTATTCTTTCCCTCGAGACTTGACTTTTCATCTTTCTATTGGTCGCTTAGTTTTTTGGACTTTGGATTCATTCTTACTGATTTTTCATCATGTAAGGTAGTAGAATTCTACCACCATTAACATTAAACAGCTCCAATAGTCGGCTTCAATAGAGAAAAAACTCGAGCCAACTTGTTATGATAAAAATTGCTACACTTTTCCACCAAGACATTCAAAGAAAACGGAAATTTGCATCATCGAACACCTATCTCTAGAATGTTCTTCATCTATATGCTAGTATTAATTCTCTTGTGGAGAAAACTTCTGGCACCCCAGACTTGACTTTTCAAAGTTTTGTTGAATTCTCTTTCAATGTTATAATCCATAGTTAATTATAAAACCTGATTTCGATGGGGGGCCAAGATTCTACAATACCGTGAACAATGGGTTTTCTTCCTTACCGCCAGCTCCCGTAAAAAAACAAAGGAGAAAACCTCAGGAAAAGTCACATCCGCTTCCACTCTTCCCAAAAAGGAAAATAAACCCAAAAACTCCAATTATTAGTTCACTCATCATGAAAATATATTTTTACGCTCGAGACTTGATATGTCATCTTTCTCCAAGCCACACAATTTATTTTGTTTTCCGTTTCCTTTTCTCCACCCTGTGATCCATAGTAGCTCCCTGACCGTCGGCTTTATTTAATGAAATAAGTCAGAGTCGACAGCCTATGATATAAATTGGTTTTACTCTTTTCACCAAAACATGAAAAAATAGAGGATATTTTGCATCATGGAATACCTATCTCTAGAATGCCCTTCATGTATATGCTAGTGCTAATTCTCAATGGAGAAAAACTCTTTTGCTCCAGACTTGACTTTTCAAAACTTTCATTGATTTCTCATTCGTCGTCCCCCGGCTGTCTGCCGGCCTGCCAGCCGACACCAATGGCGGCGATCTCCTTATTCTGCTCTACCTACAGGTCATCCCAGAGATCTTTGGTGCACAAGGAGGCCATGGTGGGAGTGGTGCGGAAGAGGAGAAAGGGCCTGGAAGAGGATGAATGCGGCTATGGTCGGCGCTGCAGTTTATATAGAGGGTGTGAGGCAAAGGTGGGCGGCAGAGAGACGGAAGGCTGTCTTCAATGTGGACGCCAGTGAGAGGTCGCGTCCCCTCTAGCTGAGCATGAGTGCCACTACTAGGGATAACCCTAGCAGTAAAGCTGGATTTATAGCTATTGTAGCGCTTACAAGCGCTACCACTAAGGCACTACAGCTAACTGGTAGCAGTAGCGCTGGTTTTCCAACGCTACTGCTATACCTAGTTAACAGTAGCGCTCGGTCGGGAACAACGCTACTGATAATAGTAAGTAGCAGTATGTTCCTTATGAAAAGCGCTACTGCTAAATTTTCCTGTATTTTTGAAAATGCAGCTTATTGTCGTTGTATTTGTATATGTTTTATATAAAGTACTTCCATCATATGATTTTATGACCATTATTAGTTATATATATATATATATATATATATATATATATATATATATATATATATATATATATATATATATCAGTAGGTGAAATGAACGTGGATTAGATTCAAGTGGATGCAACATGTGATGCACATATGGAAAGTACTGACAACGTGGATTAGATTCAAGTGGAGGCAACATGTGGTGCACATATGCCTCCACTTGAATCTAATCCACGTTCATTTCACCCACTGATTTATGTAATAACTCATCATGCTCATATAACAACTTAGCATCATGCATCATCATCATAATATATAACTCATCATTGTTATCATAATAACAAGTCCTACTCATCATCATCATACAATTCTACTCGTTATCATAATAACAAGTCATACTCATCATCATCATAGTCATCTAACCAACCCTATTTAATTATTCTTAGCACATGATCATGAGTATTAGCTAGGACTTGCTACCCTCTTTAAGGTAAAATATCATAAATCAACATAGCCCCTGACTCTCCATTATGGAGAATGGAGATTATCCTGTATCCAATTCTTGCGCTTCACACAATGTTGCTTCTAAGTGGCTCCCTACGATTGTCCATACATTTTTTTCAATCTTTGATTGTCATGTCTTCATCGGTTTTAGAAATCCGCTATGAACAACAGTGAGGCCTAGGATGACCTGGCCGTAAGCTAATAACATCAAGGCAACCTTTCAGAAACATCAGATTAGGTACACAATCCTTCGGGATTTTCTGTTGAAAAACATAGTAATAACTTTGTAGTTAGCAATGTAATTTAGCTTTAGGAGAATTTACGCAAAAGATGCATGGATGTCATAATAGTAAAAAATCTTACCATGCCATCTCCATGGATGTTACCGTAGTTAAACACGCGCACAAGTGGCACGTATTGACCATAATGTGCAGGAGTTTGATAATTGATATTGTATTTCTCAACATCATCAATAAATGAGATAAGATGATCTTTCTCCAGGAAAGTTAATTCTGCGCCATCAGTCTAGTAGGTTCTGTCTACCATCTTTCGTACATTTTTTGAAGAATGAAAATAAGCCATCAATGAAAATAAGCTGTCAACTATTTTGAAATAAACAATATAAATTACTTAATAAATATGTTTGAGAAACTCACATAGAGGTAGAAGTGGAAGCATATCAACAAGGACCCAAATGCCAACGTCATGATCACCAAGATCGAAGGTCACATACATACCCTCCTAAAAATCATATGCCTTGAATAGTGCTTGACAATTCTTAAGGAAATATGCCCTATAGGCAATAATAAAGTTGTTATTTTTATTTCCTTATATCATGATAAATGTTTATTATTCATGCTAGAATTGTATTTACCGGAAACTTAGTACATGTGTGAATACATAGACAAACAGAGTGTCCCAAGTATGCCTCTACTAGACTAGCTCATTAACCAAAGCTGGTTAAGTTTCCTAGCCATAGACATGTGTTGTCATTTGATGAACGGGATCACATCATTAGAGAATGATGTGATGGACAAGACCCATCCGTTAGCTTAGCACTATGATTGTTTAGTTTATTGCTATTGCTTTCTTCATGACTTATACATGTTCCTATGACTATGAGATTATGCAACTCCCGAATAGCGGAGGAACACTTAGTGTGCTATCAAACGTCACAAAGTAACTGGGTGATTATAAAGATGCTCTACTGGTGTCTCCGATGGTGTTTGTTGATTTAGCATAGATCGAGATTAGGATTTGTCACTCCGATTGTCGGAGAGGTATCTATGGGCCCTCTCGGTAATGTACATCACTATAAGCCTTGCAAGGAATGTGACTAATGAGTTAGTTGCGGGATGATGCATTACGGAACGAGTAAAGAGACTTGCCGGTAACGATATTGAACTAGGTATGATGATACCGACGATCGAATCGCGGGCAAGTAACATACCGATGACAAAGGGAACAACGTATGTTGTGCTGCGGTTTGATCAATAAAGATCTTCGTAGAATATGTAGGAACCAATATGAGCTTCCAGGTTCCACTATTGGTTATTGACCGGAGATGTGTCTCGGTCATGTCTACATAGTTCTCGAACCCGTAGGGTCCGCACGCTTAACGTTCGATGACGATCGGTATTATGAGTTTATGTGATTTAATGTACCGACGGTTGTTCGGAGTCCCGGATGAGATCATGGACGTGCGAGGAGTCTTGAAATGGTCGAGACATAAAGATTCATATATTGGAAGGTTATATTTGGACACCAGAATGGTTCGGGTCGTATCGAATAAGTTTCGGAGTACCGGGGGTTACCGGTACCCCCTCCGGGAAGCTATCGGGCCTAATGGGCCTTAGTGGAGAAGAGAGAGGGCTGGCCACGAGGTGGCACGCCCCCCCCCCCCTTGCCCCAATTGAATTGGACAAGGGGAGGGGCGGCGCCCCCCTCCTTCCTTCTCTCCTCCTCCTCCTTCCCCACTTCTCCTACTTGGACGAGGAAAGGGGCAAACCTACTCCTACTAGGAGTAGGATTCCTCCTCCCTTGGCGCGCCCCTTGTGGCCGGCCGGCCTCCTCCTCCCCTCCTTTATATACAGGGGAGGGGGGCAGCCCATAGACACACAAGTTGATCTTTAGCCGTGTGCGGTGCCGCCCTCCACAGTTTTCCACCTCGGTCATATTGTCGTAGTGCTTAGGCAAAGCCCTGCGTCGGTAACTTCATCATCACCGTCACCATGCCGTCATGCTGATGAAACTCTCCCTCAGGCCTCAGCTGGATCTACAGTTTGAGTGACGTCACCGAGCTGAACGTGTGCAGATCGTGAAGGTGTCGTGCGTTCGGTACTTGATCGGTTGGATCGCGAAGACTTTCGACTACATTGCTACATTTTTAGCATGCGTTGGTTCTCCCTTGCAGAGGAAAGGTTGATGCAGCAAAGTAGCATAAGTATTTCCCTCAGTTTTTGAGAGCCAAGGTATCAATCCAATAGGACACTACACACAAATCGCCTAGTACCTACACAAACAATCAAGAACCTTGCAACCAACGCGATAAAGAGGTTGTGAATCCCTTCATGACCACTTGCAAAAGTGAGATCTGATAAAGATAATAAGATAAATATTTTTGGTATTTTTATTGTATAGATTGAAAATTAAAGATTGCAAAATAAACGGCGATAGAAATTGGCAAGTTGACGATAAACTAATATGATGCAAAATAGATACAGGGAACAGAGGTTTCACAAGTGGCTTCTTTCATGATAGCATATATTATGGTGGGTGAATAAATTACTGCCGAGCAATTGATAGAAAAGTGCATAGTTATGAGAATACCTAGGTATGATCATGAACATAGGCATCACGTCCATGTCAAGTAGACTGAAACGATTCTGCATCTACTACTATTACTCCACACATCGATCACTATCCAGCATGCATCTAGAGTATTAAATTCATAAGAACAGAGTAACTCATCAAGCAAGATGACATGATGTAGAAGGATAAACTCAAGCAATATGATATAAACCCAATCTTTTTATCCTCGATGGCAACAATACAATACGTGCCTTGCTGCCCCTACTAACACTAGGAAAGGACACCGCAAGATTGAACCCAAAGCTAAGCACTTCTCCCATTGCAAGAAAGATCAATCTAGTAGGCCAAACTAAACCGATAATTTGAAGAGACTTGCAAAGATATCAAATCATGCATATAAGAATTCAGAGAAGAATAAAATATTGTTCATAGATAATCTTGATCATAAACCCACAATTCATCGGATCTCGACAAACACGCCACAAAAAGTATTACATCGAATAGATTTCCAAGAACATCGAGGAGAACTTTGTATTGAGAACCAAAGAGATAGAAGAAGCCATCTAGCTAATAACTATGGACCCGAAGGTCTGTGGTAAACTACTAACACATCATTGGAGAGGCTATGGTGTTGATGTAGAAGCCCTCCGTGATCAAATCCCCCTCCGGCAGATCGCCGGAAAAGGCCCCAAGATGGGATCTCACGGGTACAGAAGGTTGCGGCGGTGGAAAAGTGGTTTTGTGGCTCCCCTGGATGTTTTCATGGTATAAGAGTATATATAGGCGAAAGAACTAGGTCGGTGGAGCTACGAGGGGCCCATGAGGGTGGGGGCGCGCCTACCCACCTGGGCTCGCCCTCCTGCCGCGTGGCCGCCTTGTTGCGTCTCTGACTTCCACTCCAAGTCTCATGGATTGAGTTTGTTCCAAGAAAGATCCTCGCGAAGGTTTCGTTCCGTTTGGATTCCGTTTGATATTCCTTTTCTGCGAAACACTGAAATAGTCAAAAAAACAGCAACTAGCATTGGGCCTCCGGTTAATAGGTTAGTCCCAAAAATAATATAAAAAAGCATATTAAAACCCATTAAACATCTAAAACAGATAATATAATAGCATAGAACAATAAAAAATTATAGATACGTTGGAGACGTATCATACATCAATCACGTTACTTAACGCTTCCGCTTTCGGTCTACGAGGGTATGTGGACACACTCTCCCCGCTCGTTGTTGTGCTTCTCCTAGATAGATCTTGCGTGATCGTAGGATTTTTTTTTTGAAATACTACGTTCTACAGCAGTTGCATCCGAGCCAGGTCTATGCGTAGATGTTATATGCACGAGTAGAAAACAAAGAGTTGTGGGCGATCATGGTCATACTGCTTACCAGCATGTCATACTTTGATTCGGCGGTATTGTTGGATGAAGCGCCCCAGACCGACATTACATGACCGCGTTCATGAGACTGGTTCTACCGCCGTGCTTTGCACGCAGGTGGCTAGTGGGTGTCTGTTTCTCCAACTTTAGTTGAATCGAGCGTGACTACGCCCGGTCCTTGTTGAAGGTTAAAACAGCACACATGACGAAAAATCGTTGTGGTTTTGATGCGTAGGTAAGAACGGTTTCTTGCTAGAAGCCCGTAGCAGCCATGTAAAACTTGCAACAACAAAGTAGAGGACGTCTAACTTGTTTTTGCAGGGCTTGCTGTGATGTGATATGGTCAAGACGTGATGATATATAAATTGTTGTATGAGATGGTCATGTTTTGTAACAGTTATCGGCAACTGGCAACAGCCATATGGTTGTCGCTTTATTGTATGAAATGCAATAGCCATGTAATTACTTTACTTTATCACTAAGCGGTAGCGATAGTCGTAGTAGCAGTTGGCGAGACAACAACAATGCTTATGGAGATCAAGGTGTCAAGGCGGTGACGATGGTGATCATGACAGTGCTTTGGAGATGGAGATCAAAGGCACAAGATGATGATGGGCATATCATATCACTTATTTGATTGCATGTGATGTTTATCTTTTTATGCATCATATTTTGCTTAGTATGGTGGTAGCATTATAAGATGATCTCTCACTAAATTTCAAGGTACAAGTGATCTCCCTGAGTATGCACCGTCGCGACAGTTCATCGTGTCGAGACACCACGGGATGACCGGGTGTGATAAGCTCTACGTTCACATAAACGGGTGCAAGCCAGTTTTGCACACGCGGAATACTCGGGTTAAACTTGACGAGCCTAGCATATGCAGATATGGCCTTGGAACACTGAGACCGAAAGGTCGAGCGTGAATAATATAGTAGATATGATCAACATAGTGATGTTCACCATTGAAAACTACTCCATCTCATGTGATGATCGGACATGGTTTAGTTGATATGGATCACGTGATCACTTATATGATTAGAGGGATGTCTATCTAAGTGGGAGTTCTTAAGTAATATGATTAATTGAACTTTAATGTATCATGAACTTAGTACCTGATAGTATTTTGCATGTCTATGTTGTTGTAGATAAATGGCCCGTGTTACTGTTCCATTGAATTTTAATGCGTTCCTAGAGAAAGCTAAGTTGAAAGATGATGGTAGCAACTACACGGGCTGGCACTACAAAAAAAAGACACATCCGTGACATTTTGGGACGAACGAAAACTTTTTCTGTCATACTTATGACACTTTTATGACGATAATTGTGACAAAACCCGGTATCATCATAGATGTGGTGGGCTCCTACTTCTATGAAAAAAAATCATGACAGAAAATGGGCTTTTCGTCCTGGGCGGGCCGGAGACGCAGCTGCATGACATTCTTTGGGCCGTCGATGACGGAAAAAACTGTGGTAGAAGCGAGGGCGAGGAAAATATCGGGGTGTTCCCGGTTACGGAGGGTGGTCGGGGCCGAGTGATGCGCGTTTCTCTCATACACGCACGCGTGTGGGTGCGAGGCGTTAGGCTCTAACTGAACCCAAGCGAGGCATCGGGCTCTAACTGAACCCAAGCGATTGCACTGCAGGCTACGTGTTACTGAACCCGAGCGATCGATCGATGGCTGTTAACTGAACCCGATCGAGCGATTCCTTAGCTACTGCTGCTAACTGAAGCTGATCGATGCTGCCTCTTGATGAACAGTGAGCGTTGCTGGGGGGTTTTGGATGAACAGTTCCTGATGGGTGTGGATGAACAGGAGCCCGTGGTGTTGCCTTTGGATGAATAGGACCCCGATCTATCGAGCCGGTTGGGGCTGGATGATTAGGACCCCGTGGAGGTCTGGATGAACAGGACCATGCTACGTCTTGAGCTTGTGTTGGTTTTCCTCAAAGAGGATAGGGTGATGCAGCAAAGTGTAGCGTAAGTATTTCCCTCAATTTTTATAACCAAGGTATCAATCCAGTAGGAGGCTCCTCAAAAGTCCCACGCACCTACACAAACAAACTGAGAACTCGCAACCAACGCAATAATGGGGTTGTCAATCCCTTCATGGCCACTTGCGAAAGTGAGATCTAATAAAGATAGTATGATAAGATAAATATATTTTTGGTATTTTATAATATTGATGCAAAAAGTAAAGATGCAAATAAAAGTAGATTGGAAACAAATATGATAAGAGATAGACCCGGGGGCCATAGGTTTCACTAGTGGCTTCTCTCAAGATAGCATAAGTATTATGGTGGGTGAACAAATTACTGTCGAGCAATTGATAGAAAAGCGCATAGTTATGAGATTATCTAGGCATGATCATGTATATAGGCATCACGTCCATAACAAGTAGACCGACTGCCTGCATCTACTACTATTACTCCACACATCGACCGCTATCCAAAGATGCATCTAGAGTATTAAGTTCATAAGAACAGAGTAACACATTAAGCAAGATGACATGATGTAGAGGGATAAATTCATGCAATATGATATAAACCCCATCTTGTTATCCTCGATGGCAACAATACAATACGTACCTTGCAACCCTTTCTGTCACTGGGTAAGGACACCGCAAGATTGAACCCAAAGCTAAGCACTTCTCTCATGGCAAGAAAGATCAATCTAGTAGGCCAAACCAAACTGATAATTCGAAGAGACTTGCAAATATAACTTAATCATACATAAAATAATTCAGAGAAGATTCAAATATTATTCATAGATAAACTTGATCATAAACCCACAATTCATCGGATCTCGACAAACACACCGCAAAAAAGAGATTACATCGAATAGATCTCCACAAGAGAGGGGGAGAACATTGTATTGAGATCCAAAAAGAGAGAAGAAGCCATCTAGCTAATAACTATGGACCCGTGAGGTCTGTGGTAAACTACTCACAACTCATCGGAGGGCAAGGATGTTGATGTAGAGGCCCTCCGTGCTTGATTCCCCCTCAAAGCAGAGTGCGGTGAAGGCTCCAAGATGGGATCTCGCGGATACAGAAGGTGACGGTGGTGGAAATTGTGTTTCGTGGTGCCCCTGGATGTTTTCGGAGTGCGTGAGGTATATATAGGAAGAAGAAGTATGTCGGTGGCAGCTGAGGGGCCCACGAGACGGCGCGCCCTATAGGGGGCGCCTCCTATCTCGTGGAGGCTCCGGTTGCTTCTTGACTTGCACTCCAAGTTCTCGGATCACGTTCGTGAGAAAATCACGTTCGAAGGTTTCATTCCGTTTGGACTCCATTTGATATACCTTTTCTTCGAAATACTGAAATAGGCAAAAAACAGCAATTCTGGGCTGGGCCTCCGGTTAATAGGTTAGTCCCAAAAGTAATATAAAAGTGGAAAATAAAGCCCAATAAAGCCTAAAACAGTAGATAAAGTAGCATGGAGCAATCAAAAATTATAGATACGTTGGACATGTATCAGACCACCCCGTGGAGGGCTGGATGAACAGTGCATGGTGGAGGGCTGGATGAATAGTAGCCCGTGAAGGGGTGGTTGAACAGGAAGCCGTGGAGAGGGTTGGTTGAACAGTAGCCGGTGGAGTAGCGCGCGGTGGAGGCTGGATGAACAGGAGCCCGTGGATGAACAGTCGCAGGTGGAGACTGGAGGAGGTCGATGGTGGATGAACAGTAGCCCGTGGAGGCTGGAGGGGGTCGACGGTGGAGATGAACAGTATCCCGTGGAGTCTCGTTTTGCGGTACGCCACACTCCTCCCGATGAATAGGACCCCCGTTTCGACCGTAGCGCTCCAACACAAGTCCGTTTCCTCCATTTTGCGGTACGCCACACCCCTCCCGATCAACAGGACCCCCGTTTCGACTGTAGGAGGTACGTTTCCTCCGTGTTGCGGTACGCCAGACCCCTCCCGATGAACAGGATCCCGTTTCGAACATGGCCGGTCTTACACAAGGCCGTTTCCTCCGTTCTGCGGTATGCCAGGCCTCGCTTCCATCGGTTGTTCCGTCCAAGCCCTCCCGATGAACACGATAACGCATTCCATTCCGACCCAGCCGGTTGGCTCCCCATGAACACGACGACAACGCAGTTTCTCCGTTTCAACCCAGCCATGTACACGAGCCCTGGTCGTACGTACACGCGTGTAGGCATTCGAGACCCCGCCCGTATGTACGTACGTGGCCGTATTTACTTTCTTGCACCCTGGCCGTTGTACGTATGTGTACATGCTATGTGCCGGCCTCTACTACGACACGTGCGCGCCTCTACATCGACCATTATGTATGTACACGTTCGCGACCAGAATGACAATGCTACGTACGCTTCGACCAGGTGGGTCCCGACTGTCAGGAACTTCCTTGCGTGCGAAGATGTAGCTGGTGGGTCCCAGCAATCAGGGGGCGAATCGTTTTTTTTTGCCCGAACGCACTTCCTTACGTGCGAAGATGTAGCTGGTAGGTCCCAACAGTCAACGGGAAACGTTTTTTTCGCGAAATACAGTTGCCCGTCCGGTGGGTCCATACTGTCAGGTGGAGGAATAATTATTTTGCGCGTAATAAGGAGGCACTTCCTTGCGGCCGCCGTGGACATAGCTGTCACCCTCTCCAGGTACAGTACTCTTCCGATGGAAGTCGTTCTTTGACCACGTTGACCACGATGCACCGAGAGCACCAGGGCAGTGGACGATGGCGAGGCCTAGGAAGGGGACGACGCGGAGCCGGGGAAGACGCGGCAGTGGAACCCCGCGCGGAGAGGAGTACGAGGGTTCACTGGTTCGGCTGCCGTCGCCGCAAGGCTTGGCCAGCGGTGGGAATAGTAGGGGGCGGTGAGGCCTCCATGGCAGCACAGCCGGCTACGGTAGGCAGGAGCATGCGGCACGACCGGCGCTGCTTTGGGTGGCTGGAGCAACAAGACCAGAGGTTGAAGAAGCACTACGGCCGTTGGATGGACATTGTACGGTCACTGTAGCTAGAATCGTTCATATTGACTAAGTTGACAAAGCACTCCGTCCCCGTCGACTTAGTAGGCCCACAAGTCAGCCTCCCACCAAGGTGGGTCCCAACTAGTAGGGGGGTATTCTTTTTTTTGTGCGTAATAAGGAGGCACTTCCGGTGGGTCCGAGCTGACAGCGAGGGGGACGTTTTTTTTCGTGAAATACGGTGGCCCGTCCGGTGGATCCCAGCAGTCAGGGGAAAAGGTTTTTTTGCCAAATACGGTGGCCCGTCCACGTACAGTAATAAGGAGGCACTTCCTTGCCGCTGCCGTGGACCCAGCTGCCAGCCTCTCCACGTACATTATTCTTCCACTGGAAGTTGTTCCTTGACCACGTTGGCCACGCCGCGTCGAGAACACCAGGGCGGTGGATGACGGCGAGGCCTAGGAAGGGGACGACACGGAGCAGGGGAAGACGCGGCAGTGGATGCCCATGCGGAGAGGAGTATGAGGGTTCACTGGTTCGGCTGCGGTGTGAGGCTGCCGTCGCCGTAGAATAACAGGGGGTGTGGGTGAGTAGAGGGATGCCCTGGCCAGCGGTGGGAGTAATAGCGGGTGGTGAGGCCTGGGCGGCAGCACAGCCGGCCACGGGA
Source organism: Aegilops longissima (assembly GCA_021605205.1). Classification (NCBI taxonomy): domain Eukaryota; kingdom Viridiplantae; phylum Streptophyta; class Magnoliopsida; order Poales; family Poaceae; genus Aegilops; species Aegilops longissima. Next base: position 121,786,316 of record CM038682.1, read on the forward strand.
GGCAGGAGCAGGCGGCACGACCGGCGCTGCTTTGGGTGGCTGGAGCAAGAAGACCAGAGGTTGAAGAAGCACAACGAATGTTGGATGGACAACGTACTATCAGTGCAGCTAGAATCGTTTATATTGACTAAGTTGACAAAGCCCTTGGTACGCGTCAACTTAGTAGCCCACAGGTCAGCTTCTGAAATGGTGCGCCCCAGATGTCACGGGGAGGAATCATTTTTTGGGCGGGTGAAGCTAGAATATCGGAGATTGAAGAAGAAGCACGACATCCGTTGGATGGACATCCAACGGCCACTGCTGCTAGAACCGTGTGTTGACTATAAGTTGACAAAGCCTTGCATACGCGTCAACTCTCTTTATTTTGAGGGGACGCGTCAACTTAATAAGGCCACAAGTCTGTGGCAGAGAACTTATAGCCCATTTGAGATTTGTAAGAATGTGCAGCCAATTTTTGAATTTTAATGGAATTTACTACAGTCTATTTACAATTTGTTAAAAGTACAGCCCATTTCAACCAACCATTCAAAACAGAATTCAATAAAATTTCCCAGGGATCCGAAATATTTTTATCCCGAAATTTCTAGTCAGATTAAATACAATTTCAATATAAATTTATATTACGTAAAAATCCAACGAAACATTAAGCTCATGAGTAATTAATGAAATTAAAATTTTCAATATCCAAAATAATATTTTATAAAGTAATTACGTGCTTGGTGCATTTTTATAGTTACTGCCTAGTTTTTATAATTACATCCCATTTATTATTTCTTAAAGCCCATTTTCTTTTTAAGCCTGATGCATCCCTCCTAGGAAAGATTTGCAGCCTAGCGGGACAGAGAATAACAACTTGACCTTGCCTGGGTATTCCTAAAAAAAGTATAGCTGGGCTAGCCATTCTTAGCTTGAAAAAAAATTAATATCTGGGCTGGATATCTGGCCTGGGCTAGACGGGCCACAGCCCGCCCAGTTAATACCTGCAGCGATGTTTTCGTTGTTGTTCAAAGGAGAAAAAATAATATCTGGGCTAAACATCGCTCAAGAAAAACTCCGCAGTGCTCACACCTCAAAAACACAAGTACTGCTCGAGCTGCTTGGTCCCAGCTATGGGCCGCTTCTTGTGCAATTCTCTCGTTTATTGACTACATAGCTTGACAATGGTGTGGGACCGTGATGTCAGGAAACCAGGAGGAAGCAAGAAAAATTATAGTTTTATACACTAATAAGGAGGCACTTGCGTACGTGCGGCTATGGCCCTGGTGGGCCCCCACTGTCATCCTCTCCAAGTAAAGTCATCTCCTCATCCTCATGTCCGTTGACCATGTTGACAACGCGAGATGGCGGCGCCACGGCGAGCACAACAACTCGAAGGACAGCGGAGAGGGCCTCGCGGGCCCTACGGATGGTCTTATACAGCGCCCGCTGCTGATTCGGGAAGCCAGAATCATATGGCCACATATCCGCGACGGCATTGTCGTTCACTTGTTCACCGGTGCTCGTTGAGGAGACGGAGGTTGCAGCACAGGTCCTCCTGCGCTGGTAGCTCTTCCGCCATCAGGGCGTCGAAGTGCGGCCGCACCTGCTCTATGGTGAACACGGCATGAACCAGCTTGGACAGTGGCGCGGCTCGGTCGGGCTACGCCCATCGCTTGATTGTCGCCGCTCAGCTCGGCGAGCTAGTCGGCGAGCAAGCATGTTCGGCTGCTAGACCGACCGCTGCCAAGCACGAGTCCGACCGCCTCGCCCACCTGCACCGCCTCCCTCGCCGCGTGCTTTCCACCAACGCGGTAGCGCCGCTGCCTTCGCTTCCGGTGCGGCGCGATTGTTCGCTTTCAAACGACACAAGTGCCGTCCGTCCGTCCTTCTGCCGCCCATATTAATGATACGCGGTTGCCGAGGCGGCTACACCGGCACCACACGTCCGTTCCTGCGCCACCCACCATTGCTATATAAACTGTTATGCCGGCCATAGCCGCAGTCATCCGCATCCGTTCCCTTTCTCCTGTCCACACCACTACTGCCCACCATGGCTTCCTCGCGCTCCAACGCTCTTCGGGACGGGCGGACGACGAACCACAAGGAGATGGCAGCCATTGCTGCCAACTGGCTGGCCGACAGTCAGCCGGAGGATGACGACGTCCCAATGGAGAACATGGTAGTCGACGATCCGGCGCCAAACCCCTCCTCCGTGCCATCCTCGTCGGTGCATTGCACCATGACCATCGGCGAGGCCCGTGCCCAATATATGGACACGGTGAGGCGGAAGCATGAGGGGCAGTTCCGGGAGGTGCACGCCGACGCCGCCTACAACCACCATCTCCTCCAGGAGCACCTGGAGGCAGAGGAGCAGATCGCCACAGAGCGGGCGGAGCAGGAGGCGATGCTCGACTTGTACTGCTCCGCCCACGAGGGCTGCCTCGAGCGCTGGCGGTACCGCATGCGGGTGGTGGAGGTTGCGGCCGCCTACAAAGAGGGCGATGAAGCGGGCGAGGCGCTGTTTGGCGAGACCGAGGATGATGCAGAGGACAATGCCGGCTCCGACGAGTCCCCGCTCCGATGGCGTCGACGAGGCCCTACTCCGCCGAGGCCCCGCGGCGCCATCAACGAGGCAGAGGACACCGCCGGCTCCACCGAGGCCCCACCCTACCGGCAACGAGGGGGAGGATTTCCCCCGCTGCGCCGAGGCGCCGCCTTCCGGCAACGAGACAGAGGACATCGTCGGCTCCGCTGAAGCCCCGCCCCGCTGCCAGCGAGGCCGCGCCACACAGAAAACCAGGAAGAGGAACATGGTAGGTCGCCGCCGCTCGGGCCCAAGTAAGGCCACCGCTGCTACCCTCCGGTTGAAGCCAAGCTAGGCGGTTTGACCACTGACGGCCGGTTAGCTTCTTGGTGGCGACGTGGAGTCAGAGAGCTATGTTGGATAAGGACGCTGCTTCTACTTAACTGTTGGTGCAGTTGGCTGACTGACACGTGGGCCCAACAGGCATCTGGGCCACATGTCAGTTGCGCAACTGCACCTGCAGTTAAGTCACTGAAGCTTCTGTGGCTCAGCCGGACACAGATGGGTAGCTTAGGTTAATTAACTATACCTCCAGCGCACCCCTTTTTAGTTGAAGAATGTATGAAATGTAATGAAATCCGGCATGTTTATATGAAATCCGACCATGTATGAATGAATTTATTTCGATTAGTTCGAATTCTTGTATCACTGGCATTTTACGAACATGCAAAACAATACGTACTAGCACTATTCCCAGGGTGATCACCTCGTTTGCAGCGGTTTCACATGTACTCCCTCCAGTCCTTTCTAGTATGCATACAAATTTTGTCTGTAGTCAAAGTATCTCTACTTTGACCAATCTTATAGAAAAAAGTATGCACTTTCACAATGTGCGAAGTAAAAAGGAACAGAAGGGGTACGAAGAGTTTGAGCAGCTTTTTAGCGTTCCTGTACATTGCCATCAAACACACAGGCCTGGCAATTCATAAAGAACATTCAAAACAATCGATGATTATGCATCTCAGCGATTCACATGTCAGAGCCAATATTTACTTCACAACTAAAGAATAAAGAAAAAAATGGATAGACGTTGCTGACAGCAAAGGGCGTCCCATTCGAAAATATCAAACGCATGTCTTCTTGCTAAAATCAATGAGCAAAATTTGACAAGTTTTTCCCATTCCAAAATATCAAATGCCTATGATTGTGGAATGGGCAGGGTTTGCCATCAGTTCGGACATTGACATGGCACCTCGTGCTAAATAAACCAACTGTTCCTTTTGTGCAGTTCCACCAAAATCAACCAAATTCGCGCGTAGCTTGTATGATTTCACCCTTATATGTTGCAACGCCTTGAACTTATCGGAACCTCCTTTCTTGTGGTGGAAATGAATGATCCGATGTATTCATGAACATTTTGTGCAGTTCCCATTGAAATCAAGCTGAGCACCCCTGTTTCACAAATACAAAAAAAATGATTAGTATAAAGCAAACTGTACTATGAATTGATAGTTTAAATAGGCACCTACATGGTCCATGTAGAGCACACTTTCAGAAAAATGGAACTCACCGTAAAGAATCCTAGAACAACATTGTACTCGCGCATCACAGCAAGAAAATGGAGATTTGTCAGTCCTTCTGAGCTGAAGTTAGTTTGGTCTTGTGGGGAGTAATGTAACCATCCTTCAACTACTCCTTCTGATGAGAAGATAGACAGGGCTTCTTCATCCTGGCATAATCGGAACTAGTCACTTCACATACTCCATATTCTTCTTCAGAGGAGGATGATCCTGTTGTGCAAATACAAGAGGACAACTAAATGCTAGCATACCTGTTTGCTTGAAAAAAGGAAAGGAAATATTTAAAACAGCACATATGAAGCACTTCTCAAGGACAATACCACTTTTTCATGACAGTATCTAAACAGTAGCACAACACCAATAGAGATGAAAAAGCTCAATAATACGGATGAAATTAGTGGGCGAGTACCAACCTTGGTTAGGAGGCTTATTGTGTAGAGCATACAGATGAAGCACTTCTCCGGAACCATCTGTTGCTATCTACTGTGGTGGCCATGCTTACTATATACTCCTCGATTAGTTTAATGTTTCCAACATCTTCTTGTGCAGTTCCACTAAAATATATGGTATCTTCAAAGAAGATCCATGTTTGCACAAGTAGAGATAATTACTGTTGGAAATATGCCCTAGAGGCAATAATAAATTGGTTATTATTATATTTCCTTGTTCATGATAATCGTTTATTATCCATGCTATAATTGTATTGATAGGAAACTCATATACATGTGTGGATACATAGACAACACCATGTCCCTAGTAAGCCTCTAGTTGACTAGCACGTTGATCAATAGATGGTTACGGTTTCCTGACCATGGACATTGGATGTCATTGATAACGGGATCACATCATTAGGAGAATGATGTGATGGACAAGACCCAATCCTAAGCCTAGAATAAAGATCGTAGTTCGTATGCTAAAGCTTTTCTAATGTCAAGTATCATTTCCTTAGACCATGAGATTGTGCAACTCCGGATACCGTAGGAATGCTTTGGGTGTACCAAACGCCACAACGAATCGGGTGACTATAAAGGTGCACTACAGGTATCTCCGAAAGTGTCATTGGGTTGGTACGAATCGAGACTGGGATTTGTCACTCCGTTTGACGGAGAGGTATCTCTGGGCCCACTCGGTAGGACATCATCATAATGTGCACAATGTGACCAAGGGGTTGATCACGGGATGATGTGTTACGGAACGAGTAAAGAGACTTGCGTAACGAGATTGAACAAGGTATCGGGATACCGACGATCGAATCTCGGGCAAGTACAATACCGTTAGACAAAGGGAATTGTATACGGGATCGATTGAGTCCTTGACATCGTGGTTCATCCGATGAGATCATCGTGGAACATGTAGGAGCCAACATGGGTATCCAGATCCGCTGTTGGTTATTGACCGGAGAACGCCTCGGTCATGTCTCAAGATGGTTCCCGAACCCGTAGGGTCTACACACTTAAGGTTCGATGACGCTAGGGTTATAAAGGAAGTTTGTATGTGGTTACCGAATGTTGTTCGGAGTCCCGGATGAGATCCTCCCGGACGTCACGAGGAGTTACGGAATGGTCCGGAGGTAAAGATTTGTTGGGGAACGTTGCAGAAAATTAAAATTTTTCCTACGGTTTCACCAAGATCCATCTATGAGTTCTACCATGCAACGAGTAACGAGAGAGAGTTTGCATCTACATACCACTTGTAGATCGAATACGGAAGCGTTCTTGAGAGTGGTGATGACGAAGACGTTCCCAACGTGATTCCGATCACCGATGACCAAAGTCTGAAGGACAGTACCTCCGTGTTCAACACACGACGGGACGATGGCGTCTCCTCCGCCTTGATCCAGCAAGAGTGAAGGAGAGGTTGAAGAAGACAATCCCGATGGCAGCACGACGGCGTGGTGCAGCAGGCACTGTAGTTCTCCGCAGGCTTCGCCAAGCTTGCGTGAGAAAGAGAGGTGTTGGGAGGGAGGGCTGCGCCACAACTGTGTTGGCAGCCTCCCCCACCCCTCTATTTATAGGAGGAGAGGGTCAGGGGCCGGCCCTCTAGGGCAAACCCTAGGGGGCGGCGGCCAAGGAGGAGGGAGGAGGGTGGCTTGCCCCCAAGCTGGGGCGCCCCTTTAGGTTTCCTCCTCCCAAACCCTAGGCGCATGGGCTCAGGTGGGAGGCGCACCCAGCCCACCAGGGGCTGGTTCCCTCCCACTTAGCCCATGTGGCCCCCGGAGAGGTGGCCCTCCGGTGGACCTCGGAACCCTCCGGTGGCCCGTGATTTACCAGTATACCACCAAACTTCCCGAGTCCGCTTAACCACTTTCCATATATAAATCTTTACCTCCGGACCATTCCGAACTCCTCGTGACGTCCGGGATCTCATCCGGACTCGAACAACATTCGTAATCACATACTTGTCTTCCTATTAACCCTAGCGCCACCGAACCTTAGTGTGTAGACCCTACGGGTTCGGGAGACATTGAACATGACCGAGACTACCTCAAGTCAATAACCAACAGCGGATCTGGATACCCATGTTGGCTCCCACATGCTCCTCGATGTTGTCATCGGATGAACCACGATGTCAAGGGTTCAAGCAACCCGTATTCTATTCCCTTTGTCGACGGTATGTTACTTGCCCGAGACTCGATCGTCGGTATCCCAATACCTCGTTAGTCTCGTTTACGCAAGTCACTTTACTCGTACCGCAATGCATGATCCGTGACTGACACTTGGTCACTTTGAGCTCATTATGATGATGCATTACCGAGTGGGCCTAAGTGATACCTCTCCGTCATACGGAGTGACAAATCCGAGCCTCGATCCGTGTCAACCCAATGGTCACTTTCGGAGATACCTGTAGTGCACCTTTATAGTCACCCGATTACGTTGTGGACGCTTGATACACCCAAAGCACTCCTACGGTATCCGGAATTGCACGATCTCATGGTCGAAGGAAGAGATACTTGACATTGGAAAAGCTCTAGCAAAACGAACTACACGATCTTTGTGCTATGCTTAGGATTGGGTCTTGTCCATCACGTCATTCTCCTAATGACGTGATCCCGTTGTCAATGACATCCGATGTCCATAGTCAGGAAACCATGACTATCTGTTGACCAACGAGCTAGTCAACTAGAGGCTTACTAGGGACGTATTGTAGTCTATGTATTCACACGTGTATTACGATTTCCGGACAATACAGTTATAGCATGAATAAAAGACAATTATCATGAACAAGGAAATATAATAATAATGCTTTTATTATTGCCTCTAGGGCATATTTCCAACAGTCTCCCACTTGCACTAGAGTCAATAATCTAGTTTACATTGTGATGAATCGAACACCCATAGAGTTCTGGTGTTGATCATGTTTTGCTCGCGGAAGAGGTTTAGTCAACGGATCTGCGACATTCAGATCCGTATGCACTTTACAAATTTCTATGTCTCCATTCTGAACATTTTCACGGATGGAGTTGAAGCGACGCTTGATGTGCCTGGTCTTCTTGTGAAACCTGGGCTCCTTAGCAAGGGCAATAGCTCCAGTGTTGTCACAGAAGAGTTTGATCGGCCCCGACGCATTGGGTATGACTCCTAGGTCGGTGATGAACTCCTTCACCCAAATTGCTTCATGCGCTGCCTCCGAGGCTGCCATGTACTCCGCTTCACATGTAGATCCCGCCACGACGCTCTGCTTGCAGCTGCACCAGCCATCGCTCCACCATTCAACATATACACGATCCGGTTTGTGACTTAGAGTCATCAGATCTGTGTCGAAGCTTAGCGCCGACGTAACCTGTTACTGACGAGCTCTTCGTCACCTCCATAAACGAGAAACATGTCCTTTGTCCTTTTCGGTACTTCAGGATATTCTTGACCGCTGTCCGGTGTTCCTTGCGGGATTACTTTGGTACCTTCCTACCAAACTTACGGCAAGGTTTACATCAGGTCTGGTACACAGCATGGCATACATAATAGATCCTATGGCTGAGGCATAGGGATGACACTCATCTCTTCTTTATCTTTTGCCGTGGTCGGGCATTGAGCTGAGCTCAATCTCACACCTTGCAAAACAGGCAAGAACCCTTCTTGGACTGATCCATTTTGAACTTCTTCAAAATCTTATCAAGGTATGTGCTTTGTGAAAGACCTATGAGGCGCCTTGATCTATCTCTATAGATCTTGATGCCTAATATATAAGCAGCTTCTCCAAGGTCCTTCATTGAAAACACTTATTCAAGTAGGCCTTAATGTTGTCCAAGAATTCTATATCATTTCCCATCAAGTATGTCATCTACATATAATATGAGAAATGCTCTGAGCTCCCACTCACTTTCTTGTAAACGCAGGCTTCTCCATAAGTCTCAAGATAAACCCAAACGCTTTGATCATCTCATCAAAGCGAATGTTCCAACTCCGAGATGCTTGCACCAGCCCATAAATGGATCGCTGGAGCTTGCATACTTTGTCGACATTCTTAGGATCGACAAAACCTTCCGGCTGTATCATATACAGCTCTTCCTTAAGATAACCGTTAATGAACGCTGTTTTGACGTCCATCGCCATATCTCATAATCATAGTATGCGGCAATTGCTAACATGATTCGGACGGACTTAAGCTTCGCCACGGAGAGAAAGTCTCATCGTAGTCAATCCCTTGAACTTGCCGATAACCCTTAGCGACAAGTCGAGCTTTATAGATGGTGACATTACCATCCGCGTCCGTCTTCTTCTTAAAGATCCATTTGTTTTCTATTGCTCGCCGATCATCGGGCAAGTCAGTCAAAGTCCACACTTTGTTTTCATACATGGATTCTATCTCGGACTTCATGGCTTCTAGCCATTTGTTGGAATCTGGCCCGCCATCGCTTCTTCATAGTTCAAGGTTCATTGTTGTCTAACAACATGATTTCCGTGACAGGGTTGCCGTACCACTGCAGTGCGGAACGTGTCCTAGTGGACCCACGAAGTTCAGTAGCAACTTGTTCCAAGTACCTTGATCATCATCATGAATTTCCTCTTGGTTGGTGTAGGCACCACAGAACATTTTCTGAGCTGCACTACTTTCCTGTTCAAGAGGTAGTACTTCATCGAGTTCTACTTTCCTCCCACTTACTTCTTTCGAGAGAAACTTTTTCCGAAAGATTCCGTTCTTGGCAACAAAGATCTTGCCCTCGGATCTTAAGTAGAAGGTATACCCCACGGTTTCCTTAGGGTATCCTATGAAGACGCATTTTCCGACTTGGGTTCGAGCTTTTCAGGTTGAAGTTTCTTGACATAAGCATCGCATCCCCAAACTTTTAGAAACGACAGCTTAGGTTTCTTCCCAAACCATAATTCATACGGTGTCGCCTCAACGGACTTAGACGGTGCCCTATTTAAAGTGAATGTAGCTGTCTCTAGAGCGTATCCCCAAAATGATAGCGGTAAATCGGTAAGAGACATCATAGACCGCACCATATCCAATAGAGTGCGACACGACGTTCGGACACACCATTACGCTGAGGTGTTCCAGCGGCGTTAGTTGTGAAACGATTCCACATTTTCTTAAGTGTGTACCAAATTCGTGACTTAAATATTCTCCTCCACGATCCGATCGTAAGAATTTTATCTTTCGGTCACGTTGATTCTCTACTTCATTCTGAAATTCCTTGAACTTTTCAAAGGTCTCAGACTTGTGTTTCATCAAGTAGACATACCCATATCTACTCAAGTCATCTGTGAGAGTGAGAACATAACGATATCCTCCATGAGCCTCAACGCTCATTGGACCGCATACATCGGTATGTATGATTTCCAATAAGTTGGTTGCTCGCTCCATTGTTCCGAGAGAATGGAGTCTTGGTCATTTTGCCCATGAGGCATGGTTCGCATGTGTCAAATGATTCATAATCAAGAGACTCCAAAAGTCCATCAGCATGGAGCTTCTTCATGCGCTTGACACCAATGTGACCAAGGCGGCGAGTGCCACAAGTATGTGGGACTATCGTTATCAACTTTACATCTTTTGGTATTCACGCTATGAACATGTGTAATACTACGCCGAGATTCATTAAGAATAAACCATTGACCATCGGAGCATGACCATAAAACATATCTCTCATATAAATAGAACAACCATTATTCTCGGATTTAAATGAGTAGCCATCTCGCATTAAACGAGATCCAGATACAATATTCATGCTCAAACTTGGCACCAAATAACAATTATTAAGGTTCATAACTAATCCCGTGGGTAAATGAAGAGGTAGCGTGCGACGGCGATCACATCGACTTTGGAACCATTCCCGACGCGCATCGTCACCTCGCCCTTCGCCGATCTCCGCTTATTCCGCAGCTCCTGCTGTGAGTTACAAATATGAGCAACGGCACCGGTATCAAATACCGGGAGTTACTACGATTCATGGTAAGGTACACATCAATTACATGTATATCAAATATACCTTTGGTGTTGCGGCCTTCTTATCCGCTAAGTATTTGGGGCAGTTCCGCTTCAAAGGACCCTTCCCTTGCAATAAAAGCACTCAGCCTCGGGCTTGGGTCCATTCTTTGACTTCTTCCCGCAACTTGCTTGCGGGCGCGGCAATCTCCTTGCCGTCCTTCTTGAAGTTTTTCTTACCCTTGCCCTTCTTGAACTTAGTGGTCTTATTGACCATCAACACTTGATGTTCTTTCTTGATTTCAACCTCGGCTGACTTCAGCATAGAGAACACTTCAGAATGGTCTTTACCATCCCTGCATGTTGTAGTTCATCACAAAGCTCTTGTAGCTTGGTGGGAGCGATTGGAGGATTCTGTCAATGACCGCCTCATCGGGGAGGTTAATATTCATTTGGGTCATACGGTTGTGCAACCTGACATCTTCGTAATGTGTTCACCGACAGAACTGTTTTCCTCCATCTTACAACTATAGAACTTGTCGGAGATGTCATATCTCTCGACCGGCGTGAGCTTGGAAAACAAGTTTCAGCTCCTCGAACATCTCATATGCTCCGTGGTGCTCAAAACGCTTTTGGAGCCCGGTTCTAAGCTGTAAAGCATGCCGCACTGAACGAGGGAGTAATCATCAGACGAGACTGCCAAGCATTCATAATGTCTTGGTTCTCGGGACGGAGCTTCACCTAGCGGTCCTTCTAGGACGTATTGTTTCTGGCAGCTATGAGGATGATCCTCGGGTTCGGACCCAGTCCGTATAGTTGCTGCCGTCATCTTTCAGCTTGGTTTTCTAGGAGGAGCGTTGAAGTTCAAGTTGACATGAGCGTTGGCCATTTGATCTACAAGACATATAATTCAAAAGTTTTAGACTAAGTTCATGATAATTAAGTTCATCTAATCAAATTATTAATGAACTCCCACTCAGATTAGACATCCTCTAGTCATCTAAGTGTTACACACGATCCGAGTCGACTAGGCCGTGTCCGATCATCACGTGAGACGGACTAGTCATCGCCGGTGAACATTCTCATGTTGATCGTATCTTCCATACGACTCGTGTTCGACCTTTCGGTCTCCGTGTTCCGAGGCCATGTCTGTACATGCTAGGCTCGTCAAGTTTAACCCTAAGTGTTTTGCGTGTGTAAATCTGTCTTACACCCGTTGTATGTGAACGTAAGAATCCATCACACCCGATCATCACGTGGTGCTTAGAAGCGACGAACTGTAGCAACGGTGCACGTTAGGGAGAACACTTCTTGAAATTGTTGTAAGGATCATCTTATTTACTACCGTCGTTCTAAGTAAACAAGATGCATAATTATAATAAACATCTCATGCAATTATAAAGTAGTGACATGATATGGCCAATATCATATAGCTCCTTTGATCTTCATCTTCGGGGCTCCATGATCATCCTGTCACCGGCATGACACCATGATCTCCATCATCATGATCTCCATCATCGTGCCTCCATGAAGTTGTCACGCCAACGACTACTTCTACTTCTATGGCTAACGCGTTTAGCAATAAAGTAAAGTAAATTACATGGCGTTCTTCAATGACACGCAGGTCATACAAAAATAAAGACAACTCCTATGGCTCCTGCCGTTGTCATACTCATCGACATGCAAGTCGTGATTCCTATTACAAGAACATGATCTCATACATCACAATATATCATCATTCATCACAACTTGGCCATATCCGTCACATGACAATTGCTGCAAAAACAAGTTAGACGTCCTCTAATTGTTGTTGCATCTTTTACGTGGCTGCAATTGGGTTCTAGCAAGAACGTTTTCTTACCTACGAATAACCACAACGTGATCTTGTCAACTTCTATTTACCCTTCATAAGGACCCTGTTCATCGAATCCGCTCCCACTAAAGTAGGAGAGACAGACACCCGCCAGCCACCTTATGCAACTAGTGCATGTTAGTCGGTGGAACCGGTCTCACGAAGAGCGTGTAAGGTTGGTCCGGCCGCTTCATCCCACAATACCGCGGAAGCAAGAAACAACTAGTAACGGCAAGTAAGTTGACAAGATACACGCCCACAACAAAATTGTGTTCTACTCGTGCAAAGAGAACTACGATAGACCTAGCTCATGATGCCATTGTTGGGGAGCGTTGCAGAAAATTAAAATTTTTCCTACGGTTTCACCAAGATCCATCTATGAGTTCTACCATGCAACGAGTAACGAGAGAGTTTGCATCTACATACCACTTGTAGATCGAATACGGAAGCGTTCTTGAGAGTGGTGATGACGAAGACGTTCCCAACGTGATTCCGATCACCGATGACCAAAGTCTGAAAGGACAGTACCTCCGTGTTCAACACACGCACGGGACGATGGCGTCTCCTCCGCCTTGATCCAGCAAGAGTGAAGGAGAGGTTGAAGAAGACAATCCCGATGGCAGCACGACGGCGTGGTGCAGCAGGTACGGTAGTTCTCGGCAGGCTTCGCCAAGCTTGCGTGAGAAAGAGAGGTGTTGGGAGGGAGGGCTGCGCCACAACTGTGTTGGCAGCCTCCCCCACCCCTCTATTTATAGGAGGAGAGGGTCAGGGGGCGGCCCTCTAGGGCAAACCCTAGGGGCGGCGGCCAAGGAGGAGGGAGGAGGGTGGCTTGCCCCCAAGCCAGGGGCGCCCCTTTAGGTTTCCTCCTCCCAAACCCTAGGCGCATGGGCCAGGTGGGAGGCGCACCCAGCCCACCAGGGCTGGTTCCTCTCCCACTTAGCCCATGTGGCCCCGGAGAGGTGGCCCCTCCGGTGGACCTCCGGAACCCTCCCGGTGGCCCGGTACTTTACCGGTATACCACCGAAACTTCCGAGTCCGCTTAACCACTTTCCATATATAAATCTTTACCTCCGGACCATTCCGAACTCCTCGTGACGTCCGGGATCTCATCCGGACTCAACAACATTCGTAATCACATACTTGTCTTCCTATTAACCCTAGCGCCACCGAACCTTAGTGTGTAGACCCTACGGGTTCGGGAGACATGCGAACATGACCGAGACTACCTCAAGTCAATAACCAACAGCGGATCTGGATACCCATGTTGGCTCCCACATGCTCCTCGATGTTGTCATCGGATGAACCACGATGTCAAGGGTTCAAGCAACCCGTATTCTATTCCCTTTGTCGACGGTATGTTACTTGCCCGAGACTCGATCGTCGGTATCCCAATACCTCGTTAGTCTCGTTATCGCAAGTCACTTTACTCGTACCGCAATGCATGATCCCGTGACCGACACTTGGTCACTTTGAGCTCATTATGATGATGCATTACCGAGTGGGCCCAGTGATACCTCTCCGTCATACGGAGTGACAAATCCCGATCTCGATCCGTGTCAACCCAATGGTCACTTCGGAGATACCTGTAGTGCACCTTTATAGTCACCCGATTACGTTGTGACGCTTGATACACCCAAAGCACTCCTACGGTATCCGGAATTGCACGATCTCATGGTCGAAGGAAGAGATACTTGACATTGGAAAAGCTCTAGCAAAACGAACTACACGATCTTTGTGCTATGCTTAGGATTGGGTCTTGTCCATCACGTCATTCTCCTAATGACGTGATCCCGTTGTCAATGACATCCGATGTCCATAGTCGAAACCATGACTATCTGTTGACCAACGAGCTAGTCAACTAGAGGCTTACTAGGGACGATTGTAGTCTATGTATTCACACGTGTATTACGATTTCCGGATAATACAGTTATAGCATGAATAAAAGACAATTATCATGAACAAGGAAATATAATAATAATGCTTTTATTATTGCCTCTAGGGCATATTTCCAACAAGATTTATATATGGAAAGTTGTTGTTCGGGTTTCGGAAAAAGTTCGGGTTTTTTCGGTATTGTACCGGGAAGCTTCCAGAAGGTTCCGGAGGATTCCAGAGGGGTCCGGAGGTCTGGAAATAGTTCCACCACGTCCAATACAGTAGCATGGGCTGTAGGGGGGCGCCCTAGCCTTAATGGGCCAGGGGCACCAGCCCCCCCAAGGCCCATGCGCATGGGAAGGGTAAAACCCTAAAGGGGGAGGCCTCCACTTGACTTGGGAGGCACTCCTCCCCCCTTGGCCGCCCCCCCCCCCCTAGATGGGATCTAGGGCTGGCCGCACCCCTTGGGGTGGGGAAACCCTAAAGGCGCAGCCCCTCCCCTATATATAGTTGAGGTTTGGGGCTGCAATACACATGAGAACTTCTCCTCTTGGTGCAGCCCCGCCCTCCTCCTCCTCCTCTCCCTTGGTGCTTGGCGAAGCCCTGCGGGATTGCCACGCCTCCACCACCACCACGCCGTTGTGCTGCTGCTGGATGGAGTCTTCTCAACCTCTCCTCTCTCCTTGCTGGATCAAGGCGTGGGAGACGCCACCGGCTGTACGTGTGTTGAGCGCGGAGGTGCCGTCTGCTCGCACTAGGATCTCCGGTGATTTGGATCACGATTTAGTACGACTCCTTCAACCCCGTTCTCTTGAACGCTTCCGCTTAGCGATCTACAAGGGTATGTAGATGCACTCTCCTTCCCTCGTTGCTGGTTTCTCCATATATAGATCTTGATGACACGTAGGAAAATTTTGAATTTCTGCTACGTTCCCCAACAATTACGTATTACATTAAGAGTGGCATCAAATCACTGGCAAAACAATTGCTCGTTCCAGCCATAGCAATAAATTAAGATGCAAAACTATATCATTACTTGTGTCATCACAGTTCCAGTGCTTCATTACAGCACCGGGAGTTGATTTTTGTTTTTCTTCCGCTTGTTCTTCCCCTTCATCACCTGGTTCAATAACAGACAAGCTTCGCCTTTAATGTAAGATTTGACATGTCAATTAGGTTGCACAAGTATAGCACTAAATGATGACATTAATTTTCTGATGAAAGTGGCAAAATACAGGCCAACAGTTGTGAAATATCCTTGTCTTACCTCAATGGCATATTACGGTGCACATAAAGATTGGAAGTCTTGTCTTCGTTTGTGCAGTTCACTAAAATCAAGCAACATTATCGTACAAGTAGCACAACATATGAAAGCACACTGCAGAATCATGTAAAAGAAGGCTAGTACTGACCTCTCATGACACGGAATTCAAACAACTCACGTGAAGAAGATCTGAACCAAATTTGCCAACACGGATAGGCAGTAACATCTCCTCTTGTGCAGTTCCACTAAGATCAAGCAATCAAGAAATGTTGTCGGTGTGGCATTTTGGTTGAACTGCACAAAACACTCTTAAAACAAAAGTGTTTTGTGCAATGCAATAAAAGGTCACAATGGCAACGAGGTGAGGTAGATAACCCTGTTTACATAGAGGTGCAAAGGAAACAACTAGTGGTCAATAACGATGGATGACACAGAAGCCAACAAAAAGAAGCATCTACCTTATCTAAATGGGAAAGAAAGAAAGACAGTAGCATTTCTCAAACGGTGGCATTGATTTATATTAACAGAGATTATATTAACAATAGAATTCGTTAAACATGTAATTTGCTTTTAACTATGGAATTGCATCAATTTTCCAGTGGCATTATTAGAGGGTGTTTGTTTACAGGGACATTTTGGTGGAGGGACTAAAAAAACTCCGTGTCAGTCCCATCTAAACCAAACAGGAGGGACTTTTAGGGACTAAAAGTGGGCATTTGGGACTAAAGAAAGAATACCCCGAGGGAGAGTCTTTTTGGGACTTTTTCCAACAGTTGCCCCTGCCATGCATCGCACTTTGTCTATATTAGTTCATTACTAGGGGTAACATGGTCTTTTAGCATGTCATTTAATAACCTCTAGTCCATGTTTAGTCCCTGGAACCAAGCAGGTAGGGACTGGGGAGTTTTTAACAAAACAGGGCCTTAGATTAACAATAGCTAAAGAGTTCCACGGGACAGTGGACGCACCAGCACTATGTGCATCTACCGATGTACTGGGGTGATGCATAGTCTGTTGCAACAAAGAACAAACAACTAAGGAGCATATTTGTGTTGGTCCCAGTTTTGTTAGTATCTTTAGACACCTTTCCCTATGTGAGCCCAGCAAATTTAGTCTTGCTCAAACTCTACAGCCTTGTCCCCAAAACAAAAGATCAGTTCGTTACAGATGTGCGTACTGCGTTTGTCATTGTTTTCCCTTTTCGACCAACGTAGGTGCTGGATAGCCAGTATGTACTAGTACTTTCCCCACTTACTTTCCTCTTTGAACCACGTCCTAGATTTATGCTATACAACTTTCCCCACTACTTTCCCCCATTCCTGTCCTCTTTGAATCATGTCTTTGAAATACTACGTTCCCCAACAAATTCGAGCAACCAAAATGGGATACGTTCTCTGAATTGTATAGCTTTACAGCAAAATCATAACCATGATGGGTCCTGAGATGAATTATCTTTGTCTCCATATTTTCATGACCTTCGAAATCCAGATGCTCCAAGACATAACTTCTTGCATGGCATGGGATAAGCTTGTCGAATTGTAAAAGACAAAAAATACACGTTGAAGAACCATAAGTCATGCTTAATTACGAAAAAATACTTGTCGTTGCGTACCGTTTCAACTTCGAAGGTCTCATCAAACTTAAAACTGAAGCATCGTCCGTTTACCAGGTGAGGCCTGTCGCACAGACCCCAGTCGTCGCCGCAGTAGTCGCACTCCGGGATCCTATCATCGTCGTCCGACATTTCCTATGTTCATAATTCAAATATTTAACTTGTAAAATTCAATATATGTACTACAATAACTAAACTATATCATTATTATTCATCACAGGTTGACTGTCGGTCTGTCGAGTCATTTCTTGAAAACTCTCATCTCATCTCGTGTGGTGTATATATGGTGGACACTCCCTCAATGATTTTTGGACCGTCGGTGATGGTTGTTACTCCTCCTTCCCCTAGTGCATAACAAAGGTCTAGCACAAGGAGAAGAAGGAGAAACGACACTCACGACAACAGTCGGGATTCTTCGTCCTCTCTCATATATGGTGGACACACTCCCTCACTGACTTTTTGACCATCGGTGATGGTCGTTACTCCTCCTTACCCTAGCGCATAACAAAGGTCTAGCACAAGGAGCAGAAGGAGAAACGACCCCCACGACAACAGTCAGGATTCTTCTTCTCTCATATATGGTGCAGACTTTCTCCCTCACTCATTTGTTGACTGTCACGTATGGAGCCTCGACAGACTTAAAGTCAACCCGAAATGTCGTTTAATTATCTTTCTAGAAAATCCGGGCGACTCGATATTTCCTACATATTCTAGCACAGGTCATGCCAAAATTCACGGAATAATCTGGCATGACCTTTGCCAGAAAGGACATATCGAGCACCTAAAATTTGCCAGAATGGAAATTAATCGACACTCCGGCAAAACATAGGCCACTTGGAGGTGTTTGGCTGGTCATCACATTGTCAGAGCTACTCATCTACTACTCTACTACATCTATCAAAATATCTACACCGTCATCAACATGGAGATTTGGCTGGTCTCACCTCGAGGTCGGAGGGGGTTGGTGACGGGAACGACCGTGGCCGGGATGATGCAGGGGCTCCTTGATTTCTACAAAAACAAAATATAAACAAAAACATTATTATGACTTAGTGAAACCATATGTCTAAAACAGAAACAAAATTTGTAAAACCTAGTTCTAACCCTAATAATTTGTAAATCCTTGTTCTAATCATAAAATTGAAAAGAAGAAAATTTACTAAAAATTTCCTATTCTATTCAAAAGACCTATATTTACTGATTTTCTGTTCTATTCTACAATTACTAATTTTCTATTCTATTCAAAAAGAAGAAAATTTACTAAAAATTTCTTATTCTATTCAAAAGACCTAGATTTACTGATTTTTCTATTCTATTAAAACCTACATTTACTAAAAAATCTCATATAGCATTCTAATACATTTCTGTACCTAAAAATTTCTGTTACTAAATTCTTTTACTAAAAATTTCTATACCTAAATTTTTATACAGAGAGAGGTGGGAGGAGGAGGAGCAGGAGGGAGGAGTGAGCAAGAGGGCATCGGGCAGCGGGAGGAGGGAGGAGAGAGGACGGCAGTGGGAGGAGGGAGGGGCGGTCGGAGGAGGTGGGAGGAGGGCATCGGGCGGCGGCTGGGAGGAGGGAGAGGGGCGATCGGAGGAGGTGGGAGGAGGGCATCGGACGGCGGAGGGAAAAGGGAGGAGAGAGGAGAGGACTGCTAGAGGAAGGGAGGGAGGATGGCGGCGAGAGGAGGAGGGAGGGAGGGAGGCAGATACCTAGCCTCCGCCGGAGGGAGGAGAGAGGAGTGACGGCGGTGACGGCGGCGATGGCGCGCGGTGGCAGGGTCTGCGAGTGAGAGAGTGTGAGGGAAGAGTGAGGATGCGCGCGTGGTGGATAAGGTCCTCATAGTAGTAGTGCTGATTGGCAAACACCGCTACTGCTAAGCTCCATAGCAGTAGCGTGTTTACGTAGCCCAGCGCTACTGCTTATTTGGGCCCACCTACTGGCAATAGTGGTAGCGCTTTTCTCATTTCCAGAGCCACTACTAAGGCGTCACATGTAGGGCTTCCGCGGACCAGAGTTGCCGCTAATTAGCAGCGCGCTTGTTATTTTCCAGCGCTACTACTGATGTCCTACCTATAAGCATTTCTCTATTAGTGTATGGCACTGACGGTTTGGAGCGGCGATGACCGTTTCGAGCGGGAACATGCGCGGGCGAGAAAGGCGGGTGGGGTCTTGGGTGACCCAGGGCTGTCAAAAACAAGCGTGGGTGCTGTCTGGACGCTCGCATAGCCCCTCCCCACGTTTGTCTCTGGTTTGCGTAAGAAAGTCGTTCGGACCACGTTGCGGATCAATGGAGGATCGTGTTTGATGACACAACATGTTGGAACTGCGTGGCCCGAACGATTGCAGGCAGTTTGAGAGTCACCGGTGGAGATGCCCTAACATCACTATTCTGTCCTAGCAACATACTATTATCCGAGCTCCACGTGTAGCCAAGTATCACACGTATATACAACAGTTTCTGCATTTTAATTTTACATCCAAAATTTTCAATAAATTAATACTAAATATTTTGTTTAACTCCGTACTTAACCGTGGCTACCTACCGCGTTCTATCCGAAATCAGCACAAATTCTCTCTCTCTCTCTCTCTCTCTCTCTCTCTCTCTCTCAAAACAAAAACAAACAAATCACAACATGTCAAGCACGACTCAAATCCGGTTTCAATGGAAGGAAATCCGAAACCAGGTAGTATAGTATCTGAGGTCGGTACACACAACCAATAAATAAGCACGGCTTAGGTCGATCCTTGCATTGCATATCGAGGTCGCAATATTCCCCAACGACGCAGCGTGCGCAATCGCAGCGGCAGCCATGGATCCACAACGAGACTTCCCCGCCGACGTGCTGGCGAACATCCTGATGCGCCTCCCGCCCAACACCCGCCGCCGTCTCCGCCTCGTCTGCCGGCACTGGCGCCACGTCGTCGGCACGCGCACGGCCACCAGCCTACGGAGCCGCGCCAAGACACTCGTCGCCGCCACGGGCTCCGCCTGCGTCATCGACAACCTATGGGCTCCATGGAAGCCTAGAGAGCTGTGGCCGGAATTCATTGCAGACCACTACAAGTGCATGAGCGTGGTCGGCACCTGCAACGGCCTCGTTTGCCTCTGCGATGACCGGGAGATCGGCGGCGCCATCACCGTGGCCAACCCCGTCACCGGGGAGGCGCTGAGGCTCCCGCCGCTGCCACCGCCGCGTTTTGATGATCAAAGCACGTGCTACGATAGGAGCTGGCACGCGGCCTACAGCTTCGCCTACCTCCCGACCTCGGGGCTGTACAAGGTTGTCCACGTCCCGTGCCACCTGGACCGCTCCGTTTACGACAGGGTGCACGTGATTACGCTGGGGGAGAAATCGTGGCGGGGTTTGCCGGCCGGCTCCGGTGCAAGATGTAGCCTTGGCGACAACGTCGTCAGCGTCGACGGCGTGACCTACTGGACCACGCCGGAGGCCGACAAGGTCATGTCGTTCGACCTCGAGCACGGACGCTTCACGTCCATTAGGTCACTACCCTCCGTAGTGTTGTCCAGCTCCAAAAACGGCGGCAGCTGGCACCTAGGAGATGTGCACGGTAGGCTGGCCATCGTCTTTACCCAGCTCTCGTCGGCAATGGAGAGGACAGAGGTCTGGGTAATGCAGGGTCGTACGGTGGGGCAGATCAGGTGGAGCTGCTGGTACATCATTCAGACGAGAACGCCGCCGCATCGGCCACGGGAGCCGTCATCGAGAACAAAGATGCGGCATCTCACGTGGCCGCTCCTCGTCCAGGACGAGCAGATCCTCACATGGGAGTGGTCGTTGTATGAACGAGATCATGTCTTGTACAGGCACAAACCGATTGAAGACCACACAAGGAAGGCGAAGCATGGCGTAGTGGATATCAGCGAGAGGAATCGGGGGACGGTGGTCGCCGACGTTAACATGTTGCCGCACCGCAACGACCGCCGGATGTTCGCTTACGTGGAGACCAAGGAGCCGTTGAGTGCTTACGGGCCTCTTGCGTCACCATTTCCACTTTACATGCAATCATCATCGTCGTCATTATCCCGCTCTCATCTTCCAACAAAGCGCGGACACTACCAGCGTAGCTATTGAAGTGCTCACCCACCTCGGCCTTGTTATCCGCTTCGCAGGAATAGAAAACATATTGGCCAGATGTAGGTTTTTTGAAATAGTTCGGATTGTTTACCGCATGTTTCACGTGGTGAGATGTATGTTGAATGGTTGTTAACCATAAGTCAATTTTCTAGGCCATATGTTAGAACTTTTCAATTGACTGTTCAGTTATACTGTAAATCTCATTCGGTATCAATCGAGTTGTCAAATAAACAAAAGGTCAAAAAAGTTAAAGGCAAAAAGTGCAAAATCTCCTTTGCTGATATCAATTTAGAGTTTAGTTAATCTCAATCGATTGACATCTAGCCTCATCTATTTTCTTGTGCTAATTTGTTGGACACCGATAACTGCCACACGTGTGGCAGTTAGGTGGGTCGGCCCGCACGTCCTGTTCGGTGCGGGGACTAATCCGCCCGCACGACGGCGTCCGGGCGCACGAGCCACGACCCGCACGTCCGGTGTGTGGCGTGAACGCCCACACGTCCGGGCGACCCATCCCACTTCCCGCACAACCCGAACGCGCGCTCGACGCCGCGACCTACCGACGAACCCTATCGCATCAGATCTACATCGTCTCCTACCTCCCGATCCCATCACAGGTTTCTCTGGTTGCCATGGCAACCAGACTAGATCTATAGCGGCACCCACCCCTCCATCCTACCCCAACCCCTTGACACCACCACCCATACACCCCCCCCCCCCCCCCCACCCCGATCGATGAGCCCGCGGCGCATGCATAAAAGAGGAGCAGGTCGAACTCCGATCTCATCGTCTTTCTGGTCCTATTTCCACCCCTACTAGTTGAACTTTCTGATTGCCCACGAAGCGGGCAACTACATCCACAACTACATGGCAATTGCCACACGGATCTAGTGTTCACTAGAAGCATGGAAGGAATGGATGGGGTGGATTTGGGTGGCAATCGAAATAGAGAGAACTAGTTGTCGTTCAATTTTTACGTTGGTTGCCGCCTGTCTTTGCAGTTAGTGGCCACCATGGTGTTTAGTCAGTTGCCATCTTACTGTGTTGCTCATCGCCATCAGTTGAAAAACGACACTTGGCATCCAGATTTTAGAAAATGGGATAACAAACGTGCATATCATATTTGCCATCGTGTAATTGGTTGTCTACGCAATAATTGTGATGGGATTGCCGTGTTTTTCTTGTATGTACAAAAAAATCAGCAGAAAATGCAGTTTCATGTGTCTCCTGTTTGTGCAGTGACTGAAAAACACAATGGGAAAAGAGGCGGAAGAATGAATCAGAAAGATGGCGCAGATCATTGGTTTTCTCAAAACCCGGCAATGCAACCTTGGGATGCATCAGAGTACAATCAACTCATTTCCGCGGGACCGTTGCTGCCACTTTTAGAGCAGTATGTGAGCATGGGTACGGTAAATGATCAAAAAAAGGGACAATTGCCATGTTATGGGGGGGGCATGGGGGAATGGTATTGTACTTATATCCTACCATGTTACTTTTTCGTAGGGTCAAACTCAGGGGTGACTTGGCAAGTTCAAACACGGGGCACTAACGCTGATGGATGTACGTTCGACCAATTTCAAGTAGCCAATGTGGCAAATCAAGGTAACACATATCAATAAAACCATTCAACTTTTGCCGAAAAGATGAAAAAAAAGACTTGAAGAGATGGAAAATACTTACAAGTTTTATGGTGGAAACGCAGGACCGTCATGTAGCACGTGGCAACCGTCAGCAATCAGGTACCTGCCATCGACGTCAAACACAGGTGAGTAGTATGAAGTGATTTTGTTGACAGCAACATCAGAGGAATTATATGTGACATTGCTGCTTGTGTGTTGTATTCGCAAAAGGTGTAGTTTGTCGTGTATGATATGAATGCATTTGCCATGTATAGTGAAATGCATTTGCCATGTGTGATCAACTGTGGTTGCCATCTGTGATCAACTGTGGTTGCCATGTCTGATGTACTGTGGTTGCCATGTCTGATGAACTACAATAGCCATGGATAATCAACTGCAGTTGCCATGTATTATCAACTGCATTTGCCATGGACAATCAACTATGGTTGCCATGGACAATCAACTATGGTTGCCACGCATAATAAAAAATGTCGTTGACATGTATAGAAAAAATTGTGGGTGCCAAAATGTGAACAAACCGGATTATTCTGCACACTATGATTGATGTCATGCCAGAAATCGGATGCAGATGGTTTTTTCGGTTATGAAACAAAACTGCCATTCAAACGAAGATTAAATGCATGCCTTTTTTTCTTTTTTTCTGCAGGGCCTCCAACTACACCAAACGGCAGCGCGGGGGCATCTCATGCGGGTACCTTTGAGCACACGGGAGGGACATCACAACAGCATGTCGCCGATGATGTCACAAACAATGAAGAATTAGTGTCGGGGCTGGCAATCGTTGAAGCGACTACGACAAGCACACCTGTGGGGGGTGACCTCTTCACCAGCTTTTGACCGACCGGTAGCACGATTCCGTGGCGGTACCTCCATGAAGCCATCGTCATCATCCTGATGGTCGCCGCGGGCCATTGTGCTATAGTAGCAACAAAAAACACACATCAAATGGAGCAACACGTATTAAAAAGACAGAAATGTAGCCAAAGTGGGAGAGCAGAAAAATGCAGATACATGGCAACAACACATGTCTCGCTTCTTAAATGATTCAGTTGTAAATCGCAAGTGTCAAACTGCAATGCAGCTAGATTCATGTTGCCATCAGTGGTGGCAGTTAACTAAAGGGTACTTCAAAAATAGGGGCAGACATATGCTAGATTCATGTTGCCATGTTAACAAAACAACTAGTTGTGGCAGATAAAAGGCACTCCATCTGACATGGCAATCGACACGCTTGTTTCAGAAATCAGTTTCCATCGGTGGTGGCAGTTGTTAAAATTGCCATGACAATCATCCTCAAACACTTTGAAATGCACGTAAAACGGTATCCAACAAAAACCAAACAGTAACATTATTGTACCACTGACATGGCAACTGACACATTTGTTTCAGAAATTAATTGCCATCAGATGTGGTAGTTGATGAAATTCACATGACTTTCATTCTCAAACACTCTGAAAATGTGCCTAAGATGCACCACTGACATGGCAACTGACTCAATTGATTCAAAAATCAGTTGCCATCAGTGGTGGCAGTTGTTAAAATTGCCATGACAATCATTCTCAAACAATTTGAAATGCACATAAAACGGTATCCAACAAAAACCAAACAGTAACATTACTGTACCACTGACATGGCAACTGACACATTTGTTTCAGAAATTAATTGCCATCAGATGTGGTAGTTGATGAAATTCGCATGACTTTCATTCTCAAACACTGTGAAAATGTGCCTAAGATGCACCACTACATGGTAACTGACTCAGTTGATTCAAAAATTAGTTGCCATCCGTGGTGGTAGTTGTTGAAATTGCCATGACAATCATTCTCAAACAATTTGAAATGCACCTAAAAAAGTAGATTCAAACAAAACCAAACAGTAACATTGTCGTACCAATTACATGGCAACTGAAACAGTTGTTTCAAAAATTAGTTGCCATCAGAGGTGGTAGATATTGAAATTGACTTGACTTTCATTCTCATACAATCTGACATGCGCCTAAAATGCACCACTGACAAGGCAACTGACACAGTAATTTCAGAAATCAGTTGCCATGAGTGGTGGCAGTTGTTTCAAATTGTCATGGCAATCATTCTCAAAACACTGGAATGCGCCTGAAATAGATCTAGGTTTCGTCCACAACTAGCATAACATCAATTTCATCAACACAAACGCCTCGACACTGACGGCAATAGCATTTCAGGAGCAACATAATGAACTAAACAGCATCAACATCGCCATCCCAAAAAAGCAGTTGCGAGAGCACATGCGCTTGGGGATTCGGCGAGTCTCGCCGGCTTCACGGCGAGAGAGACAGCGGCGAGACCATAACAAGCTACCGTGCGAGGAGGGGTGAGCAAAACAACCGACTCCTCGCCGGCGGCAACACATGCTCACCGCGAAAAACGCCGGGATCTCGAGAAATCCCGATGGGAAATCGAGCAAGCACAGAAAGGGGATATGAATCATGGGGGAATGGGTGTGACCACGGCGGAAGGCTTACCTTCGGCCTGCAGCTGCTCCGGCGACGACGTCCCCACCCGGTGAATCCCAACAACCGCCGCGAATGCCGTCGACTATTCCGCCACCGCTGCCGCCTTCTCCTCTCGACTCCTCCCGAATCGATTGGAACCGCTGCAGAATGGGTGCGTTGGGGAGTAAATAGGGAGGGAGCGAGAGATCACCAGTGCGGGGAGGGGTGAGTGGCGAGTCGTGCAATATGGCAACCACGCGTTCGAGATCGTGTGCGGGCGAGATGGCAGTTCCACCGCACGCACTGACTATGAAAACCGTCGTCGTCGGGGCAAAACATTGTGCGGGCGAAGTGGCATACACGCCACACACTTCGCTAGTCCTACGTGGCAGTCCGGAATCCCAACATCGTGTCAAGATTCGTGCGAAATGCAGTGGACGGCGATAAGCGCGTGTGGTCGAATTGACGCTATGCCACACGTGTGGGCGTTAACATTTCCGAATTTGTTTTATTTATTTATTGAAGAAGGCTGTCCTATTATTTCTATTTCCAGAGTCACAACTCTCGCCATTATGTTCCAAAAAACATAAAGCCAGATTGATCAAAAGACTACCTAATGCAAACATCATCAAAAAGTCTGAAATAAATTCAGAAAATAATTTGCGTTCACCTATTTTAATGTGTGTTGTTTGTATCATGTTGTACTTGTCAAGAAACATGCATGGAATGTTTCTCTTAACAATACTAAAACAACAGCAGCAAGGGAACCAAGCAGGCAGACTGGGTGGTTGCAGTCTGGATCGCAAGTAGCATCACTCCAGCTGCTTGTCCCGGATGAGCCTAGAGAGAGCAGTGCTACGTGGACGACAAATATTTGGACGATCTGTGGACGATGGTTACATCCAACGGTAGAACCTTGTCCAACGCCGAACAACAGCCGCTGGATTCTTTAGTCGTGCACACATCGTCCATTGTTTGTCGTGTGTAGAGCAATTTCGGCCTAGAGAAGAAGAACATGATCGGGAAGGGGGGAGGAAGCAATCACACTGTTTGTTTTGTATGTTCACAATCGTTAGAATGTCTGAGAGGGGGAGTAGGGGTGGGGAATTCAACCTGAAAATAGAATGAAAACACCCGGATTTTTTTTGTGCCAAGTCTGGACTGAGTACACAAGAAAGACACGTACGTGTCAACACATGACTGGAGTAAAATACGACCTAAATCGAACTGAAAATCAGGCGTATGATAATTGGGCAGTCCCATTTATGTAGATTATCTGCATCTATATATATTTGGAATGCATTGAAGTACATTCAATTGAACTGGATCATAGTTTTAATTATAACCCCCGTCCCAAATTTATCTAAGAAAAATAATTTCTGTAAGATTTATCTAAGAAAAATAATTCGGAATGTAGGCAAATCATATAAAGACACGTATATATTAGAATTCAACATATATACGATTCAAATATCTCTACTATCTAAAAGAAACGTAAGGTTCCGTTTCCCCTCTTACGTCCCCCACCCTTCATCCATCCTTCTCTCATATGACCCCCACCGCACCACCGATTTTCTTTCCTCCCTCCACCGGTTTTCTTCCAGCTGGTTCCCTATTTGCCGGTTTTATTCCCATCTGGCTGGACGGACCCACTATATTTTTGGCAACCAAATAATTCATGTATGGTAACCAATCTTTTGTTTGGTAATACAAACGCGATCAGTACATGTATGGTAATGAATATCCTATTTGGTAATGCAATAAACTCAATATAAGTTTTGTCCGAAGTCAAAGTATCTCTACTTTGACTAAATTTATAAAAAAAGCATCAACATTCACAATGCCAAATCTATATTGTTAGATTCATTATAAAATGTAGTTTCATAGTATATATATTTGGTGTCGTAGATGTTGATACTTTTTAATATAAATTTCGTCAAACTTTGCTAAGTTTGACTTGACACAAACCTAATATGCGGAGTAAAAAGGACCGGAGGGAGTACTATGGAAGATAATCGCGGAGACTGCGCTTGGCATGCATGAAGAAATTGTCGAGATCCGCGGAAAAGAAGGAAAGAAATCTCTAGCAGGCTGCTCGCACTCCCCCATCAATGGCCCTGCACATGCACTCTCGATTCCGATTTTCTGAACGTGATTCATATATCTCTTTCTTATCCTTATGGCTGATCGTTGTGGGCACGTTTCATCTGTAGACGCGGGCGACTGCGGCAGCCGGGACGGGCTCACCGGTGTAGCGCACCTCAAGACCGTCCTTCCCAAGATGCTGCGCCACGGCCGCCCGACATGTCCATAGCACCCGCTGAGGTGAGCTCCTTGCATTCGCGTACGTCATTAGCAACCAGCACATCAGCTTTCTAATTGCGCTTATGCGTGGTAACAAAGTAGAGAGATTATCAATAAAAAGGCGGCAGCAGCAGCTACTGCTGCAAGAGCAAGGCAGGACAGCGAGAGCATGTGACTCCAATTAGAGATTCAGATAATAACATTCCTGCGGTAGTCGACAATGCTTATCTTCTCATATCATGCTGATGTTGCACATGAGAAATTATAAAGGGGAAGCACAGATTCAGGTGGTGAAACAGTTAACCAAGCTCAAGACATTCAATGATTCAAGGCATGCTCTAATGTCCAGATTTCCATACATTCCAGTATGTTGATATATGTTAATGTATAACTTGTAAAATGTGATCATGTGCCATGGGCTGATGGGATTTCATCTCTAGAGACTCAATCGTCATGGAAAAGCGAGGTGACATGGGTGGAAGCTGGACCACATAACATCATGTTGTACTACTCTGTATTTAGAGTGATCATTGCATGCATCTTTCATTGTTTTTGTAAATAAGAAATTTTATATGCCGTCTCCTGTGCAGGCAACAACCGTTTCACTTGCAAATTAGACATACAATACACTTCATCTCCCAAGCGAGGTAGACGACAATATGATTATGTATGTGCCGGTGTGTAGCAATTATTCCCTCTGTAACGTAACAGAAGACATTTTTTGACATTGTCATAGTGTCAAAAAATATCTTGCTATAGAAGTAGCAGAACTCAATCTTGGGGTTTCATTGCCCGTTCATATTCTGTCCATATACAAATGGGACCCAAGAATGCATTACATCTTATATTTGCTTTCTAGCTAAATGTTTATGAACAAGACATGATTCGGCAAGATGTGCATGAGAATTATAAAGCTATATATTTGCCATGATTGTACGAAACTATCATAATATTTGTGCCCCGTTGTAACGCACGGGCAATTACCTAGTCTATGAAAAAAGCTGATGGGGCCAGCGCAGTACGTAGCGCAATATGTTTGGTCAGAACGCCCTTCTCCTATCTATATCTACTACTCCCTCCTCCCATGATATAGTACTTAAGGATTCCAGTCCCAACTGATGACGCATGTAGACCGTCCAGCATGCAGGTAAACACTCAACGGTTCCTTGGTCTCGATGTACCCAAAAGTTCGACGATCTTCGTCTGCCATATTGATACGTGCCACCACCGTCCCCAGGTTCCTCTCGCCGAGCTCCACCACTCCGCGCTTCGCCTCCGCGATGTCATCGCTCGGTGTGTGCCTACACAAGACAGATCCTTGTTTTCCGCACTGCCACCACCCCCATGTCAGGACATGACCACCATGGACGAAGGTTGGCCGCGTGAGATGCCGTAGCATGCTGCTCATCTGCACGATGTACCATCGGCTCCACTTGATATGGTGTCCCCTCGTCGTGCCCTCCATGACCCACACCTCCGTCTTCAACGATGAGACGCGGCGAACGACCATGCCCAGCCTCCCCTGCACTTCTGCGAGGTGCCAACTGCTGCGGTCTTTGGAGCTGGACAGCACGGACGGCAGTGGCATAACGGACGTGACGTATTCGTCCTCGAGGTCAAACGACGTGACCTTCGATGTCCCCTCTGGTGTGGCCCAATACGTGGCGGTGGCGGAGGCGGCGTCGACGCTGACAACGCCATGGCCGGGGTCGCATCTTGTGGCGGGGCCGACCGGAATGGCCCGCCACGACGGCTCACCCAGCGTGAACACGTGCACCGCGTCGAACACGAACCGGTCTACCTGGCACGGGACGTGCACGATCTTATACCGCTCCGTGGTCTGGAGGTACACGAAGCTGTACTCCTGGTGCCAGAGGTTAGTACTGTTGGAGCCTATGTCCTGCTCATTGGTGACGGTGCACGGTGGTGGCATGGGCAGCGGCGGGATGGTCAGAGCCTCGCCGGTGATAGGGTTGGCCACGGTGATGGCGCCGCCCGGCTCCCGGCCGTCGCAGAGGCAGACGAGGCCGTTGCAGGTGCCGACCACGCTCATGGCCAGGTAGCGGCGTGCCGTGTGGAAATTGGCCCACAGCTCTCTGACCGATCCCGGAGCTGATAGGTCGTCGATGATGTACGCAGAGCCCGTGGCGACGACCAGTGTCTTGGCGCGGCTCCGCATGTCCGTGGGCGTGCGCCTGTCGACGACGTGGCGCCAGTGCCGGCAGACGAGCCGGAGCCGGCGGCGGGATTTGAGCGGGAGGCGCCCCAGGATATTCACCAGCACGTCCGAGGCGAAGTCCCTGTAGATGCGCTGAGGATTCATCGCTGCTGCAACCTCGCAACGTCGTCCCTCTGAAATGGGAGGATATATAGATCGATGGTGTAGCTGCTGCAGCCTTCGCAACATTGTCGTCGGACACGTACTGCTAGCTGGTTTTGGCTTTGCTTTCCTTGAGACCAGATGTAAATCTTACTCAGGTTTATTTGCTGCGAAACTGCCTTGCGTACGATATTTTCCCTAGACGATTTTGTATGACAAAACACAGGCCCGTTCTCAAGGTTTGGGCCCACTACACCAGAACAGTCTGCTCGTACGCAAAATCATATGAAGTTTGATGGTACGTATAGCAGCGCTCTATTTGCTGTGACCTAACGATTTCGGGTCGGGCACGGCACTGGTAGTCTTTCACCGGCTCTTTTCGTCAGACCATCTGTCCTACTACATCATCGATTTATTAAAAAAAAACGTTAGTTTTTGTGAGAAAACAAAATGTGTGGTTATCGACTGGATGTCCATCCCATTGTGAGGGTAAATTCTGTCATAAACAAACCCGTGGTACGTCACCCTCTTCAAATTATCAATGTACCAAGGCATTTGAGTATAAACACCTTTTTGTTTTTTTATTACATATATGCACTCTTTATTTTTGCGAGAGAAATTTTCAATCTATTCATCAACCCAGGTCCGTGGACCACCTAGCGACGACTACAAGCACTGAAGCGAGCCGAAGACGTGTCGCCGTCATCGTCCCTCCATCACCGGAGTTGAGCAAATCTTTTGTAGCAGACAGTCGGGAAGTCATCGTGCTAAGGCCCCAAAGGACTAGCGCACCGGAGCAGCAATCATCGTCAATGAAGAGAGTTGTAGATTGAAAGATCAAACCTCTAACCGCATGAACGAAGAAGAAAAAATCCTTACTATTCATCAATCATGGCAGCTGAGAACCCTAAATGTAATAAAAATTACAACCAGATCTGTGGACAACCTAGCGACGACTACAAGAACAGGAGCGAGCTGAAGGCAAACCGTCCCGTCGCCGGCACCACCTTGTGGTGAGCCTCTTGTTCATGAAATTTTATATAAAAAATTGATGTTTCTGTGATTTGGATATATAGTTACTCGTATAATAATTATCTTACCCGTACGTTGTTTGTATACATAGTGCCATGGTTTTGATATCCGTCCCCGTCGGCCCTCGTCCTTGTTATGATTCGGATGTGGTATATTCTCTTTTAAAACTATTTGTTGCATTTCGTGTTTAGGACAAATTATGCCCATCAAGTTGACATAGATATTTTTGTCTAGGAGGTATGTGAACCGGAAATTCCAACCGACCCTATTGTCGAGAGGTTAAATTTAGTTGAAAGAGAAAACGAGTACTTGAAAGAAAAATTGAAAAGAATTGAGGGGAGAAGATGGAATTGGAGTTGCATGTTGCCGATGTCGTCGATGATCACAAGATCAAGATGGAGAAAATGCGCTTGAAGATTAGAAAGATTAGAAAATATGCCATCGATAGTGAGGCTTGGTATCATTATGCTGTTGGATCAATCGTTACCTTAGTTGCGATCTTGATCGCATTTGTTGTTGCATTTAAATGCTTTAGCTAGAGAGTTATTTGTTTGTTGCATTTAAGTGTTGTATGAACTTTATGTATGAACTTGTATTAATTTGGTCTATTCGGTGTTGTGTAATGAAGATGAGCCGGCAATGGATGTACGATGACCGATGCTCTCCCCAGTTCGTTGAGGGCGTGCATACTTTTCTGCTTGTGGCTGAGGCAAACAAGCGGGCGGATGGTTTTATGCCTTGTCCATGTGCTAGCTGTAAGAATGGTCGCAATTACTCTACGTCAAGAACCATTCACGTCCACCTGTTTGAGTCCGGTTTCATGCCCCACTATAATGTTTGGACCAAGCACGGAGAAAGATGGGTTATGATGGAAGACAATGAAGAAGAAGAGGACGACGACAGTTATCCTGGCCATGGGTTCCCTGAATACGATGATACAACAATGGGGGAAGAAGCTGGGCCGGCAATGCGGGAAGAAGCTGAAGAAGAGGCATCAGATGAGCCCGTTGATGATCTAGGTCGGGCCATTGCCGATGCAAAGAGAAACTGCGCAATTGATTTGGAGAAGAAGAAGTTGCAGCGCATGTTAGAGGATCACAAAAAATTGTTGTACCCGAATTGCGTAGGTGACAAGAAAAAGCTGGGCACCACACTGGCATTGCTGCAATGGAAGGCAGAGAATGGTGTATCTGACAAGGGATTTGGAAAGTTGCTGGTAATGATAAAGGATATGCTTCCAAAGGACAACGAATTGCCCGAGAGTGCGTCTGAAGTTAAAGAAGGCTGTCTGCCCTCTAGGGTTAGAGGTGCAGAAGATACATGCATGCCCTAATGATTGCATCCTCTACCGCGGTGAGTACGAGGATTTGAACGCTTGCCGGTATGTGGTGCATTGCGCTATAAGATCAGCGCGATGAGCATGGTGATGTCGAGGCGAGCGCCCAGGAAGAAGATTCCTGCCAAGGTGATGTGGTATTCTCCTATAATACCACGGTTGAAACGTTTGTTCCAAAACAAAGAGCATGCCAAGGCGATGCAATGGCACAGAGAAGACCGTAAGAAAGACGGAAAGTTGAGAGTACCAGCTGATGGGTCGCAGTGGAGAAAAATCGAAAGAAAGTGCGGGAAGGAGTTTGCAGATGACGCAAGGAGCGTATGGTTTGGTCTAAGCGCAGATGGCATTAATCCTTTTGGGGAGCAGAGCAGCAACCATAGCACCTGGCCTGTGACTCTATGTTTGTATAACCTTCCTCCTTGGTTGTGCATGAAGCGGAAGTTCATTATGATGCCAGTGCTCATCCAAGGCCCTAAGCAACCCGGGAACGACATTGATGTGTACCTAAGGCCATTAGTTGAAGAACTCTTACAACTGTGGAATGGAACAGGTGTACGTGCGTGGGATGAGCACATGGGGGAAGAATTTGACCTAAAGGTGTTGCTGTTCGTGACCATCAATGATTGGCCTGCTCTCAGTAACCTTTCAGGACAGACAAACAAGGGATACCGCGGATGCACGCACTGTTTGGATGATACCGACAATATATATTTGAATAGTTGTATGAAGAATGTGTACCTGAGACATCGTCGATTTCTTCCGAGCAGGCATCCCGTAAGAAAGAAAGGCAAGCATTTCAAAGGTGAGGCGGATCACCGGACGAAGCCTCGCCTCCGTACTGGTGCTGATGTACATGATATGGTCAAGGATTTGAAGGTGATATTTGGAAAGGGTCCTGGCGGACAACCTGTTCCAAAGGACGCTGACGGACGCGCACCCATGTGGAAGAAGAAATCTATATTTTGGGACCTGCCATATTGGAAAGACCTAGAGGTCCGCTCCGCAATCGACGTGATGCACGTGACGAAGAATCTTTGCGTGACCCTGC
The DNA here is from genome assembly GCA_021605205.1 of Aegilops longissima. Taxonomy (NCBI): domain Eukaryota; kingdom Viridiplantae; phylum Streptophyta; class Magnoliopsida; order Poales; family Poaceae; genus Aegilops; species Aegilops longissima. The sequence continues at coordinate 121,819,619 of CM038682.1, forward strand.
TTGGCTTCTTGGGCGTGTATGGGAAGACAAAAGATACACCGAGGCACGGAGGACCAGCAACCTATGCACGGAGAAGACGGCATATATCGAGGTCATGCAAGCTACGCCTACAAAAGAAGAGAAGGAAATCTTCTTTGAATGCCTGCTCAGATTAAGGTACCGTCGGCTTCTCGTCGAATATAAAGGAATAATAAACATGGCAGAGAAAAGTTCCGAACCTAAAGTCTCATGACTACCACGTGATTATGACGCAATCGCTTCCGGTTGCATTGAGGGGCTTCTACCGAAAACGCTCGATTAGCCATTGTGAAGCTATGTGCATTTCTCAATGCAATCTCTCGAAGGTAATCGCTCCGAAATCATACCAAGGTTACAGAATGATTTGGTGCAATGTCTTGTCGGTTTCGAGTTGGTGTTCCCACCATCCTTCGTCAACATCATGACGCACGCCCTAGTTCACCTATGCGAAGAGATTAACGTTTTGGGTCCTGTATTTCTACACAATATGTTCCCTTTGAGAGGTTCATGGGAGTCTTAAAGAAATATGTTCATAACCGTGCTAGGCCGAAGGAAGCATCTCCAAGGGCCATCAAAATGAGGAGGTCATTGAGTTTTGTATTGACTTTATTCGACTTTAAGCCGATTGGTGTTCCTGAATCGCGGCATAAGGGCAGACTGGATGGAAAAGGCACGCTAGAGGGGAACAAATAATATGTATGGACGGACATTCTCTCTTTGAAGCACACTACACAGTTCTACAGAATTCGCCTTGGTGGCTCCAGATATGGATGAACACAAGAATTTGCTACGCCCAAACACCCGGAGCGGTCTCGATGACCGGATTACACGTGAACAAACCAGGAGTTTCGCCACTGGTTGCAGACATGTACCATGCATGACACCTCTATTGAAGATGACATGTACTTGCTGTCCCAGTTACCATCTTCGAATATAATGACTTTCAAAGGGTACAAGATAAATGGTAATACATTTTACACGATCGCCCAAGATAAGAAGAACACCAACCAAAACAGTGGTGTCCTCTTTGATGCGAAACCAAGACGGAAAGGAAACATATTATGGTTATATACAGGACATATGGGAACTTGACTATCGACGTGGTTTAAAGGTCCCTTTGTTTGGTGCAAATGGGTCAATATGACACGAGGCGGGTAACGGAAGACCCGCGAGACGGAATGACAACAGTGGATCTCAACAATCTTATGTGATGCAGACGAACCATTCGTCCTAGCCAATGATGTGGCACAGTTTTTCTATGTGAAGGACATGTCTACCAAGCCAAGAAAAAGAAAAGATAAGGAAGTTAATGCATCGTACGATGAGCCAAAGCGGCACATAGTTCTTTTCGGGAAGAGAAACATCATGGGAGTGGATGACAAGACAGACAAGTCAGAAGATTATGAAAAGTTTGATGAAATTTCTCCATTCACAGTGAATATTGACCCGAGCATCCCGTTAAATGATGAAGATTTTCCATGGTTACGGCAAGCAAAGGGACACACGCTGAAGAAAAAGTTTCACACCCAAAAATCTGGGATGTGATCGGCTTCACTATCATCACTTTCTTCTGTGTTTCACACCCAGAGGGGAATCTCTGTAATAGTTAGGGTAGTTATGTGTTTTGGCATTTGAAACGCAAAGAAATTTTATGTGCAAACAAATTCTTTCATGCCTTTACTGATTTTTAAAGTTAAATTATTCACAAACTAGTGATTCACACTAATTTCAAATAATTCAAAATTTTAACTATTCAAATTTGAAAACTACACTAACAGAATGTTTGTAATTTTTTGTACCTAAAGCAAAAATATTCACAAAGAAACTCTAAATACACAAAAAAAAACAACACAAAAATAAATAAAGCAAAAAAAAAGCCCGCCTACTAGGCCGTAGTGTTGGGGAACGTAGTAATTTCAAAAATTTTCCTACGATCACGCAAGATCATCGTGATGGCATAGCAACGAGAGGGAAGAGTGTCCGCCCACGCACTCGTGAGACCGAAAGCGAAGCGTTATAACAACGCTGTTGATGTAGTCGACGTCTCCACGATCCGACCGATCCAAGCACCGAACGACGGCACCTCCGAAGTTCTCGCACACGCTCAGCTCGATGACGATCCCGGACTCCGATCCAGCAAAGTGTCGGGATGAGTTCCGTCAAGACGACGGCGCAGGACGGTGATGATGCTCCACCGACGCAGGGCTTCGCCTAAGCTCATGACGATATGACTTCTCCGCGCGAGCTTCGCCTAAGCTCCGCGACGATATGACCGAAGTGGAATATGGTGGAAGGGGCACCGCACACGGCTAAGGAAAGATCCGTAGATCAACTTGTGTGTCTGGGGTGCCCCTGCCCCGTATATAAAGGAGACAAGGGGAGGTGGCGGCCCTAAAGGAGGCGCGATTAAGGAGGAGTCCTACTCCCACCGAGTAGGACTCCCCCTTCCTAGTTGGACTAGGTTTGGAGGAGGAGAAGGGGAAGGCGCGCCCCTTCCTTGTCCTATTCGGACTAGAGGGGGGAAGCGCAGCCCACCTTGGGCTGCCCTTCCTCTTCTCCTATGGCCCATTAAGGCCCATTGACCTCCGGGGTTCCGTAACCTCCGGTATCTCGAAAATCCCGATTTCACCGGAACATTTCCGATGTCCAAATGTAGGCTTCCAATATATCAATCTTTATGTCTCGACCATTTCGAGACTCCTCGTCATGTCCGTGATCACATCCGGACTCAACAACCTTCGTGCATCAATACTTATAAACTCATTATGAACTGTCATCGAAACGTTAAGCGTGCGGACCCTACGGGTTCGAGAACTATGTAGACATGACCTAGAACCATTCTCGGTCAATAACCAATAGCGGAACCTGGATGCCCATATTGGTTCCTACATATTCTACAAAGATCTTTATCGGTCAAACCGCATAACGACATACGTTGTTCCCTTTGTCATCGGTATGTTACTTACCCGAGATTTGATCGTCGGTATCCAATACCTAGTTCAATCTCGTTACCGGTAAGTCTCTTTACTCGTTCCGTAATACATCATCTCACAACTAACTCATTAGTTGTAATGCTTGCAAGGCTTAGGTGATGTGTATTACCGAGAAGGCCTAGAGATACCTCTCCGACGATCGGAGTGACAAAACCTAATCTCAAATACGCCAACCCAACAAGTACCTTTGGTGACACCTGTAGTACTCCTTTATAATCACCCGATTACGTTGTGACGCTTGGTAGTACCAAAGTATTCCTCCGTAAACGGAGTTGCATAATCTCATAGTTACAGGAACATGTATGGGTCATGAAGAAAGCATTAACATACTAAACGATCAAGTGTTAAGCTAACGGAATGGGTCATGTCAATCAGATCATTCAACCAATGATGTGACCTTGTTAATCAAATAACAACTCCTTGTTCATGGTTAGGAAACATAACCATCTTTGATTAACAAGCTAGTCAAGTAGAGGCATACTAGTGACATACTGTTTGTCTATATATTCACACATGTATTATGTTTCCGGTTAATACAATTCTAGCATGAATAATAAACATTTATCATGATATAAGGAAATAAATAACAACTTTATTATTGCCTCTAGGGCATATTTCCTTCAGCCTCCCACTTGCACTAGAGTCAATAATCTAGATTACAAAGTAATGATCCTTACACCCATGGAGTCTTGGTGCTGATCATGTTTTGCTCGTGGAAGAGGCTTAGTCAACGGTCTGCAACATTCAGATCCGTATGTATTTTGCAAATCTCTATGTCTCCCACTTGGACTTGGTCCCAATGGAATTGAAGCGTCTCTTGATGTGCTTGGTCCTCTTGTGAAATCTGGATTCCTTTGCCAAGGCAATTGCACCAAGATTGTCACAGAAGATCTTCATCGGTCCCGATGCACTAGGTATGACACCTAGATCGGAAATGAACTCTTTCATCCAGACTCCTTCATTCGCTGCTTCCAAGCAGCTATGTACTCCGCTTCACATGTAGATCCTGCCACGACGCTTTGTTTAGAACTGCACCAACCGACAGCTCCACCGCTTAATAAAAACACGATCCGGTTTGCGATTTAGAATCGTCCGGATCAGTGTCAAAGCTTGCATCGACGTAACCATTTACGACTAGCTCTTTGTCACCTCCATATACGAGAAACATATCCTTAGTCCTTTTCGTATTTCAGGATGTTCTTGACCGCTGTCCGATGATCCACTCTGGATTACTTTGGTACCTTCCTGCCAAGCTTACAGCTAAGCATACGCCAGGCCTGGTACACAGCATTGCATACATGATAGAGCCTATCGCTGAAGCATAGGAACATCTTTCATTTCTCTCTATCTTCTGCTGTGGTCGGGCATTGAGTCGACTCAATCTTACACCTTGTAATACAGGTAAAAACCTTTCTTTGCCTGATCCATTTTGAACTTCTTCAAAACTTTATCAAGGTATGTGCTTTATGAAAGTCCAATTAAGCGCCTTGATCTATCTCTATAGATCTTGATGCCCAATATGTAAGCAGCTTCACCGAGGTCTTTCATTGAAAACTTTTATTCAAGTATCCTTTTATGCTATCCAGAAATTCTATATCATTTCCAATCAATAATATGTCGTCCACATATAATATTAGAAATGCTCTGAGCTCCCACTCACTTTCTTGTAAATACAGCTTCTCCAAAAGTCTGTACAAACCCATATGCTTTGATCACACTATCAAAACGTTTATTCCAACTCCGAGAGGCTTGCACCAGACCATAAATTGATCGTTGAGCTTGCACACTTTGTTAGCACCCTTTGGATCGACAAAACCTTCTGGTTGCATCATATACAACTCTTCTTCCGAAATCCATTCAGAATGCGGTTTTACATCCATTTGCCAAATTTCATAATTATAAAATGCGCAATTGCTAACATGATTCGGACAGACTTAAGCATCGCCACGGGTGAGAAAGTCTCATCGTAGTCAACCCCTTGAACTTGTCGAAAACCTTTTGCAACAAGTCGAGCTTTGTAGACAGTTATATTACCATCGGCGTCGGTCTTCTTCTTAAAGATCCATTTATTTTCAATGGCTTGCCGATCATCGGCAAGTCAACCAAAGTCCATACTTTGTTCTCATACATGGATCCCATCTCAGATTTCATGGCTTCCAGCCATTTTGCGAATCTGGGCTCACCATCGCTTCTTCATAGTTCGTAGGTTCGCCATGGTCAAGTAACATGACTTCCGAATAGGATTACCGTACCACTCTCGTGCGATTTTACTCTGGTTGACCCACGAGGTTCAGAGTAACTTGATCTCAAGCTTCATGATCATCATCATTAGTTTCCTCACTAATTGGTGTGGTTGTCACAGGAACCATTTCTTGTGATGAACTACTTTCCAATAAGGGAGTAGATACAGTTATCTCATCAAGTTCTACTTTCCTCCCACTCACTTCTTTCGAGAGAAACTCCTTCTCTAGAAAGGATCCGAATTTAGCAACGAAAATCTTGCCTTCAGATCTGTGATAGAAGGTGTACCCAACAGTCTCCTTTGGGTATCCTATGAAGACACATTTTTCCGATTTGGGTTCGAGCTTATCTGGTTGAAGTTTCTTCACATAAGCATCGCAGCCCCAAACTTTAAGAAACGACAACTTTGGTTTCTTGCCAAACCATAGTTCATAAGGCGTCGTCTCAACGGATTTTGACGGTGTCCTATTCAACGTGAATGCGGCCGTCTCTAAAGCATAACCCCAAAACGATAGTGGTAAATCGGAAATAGACATCATAGATAGCACCATATCTAGTAAAGTACGACACGACGCTCGACACACCATTTCTCCGTGGTGTTCCGGGTGGCGTGAGTTGCTAAACTATTCCACAATTTTTCAAATGTAAACCAAACTCAGAACTCAAATATTCTCCTCCACGATCAGATCGTAGAAATTTAATTTTCTTGTTACGATGATTTTCCACTTCACTCTGAAATTCTTTGAACTTTTCAAATGTTTCAGATTTGTGTTTCATTAAGTAGATATACCCATATCTGCTCAAATCATCTGTGAAGGTGAGAAAATAACGATACCGCGCAAGTGCCTCAACATTCATTGGACCACAAACATCGGTATGTATGATTTCCAACAAATCAGTTGCACGCCCATAGTTCCGGAGAACGGCGTTTTGTCATCTTGCCCATGAGGCACGGTTCGCAAGTACCAAGTGATTCATAATCAAGTGATTCCGTAAGTCCATCAAGATGGAGTTTCTTCATGCGTTTTACATCGATATGACCTAAACGGCAGTGCCACAAATAAGTTGCACTATCATTATCAACTCTGATCTTTTGGCTTCAACATTATGAATATGTGTATCACTACTGTCGAGATTCAACAAGAATAGACCATTCTTCAAGGGTGCATGACCATAAAAGATATTATTCATATAAATAGAACAACCATTATTCTCTGATTTAAATGAATAACCGCCTCGCAATAAACAAGATCCAGATATAATGTTCATGCTCAACGCGGCACCAAATAACAATTATTTAGGTCTAAAACTAATCCCAAGGTAGATGTAGAGATAACGTGCCGACCGCGATCACATTGACTTTGGAACCATTTCCACGCCGCATCGTCACCTCGCCCTTTGCCGCTGCTCGTTTATTCCGTAGTCCCTGCTTTGAGTTGCAAATATTAGCAACGAACCAAGATCAAATACCCAGTGCTACTACGAGCTCTAGTAAGGTACACATCAATAACATGTATATCATATATACCTTTGTTCACCTTGCCATCCTTTTATCCGCCAAATACTTGGGGCAGTTCCGCTTCGGTGTCCGGTCTGCTTGCAGTAAAAACACTCAGTTTCAGTGCTTAGGTCCAGACTTGGGTTTCTTCTCTTGATCAGCAACTTTCTTGCTGTTCTTTTGAAGTTTCCTTCTTCTTCCCTTTGCCCTTTTTCTTGAAACTAGTGGTCTTGTTGACCATCAACACTTGATGCTCTTTCTTGATTTCTACCTCCGCGGCTTTTAGCATCGCTAAGAGCTCAGGAATTGTCTTAGTCATCCCTTGCATATTATAGTTCATCACGAAGCTCTTGTAGCTTGGTGGCAGTGATTGGAGAATTTCATCAATGACACTATCATCCGGAAGATTAACTCCCAGCTGAATTAAGTGATTGTTATACCCGGACATTTTGAGTATGTGCTCACCGATGTAACTATTCTCCTCCATCTTGCAGCTATAGAACTTATTGGAGACTTCATATCTCTCAATCCGGCATTTGCTTGAAATATTAACTTCAACTCCTGGAACATCTCATATGCTCCATGACGCTCAAAACGTCGTTGAAGACCCGGTTCTAAGCCGTAAAGCATGGCACACTGAACTATAGAGTAGTCATCAGCTCTGCTTGCTGACGCTCATAACTTCTCGCTCAAGATCTGCGCAGCAGCTCGTCACCCAGCGGTGCTTCGGGGCGTAATTTTTACGTGCAGCAATGAGGATAATCTCAAGTTACGGACCCAGTCCGTAATTGCTACCATCATCTTTCAACTTTGCTTTCTCAAGGAACGCATTAAAATTTAACGGAACAACAGCACGAGCCATCTATCTACAGTAAACATAGACAAGCAAAACACTATCAGGTACTAAGTTCATGATAAATTTTAAGTTCAATTAATCATAAAAAAAACTCCCACTTAGACAGACATCTCTCTAGTCATCTAAGTGATCACGTGATCCATTTAACTAAACCGTGTCCGATCATCACGTGAGACGGAATAGTTTCAACGGTGAACATCACTATGTTGATCATATCTATTATATGATTCACGCTCGACCTTCGGTCTCCGTGTTCCGAGGCCATATCTGTTATATGCTAGGCTCGTCAAGTTTAACCTGAGTATTCCACGTGTGCAACTGTTTTGCACCCGTTGTAGATGGACGAGAACTTATCACACCCGATCATCACGTGGTGTCCGGGTACTACGAACTTTGGCAACGGTGCATACTCAGGAGAACACTTCTTGATAATTTTAGTGAGAGATCATCTTATAATGCTACCGTCAATCAAAGCAAGATAAGATGCATAAAGGATAAACATCACATGCAATCAATATAAGTGATATGATATGGTCATCATCATCTTGTGCTTGTGATCTCCATCGCCAAGCACCGCCATGATCACCATCGCCACCGGCGCGACACCTTGATCTCCATCGTAGCATCGTTGTCGTCTCGCCAACTATTGCTTCTACGACTATCGCTACTCCTTAGTGATAAAGTAAAGCAATTACATGGCGTTGCATTTCATACAATAAAGCGACAACCATATGGCTCCTGCCGATTGCCGATAACTTGGTTACAAAACATGATCATCTCATACAATAAAATATAGCATCACGCCTTGACCATATCACATCACAACATGCCCTGCAAAAACAAGTTAGACGTCCTCTACTTTGTTGTTGCAAGTTTTACGTGGCTGCTACGGGCTGAGCAAGAACCGTTCTTACCTACGCATCAAAACCACAACGATATTTCGTCAAATAGACTCCGTTTAACCTTCTCAAGGACCGGGCGAGCCACACTCGGTTCAACTAAAGTGAGAGACAGACACCGCGGTCACCTTTAAGCAACGAGTGCTCGGAGCGGTGAAACCAGTCTCGCGAAGCGTGACGCGTAATGTCGGTCCGGGCCGCTTCATCTCACAATACCGCTGAACCAAAGTATGACATGCTGGTAGGCAGTATGACTTGTATCGCCCACAACTCACTTGTGTTCTACTCGTGCATATGACATCAACGCATAAAACCAGGCTCGGATGCCACTGTTGGGGAACGAGTAATTTCAAAAATTTCCTACGATCACGCAAGATCATCGTGATGGCATAGCAACGAGAGGGAAGAGTCGTCCGCCCACGCTCGTGAGACCGAAAGCGAAGCGTTATAACAACGCTGTTGATGTAGTCGACGTCTCCACGATCCGACCGATCCAAGCACCGAACGACGGCACCTCCGAGTTCTGCACACGCTCAGCTCGATGACGATCCCGGACTCCGATCCAGCAAAGTGTCGGGATGAGTTCCACAAGACGACGGCATGGTGACGGTGATGATGCTCCACCGACGAGGGCTTCGCCTAAGGTCCGCGACGATATGACTTCTCTCCAGCAGAGCCGCTTAAGCTCCGACGATATGACGAAGTGGAATATGGTGGAAGGGGCACCGCACACGGCTAAGGAAAGATCCGTGAGATCAACTTGTGTGTCTTGGGGTGCCCCTGCCCCGTATATAAAGGAGACAAGGGGAGGTGGCGGCCCTAAAGGAGGCGCGCTAAGGAGGAGTCCTACTCCCACCGGAGTAGGACTCCCCCTTCCTAGTTGGACTAGGTTTGGAGGAGGAGAAGGGGAAGGCGCGCCCCTTCCTTGTCCTATTCGGACTAGAGGGGAGGGGGCGCAGCCCACCTTGGGCTGCCCTTCCTCTTCTCCTATGGCCCATTAAGGCCCATTGACCTCCCGGGGTTCCGTAACCTCCGGTACTCCGTAAAATCCCGATTTCACCCGAACATTTCCGATGTCCAAATGTAGGCTTCCAATATATCAATCTTTATGTCTCGACCATTTCGAGACTCCTCGTCATGTCCGTGATCACATTCGGGACTCAACAACCTTCGTGCATCAATACTTATAAACTCATTATGAACTGTCATCGAAACGTTAAGCGTGCGGACCCTACGGGTTCGAGAACTATGTAGACATGACCTAGAACCATTCTCGGTCAATAACCAATAGCGGAACCTGGATGCCCATATTGGTTCCTACATATTCTACGAAGATCTTTATCGGTCAAACCGCATAACGACATACGTTGTTCCTTTGTCATCGGTATGTTACTTACCCGAGATTTGATCGTCGGTATCCAATACCTAGTTCAATCTCGTTATCGTAAGTCTCTTTACTCGTTCCGTAATACATCATCTCACAACTAACTCATTAGTTGTAATGCTTGCAAGGCTTAGGTGATGTGTATTACCGAGAAGGCCTAGAGATACCTCTCCGACGATCGGAGTGACAAAACCTAATCTCAAATACGCCAACCCAACAAGTACCTTTGGTGACACCTGTAGTACTCCTTTATAATCACCCGATTACGTTGTGACGCTTGGTAGTACCAAAGTATTCCTCCGTAAACGGAGTTGCATAATCTCATAGTTACAGGAACATGTATGGGTCATGAAGAAAGCATTAACATACTAAACGATCAAGTGTTAAGCTAACGGAATGGGTCATGTCAATCAGATCATTCAACCAATGATGCGACCTTGTTAATCAAATAACAACTCCTTGTTCATGGTTAGGAAACATAACCATCTTTGATTAACAAGCTAGTCAAGTAGAGGCATACTAGTGACATACTGTTTGTCTATATATTCACACATGTATTATGTTTCCGGTTAATACAATTCTAGCATGAATAATAAACATTTATCATGATATAAGGAAATAAATAACAACTTTATTATTGCCTCTAGGGCATATTTCCTTCACGTAGCGGCCTGCATACGACTAGAAACCCAACCTGTGTTGGGCCAGGATGCAGGCCCGCAAAGGCCAAGTGGGCCAACAGGGCAGCAAAGAACACGTAGGCCCAGTAGGCCTGCTTTGGAGAGGAGCTCGAGAGAGCGACCGCACGGGGGTTTATAAACCAGTGCGGTCGCCCCTCGGCTAGCGAGGTGGGACTAAACTTGCCGCACCGCACCTACGCCAGCGCACACCCTTTAGTACCGGGTGGTGGCACAAACCGGTACTAAAGGGGGGGCCTTTAGTACCGGTTTCTTCTACCACCCGGTACTAAAGGGGGTCGCTTCCCGCTGCTTGGGCTGGCCAAAACAGACTTTTAGTACCGGTTGGTGGCTCCAACCGGTACTAAAGGTGCCTTCTATATATACAACACTTCGAAAAATTTCATTCTCCCTCTGTTTTTTCCTCTGTTTCCCCATTGAACCGCCCGCCCCGATAGATCGACGCCATCACCGACCCCGTCGCCGTCGCCGCCCCCGTCCCGTCGCCGCGCCGTCCCGTCCCGTCGCCGCCCTCGTCTCCGCCGCCGCCCGGGCCCTTCCCGTCGCGACGTCCCTGCGTCGCCGCCCAGCACACACGCCCGCCCGTCGCTGCCCCGGCCGTCGCCTCGCCGTCGCCGTCGCCCGCTGTGAGCTCTCCCATCTAACCCCTCTCCCCGCCTCAAGGCCACCATGGCGCCGCCTCCCGAGCCCATACACACACACACAAGCATGATGAACACACACACATACACGTATATATTTAATTAATTTAGATTTTGTATGTTTAATTAGTTTAGATTTTTAGATTATTGTTGTTTCACTAGTATATATGTATGAATGCATGTTAGATGGATATAATTAGTGTTTAATTAGTATAGAATTTTTATATAATGTTGTTTTTCTGTTTTTAATGGATGTATAGAAATTGTTTTTATGTTTTTAGTGTTAGATGCTTAATTAGTATGAAATAGTATATAGATTTTTGAAATAGTAGAAATGTTATAAATTTTAGTTATCAAAATCCAATAATTAAAAAATATTATTTTTATGGGCATATAGCTAGTATTTGTTATCGGCGATGCCCGCCCGCATCCTCGTCGTCGGCCGTCATGACGACGCCCAGCCGCCCATGTCCGGACTGGCTCCGCTGGTTGGCTTTGGGAGGTACTGCTCGAGAGGCGCGCCGCTTGATGAGGAACCGGCCCGGGTCCGTCGTCGACCCTGATCTCGTTTGGTGGCGTTCGCGTGGGCCAGTCTCGGTGCGGAGGGACCGGCCCGCCGGAGGAGGTACGTCGCCATGTCGGGGAGGAGGACGAGCACGCCCATTGCTACATGGTTGCGTTAGAGGGCGGCAGGTTCTCCAATACCGGCGGTATCTTGAGGATCTCACATCAGCTATGATCCTGTGAGGGTTCCTTCTCTTTGGGTGTCCAATACCATGACGCAGGAACCACGAGTGTCCTAGATTCTTACGTAGTATTCGATCTTTAATTAGCTAGCCAGTGATGTACTATTCAATATTATATATTATTCGAGACGATGTATTCGAGATTGTATCTATTATTCTAGACAAAGTCTTCTAGATTATATCTATTATTCGAGACGATGTAATTTGAATACTAAATTGTTTTATATTTCTTTTGAATTAGTTAAATAAAAGCTATGGCGCACAATACCGACAGAGAGGAGAACAGACCATGTTCGATATGATACATGAGCAGATGATAATCGAATGAAGAAGATTATGACGGCTCAATTTCTAAACAACACCGGAGAGGGTGATATGATATTCGATCGCGGCTAATCGAATTGATGAAGTCATGAAATACGATTATGACGATGACGAAGAACATGTTGATCCTGAAACAACAAAGACCGCGAGGTATATATATTTATATAAGCAGGTTTCGGTGATCATCACATGTTTTAAATGACTTGAAGATATATTAACGAATCGATCTTTGTTCTTTCAGCCATCCGGTCGAGCAAATCTTCGTGCAAAAGGACGAAACGAGGCCCGAACAAAAAGTTGAAGGAGGCGTAAAGTACAATATCGAGGCAGTCAGACCTAATGGAGAACCATTAGCGCCTAAGAAGATTGCGGACAAGTTCATTCGTCGGTGCGGAGTTCTTGTGAAGGACCAACTCCGATCTCCCTTCAAGAATGGAGAGAGCCAGCAAAAGACAAAGGACAAAAGGCAAAGAGGACGCTGCTCCACGTCCATATGTTACTTTTGTCGACAAGAATCAAAAAGATCTGCTTTGGGATACTCTCATGGAACATTTCATCCTACCGGATCATTTCACGAAGCAGATGTGCAGAAAGTCAAGGACGCTGCTCTTAGGAAGATGGCGGTTGCATTCAAGAACCACAAGAATCGTGAATGGGACAAGTACGTCAAGGAGGAAGGAAGACTCAGATTCGAGGGAACACTAGAGAACCAACGTGCTCATTGGGACGATTTCGTGAAATTCAAGGATTCAGAATTAGCTAAGGAACGGTCGAGAATAAACAAGAAGAATGCCGAAAAAAGGATAAGTTCCATAAGTGGGGCTGGTGGCTATCGCGGTTGCAATGCCTAAGTGGGATAAGTCTGAGAAAGAGATGGAGGATGCAGGTGTCACTCCGGTTACTAAGAGCTGGGCCCCCAGGTGCAGGACTTGGTTCTATGCGCATGGGGGGGAGTTGGACCAGAAGACAGGCAAAGTTTCGACGAAGGCATGTCTGAACGGAGCCGACGATGCGATACTTGTTGCAATAGAAGAGGCACGATCGGGGGTGTTCCAGCCCAACAGAGAGAATGACGAGCTTACGCGTGCCCTAGGAAATCCTGAACACCCGGGAAGAACATGAGGCAAGGGCGCTATTCCGTGGTATGAGGGGTTTTCAGACTGGAACAACGACTACAGAACCCATGCGAGAAAGAAGATTGCGGAGGAGAAGAAGAGGAAGATGGAGGAGGAGCAGAGGCGGGACTATGAACGCCTTCAAGGCCTAGAAGCAAGTCAAGCGGAATTGGCGGTCAAATTCCAGCGGCAGCAGGAGCAGATCGACTCACTTAGCCAGCAAAGGGGTCTCGGCAGCTGCAGCAGCTAGCGGATGATCCAGCATTGGATAGCACCGCCCATCCATGCAGAGAAGCAGCGTGGGTTCCGCCCAGACGACGCAATGCTGGTAGATACCCGTGCATGACATCACGGAGAACACTAGCTGCGAGCTACACGTCAAAATGAAGAACATATCCATGAAGGTGGCGGACGGAGAAGCTTTTCCAGTTACCCCAAAGCAACCTACCATTGCATCCCGATTCCAGAGGGCTATGCTCGTGTCATGGTTGACGAGGTGGTGCAGCCATATTCGGGCTAGAGCTTGACATTCACGGAGGTGAGGACGGCGCTTTCTCGGAGACGCCAACCATTGTATCATCCTATGGAAAAGGATTGCATCATCTTTGAAGGCCACCGACACGCGTCATCGACTCCTCGTCAAGTCCGCCACCGAGTCAGCAGTCTCCCGCTCCCGCAAGTCCACCAAGTCCGCAAAGTGTCGAGCCACTCCTCCAAGTCCGTCAAAGTGTCGAGCCCTCCTCCTCCTCCAAGTCCGCCACAGTGTCGACGCCCTCCTCCTCCAAGTCCAGCACAACCTCGTGCCACTCCTCCTCCAAGTCCGCACATCTTCAGCGGCCACTTCTCCTCGCCCAACTCAGCCCAGAAGCCGGCATCTCCGCCGCCAAGCAATCGCAGAAGAGACACCCTGCAGCTATGGTGCGAGCGGCACGAGTCGAGGTAGTACAGGAAGTACAGGCGGAGGCAAGCGATATAAATATGGTCCAAGCCTCACGCCTCTTCCGCAGAGGTCTTATGACAGGTCCGAGGAGGAAATCGCAGCCATATCAAGTCCGAGGTGGAAGCCCATTTTGCACGAAACCGCCACCGCCGCCAAGGGAGAAAGTGCCTAAGGAAACGATTGACCACTTCATTCAGATGGCTCAACCACCAGCTCCCAAGCCTGTTGACATAGACTATGAGCGCCACATCGGGAAGTTAAATCGAGCACGTCACGTAAGGAGGCGAGCTCGGGATCGAGCAAACAAGAAGCAGCTGTCAAAAATGCGGAAAACCATTCCCCACTGGGAGAACAGCGGCGAATCGATCCCTCGCTTGTTGTGCCAACAACACGTGATAAAGACGCGCTACCAATATTATTGTGGGCAAACAGTTTACGTTCCGAGGTGGGCAATGTGGTAATAACGGAGGACCATATAATGCAGGCTGAAGTTCTCAAAATCACTGTTGGACAACTCCTCGAGATCGAGCCCATGCACGTGCTTAGAGAGGATGAAATAAAACGGAAATATGTCCGGGCCAACCTTTGGTCCATCCAGACAAGGTCAAGAACCTCCCAACGAGAATGTATGAATTGCATCAATGGTACATGAACATTACCAAGATTTCCGATCGAGTGTCCTTCATGGTGAATGTCAAGGAGGAGCATTACTTCCATGAGAAAGCTTTGTCCGTTGAGTATTCTGAACTGTTTCAGTTATACAATCAAGACGCACTCGACAAATCTATAAATCGAGTTGCTATTGTCCGTAAGTGATTTCTTTCTCGTAATTTAAGTCTCAAGCTAGCTGTCTTGATCCTTTTGATCAATCATTACCTGTAATTATCCTCACTATATTCTTTTACGTGGTATTATATGCAGGATGAAGATATATGAAATGAGAAAAGGTGGACGCTTTGGCATCGGGTTCATTGACCCAAACACCGTTAATGAATACACATGGAATCTAAATCCACGTTATCAAAAGGACGTGAGGACAACATGCTAGAGTTCTTGAAGCGCCTCAAATACAATGAAGATATACTACTTCCTTACAACTTCCAATGAGTCACTTGTCTTGTACTACAAATTCTCTGTTTTTGCCTACTAGCTAGCTACATGCTTTTGTTTTACATATGCCCGCTTAATTAAGACATGCAAACGTGTGTGCATGCAGATATCACGGGTCTTGTGTATCATTAAAGTTGACTTGGAACAGTTGAAATCTGGACTCACTACTCACGTAAAAAACTGACTATAACATCTTGTTTGGGATAGTCAACAGGTAATTTCAATCATTATTAACTATATATCTCGGCCTATTTAGTTCGTCATTTTTCATGATATGAACTATTTAATAACCCCTTTATTCATTTTCTTTGTCGGCGGCAGGCTTGGGCAAGGTTCATCGGCGTGATCCGGGAGAATGGAAACACAAGCTTAAATGGTTTCACCCAAGGTAAGTAATTATAGTACTAGCTAGCTAGCTAGCTGCCATCTCTTTAATTATCATGCTTGATTAATTATTATCTGATCAAATTCCATTCTCGTAAAGGCCCTCAAGCGGTAGGGTCTGATCTGTGTGAATTCTGCGCTTTGCGAGAACATTCGCATGATGGCGTCCAAAGGAGCAGATCTCAAAGACAGGAATGGGTACGCTTGTCAAAACACTATTCACAATTTTATACCATTATCGATATCTAGTCACACAACTAATACACATGCATATTAATCTCCTTCTTAACAGTTCACAGAGGTGGGAGAAGCTCCTAGAAACGGAGCGCGTAGAAGCACTTCAAGAGGAAATAGCGGGATTTTGCTCGACCAGGTCATAAATCCGAAGGAGAATACTATTACCGCTATCGCTTCCATCGTGCTCAAGGCACCAATTAGGCTAATGCCACTGGCTCAAGGCAACATGCATATGTAGGAGGAATTGTATATAGCTATACATGTGTGTATGTGTGAATTAATTAATATGATGGTTTGTGAGACATTGATGATATATATATATATATATATATATATATATATATATATATATATATATATATATATATATATATATATATATATATATATGCATAACATGTACAATGTGTAGTATTGTAAAATACCAGCAAACGAAAAAGAATTAAATTGATAACACAAATTTAATTGAAAAATAAAAATAAAACAAAACCCACAAACATTTAGTACCGGTTGGTGTTACCAACGGTACTAAAACTCCTGACCCCGGAGCTGGCTCGTACACGTGGTTGGCCTTTAGCACCGGTTCGTGCTGAACCGGTACTAAAGGGGGGCCTTTAGTGACCACACTTTAGTGCGGTTGTGGAACCGCACTAAAAGGCCCTCTGAACAGTGCTATTGCCCGGTTCTGCACTAGTGGGGGATAAGACGTGGGTGACATTATTCCTACTGAGGAACATCGCCGCTGCCACACGGCCCCAACCAAGACGTTGAACCTAATAAAAAGGGGAACGGGGGGTCCATCCCGCCGGCGAGGGGCCGAGATCCTCCATACCTCCACGGCCCAAAGGACATTGGAGGTGGGGCGGATCGGCGGCGGAGCCGGCGGGAGGAGGAAGAAGACATTTCTTGAGGAGGAGGGAAGACAACCTCTTAAATATTTGGTTGAACAATCGCCTCCAAACTTTTTTCAAACTCATAAATTTTTTTCAAATTTGTGAACTTTCCTCAAAATCACGAACATTGTTCATATTCGTGAGCATTTTTAAAACTC
Organism: Aegilops longissima; assembly: GCA_021605205.1. NCBI lineage: Eukaryota > Viridiplantae > Streptophyta > Magnoliopsida > Poales > Poaceae > Aegilops > Aegilops longissima. The sequence continues at coordinate 121,836,754 of CM038682.1, forward strand.
ACAAACTCTTTTCAATTTCATGATTTTTTGTCAAATCAATGAGTGTTTGTCCAATCCGCATTTTCTTTTTCACTCATGAACTTTTCTCAGAGTATTTCTTTCAAATTCATAATCTGTTTTCAAATTTGTGAACCTTTTCAAATCTGGTTTGTTTTATGGTTTTAGTTAACTTGAAGGTTTCTGGTAATACAAATCGTAGGAAAGCCTTCTTCAATAAATAAATAAAATAAAGTAGCACAAAAAAATAGATGAGATTTAACTAAACTTTAAATTGATATCAGCAAAGGAGATTTTACATTTTTTGCCTTCTGTGTTTTTGTCCTTCTGTTTATTTGACAACTCAATTGATACCGATTGAGATTTATAACTAAACACTCAACTGAAAAATCAAACGTGTGGCCTAAAAAATGCATCTCCCTCTTCAAATATCAATGAGGAAGTGAAAGGATGGCAAGTTGTGTGGAAGGTCAATGCTACACGAAAGATGAAAATTGTTTTGTGGAGACTGGCACATGATTGCCTGCTTCCGTCGCAACATTTCGGATGCTGGAGAACGCTTCTTCTGCAACAGGGAGAAACGAGCTGATCACCTATTTCAGCTTTGCCAGTTTGCTTGTCATGTTTCGTGTGAGGTGAAGCATAGATATGCTTTCCATTTACACCGGAAAGAGCTTGTTCACACCAAGTAGTGGATCTTTGATTTTTTCAACAGGCGACTTCGCTAGAGTCACGGCTCTGGTGGTGACAATATGGCATATATCAGAGGCCCGAAATGATGCAAGAAATAACAGAGCCACGGTGAATCCTTCCAGAGTGGCTGATAAAGCAATGGCTTATGTCAACTTGATTGCGCAGAAATGTGGCAACACTGCCAACGTCTTGAGGCTTGATACCCCAGTGTCTCCGAGTAGATGGGTTCCGCCGCCGACAGATGCAATCGCGGGTGTGGATGCTACAGTTTTCATAGGCTCGAGGCAGATGGGAGTTGGGGTGGTGATCCTGAACGACATTGGCGTTTGCTTGCTGGCTTGCTGAGCCCATCGATGGGGTTACCATGCCTCAGCTTGCATAAGCATTGGCACTACGGCAGATGGTGGCTCTCACCTGCCAAGAGGGCTTTCAAAGGTTCATCTTTCAATCGGACTGCCTATCCCTTATTCATAGAACCAATTCTTCAATGATGGACCGGTTGCCGGGGGGACTCGTCATTGCATATATCACTAGTAGAAAAGGGGCCTATTGACCCGGTTGGTGAGGGCCTTTAGTCCCGGTTCATGAACCGGGACTAAAGGGTCGATACTAATCTACTGGCTCTTTAGTCCCGGTTCAATCCAGAACTGGACTGATGGGCCCCCACGTGGCCTGTCCGTGAGCCCGAGCGGGGAGGGCCTTTGGTCCCGGTTGGTGGCACCAACGGGACCAATAGGCATCCAGCGTCAACATTTCTATGGCTGTGGTTTTGTTTTTAAAAAGGAAGGGGGGTTGGGGGTTTTGGGGGTTAATTTAGGTGTTTCATATATTGTGCTATAGATAGCTAATTAATAGAGAAAAGTGTCCTCTCTTTTGTTCGTTCTTGGTCGACGCTTCGTACTATACATACATTATAGAGAGGACTAGCTAGACACGCTTAGCTAGCTAGTAATTAAGCAAACAGAAGATCGTCATGAACATATATGCATACAGAGAGAAGTGATATCGACCACCTCTCCTTCTCCGAGAGATTGGTCGAACAACAAGTTCTAAATATATCTATCCGACACTACCGCTACATATATACAATAATTATCTTTTACAATACGGACGCGTGGTCCACATAGTATTCTCCGTCTTCAGCGATCACGTGGTCAAAGAAAGAATGCCGCCAATTCCTCTTGAATTGCTCGCATGCGATCTGGTGCTAGGAGTTCATCCCGCACTACTAGAAAAACCCCTACTAATGGCGCACCTAGTATGGCTATTAATGGCGCATCTGTGGTGCGCCATTAACAGCACGCCATTAGTAATTTTTACTAATGGCGCACCACCTGGTGCACCATTAGTATCTGGTATACTAATGGCGCACGTGAAGTGCGCCATTAGTATAGGCCGAGTGCGCCATTAGTATGCCTCCGGGGCCATGTATACCAGTGCTTTGGCATACTAATGGCGCACCACCTCTGAATCGCCATTAGTAACGCGGCATACTAATGGCGCACTACCGATGATCGCCATTAGTATGCCTTTGTCATACTAATGGCGCCTTTATCATGTGATCGCCATTAGTATGAATATTAGGTTTTTTTATTTTTATTTTCTGTTTTTGCACAGGTTACAAAATGTATAATTTGACAAAATATAGACAGCACACATCAACAACAGATTCATCAAATACAATAGAAGATTAGTCTTTGAATACAATTCATCATATTAGTCTCGAATACAATTCATCATATTAGTCTCCGAATTGAAAAGACCGAACAAAGATAGAACATTATATTACAAGTCTCGAGACCGCGAGTAGCGAGTTTGTCTTCACATTACAAGTCGATATCGATCATCTAAACTACCATCACATAGAAAGAGCTGCGGTCATCACGATGAGCATCATCACGATGAAACTTCGTCTTCATCCGGTTCCTCAACGCTCCCTCCCTCTCCCGCTAGATAGCGGGCGTATCTAGATTCGGCCTCGGCCCTAGTGGTGTACCCTTTGTAACTGTTACCGCTGAATCGGTGAACCTGTCTCCGACACTCCTCCCGATCATCGTAGACTCGGGAACCTTACCCTTGTACCACGACATACGTCGGCATCGCTATGCACTAGCCAAGCAAGCGTTAGTACCAATTCACAGACAATACATAAGCAATATATAAGTATGCAGCAGAGCGATCGAAGAGAAAAGCAAGACATTAATAGCATCGATTACATCTAAGTTGAGCGACTCTCGAAACCAAAGAGACATACTACAAGTTCATTAAAGTTTAATTACAACATGAGCCAATCGATGTTTGAGAACTAGACAACTCGACTCAAGGGACGGGGCGTGGATGAAGCCGCCGTCTATCGTGGGAGTCATGAAAGAGCAGGCGTTGTCATCCTGCATTTGTAGCATTGTGTCGATGTCACTGTTGGATGGTTGATTTCGAGGTAGAACTGCCCGAGTGCGAAGGACATCTTGATGGATGATTTCCGCAAACTCCATTGGATGCGAAAGAATTCTTGTCGGAGGTCCGCGTCTGGATTGCCGACATGCTCGCGGCCCAATCTTGGAGTTTACTCGGTAGCGAAGTTGATGATGGTCCCGTCGATCGCCGCATGTGATGGATGGCGTAGTAGGCACCCTTCGACCGCCCGGTGGCTGCTTGGCGCAGCGAGAATGTCGTATTGTGGGAGAACACGTGCTTGCCGTGCTTACGAATAGGCCTGGTGAAGGTGCCTCCAGATTTGGCGTGGCAGGGAGAACATCATCAAGAACCTTCTTGACATTTTGTAGTCTACGTTCAATTGACGGTCCGGGTTGAAATCGTGGCCATGGAATATTTGGGGCTTAGGAGGATGGCGTGCAGCGTGTGTCTTTGCAGAAAACACGGAATGTTAAAGAAAAAGCGATCGAAATGTAAGAATTCATATGTTACGGGCGGTTGAGGGAGGACTTACTCGGGAAAGTAAGGCACGAGGAAGTTATCCTTATCTTGGTTTGCGAATGGCGCCTTGAGGTAAGAACTTCGCGACTTGCGGTCCCAGCGCTGCCCAAGATCTTGGCACGCATGTAGAAGGGTCGACTATCACGATGTCCGGGGTCTTGTCGCGAATGATCCGCATCTCCATACTCAGCGAAAATAGCGAGCGAAGGTGTAGTGCAGCGGATGAAGGTTCAACATAGCGTGGATGTCATCAAAGCGCAGGGCGATCGTCGCCCGATGGAGTTATCCACAAAGCCCTTGCCCTCGGCACCTTGGCGCGAAAACCGGGTATGCCACATCCTTCTCCACGAGATGCCGCTTCTCCAAAGAAAGAACACTGTCATGCAGACTCCGCATAGCACCGGTTGCAGCATTGAGCATATTTGTCGGTAGCATCGCCCTACCCGCCACATGCACCCTCCTCGAGATATCTTGCGATGAAGGTGGCCCGTCCTGAGCACGGATCGTACTCGGTGCCGGCTGGCTCGCACCCTTCTTAGTCTTTCTTTTGCGTGCCTTCTTCTTCTCCTATAATGGGACGAGTTTTGCTCACAGACCGCCTTCTTGAGTGTGTTGGGGCTGATAATATTTCGCACCTCGCCTATCTCGAGGCTCGGTGAAGTCGGCAGCTGGGCGTCTCACGAGAGCTGAGCGCCGAGGCGGCGCTGTTGCAACAGCTTCTCCGCGATGCGAGCTAGATCGCTACGTCTTTTGTTGGGTTTGGTTCTTGAGAAGGAGGCCCCATGAAGTCGCCATCGTACCCATGCTCGGCAAAGTCTTGATCGGCGTTGCCAAATGTATCATAGTCGTCGTCGTCGTCGTTCGATCCTGTGCCATATGCATGTTTGGATCGATGGCATAGGGATGTCGGCACCGTTCTGGCGGTCTTGCCATGGGGCCGACTTGGCGCCCACACGACTGGCGGTGTTGTCTTTGGGTGGTGTCCCCGCCCCAAGCGAATCTGGCTCTTCGCCAGCGAGGGCCAGCTCAGGCGGCGCCGAGGTCATCACGTCATCATCGTCGGCCCGACGGGTCGATTCGGAGGTAACAAGTCGTCGCAGCCTGGCAGCACCGAACCAGTTGAACCCTAAACAAGTTGGGTGGCATCTGGGTACCGTGGAACAAGGGTTGCCGGTTGAGCGATTTTGCCCTTGGCGACATCGACCAACTCGTTGTTCACGAAGTGGAGGAGAGTGCACGAACGTCGGCGGCGCCCTGCGAAAACATGTAGGGCGTCGGGGATGCCCGATCAAAGGCAAGGAGATGAAGTCCTCGGCGAGAGAGGCAATTAGTTACCGTGATGATGGCGTCGAGCTCGGCTAATGTAGAGGCACCGCCAGCGGCGTGCGCATTGACGGAGGGCGCTTGCTGCAGAGGTGCGGCGGCGTACACCGGTGCATTAAGCTCCGTGCGGCGTCGGAGACACCAATGCCGCCTCCGCGGGCACCAATAACCCGCCATCGCATTATGCGAGTTGCTGGCCGTGAAGCTAGGAATCGGGCGGCCCTGTTGGCGCCCGCAATCCACGCACTCAACCCGAGATCAAGGTAGGCACAAAGGCGGTGATCGTCGCTCCAGTCGTTGTTCCACTTGCTCTTGGACAATCTCCGAATCCGCGCCACCTGTGCCTTGAGTTCTTGAACCTCTCGCGCTGGCTTTCCGAGCTGGTCTTTTCTCCTTCCGCACACCAGCGGTATAGTATGACCCCATTTTGTCGACAAGCCTTTGCGGCCACACGACCAGGTGGCGTCGACTTCTGAGCTTATCCTTGTTCTTCATTACATTCAACCCCTATTTAGAGTGGTGTCCCAAGGGTTGCTCTGAGTCGACCCAGCGCTCTGCTTTCGATCGCTGCGGAAGGAATGTGAACCATTTAGAAATTGGCTTCATTAATTAGAATGCAACCATATGGAGCTAATTACGGCGGGGTGTATTCCTTACGAGAACAAGCTCAAGCTCCCTGGTCTTGGATCCGTGGTAAGCTCCTTTGTTTTCGGGTCCTTCTTGTACGGGCCACGACAAAGTTCCTGGTCTGCTTGTCACCGTATGTATCGAAGAGGCGGTAGGCCTTGCTAAACGCAGTCCGCCTCCTCCTTGTCCCATATAGGCTCCGCCACTCTGTAACCGCCGGGACCGAGTGTGTGTTCCCCTATGTTCAGCTCCGCATTTGTTTCCCCACTCACTTGATTGGGAGCTTGCGGTGCTCGAGCAATTGATCTTGAAGTCGTTGTAGTCATCTTCGTTGATCGAAGGATTTTCTCCTTGATCTTGATAACTCTCACCTTTCTCGATCATTCTCTTCACATTGCTTTTCCAAGTAGACAGGGCCTTGCTCATCTTCGTGAGGGCAGCATTGTTCACTTTATTCCCTTTGAGGCTTGTGTTTTCAAATTCAGCGGGAACTTGTATCGTTCGTGCAGCTTCGTGAAGAGGAGGTTGCGCAAATTCCCTCGGTCGGGATGCCTCGGGTTCTCGGTGTTGATCGAGGCGGTGCTCCGGACAATGCACCCGAGCTGAAGCGAGTACCCTTGACTATTCGTTCGGCGCCGTTGGATTCCGTTGGAGTCCACTTGATAACTTCCTCCTTGAGGTGCGAACACGATCGGCGCTAGTCCTTCCGTTGCCTCTTTGGTTGGCTGCCATCGTGCGTGCACCGCCATCATCAGTGGTGGCATCCTCTGCGGCACCATCAGTGGTGGCATCAGTGTGGTCATCCTCGGCGGCACAATCAGTGGTCTCAGGATCGGTGGGGAAGGCGGCGGCCTCATACAAGTGAGGTTGTTCCTCCATCTCCTGGGACAGCTCCCAAAATGCCTTGCCGCCCGAACCCCCGGCCTCATCGTTGTGGGCCATGTTTCTCTCTAAATAGAAACAAAGTTTGGTCAAAAATTTGGTTATTGTCAAGGAACAAGATCATGGTCTCATCATTTAGGGTTTGTCGACACGAGGCATCCTAAAATCTAAGCTTTTATCATTGAGGGTTTTTCGGCGCCAAGGCACCCTAAAAGCCTAACCTTTCATCATTTCGGTTTTATCGACACGAGGCACCCTAAAAGCCATGCATTAGTCACAAATGCGCGGGGCACTTGATCCTACTTAATTAACTACTAAGATACCCGGCCCATGCATTAGTCACAAGTACCCCATATGTCCTATTTTAGCAAAGTCATGCTAAAATTCACGGAAAATTTCAGCATGACCTTTGCTGAAAATAGGACATATGGAGTACCAATTTGCGGAGCGGAAGTTAATCGACATTCCGGCAAACTCAAGAACCTCTCGGGTACCTGCAAAATCATCACGACACGATGGTCGGAGACAAAACCCAACAAACTAGCAAAATCATCACAAATTGTTTTCTGTTAAAGATGATCATCATCTTTACAAGTCTTTCTCAATGTGATCACAAGTAATTCAGAGGCATCACAAGTAATTCAGAGCATCACAAGGCATTAGTAGTTCAATTACATGAACAAGTTTTACAAAGCACATCAATATGTATTGTATTTCATTGTGGAGTTATATACGGTATGTTACAACAAAGAAACAGCTTAATCCATGCCTCGACTTATCAACAGTCATTACTTGTCAAATCTGAAGAAGGAACAATTTACTTGTGAAATAGTTACAAATGATGACAGAATAAAGCAACACCCTACACTAGCCTAAAAACAAGTGAAGTTTCACCCATATAAGAACAAGTGAATTCTAGTCCCATTGACACTCCTGGTTTCTACAAACACCAAGTACTAGGGCACACAAAAGTTCTGAAATTTGTGTGCCTAACTGAATAACTGAATTTTCAGTAACGAATAAACTGAATTTTCAAAACTGCAAGAAGCCAATTAAAAAATCCTCTCATCTCATATGAGGATTGTTAGCTGCTGCCAAACAGGCTGGGACAGACCCATGTTCATGTAGGTGTGTCTGTAGCTGTTTGGTACTTGTGGAAAAAACGAAACAAAATGGTCTTCCAAAGAATTCCCCACTCTCATAGATCATGGCTCTCTAGATTTAATCATGATTTTGCCATTGTTGATATATAGGGAGGAAGTCTGAGCTTGAGGATTTCATAAGCTCCCTAGTGCAACAAATTACCTAAAAACCTTGTACTAGTATCTTTTCTTTTGGTTAGGGTCAAAGACCCTATACCTTATACATACCATGTATCTTTAATTTTGTTTTATTAATACAAGACTGTAGGAGCCTCTCCTCTGTCCTTCACAGGTTCAATGATTTCATCAGGAGGTGCTGCAATCTCCTCACCACCTTCTCCTCACGATTGTGCATCGCTCAAATATGAGTAGTACTTGTTCTTGGGAAGGAGATGAAGCGGCCCACTAGTTCACCTGTGACTACAGATATGGTAGCTTCCATGGCAAGCAAGAAGAGAGGCCGATGAGGGGAGCTCTGGTCGCTCTCTATATATGTAGTCCGGAGAAATTAACTAGCATCTGTCAAGTCTTGCAGAGTTCCACACCCAAAAAAAAAGTCTTGCGAGTTCCACACACAATAGAAAAGTCCCAGACTATTGAGTGCAACGAGTTCAAGATTGAGTGGTGACGGCTGCTAACATGTGACCGTCAATGTTGAGCCCCAGGAATTTCTTTGAGATCAACAAGCCTACTAAAAAAAATCATCATTGATGAGTCTCAAACTCTCAATGCAGGGAGTGATAGACTTTGACTTGATTCATTCATTTGCCATTTGTCAATTTTATTTTGAAGGGTTTTCCATTTGTCATTTGTGTCAACAACTCTAGGCCAAGATAATATCCACTTCTCAAAAAAAAAAGCCGGGAAGTTGCCAAGACTATTTGAGAACCTCAAATGGAATTTCTTCATAATAGTGCAAAGTACTCCCTCCATCCCGTAATATAATAACGTTTTTTCAAGTTGACATAGCTTGAAAAACGTTCCTATATATCATCTGAGAGGAGTAGTTTCAACCAAAGCCAAAACTTTGCAAACATGACCAGGTTCATAGAGAAAACATCAATGATAATTTCCCCTATAAAAAAAACCTGGTCCAGAATTAACAATGCTTGGTTTTTGAACAAAAACTAATATGCAATGTATTTCAAAATGCTAGGAATGTATAATGCAAGAGCATATCAAACCAGATGCAGCAGAAAGAAAGAAACTAACAATCACACCAGTAAATAGTTCAAGCATAATCATCATCATAACCATTACCTGATGGATAATAATATCCAGGATCCAGTATAGCAGGAGGGGGTACGGTACGGTACGGTATCAACTTAGCTACAAGGTTCCGACCCAAAACAACTGCCGGCAGCAGCAGCAACAGCAGCAAATCCAGTTCTTCAGTTTAATGCTATATGCCGCTAGTGGTAAAATTCGGAACCTCAAAAGCCAAATCAGTTCAGCTTAACAGAGAATACACTGTTTTCTGTTTCTTAGCCTACTGTAATTGTTTCGAATAAATAATTTGTGGACAAAATTTGTACATCAGCTTTCTTCTTGTTTTGAGGACAATAATTGCTTAACTATTTTTCTGGTAATTCAGCCCATGCCGAGCTGCGGTACCCGGATGTCGATGCATAGTAGAGAGCTACGAGCCTCTTATCCATGGGAGGAGGAAGGGATAGGGGTCGGGCGGTAGCTTACCTTGGAGAGGCGGGCGGGTGGAGGAGGCGGTCGGAGAGGATAAGGTGCTCGGCGACAGTGGTGTGGACGGGCGGCGACTGGGCGGCGGGTCACGTCGAGGCGCAAGGGACAGCGTCGAGTGGCGGGCAGCAGCGTCAGGCGGGGTCGAGGCGGCGGCAGGCGGCGAGGCGGCGAGGCGGCGGCCGAGGCGGCGGCGGCAGGCAGAGGCGAGTCAGCAGAGGCAGCAGCGTCGGGAGAGGAGAGGAAGGGATCTAGAGGCGGGAGAGGAGAGGGAGAGGGAAGGCGAGGAGAGGCGGGAGGGAGAGGGCGAGGCGAGGCGGCGGTGGGTCGAGCGCAGGGCGGCGGTGGATCGAGAGGAGAGGGGCTGGCGGGGGAGAGGAAGGGGGATCGGGCGAAGGGGGAGGGAAGGGGATCGGGCACAATACTAATGGTGCACCTCACCGTGGTGCGCCATTAGCATGTCCATACTAATGGCGCACCTCACCGTGGTGCGCCATTAGTATTTTTTTTTTTCAACTCGAGCCAACAGGTTATGTACCACAGAACTGATCCACATCAAGCCCACTCTACTAGCTCGGTGGTCAGCAGCAGTTCTCACACCGGGAGGTCTGGGTTCGACTCCCAGGCTCTACAAAAAATTTAGCATTTAAAAGCTGTTTGATACTTATTTGTGTTTAAATATGTTCAAACTTGTTTAAATAATAACAGTAATATTTTTTATAAGACAGTAGCATTTAAAAAGCTGTTTGATACTTATTTTTTTATAAGGCGGTCTTGTGAGGTGCGAGGGGGTGGCGGCGGTTGAGTAGGGGAATCGAGGTGCGGGGGGGTGGCGGCGGCGGTGGACTGGGGGTGCTCGGCGAGGGGACGGATCTGGCGAGGTGGGATAGCGATCGAGATGGAGGGGGATCGAGGTGGGCTCCACAAATTTTTTTAGCATTTAAAAGCTATTTGATACTTATTTGTGTTTAAATATGTTCAAACTTGTTTAAATAATAACAGTAATATTTTTTATAAGACAGTAGCATTTAAAAAGCTGTTTGATACTTATTTTTTTATAAGGCGGTCTTGCTGTGAGGTGCGGGGGTCGGCGGCAGCGGTTGAGTAGGGGAATCGAGGTGCGAGGTGGGATAGCGATCGAGATGGAGGGGATCGAGATCGAGTGTCCATGAAATTTAAAAATATTCATGATAGTTCAAAAGTACCCATGAAATACAATCGAGAAATGAAGGCTACGATTTAAATACAATCGATCTTAGCTAGCTATCTGTTCACAATCTTCTTGCCCTTCTTTTTCACAAATGGAGTTCTTACGTGGAGCGGACGTCCTTTAGGTAGGGTGGTCCTGCTTCTTCTTGTGGTGTATGCTACTACTTCATCATCGTCGTCATGTTCGATCCTCGGTCGCCGTGCTTGTCGAAGTCTTGCTCATTGGCTACTCCATCCATTCCGATGATCTTCCTTTGCCTCTCCTCCGACAACACGATTGGGCTTTGGCGGGTCGGTAATGAAGAAGCATTGGTCCACTTGGGAAGCCAGTACCCATGGCTCATTTTTAGCGGTGACGTTTGCGCCCATGATCTTGGATTTAACCGGGTATAACCATGGTGGTGAAATACGGTCTTCTTTTATAGCGTTCTTGGCCCATCGACACGGAACATCGGGACCTTCTCTCCGGCGTAGCTCAGCTCCCAGATCTCCTCGATCCTTCCGTAGTATCTGTCCTTGTCGTTACGGTGTAGGATTCCATCGTTACCCGGAGTTACGATAACCATCGCTCTTCATGTCCTTGGCCTCGGTGTAGAATGTGTAGCCGTTGATATCGTGCGCCTCATAGGTCATCAGGTTGTGCTCGGCGCCTGTGACAAAGCGAATATGAGTTGTTCTTCCACGGAAGAATCCTCATGTAAAAGTGCGACGAAGCTTCGCTTGAACCAACACGTGAAACATGAGTTGTGCTCTTTGAGTGTATCTCCGTCCGTCCTCTGTTGGCCTCGGTCATTGTCGTCTTCTTAATAAAGGTTTTGTGCTCTACCACCCAAGGATCGACCACGTCTATGTGTTGTAGCGCGACTAGGTTTGCTCTTTCAAAGTCGGCGAGTCGACCCTCGAAGTCGACATGCATTTTGGCGACCCTCACGGTGACCCCATCCAGCGAGCCTGCCGAGGTGCTGTTGACAGGCAGACCAGCGGGTTCTCGATGCCTAGATAATTCGTGCGATAGGAGATGCACTCTTGATCGAAAGCCCCGGCTATGCTTCCTTCGGGCGTGACATGTTGCGAACGTATCCTTTGATGACACCATTCATCCTTTCGAGCGGCATCATCTTTGTGCAGGAGCGTCGGCCCGAGTTGGATGATATCCTCCACTATATGGACCAGCGGATGCACCATAACGTCGAAGAATGCGGGCGAGAAGTACATCTCAAGCTCGCATAGTATCACCACGATCTCTTCCTGTAGCCTTCGAGTTGCCTCCGCCAATCGACTTCGAGAGATGACGTGAAGAAGTTGCATAGGACAAATAGCGTTTCACGGACGTGCGCGTCCATGATCCCCTGGATTACAAGCTGGAAGTATCTGCGTCATCGACGTGACGGTCGTGAGACTTCATCCCGCTGAACTTCGCTCGCTGGGTCTAGGTATCTGCTTATCTTCCCAGCGTAACCGTAAGGAAGTTTTACTCCTAGGAGGCAGGTGAAAAACTGCTCGATCTCCTCGACTTAGAGTGAAGCACGGGAGGTAGTCATTTCCGGTCTTCTTGGCCTTTTTGCCTTTGCGACGACTTTCTGTGTCCTGCTTCGCCTCATCATCATCATCATCATCATATATAGCGTGAAGCTCCTGCCTGATGCCCATTGATTTCAAGTCTGCCCTTGCTTTCGGCCCATCTTTGGTCCTCTCTGGCATGTTGAGCAGGGTACCAAGCAGACTCTCGCACACGTTCTTCGTGATATGCATGACATCAAGGCTGTGAGGCACGGTGGATCTTCGAGACGGCAAGTCCCGAAAACATACCTCGTTTTCCATACCTTCAGCAGCGGCTCTGGCGCCTTCGCTTCTTTCCGGCTCTGGCGCCTTTTGCTTCTTTCCCGGCAGTGGGCAGTCTTTCCAATTTTCCAACAGCTTGTCTATTTCCTCGCCGCTCCTCGTACACGGGCGTTTTCGGGGTTCGGTTTCACCATCGAACAGATCCTTGCGTTTCCTCCATGAGTCATCATCGCGAAGCCACCTTGATGTCCCATGAACATGGTTTCGAAGACCGGGATCTCTATCTAGCTGGCGTCGTTGTGTCATCCATGCACCTTACGCATCCGGAAAATCCGTGGACTACCTGCCCGCGAGATATCCGTAACCGAGATAGTCGTGCACCGTCGTGAGCAGTGCGGCTCTCATAGGGAAATATTCTTTCTGCGGCGCCCCACGTATTGGCTGGCGTTTTCCACAGCGTGTCAAGCTCCTCTTTCAGCAGCCCCGGATACAAATTGATGTCGTTCCCTGGTTGTTTGGCCCTTCAATTAGCATACTCATGTGAATGTACTTCCTCTTCATGCACAACCAGGGGAAGGTTGTACATCCACACAAACACAGGCCAGGTGCTATGTGTGCTTCTCGCTGCCAAGCGGATTGACTCCATCGGTGCTCTCGCCCAGCACGATGTTCCTTGGATCGTTCCCAAATTCGAGTCTTTGAAGTTCAACGCTTGCCTTGGCTCGCATCCTTAGGGTGACTCAGCATCTTGTCTTTTTATCTATCTCCGGATCATTTGCGTCATCTTCGCTTCTTCTCCTCCCTATCCGCGTGCCAGCGTAGGAGCTTTGCTACCTTAGGGTCCATGAAATAGCGCTGCAGAGCGAGGAGTGATCGGAAAGTACCACACCACTTTTCGAGGAGCTTTCTTCCTCTTCTTGTATCGAGTGGCGCGCACACCGGACATATGGTAGACTCAGCGTGCTCGTCCCGATAAATGATGCAATTGTTCATGCACACATGGTATTTCACGTGCGGTAAATCAAGAGGACACACGATTTTCTTCGCCTCCTCCAAACTGGTCGGGCACTTGTTCCCCTTGGGAAGGCGTTCTGCCGAATGACATGTTCTCGTCGAAGCATCGTCGGTCATTTTGTGTTTACCTTCATCTCGAGCCATGGCGTTACTTTCGGCGGGTATCCTCGGGCCTGCATCCTTCATACAATGGAGTAACAGCGTCTAACTCAAGTTGATCCATCTTGGCTTTCTCTCGGCGGCAGCTCTTGCGTTATCCGTGCGCTTGAGAAGCAGCTCTTGAATATGAGGGTCCTGCACCCAGCCCATCGATGGTCCAGCGTAAATGCGCTCCGCCGGCATCATCATCTTCATGATCATGCCCGTCGCCTGCTCCGGCATCTTCCTCATCATCATGTCCTGCATCTTCTACATGATGACTGTGTACAACATCACCGTCGTGATCATCTCACGGGATTCTTCGTCTTCTCGCCCGCCCGAGCCGCGGTGGTTGTCTTGCTGCCCTTCCTCATTTCTTGCCCGCCCGCATGGGCGACTTCGTAGTCATCTTCATCACCTTGCCACCGATAGCCATCCATGAAACCACGCAAGAGCAGGTGGTCCCGCACCTGCCGGAATCCGGGTCCATAATAAGGCTCTTCACTTGCATCTTCGACACGGACATCTTATCTCCGTCTCGTTCTTTTGAAGCATCTCGGCCTTCGCGGACCTCAAAACATATTCACGATGCCTTCGGTCATCGTGCGGACCATGGTCGCTGCATGGGTAGAGCAAAAGCGATATTTTAGAACCAAACAAAAATTTGGCATGACTTTCCCTAAAAATAGGACCAAAAGAATGCTTAATGCCAAAATTCTCGCTTGAAAGCGGAAATGAATCAACATTCGGCAAAATATTGGCAACTATCGCATTTCAAATACCGGTACACCTCAAACACAAACACATATGCAACACCACAAACATATGCAACACCACGAACATACATAGATCTAGCTAGGCCGTAAAAAGTGCATGTGCACATTGTTGTAGGAGAACAACATAAATATAGCTTCCCCTTACTTACCTATTAAAAAAGGTAATTTAACCACTTAATTTGAATGAATCTATGGTGGAAATGAGGTGAAAAGAGGAGGCACCGAGACAAGGAGGAGGTGGAGAGAATGAAGTGGGGAGAAAGTGAGTGTGGGTAGGAGAGGCTGTCCCAAATATCTTGTTGCTGCCCACTTACTAATGGCGCACCTCTTGCATGGTGCGCCATTAGTAGTTACAACTACTAATGGCACACTTCATGCGGATCGCCATTAGTATGTTTGGACAGCGCGATAGTTCAAAAAAAGTTTCTATACTAATGGCGCACCGCTGCAGTGCGCCATTAGTAGTTACAACTACTAATGGCGCACTTAAGCAGGATGCGCCATTAGTATGTTTGGACAGCGCACTAGTTAAAAAAAATTCTATACTAATGGCGCACCCTTGCAGTGCGCCATTAGTAGTTACAACTACTAATGGCGCACCGGCGGGATCGCCATTAGTATGTTTGAACAAGCGCACTAGTTCAAAAAAATTTTGATACTAATGGCGCACCCTTTGCATGGTGCGCCATTAGTAGTTTAAACAATAATGGCGCATCGGAAGGTGGTGCGCCATTAGTATATACTAATGGCGCACCATCTTTTCAGTGCGCCATTAGTGTCAATCCCATCTATAGCCCTTTTTCTAGTAGTGCCGCTTCAAACATCTAATTTTAAGAAAGAGGTCAATACATATATATATATATATATATATATATATATATATATATATATATACACACAAATGATGGTAATAAAATAAAATTGTGAATATTTTTATTTACGCACTTCATATTGTTTGTCGGAGTAGCCCTCTCACAGGTCGTGTGGCGGATGGACTCGCAAAGCGTAGTATCCACAGAAATCATTCCCTTGTTCCTGCCACAACCACTTTACAAGAAACAGAGGTCAATCAAACTGATAATTAGCAAGCATGCTAAATGGTATTGATGAAACTAGCACTTGAATCACTAGGAGATGCGCGTGGAATATGCTACTATATAGTACTTACTTTCGGGTGTCTAAATTGCAGCTTCTTCGGTAGTCCCGGAGCTTTTTTGGTGAATTTTCTCCAAACCCTGCCATACAAAGAAAACAATTACTTGATATCAGAAATGAACAAAGTTGCTGATATGGTGGATAATGATCGATTTAACTTACTTCTCGAGCATTTCAGTCATGTCCGCATACTCCTTGGGATCTTTTCGTCTCGAGTCTAAGACAGTTACTACTCCTGCTCAAGCTTAATCTCTAGGAGAATATAGTGGTACCTGCTTGCGCATGCATAACTCATCAATATTACATTACTATAACCTGGACTAATAAGGGAAACCGAATATGCCACAAGACAAGTAACACTCACTTGTAGTTGTAAGGAAAGAGTATTATATTTTGTGTTCATTTATTTCCAACGATCGTAGCAAGTTGGCCTCGGTTTCTTGACACGATATTTAACCTCATTTGCATCTATGAGATATGTGTTAATGAACCCAATATCACCCACTTGTCTTTTCTTCATTTCGCGATCTTCAATCTGCATAATATAGTGAGGATATTTATAAATACATGCAATGAAAGAGCTGAGTTATATAGAGATACTTAATGACATAAGTAGTACTACTTACAGACAGTAGCAGGTGACCGTTGCTTTATCGAGGGCCAATTGATTGAAAACTGATAGAACTCCTCAAATGGAATAGGCAGCAGTTCAATTCCAAGGAGGTCATGCTCCTTTTAACTCTCACATACAAAGTACTCCTCCTCGAGACTCTTTGCAGGTTTTCATGTACCAATCATGCAATCTTCGCATCATCGTTGATAGAGAGCTTTCATCTTTGACGAGAGGCTTCCCGTACTCGTATCTTTGTATCTACACCTCCAAGAAATCATAATGTACATCGTCGGGCAGGTAATCTGCAGGATTGCCATAACCGGGCACCATCCTTGGATCGGCGATGTCGCTAGCGAGCACCTTGAGCGGGGGCACGATTGCCCAGCTTGTTCGACGAGCTGGGTAATTTGTTTCCCAGCTCGTCGTTCTTCATCCTTTGATCATCGGCAGTACTTCCCGACCTCTCCGCTTGGCAAATGCCTTTCCAATAATGCGCTCATAGTTGCCTTTGGCGGAGACTTGGGTGGTTTTGTCGGGGCAGCAGAGTGCGCTTCGCTTTGACCGGATCTACCTTCTCCTCCAGAGGTGGATGTCTCTTTGCTTTCAACCCTTGAAACCAGTCATCCACTTGGTCTGCGCGATCTTCGTGTTTTCCTCCTCGCTCCTCTCGTGCGGTAACTTCTCCGAGTCTTTAGAAGGACCGAATCAGTATCTCCTCCGCCTTTGGCTGTACTGCTAGACGCCGGCAGAGCAGACGGAGCGGATGTCTTCTTTCCTTGCTTACGAGGCGGAGGAGAAGGACTACGACGCGCGGAGCAGCCGGAGCGGCGGGGTCTCTTCCGCCCTTGCTGACGAGGCGGAGAAGGAGGAGGCTGGTTGCTCGGGCGCGCCGGTGCAGGCGGAGAAGGAGGCGGAGTGCCGCCACGCGCCGGAGAAGGAGCCGGCCGAGTGCCCTGATTGTCACTCGCCGGAGGAGGAGGCGGTGGAGGAGGCGGAGTGCCCTGACTCGCCGGAGGAGGAGGAGGAGGCGGAGGCGTCCAGTTCGGAAGGTTGATGAGATCCTTCCGCCATAGGCATGGAGTCTTCAGAGCAGAACCCAGCCGATACTCCCCTTCACAGGGTAGGGTGGTCAAGCTAGAGGTCCTCAAATCCCTCCGTTATTTCACCGACCATCACCTTAGCATATCCTTCTGGAATCGGCCGGCAGTGAAAAGTTGAGTCGGGTTTAGTAGGATAAACAGAGCCAACAGCCACCTTGACCTTCAAATTGCTCCATTGCGCCATAAGGTGGCAATTTTCAGCATCCGTGATAGCATCCACGGGATAGCTGGCAGGAGCCGTCAAGGCATGCTGCTCTGGCTGAAGCAGCTCGATGGAAGCCACGCTGCTTCTCCGCTGAGATGGCGGGGTAGCTTCGAGGGAAGCTTCGGTAGGTCGTTTGTTGTGATCTGCTGCGCCACATCACTCCTTAGCGTTGGTACGATTTCTGGATCGATCACCTTCTGAGATATTGCATTGAGGAATGCACATAGCTTCACAATGGCTAATCGGACGTTTTCGGTAGAAGCCCCTCAATGCAACGGAAGCGATTGCGTCATAATCACGTGGCAGTCATGAGACTTTAGGTTCGGAACTTTTCTCGGCATATTTATTATTCCCTTTATATTGACGAGAAGCCAGTCCGGACCTTCATCTTGAGCGAGCATTGAAAGAATATTTCTTCCTCTTCTTTCAGAAGAGCGTAGCTGGCGGGACCTTCATCTTGCTTGGAGGCATGCCCTCTTTTTCGTTACAAGCGTTGCAGGTCCTCTTGTGCCTCGGTGTATCTTTTATCTTCCCATACACGCCCAAGAAGCCTAGCAGGTTCACGCAAAGGTTCTTAAATCACGTGCATCACGTCGATCAAGAGCGGAGCTCTAGGTCTTTCGATGGGTAGGTCCCAAAATATAGATTTCTTCTTCCACATGGGTGCATGATTCTCGGCGTCATTCGAACAGCTAGTCCGCGGGACCCTTTCCAAAGATTACGTGTAAATCATTGACCATAGCAAATGCGTGATCACCGATGCGTATGGCGGGCTTCTTCCGGTGATCTGCCTCGCCTTTGAAATGCTTGCCTTTCTTTCGACATTGATGGTTGGTCGGAAGAAATCGGCGATGGCCAGTACACATTCTTCCTGCAGCTTCCGGTATATACTATCGGTGTCAAGTAAACAGTGCGTGCATGCGTGGTATCCATTGTTTGTCTGTCACGAAAGGTTCGAGAGCGGGCCAATCGTTGATGGTCACGAACAACAACGCCTTTAGGTCAAATTCCTCCTTTTGTGCTCATCCCACGTCGTACACCGTTTCCATTCCACAGCTGTAAAAGTTCTTCAACTAATGGCCTTAGGTACACATCAATGTCGTTGCGGGTTGCTTAGGGCCTTGGATGAGAACGGCATCATAATGAACTTCGCTTCATGCACATCCAACGAGGAAGGTTATACATACATAGAGTCACGGGCCAGGTGCTGTGATTGCTGCTCTGCTCCCGAAAGGATTAATGCCATCGCGCTTAAAGCAAACCATATGTTCCTTGGGTCCTTTGCAAACTCATCCCAGTACTTTCTCTTGATTTTTCTCCACTGCGACCCGTCGTGGTGCTCTCAACTTCCGTCTTTCTTATGGTCCTCACTGTGCCATCGCATCAACTTGGCATGCTCTCCGTTTCTGAATAGGCGTTTCAACCGTGGTATTATAGGAGCATACCACATCACCTTCGCAGGAACCCTCTTCTTGGGAGGCTCGCCGTCAACATCACCGAGGTCATCTCGTGCGATCTTATACGCAATGCACCGCATACGGGCATGCGTTCAGATCCTTGTAGGCACCACGGTAGAGGATGCAGTCATTAGGGCATGCATGTATCTTCTCCACCTCCAATCCTAGAGGGCATCGACCTTCTTTGCTGCGTATGTCTTGTCGGGCAATTCGTTATCCTTTGGAAGCTTCTTCTTCATTATTTTGAGTAGCTTCTCAAATCCTTTATCGAGCACTGACATTCTCGCCTTCCACCGCAGCAATTCGAGTACGGTACCGAGCTTTGTGTTGCCATCTTCGCAATTGGGGTACAACCCTTTTTGTGATCCTCTAACATGCGATCGAACTTCAGCTTCTCCTTTTGACTTTCGCATTGTGTCCTTGCATCGACAATGATCCGGCGGAGATCATCATCATCGGTCACATCGTCTGGTTCCTCTTGATCTTCAGCAACCGCCCGCTCCAGCACCATCGTGCACATCGTCAGTGCATCTTGATGTTCAATAGCATCACTTGTATTCAGGGGCACATAGTTGTCATCGTACTCTTCTTCCTCGCCGTCTTCCATCATAACCCCTATTTCTCCGTGCCTCGTCCAAACATTATAGTGTGGCATGAAACCCTTGTAAAGCAGGTGGGTGTGAAGGATTTTCCGGTCGAGTAAGACTTCGTATTCCACATATAGGGCATGGACAACACATAAAACCATTCTGCTTGTTTGCCTCAGCCACTTGAGAAAATCATGCACGCCCTTAATGTACTCGGAGGTGTGTCTGCATCACCGTACATCCATTGCGGTTCATCTGCGTGCATTATATATAATTAAGTGTGTCAAAAATCATTACAGAACATCATGAATAGATAATTAAGTGACCAAATTAATAGAAGTTCATCATCACATAAAACCAAAGTACATACATAGTTCTCATCTAACAACATAAAGCTCTGCAGAGCATCTAAATTAATTAAACCATACGTTGAAACTATGTAAAACATTTCAATGTGAAAACAAATCGATCATAATCGCAACCAAGGTAACAACTGATCCAACGGCATAATGATACCAAGCCTCGGTATGAATGGCATATTTTCTAATCTTTCTCATCTTCAAGCGCATTGCATCCATCTTGATCTTGTGATCATCGGCGACATCCGCAACATGCAACTCCAATATCATCTTCTCCTCCTCAAGTTTTTTATTTTTCCTTCAAGAAATTGTTTTCTTCTTCAACTAAATTTAACCTCTCGACAATAGGGTCGGTTGGAATTTCGGTTCAACAACCTCCTAGATAAATAAAATCTATGTCACGTTGGTCGGCATAATTTTCATAAACAATAAATGAACCAATAGTTATGAAAAGATAATATATGCCACATCCGAATCATAGACAGGGGCGAGGGGCGGCAGGCGGATACCAAAACCATCGCACTATATAAGATGCAATAATAAAAGTAATAAAATAATACAAGTATCTATCTAAACAAACAAGTAATAATATTTTCCTTTCGTAAAGAAGATAAGAACAAGAGGCTCACCACGGTGGTGCCGGCGATGAGATCGGGCGGGTGATCGTCGGCGATGAAGGCAGGGGACAGGCGTGACGGACCGCTAAACCTAGATAAATATTGAGGAAAATGGAGCTTGGCGGTCGAGCTTGAGAGGAGAAACCTTAAGTAGTGTGGCTCGGGCATTCGATCGAACACCTTGTGTGCATAGGAGGTGAGCTAGAGCACCACCAGCCCTCTCCCCTCGGCGAAAAAAAGCAGAGCGGTGTGCTCTGCTCTTGCGTGAGGGGCTATATATAGGCAGCACCATTAGCCCGGTTGGTGGCATGAGCCGGGACTAAAGGGAAGCCTTTGGTCCCGGTTCATGCCACCAACCAGACCAATAGTGGTGGGCCAGGAGCAGGACCATTGGTCCCGGTTCGTCCCACCAACCGGGACCAAAAGGTCCGGACGAACCGGGACCAATGGCCCACGTGGCCCGCCGCCGCCCCAGGCTCACTTAACAGGGCAAATAGCTCCATTGGTCCCGGTTACGGATTTAACCGGGACTAATGGGCTAAACTGGCTTGGACGAAAGCCCTGTTTTCTACTAGTGTATCAAACATTTGGCAATGTCCTACTCGTCTACTCATTTTAGTCGTGTTAGTCTTCTGTCAAATGTCGCGGAACATATTCTAACTAGATCTTGAGAGTCCTCTAGTGACTATGTAATAATAATTGGAAAGCGTAGAACCCTTTGCTCAGGCCGCACGTGTATTTATATCAATAATGACGTGGCTTACAAGATGATCGATCGAAGAGATCGTTTACAGAAGGTCGGTACATAACAGGAACGAGTTGGACAGAAGAAGAGATAGAGAAAGAGTACATGTTTAAACATGAGGAGTCCTATCTCTATTCAACTATTCCAACACCCCCCTCAATCTAAACCTAAGTGATTCCAAGGTTAAGATTGTATTTGAACTCATCCAGCCTTCTCATGGTGAGAGGTTTTGTAAAGCCATCAGCCAGTTGATCTCCAGTGGGTATGAACCTTATGTCAAGTAACTTGCGAGCTACTCTTTCTCTGACAAAGTGAAAATCAACTCCAATATGTTTAGTACATGCATGAAACACAAGATTAGCTGAAAGATAGGTTGCACCAATATTATCACACCATAACCTTGGAGCATGTGGAGTTTCTACTCCAAGCTCATAAAGCAAAGTCTGAATCCACATGACTTCAGTTGTGGCATTTGCTAGAGCCTTATACTCAACCTCAGTACTGGATCTTGAAACTATAGCCTGTTTCGTTGCACTCCATGATACAAGATTTGTCCCTAGAAATACAGCAAAACCACCTGTGGTTCTCCTATCATCAGCACACCCTGCCCAATCTGCATCTGAGTAAGTAGTCACAAGCATAGATGGCGACTTGAAAATTTTAAGTCCAAGTCCTTTTGAGAATTTTAGATACCTCACAATTCTTTTAACCGCTGTCCAATGAGTTATAGTAGGTGCATACAAATACTGACAAACCTTGTTCACAGAGTAAGAAATATCTGGACGTGTGAGAGTCAAATATTGTAAAGCACCTACAGTACTTCTGTAGTTTGTTGCATCTTCTGGTCCAAGTGCTTCTCCACTTTCAATAGTAAGTTTTTCTGAAGTTGAGATTGGTGTACTTACAGGTTTGCAGTTCTCCAATCCTACTCTCCTGAGTATGTCATGTGCATATTTCTCCTATGACAGAAGTATACCATCTTTTACCTGTTTGACCTCTATACCAAGAAAATAATGAAGATCTCTGAAATCTTTAAGAGCAAACTCCATCTTTAAATCCTTGAGCAAACAAGTGGTGGCATCTAGACTTGAACTAGCAACAATAACATCATCAACATATACCAGAACATATATAGTGATATTACCCTTTTTTATAGAAAAATAATGAGGTATCTACTTTAGATGGTGTAAACCCAAGTTGTTGTAACTGTGTGCTCAACCTTGAGTACCAGGCTCTTGGGGCCTGTTTCAAACCAGATAAAGCTTTGTATAGCTTGCAAACATGATGAGGTGTGCTTATATTCTCATAACCTGGTGGCTGCCGCATAAAAACCTCTTCTTTCAAAACAACATGAAGAAACGCGTTCTAAACATCTAGCTGCCTTAGGCTCCAACTTCTGGAAACAACAATAGACAACACAAGTTGAATAATAGTTGCTTTAACAACAGGGCTAAAAGTATCTTCATAATCAGTACCAAACCTTTGCTTGAAACCTTTTGCAACAAATCTAGCCTTATATCTATCTATGCTTCCATCAGACCTTCTCTTGATTTTGTACACCCATTATTTACAATCTATGATAGTCTTGCCTTTTTCTAGTGGTACTAAGTGCCATGTTTTATTTCTCATGAGTGCTTCATATTCATTATCCATGGATTCCTTCCAATCTTTATTAGCAAGTGCATTGTGCAAATGAGTTGGTTCACCCATACTAGTAAGAAAGGCACATTTTACTTTATCATACCTTATAGTACCATCTTCGTACACTTTTTCCTTAATAACACTAGATTGAGATCTAGTATGTCGACGTGGAACTTCAGGTGCACGAGCTTGAGTGGTTCTTGATTCTGCACCCGAATTCTCGTTCACAAACAATCCCGTTGGATCTGTTGTACTCCCGGGGAGGCGTGGAGTATCAGGCAGTTCCTGATCCGAGGCAATCCCCCTCACGATTGTCGCGCCAGCAGGGAGACGCCGCGTGGCACCCTCGATGGAGAGCCGAGACAATCGAGCTAGGCCCCACGCCTGTTGGTTTGTCGCCCGATGGCCCATCCCATGTGGACGTGGCGCACGGAGAGCCGCACTGGCTGGGCTGGAGGGGCCCGCATTGCTGGGGCTGTCGGCCACCAGTGGGCTTGGCGCATGCAGCGCGCTGAGATCGTCCTGGGATCACGCGTTCGCCAGCCCTATCGCACTGACGCGAGGATTTTCCTCGGATCCTGTGCCGCTGCTGTCGTCTGTATCAGCCTGGGATCCTATGACAGTCTTGTTTTTACCCTCTTGCGTAAAATCATACCCAGAATCTGCACACTTAACATCAAGATAAAAAATTTCTTTGGAACTAGTCACATGATCAACATTATTTAATTCACCCCCGTGATCTGAACTAGGCATATATTCTGGAAGGAGAACAATTTCTGCACAAAGTAGGGCTCCAACATTTGGATGAAGCTTTGCAAAGGGGAAATATTATTTTATCAAATACAACATCTTTAGAAATATAAATGCGTCCAGTGGCAATCTCAAGACACTTGTACTCTTTATGAAGATTACTGTAGCCAAGAAAAACACACTGAGTGGAACGAAACTCAAGTTTGTGTCGATTATATGGACAAAGATTGGGGTAACAAGCACACCCAAATTTTTTAA
This sequence comes from Aegilops longissima, assembly GCA_021605205.1. Classification (NCBI taxonomy): domain Eukaryota; kingdom Viridiplantae; phylum Streptophyta; class Magnoliopsida; order Poales; family Poaceae; genus Aegilops; species Aegilops longissima. The sequence goes on from CM038682.1 coordinate 121,860,453, forward strand.
AAGAATTATAATCAGGCTTTTGATGAAACAATCTTTCCAAAGGAGTAGTATTGCCAATGACTTTGCTAGGGAGATGATTGATAAGATAAGTAGCAGTAATGAAAGCTTCATCCCAATATTTTAATGGAATTGATGCATGAGCTAGGAGGGATAGACCTACTTCAACAATATGGCGATGCTTACGTTCGGCAGAGCCGTTTTGTTGATGAGCATGAGGGCAAGAAACATGATGAGCAATTCCAATATTGCGAAAGAAGGAGTTGAGTTTTTCATACTCTCCACCCCAGTCACTTTGTACTGAGAGATTTTTTCTGTCAAAGTGACGTTCAACAAGCTTCTGAAATTCTTGGAAGATAGAGAGAACTTCAGACTTGAACTTAAGCAAATATATCCAAGTGAATTTGCTATAATCATCGATAAAACTAATATAATATTTTTTTCTACCAAAATAATCTCTTGCATGACCCCATACATCACTAAAAATTAAGTTCCAACGGAGCATGAGACACACTATTTGACCTAGGATAGGGGAGTTGGTGACTTTTTGCACATTGACAAGTATCACAAACAGACTCAATATGTTGATTAGATGACAATGGAAGATTGTCTTTATTCACTACTTGCCTAGCTATGATAGAAGAAGGATGTCCTAATCTTTGATGCCATCTCGCCAAGGAGGGCTTGACGACGGAGTGAACTTGATGACGACGCTTTCGACTAAGTGCTCCGGATGTGATGGGGTACAAGCCTCCAATGCATCTACCGTGGTGGATAAGCTCCATCGTTGCCCGATCCTTCATAAAAAAATATATGTGGGATGAGTTTCAAAGAAGACATTATTATCAGTAGTTAAACGAGACATAGATGCTAGATTCTTGTCGGCTTGAGGAACATGAAGGGCATCTTTTAAAACTAGATCACGTTTAAAAGTAGGGGAACTAATAGATGCTTGACCAATGTGACAAATGTCCATACCTCCACCGCTAGCGGTGTGAACCTGATAGTTGCCAACGTACTTCTCTCTCATGGCTAGTTTCTCAAGCTCATTGGTGACATGATCCGTAGCTCCAGAGTCTGCGTACCAGATGGTTGCATCTCCACCTTGCTCCCTAATTGCAGCTGCTACATGGCGGGCATCAGGCACATAATCATCATCATAACAGTGCCAACAATCCAAGACTTCATGGCTCGGTTTTTTCACAAAGTTGGCACCGAACCCGGCTGGAAGAAGAAGATCCAGCAGCAGAGTTGTTGTTGGCGTATCCAGCAGAGGCGTTTGTGTTGGTGTAACCGCCCCCACCAGTCCGCGCGCCCTGATTGTCGCTGTTGCCGTAGTACTGGTTGTTACTGCCCTGATTGCTGTGGGCGCGCCCTCCGGTGCTGCTGCTGCGGTTTTGCCCCTGACCACGCCCACGGCCTGCTCCGCGACCACGGGACACTGCATTAGCGGAGGACTGGCGGATGTTCATACCGTGGAGAAGGTTGAGGCGGGCGTCGAAGCTCAGTAGCTGGTTGTAGAGCTCCTAGACAGTCATGGGCTCGACCCGAGCCGCAAGTGTTGTTACGACCGGGTTGTAGTCGAGGTCGAGACCAGCAACGACGTGGGAAACGGTCTCAGCGCTGCCTAGCGCTGCTCCGGGGCTGGCAATCTCATCTGAAAGCATCTTGATTTTGGCAAGATACTCCGCCATAGTCAGATTTCCCTTCTTGAGGTTTGTGAGCTCGATGCGGGTGTTGATAGCTTGAGCTTGGGTTTGTGCAGCAAACGTGGCATGGATCACCGCCCATACCTCCGTCGGCGTCTGAAGAGTGACCACCTGTGCAAGGATTTCGCGCGAGAGAGAACCCATCAAAAAACCTTGTACTTGTTGCTACTGTGCATACCAGAGGACTGGCGCGAAGTTGGCGATCTGCTCCTCTTTTCCATCCTTGGTGATGATGAAAAATTCCGACGGCGCTTGGCTCTCCGGATCAAGGTGGTGTCCCATGTGTGCGCCCTTGATTTGGGGTAGCACGATGGCTTTCCATGTGAGGAAATTGTTCCTCGTGAGCTTATCTTGGGGAGGTGATCCGATGGACATGGTATGGGACGTGGACATTGAGGACGGTGCGAAGGTGGATGAGGAGGCAACGGACGTGGAGAGCACACTCATGGTGTTGGATTGGGTGGAAGCGGTGGTCATGGCTAGGTTGGGGTAAAGCTAGATGCGATCTCCTTTTGATCTCTAGGAAGAAGATGCTCTAATTACCATGTAAGAATAATTGGGAAGCGTAGAACCCTTTGCTCGGGCCGCACTTGTATTTATATCAATAATGCCGTGGCTTACAAGATGATTGATCAAAGAGATCGTTTACAGAAGGTCAGTATATAACGGGAACGAGTTGGACAGAAGAAGAGATAGAGATAGAGAAAGAGTACAAGTTTAAACATGAGGAGTCATATCTCTATTCAACTATTCCAACTAGAGTGGCGATGTAGTGGACGAGCTCGGTTGCTCCCACTGCATGTGCCAATCGAACAAGGACTAGTGGAGCCATGCATTGAATGCGATTCTAGAGGGAGGAGGATGGTACGTAGCGTGGAACAGTAGTCCAGTGAACCCGCCATTTGATATGACGATCCATCATAGCAGCAGTTAACATGATCCGACGTTGCATAACGGAACTGTTTCTACAAAGAGGATCCACGGAAAAAGAGGATCTGTTTCTACAAAGCAAACATCCCTCCATGTCAGATGGCAATACAAAATCACTGGGAAAATACAGACCTACATATTGAGAAAACCAGAAAGATCAGCGGGAGGACAAAAGCAAACGTGAAAAATGTACATAAACTGTGAAAGTACAATACATTTGTGCCATACATTGCCATGAATTGGCATCTAAAAAAACATTCTAGTTATCTCATCGAAAGCCAAATCTATGTGATTTTCCCCCATGGCCACAATTAGGATACATATTAGCCTCAGAGCATCTCTAGCTGATCCCGTATAAGTTGCTTTGTTCAGTAAGTCAATGGCTGTTGAAGGATTAGAAGGGATCAAGATTTGTCGGAGAGCCCCAGTTATTTCACATCTACTCTTTGCAGATGATTCACTGCTATTTTTTCGTGCCTCCATGGAGCAAGCAACATTGGTGAGAGGTTTGTTGAACACTTATGCTTCGGCAACAGGGCAAGTTATTAACCCTGCAAAATGTTCCATCCTCTTCTCCGATAATTGTTTGGTACCGGATGCCACGAGTATTAAGTCTATATTGGAGGTGTCGCAAGAGGTTTTTGATCCTAAGTACCTTGGTTTGCCGGTTCCCGAAGGAAGAATGCATAAGGGGAATTTTGAAACATTGCAGGACCGACTATGGAAGAGACTTGTTGACTGGAGTGAACAGTTTATGGACACTTCGAGTAAGGAATTGTTAATTAAGTCCGTTGCACAAGCCATACCCACCTATGTTATGAGTGTGTTCCGGTTACCGGTGTCTGTTATAGATGATCTCACTCGGTTAATGCTGCAATATTGGCGGGGAGTGGAGAAAGGTAAAAGAAAGATGACTTGGTTGAGTTGGGATAAAATGAGACTCCCAAAGTCCAAAGGTGGTATGGGTTTCCGTGACATGCGTGCAGTTAATCACGCACTGCTGGCAAAGCAGGCCTAGCGGCTACTCGATGTTCTAGACAGTTTGTGTGCTCGCTTATTACGTGTGAAGTACTACCCCAATGGGAACCTGTTGGATACAGATTTTACTGGAAATCCTTCAACTGTATGGAAGGATATTGAACATGGTCTAGAGCTGGTTAAAAAAGGGATCATTTGGCGGGTTGGAGATGGTTCTTTGATACGGACATGGAGGGACCCTTGGATTCCCCGTGGCCATAATTTCCGACCTGTTACACCTAAAAGGAATTGTTGATTCAATCGGGTGTCTGATTTTGTTGATGAGAACGGTGCATGGATTGAACGACCATTTCTGGCCGATGGATGTACGTGAAATCCTCAAAATCCATACCTCACCGAGACAATGTCAAGATTTCTTTGCCTGGCATCTGGAGAAGAATGGCCAGTTCTCAGTGAGAAGTGCGTACCACTTGGTGACGACAATGCATGATGACCAGTTCGCCAAAGGGGCGTCCAGCGCTAACCCTGACGGGAACCGACTCATCTGGGCACCTAGCGACGCGCAGTACATGCCCAATTTGTGGTATTGTTGATGAGGATAGCTACCATGCTTTGATTGCGTGCAGCCATGCACGTGCAATCTGGGAGGCCATGAGGAAGGTCTGGTTGCGCCCCCAGGACCAACTACTTATTAGTACTGGCAAAGAATGGTTACTGAACGTGCTGCTTAATTGTACCAATGCAGAGCGTGACTGTATGATTATACTTTTTTTTAAAACGGGCAAAAGATTTGCCACGTATATTAATTAAGAGAGAATAGAGTTTGTGTTACAAACACCCCTTAACAATACACGGAAGAATCACTCTCCCGGCATGATGGACCCTAGCTTCTTAGCTCCAGCGACGACCCAAAATGATGCCTCCCTTTTGATGTTGTTGAGAAGAACCGTAGGCGGAGCGGCCATGTTGCGGAATACACGAGCGTTTCGCTCGTTCCAGATCGTCCATGTAGTGAGCATGGTGAGCGAGGCCATGGCCTTCCGGTTGGGGACGGAAGCATCAGTCAACCCAAGCCACCAGTCTAAGGTGGAATGCCTCAGGGGCCAAGTAGAGGTGTCAATGTGAATGAGTTGCAGCCACGCCTTGACCAAGCCCCATAGGCGAACGGTGAAACGACATTTGAAGAAGAGATGGTCAACCGATTCATTCTCACGCATGCATAGGGGGCATGAGCCACAGTTAGGCCAACCACGCTTGGCCAATCGATCCGCAGTCCAGACTCTATTTTGGATGGCCAGCCAACCAAAGAACTTGACCTTGGGTGGAGCCCAGATTTTCCACACTGCATGCTCCAAGGGAGAGCGAATGAGGCCGAGAAATTGCGCTTTGTAGGCGGACTCCACCGTGTAGAGGCCACTAGTAGAATGCTTCCAAACAATGTCGTCGTCAATATCCTCCTGTAGGTGAAAATCCCGGATGGTGGCCCAAAGCTCGAGAAATTGTCTGAAGTGCTCTATAGAAAAATCAGACGTCATCGTGATCTTTTTAACCCAAGCGCCATCCTTTAATGCTTCCCGCACCTTCCAATTCTTCCTCGTTGGACTTGGCGTAGATGAGAGGGGCCAAATCCATGGGTTTGCGGTTGTGCACCCACGGAGAGTCCCAAAAGGGGGCGCGCGCGCCATTTCCCACGATAATAGTTGAGGAGGCATAGAAGAAGTTGTAGTCTGCGTCATCGCACGGGTTGCCCATGCCAACCCACATCTTAGTTGGCTCCTTCCACTCAAACCAAATCCAACGAATCCTCAGTGCCCTAGCGAATTTCTCCGTGTTTAGCACTCCAAGACCCCCATTGGCAATTGGGCGGCAAACGGTGTCCCAATTAACCTTGCATTTGGCCCCGGTGGTCTTGTCTGTTCCCTCCCAAAGGAACGCTCGCTCAAGCTTGTTGAGATTTTTGAGGGTGCTTGTGGGGACGACGAGCGTAGTGATGAAGTATATGGCTTGGGAGGCAAGCACCGACTTGACCAAGGCGGTGCGTCCCATAGACGTGATGTTTTGCCCGTCCCAAGGGACCAACTTTGCCGCCGCCTTATCCTCCAAGAACTGAAAGTCCACCTTCCTGAGCCGCCACACAGAGAGCGGGAGGCCTAAGTATTTCATGGGGAAGGATCCGCGCGCCGCCGGAAGCTTTTGAAGGATGTCCGACAGGTTGATGTGCCCACAACGGATTGGGATGACCGAGCTCTTGTGAAAGTTGGTGGCTAGACCGGTGACATCACCAAAAAGACAAAGGATGTTGGAGAGGTGGTCAATATCGCGCTTGATGGGTGCCATGAAGACCGCCGCGTCGTCCGCATAAAGGGAGGTTCGTAAAAGAACCCCACGGCCACGGATTTTATGAAATAGCCCTCTAGTTGCCGCCATCTCAAGAATTCTTTGGAGTGGGTCGATCGCGAGCACAAATAGCAAGGGGGATATAGGGTCCCCCTGCCGGAGACCCTGGCCATGGATGATGGGGCTGCCAGCGACGCCGTTAAGAAGAATCCGCGAGGAAGAGGAGCAAAGTAGGGCGGTGATCCAATCTCTAAAAATGCTCGGGAACCCCCTACGGTGGAGGAGGTCAATGATATACTCCCACTTGACTGAATCAAATGCCTTCTGAATGTCCAACTTGAAGAGAAGCGAAGGGGTTTTGCACTTGTGGAGCCTCCGCGCAAGATTCCTCACATACATGAAATTGTCATGGATGCTTCTTGTCTTGATGAAAGCACTCTGCGCATTGGAGACAAGGTGGAGCATGTGGTGGCTAAGACGGATGGCAAGGACCTTTGCAATGATCTTGGGAATAGCATGAATCAGACTAATTGGACGGTAGTCGGAGATTTCTTCAGCTCCATCCTTCTTTGGGAGCAGTATAATGTTGGCAGAGTTGACCCAATGAAGGTTGGCCGTGCGGAGGTTACTGAAGCAAAAGATGGCCTTCATAATATCATGCCTGATGATGGCCCAACAACTCTTGAAGAAAAGCCCGGTGAAGCCATCCGGGCCGGGCGCCTTGTCACCAGGCATCTGGTTGATGGCCTCACGCACCTCCTCCTCGGAGAAAGGGTCCGCGAGGTTGCCCAAATCATCACGAGCCTCATTGTCCAACCCCTCCCAGTTGAAGTCTGTGGTCGCCGCGGAGCCTTTTCCCATGGTCTAGGAGAAATAGTCGTGGACAATAGCCTCCTTTTGAGAGTGCTCAGTGACCCATCCACCGTTGTGCTTGATACGGTGTATGTGGTTCTTGCGTCTTCTAGCATTCACTCGGCGGTGGAAAAATTTGGTGTTTGCATCCCCCTCTTTGAGGTTGGAAATCCTAGCACATTGCTTTTTTCTCGCCCTCTCAAGAACTGCCAAGGCAATGACTCTCCGCTTAAGCCTAGAGCGGAGCTCCAGCTCCTCAACGGAGAGGTGCCTCGAGTCTTGAGCCATGTCCAGGTGAAGAATTACTAGCAAGGCAGCATGATGCATGATCTTGGCCTTTGAGAATAGGCCCTTACTCCATCTCAAGAGTTTGGCGCCAGTGTGTTGAAGCTTGTGGTGCAATATCCGAAAGGGGTCGGTATGATGAGTGTGCTCATTCCATGCATTAGCAACCACATCGCTAAACCCCGGAAGAGAAGTCCAAAAATTCTCAAATTTGAATGAGCGAGGCCTGCGAGGCCCCCTGTCGTCCGCGAGAAGAAGAGGGCAATGGTCTGAGAGCGAAGATGACAGAGCATGCAAGATGTGTGTACTGAACTGCAGGTCCCACTCGGCGTTACAGAAGAAGGAATCGAGCTTGCATAGGGTTGGGCTATTTCTCTCGTTGCTCCAAGTGAACCGCCTGTTCTGGAGGTGGATCTCCTTGAGATCACACTCGTGGAGCGTGGAGCGGAAACGGTTTATCCTCCTCCTATTGACGTTGCACTTGTTCTTGTCTCGTGCGCGGTAAATCTGGTTAAAATCACCCAGAGCTAGCCATAACTCCCCACTGGGTGGTTTTTGGCTTGCAAGGTCGGTGAAGAAGGCCGCTTTGAGGGACGAGAGGGTCGGCCCGTAGACGGACGTAATTTTGAACCGGGAGCCGGAGGCCCTGACTTGGACCATAGCCGAAAGGCAGAAGGTGGTGGTAGTGATGTCAGTGACATCGACGACTCGACCGTCCCAAAGCATAAGTATCCCTCCTCTCGTGCCGCTGGCCGGCCTTTGCGCAAAATTCTTAAGTCTGGACCCTCCAAGGAATGAGGCGGTGAACTGATCGACAAGCTCCAGCTTTGTTTCTTGCAAACAAACAATATGGCAGGAGGATGCGGCTATGGTTTCGTTGACGGTTGCTTGTCGATCCGGGCAATTAAGCCCTCTAACATTCCAACTGAGAAAGTTGACAGGTTGTTCACTCATTTTGACACACATACTCCCTAGTACACAGCACAGCGGCCAAAGATATGCAACAGCAGGTACATGGATGTACAACCTCAGCTAACCAACGACAAGGAAGAACTCTTGTTGTAGCAGCTAAACTAGCAGCAAACATCAACGTAGCACCAAGAGACTTGTTGAGTAGGCCATACCAAAGAACAAATGCAACCTGGAGGCAAGCTCCAACAGCGCCCCTTGTTTTTATCACTAACATGAGAAACTAAAGCCCAAAGACAGCAGCAGACATCAGGCAGTAGCCTCATCAACGTGATCGAGCGCATTGGGGCCACCATGCCCTGTATGATTATACTTATTTGACGTATTTGGCAATTACATAATTAATGATCTTACTCATGATAAAGATGTTCCCCCGGTGGCAACTACGGTTGATTTTTTGGGCTGTTATATGAAGTCTATTCGAGATGCTAAAAGGTTCAGTACAGAGGAAATAATTAAAGGTAAAATGCCGGTTGCTGATTGGGCTTTGCCTGAAGTGAGACCTGCCCCTGGTCCTAAACCTTGGCCTCCTTCATCTACTTAGTATGTTGCTCTATCAGTTGATGGTTCTTTCTTAGTGGAATCTGGCACGGTAGCGGCAGGAATGATTCTTAGACGACATGACGGTTCACTTATTTTTGCAACATATCGGTTTATTTTCAATTGTAACGATTCTCTGGAAGCTAAGATTCATGCAATCATGCAAGGGATGGCGCTAGCTATACAACATTCCACTCTTCCGGTCATCGTTCAATCTGACTCAAGTGAGGCGTTGTTATGTCTATTAGGGAATAGACTTCTTCGTTCTGCCTATGGTCATCTTGTGGCTGAAATTAAGGAGTTGATGAGACATAGGGAGTTTATTCCTCAGAAGTTGAATAGGGATCAAAACATAGTTGCCGATCGTTTGGCAAATTATAGTCGTATAGAGTGTACCACGGCTGTGTGGATGCATGTAGGACCACCATGTATTGAGGGTCTTTTACCTCTCGACTGTAACTCTCTCAATATGGAATAAAACTCCTTTTCCCTCGCAAAAAAAGATTATATACTCCACTATTTTTTTTGTCATTTCTAGTCAACCCCTAAACTTAACGGAGTAAACTTCAAGTTGATCAAATTCAAAGCAATTTGAACCGAAAGTAGCATGCATTCAAATGAAAACATAGGTAGTTTTGCACAACCGAACATAAAACACAAATTTAAACTAAACTAAGCTTAACTAAACTACTTCCGGGCGAATGTGAGGTCGAGTCAATCCTACCTCGTCGGGTACGGTGTGCCGCGATTTGGGTCCGGGCCGGTGCCATCGTCTTCGTCCTCAGGGAAGACACTCGTCCACTTGTCGATGTCGATGTCCTCATCCTCACCGCCCACCTCGCCGTCCTCTGCGCCGCCATCCTCGCCGCCTTTGACCTCGTCGGAGGAGGAGATAACGATAACCTCGCTGCCGGTGTCGGCAAAGACCATTCGCTCCGCCTCCACGAGCTTCGAGTAATGCCGGCAGAGCTCTTGCATGTAGGCCTCGTCGACAGCCTCATCCACGAGGCTCTCCCTCGCCTCGCGGTCCTCCCGAGCCATAGCCGAGCTCACCACCCCCGGCTCCGGCGGGACAAGGTGGACCGGAGCCGTGCCGAGGGGGAGTTGAGCCGGGCCGCCGCGCCGTGGTAGCGAACCTGCCAGCGATCGTACAACATGGCCACGAGCTCAGTCGTATGGAAGCTCCCGAGCCACCGCCAGGTGTTGGTCTCCCGATTCGTGATTTCGGCCACCCACGTCCCCTACCGCCGCTGCCGGACCCAGAGGTAGGTCCTCGTCGGCTTAAGCCGGGGTGGAGGGAGGGCGGGGAAGTCCTCAAACCGGAGCAGGGGCACGGCGGCGGGTGGGTCGAGCGGCGACGACGGCTCGATGAAGCGCCCGCGGAGGATGACCCGCACGCGTGGCGGCGCGGATCCGCATTGTGGATCGGCGGCCGGGACCGACGGCCACCACTCCCGCGATTGGGGGGGGGAGGGAGGGCGACGGCGCAAAGGGGGGGGGAGAAGAGGAGGCAGGGAGAAGAGAACCGATTTTAATCAGCCGCGGAGAGGAGTAAAGATACTTCGGTGGATTGGGAATGCGTAAAAATTATACTCCACTATGCTATTTTGGGGATCGGAGGTCAAACTCAGTGGAGTAAAAAGCCAAATATACTCCACTAAGTTGATATAGGGATAGGTTAGAAATGCCCTCAATGATCTAACCCCTAGGGGAAAAAATCTGACAAAACCCAACAATCTGTTAAAACATTACTACTAGTAGCTAAAAAAGGCTATACGGTACACTCATCAGGCATCTGTGAATGTCCCTGATAACACAAAACAAAGAAAATTGATATTCTTCATATTTGATTAAAAGAAATCGCACCACTCTACCATCCGAAAAATTAAAATGACCCATTCTAAGCTTGGGCTCGTTGCTATACACCTCAGAAAGAATAAAAATCTCTGACAAAACCCAGAAAATTATTTTTCTCATTTCTAGTTTTGGAAAACGATAATGGCTAAAAATAAATTTACGCTATGTTTGTCAGACATACATATATCAATCCCTGAAAACACAAAATCACAGGGAAAATCAACATTCTTCATGGGTGATTTAACACAAATTATGTCACAAGTCTGCCATACAAAAATTCAAAAGGCCTACTGTAAAAAACGTGCCCCCTGTTCACTCCGCCGACAACCACATCGCAGAAACAACTCTGATTCGCGATACCATGAGCAGGCGAGCCGTCCACGCCAGTGAGTTTTCGCTATTCCAACACTATATATTTCATGCAACCCCGAGACACTCACTCTAGACTATTCTTGATCAATAAAGCGTGGTATTGTCTAAAAAACAGAGCAGCCTCTGACACGTCGCACTGTGCACCCGTCACGCTATAGTCAGGCGTTTCCATCTTACGAAGGATTTCATGTGACACAAATTACTAGTAATATCGAAATTTTTAAGAATCAAAATATCTATGTATAGACATCAACTGGTCGTGCAAATCTTGTAAACGCTCAATGGTTCCTTGGTCTCGACGTACCCGAAGGTCCAGCGAACGTCATCGTAGCCTGCGATATCCATATTGGTGACCCTTGTCCCCCGGTTCCTCTCGGTAATGTCCACCACGCCGCGCTTCGCCTTCTTCGGGTTGTTGGTCAGTGTATGGCTGTACAGGACACAACCTCGTTCATCCAATGACCACTCCCATGTAAGGATGCGCTCGCCGTGATCGAATAGCGGCAAGGTGAGATGCCGGCACCTTGTGCTCGGTGACCACCCCGGCTTAGGCGTGCTCGTCCGCACCATGTACCAGCGGCTCCAACTGATCTGCTGACCCCCTCTCGCGCCCTCCAAGACCCACACCTCTGTCTTGTGCACGGCTGACGACGCGTGGGTAAAGACGATGCCCAGCCTCCCCTGCACCTCTGCTAAATGCCAGCTGCCGCCGTCTTTGGAGTGGGACAGCACGGACGGCAGCGTTGTGATGGACATGACGCGCTCGTCCTCGAGACCGAAAAACATGACCTTCTTGATGCCCTCCGGCGCGGCCACCCAGTACGTCGCGCCGTCCACGCTGACGATGCCGTGGACGGGCTCACATCTAGCGGCGGGCTCGGTCGGCACCTCCCGCCACGACGCCTCCCCCAGCATGAACACGTGCACCGCGTCGTACACGGACCGGTTCACGTGGCATGGGACGTGCACGACACTGTACCTCCGTGTGGTTGGTAGATACGCGAAGCTGTAGGCCTCGTGCGAGCTCCTGCTGTAGCGGCTACATCGGTCAGCGGTATGCGGCGGCGGCAGCGGTGGGATGGCCAGCCCGGAACGGATGACAGGATTGGTTACGGTGATGGCGCCACCGGGCCCCCGGTTAGCGCAGTAGCAGACAAGACCATTGCAGGTGCCGACCACGCTCATGCCCTTGTAGCTCTCTGCCGACCAGTCGGCCCACAGCTTCCTATGACTGGTCCCCGGAGCTGGAGCCGACGATAGGTCGTCGACGACGTACTGGTAGCCCGTGGTGGTGGCCACGAGTGTCTTGGCGCGGCTCCGCAGGTTGGTGGCAGTGCGTTCGCCGACGACGTCGCGCCAGTGCCGGCTGACGAGGCGGAGCAGGCGGCGGGTGTTGGGCGGGAGGCGCATGAGGATATCCGCGAGCACGTCCGCGCCGAAGTCCCTGTACGTGCCCTCGTGTGGATCCATTGCTGACCTCGATCAATGGATTGAGTGATCTGCTTATTATTTGTTGTCTTACATAGAAACCGGATCTGAGTCTTAAAGTTTGCTATGATTTCGGGGAGCTCCACGGCGGCATCGTTGAAACCGGATTTGAGTTGTACTTTGACTTTGTTGTGATTCTTTTTTTTTTTGAGAAAGAGAGATTGTTGTGATTTCGGAATACGTAGAGGTGCTGACTGACACGGATCAGTTCACGGCTGCGAGAGTGAATACCACACGTGAATGCCACATCCAGGCAATGTTTGTTTCTCCAGGGTTTGCAAGCCAATGTTTCTCCAACTGCATCCAACCATCTCCTTTGCAAACATAAAAAAATAGAGCACACACGCATTGCATCATCCATCCAAAGAGAAAGCACAAAAAAGGAGAGATGATTTTATTTGGTCTCAATCGTCAGTCGATCAAACTATCAAAAAATGCATCAATGCACACTCCGAATCATAGCACTACCGAAGCATGTTGTAACAATAGTATTATCAACCAATGAACAAACAGTCTCGGGCACATAACCACGGCTCTATGGAGAAACACCCAAAGGTGGGTCAAGACGATAGGGAGAACAATTGTGCGTGCAGGAACAAATTTTAAGTTTTAGCCGAACCGTAATATCACATATTGTTGAGGGTAGAAATCAATACCAGTATTGATGACATCTAAGAGCTACTACTACCTACCTACTGCAATGCATCCATCCTACCATCACAACATGAGAATTCTCAAAACAAGCAACTAATCTTGACGACAACCAACAGCTCCATCCATGATCATGGCCTCCTCAGGCTTCGTCACCACGATGTCCGGCCTTCTTTAGTCGCACCACAAGCCAAGAGCAAGCCAGCAACACATTCTTCAATACAAGCATCAGTTTTACATCTCACAAACAACGAGAGCAATCCAAGTGCAAGAGTAAGCCAAATGATATTTATGTTCAACACCCACCGCCCAAATGAGAATTTGAGAAGTGATAGCTTCAATAGCCACTTGGAAATTTCATAATGGACATAAGGTAAGTAGGAATGTTAGCAATGCAAGTAGTAAGCAAGATGAGTTTGCCTCTATATGACAAGCACCTACCCAACCAGCCAGAAATTTTCTTAATAATCCTATAAATGATAGGTTGGATGTCCTCTCTCCTGAGTATTCTTGAAGTGCAAATATTTAAAAGGGAAATCCCCTATTTGACAGCAGAATATTTGAGCAAATTCTTTAGACATTTCCTCATTCACATGAATGGTGTGCAAAGCACTTTTATGAAAATTGTTTTTTCACACCATACTGAAGGAAATATGCCGTAGAGGAAATAATAAAGTTGTTATTTTATATTTCCTTATTCATGATAAAGGTTTATTATTCATGCTAGAATTGTATAGACCGGAAACATTAATACATGTGTGAATACAATGCTCTGCATGGAGCTACTCTAGCTAATTGCCCCCACTTCCAATATGTATCCAGATTGAGACTCAGAGTCTTATGAATCGTCGTCAAAGCTTGTATCGTTGTAACCCTTTACAACAAACTCTTTATTACCTCCATAATCGAGAAATATCTCCTTAGTCCTCTTAGGTAACTAAGGATAATTTTGACCGCTGTCCAGTGATCTACTCCTGAATCACTATTGTACCCCCTTGCCAAACTCATGGCAAGGTACACAACATGTTTGGTACACAACATGGTATACTTTATAGAACCTACAGCTGAGGCATAGGGAACGACTTTCATTCTGTCTGTATTTTCTGTTGTGGTCGGGTTTTGAGTCTTAGTCAACTTCACACCTTGCAACACAGGCAAGAACCATTTCTTTGACTCATCCATTTTGAACTTCTTCAAAATCTTGTCAAGGTATGTGCATTGTGAAAGTTGACACGTCTCCAACGTATCTATAATTTTTGATTGTTCCATGCTATTATATTATCTATCTTGGATGTTTTATATGTATTTATATGCTATTTTATATAATTTTTGGGTCTAACCTATTAACCTAGAGCCCAGAGCCAGTTTCTGTTTTTTCCCTTGTTTTTGAGTTTCGCAGAAAAAGAATATCAAATGGAGTCCAAACGAGCTGAAATTTTTTGATGATTTTTTATGGACCAGAAGAAGCCCCCGAAGCAAAAGAGTTGGCCCAGAAGAGCCACGAGGCCTGCCTTGTCGACGCCTCTTGGGCCCCCCTGACTTGTCACGGACACCAAAAAATCCTATAAATATAGAAACCCCCAGAAATAAACCTAGACCGGGAGTTCCGCCGCCGCAAGCCTCTGTAGCCAAGAAAAACCAATCGGGAGCCCGTTCCGGCACCCTGCCAGAGGGGGAACCCATCACCGGTGGCCATCTTCATCATCCCGGCACTCTCCATGACGAGGAGGGGGTAATTCACCCTCGGGGCTGAGGGTATGTACCAGTAGCTATGTGTTTGATCTTTCTCTCTCTCCCTCTCTCTCTCTCTCTCTCTCGTGTTCTTGATTTGGCACGGTCTTGATGTACCCCGAGCTTTGTTATTATAGTTGGATCATCTGGTGTTTCTCCTCCTCTATCTTCTTGTGATGAATTGAGTTTTACATTTGAGGTTTCATTATTATCGGATTGAATACTATTATGGATTTGAGAACACTTGATGTATGTCATGCGTGGGATACCCGTGGTGACAATGGGGTGTTCTATTGATTCACTTGATGCATGTTTTGGCACTCAACTCGCGGATTCCCGAGGTGACATTGGGGTAATCTATGCATAGGGGTTGATGCATATTTTCGTCCTTGTTTCTCTGGTAGGAATCTTGGGGCACTCTTTGAGGTTCTTTATGATGGATTGAATATTATGAATCTGAAGTTGTTTGGTGCATATCGTATAATTGACCAACGGATACTTGTGGTGACATTGGAGTATCTAGGTGACATCAGGGTTGATCCACTACAGGAATCCGCTTATTTGTCGTCCGCCATGGTAGACGACAAAGGCACCAAAAGCGGACGGCAAAACTCTTTGCCGTCCACCACCGACGGCAAACCTGCCCGGCAAAGAGGGTCACAGTAAACGGGTTCTTTGCCGTCTGCTTCCACAAAGCGGACGACAAAGAACATGGACGGTAAAAAACTTGTGTTAGCCATGTTAGCTGGCTAACGACGGCCTTTGCCGTCCGTTGGCGGATGGCAAAACGTGCTCCGCCACATGACCCACGTGCCCGATGTGATGTGTGTCGTCCAGCCGCGTCGCCCGGTCAAACAGACATGCGTTGCCCAGTCAAACTGGAGCGTCTGCCACACCCAACGCCCTGTCCCATAGACGGCCGCCTCGCCTTCGGCCCCCGCCGCCCCGTCCCGTCGTCGCCCCCTGTCCCGAGGCGCCGGCGTTATTGGGCAGTAATGCCGGCGCCGACATGGCCGCCCGACTCCCATCGCCCGGACGGCTATAAGACCCCGCCCCGGCCGCCGTCCCACCACACCCGACCTCACACCCTGACTCTTGCCGCCGACGAGAACCAGCGCAGCGCCGATGATGGCTTACCACCACCGGAGCACCAGCGCTGGCGGCGACGACGACGCCCCGAGCTCCTGGCCGTCCAGCCTCAGCAACCCGGAGACAACGGAGCTGTGCCGGTATGGCCTCCTCGTGTCACCGGGTTGCCGTCTTCCCCGGCAGTGGCACATCTCCACCGACGGCTACCTGACGCTCGGCCCCGGCGCGACGATGGAGGAACTCTGGACCCACCGCAGCGGCCGCCACAACATCACCGGCCGTCACGCCCTCTAGAAGGGGAAGATGTACGATGAGGTCATCGCCGCTTTCCGGCTAGCGGAGGCTGGCGTCACCCCTGACCTCACAGGCGCGAGCGGCCGCCTTTGCGCCCTAGCGCTGGCACACGGCCCTGCTCCGCGGAAGCGCCGTCGTGAAGCTGCCCGCTGCCAGCCAGCCCTCGCGGATGCTGCGCCGGCACCCGCACAGCCATCCCCCCGGTCGTGGATCTGCCGCCGGAACAGGTGGTCCTTGAGAGAGTCCTGGATTAGGGGGTCCCCGAGCGTCCGGGCTATGTGACATGGGCTAGACTGATGGGCCGTGAAGATACAAGATTGAAGGCCTCCCCCCGTGCCCAGATGGGACTCTCCTTTGCAAGAATGGCAAGCCTCGCGTTCGGATATGAAGTTTCCTTTCACTGTAAACCGACTCTGTGCAGCCCTAGGTCCCTCCGGTGTCTATATAAACCGGAGGGTTTAGTCCGTAGAGGCAATCATAATCATACATGCTAGACATCTAGGGTTTAGCCACTACGATCTCGAGGTAGATCAACTCTTGTAACCCCTATACTCATCAAAGTCAAGCAAGCAGGAAGTAGGGTATTACCTCCATTAAGAGGGCCCGAACCTGGGTAAACATCGTGTCCCCTGCCTCCTGTTACCTTCGATCCTTAGACGCACAGTTCGGGACCCCCTACCCGAGATCGGCCGGTTTTGACACCGACATTGGTGCTTTCATCGAGAGTTCCTCTGTGCTGTCGACAAAAGGTTCGATGGCTCGTTCGATCATCTAGAATGTTGCTGTTTCGGTGGAGATTTTCCACGGGCCAGATTTTCGTATTTGGCGGCTTCGCACTGCGTGCCAACTCGATTGGACACCTCGAGCAGATTGACAGCTACACGCCTGGTCATCAGATCAGTTTCGGGAACTTAAACTATGTCACCGATATCCGAGGAGATTTGATCTTCGAAGGGTTCGCGGCCGTGATTGCCACTTTGGCCTTAGATCCAAAGCATGCCGTCAGTTCCGAAGACGGGAGTTTAGTGGCTGCCGGACTCTCTGCAAATATGGAGCTTACTATTTGAGATCTAGAGGAGATGGCGTCATCGGCAAACCCAAAGACGAACCGAACCCCCCTTACCACTGAAGCACCAGACGCTCTGCCGGAATCTAAGTCCGAACTCTCGAGGTCCGTGTCAAGCTGGCGCGGCCAGGAGGCTCCAACTCCGGACAGCCCGATGAACTCTTGTTTCTCTGTCCAACCCTCGGCTTTAAGCGAGGCTCTGGACCTAATGCGATCCCTCGCAATTACAGAGGAATCATTTTCGAATCACGCCCAACCCGGATTAGTGGCTGAGAGCGGGAAATTTTACGCCCCACCCACCACCCACTTCATAGCCACTATCGAAGATCTAACCGACATGCTGGACTACGCCTCCGAAGACATCGACGGTTTGGACGACGATACTGGAGATGAACAAGGCCACGACCCTCCGTTTACTAGACGCTGGACGGCCACTTCCACATACAACGTGTACATGGTGGACACACCCAAAGAGGACGACGACGATGGCGAGAAGGATCCGGTTGAGGACAAGCCTGCCGAAGCACCTCCGAAACATCGACGTCAGTGGCGCCGCTCAAAATCGCGTCCGACAAAGACAGCAATACCGGCACCGGAGACAATAACACTCCAGAGAATGCCGAAGACCCCGAAGCCCCTGTAGAGCCAACATCCGAACAGGATGATTGAGAGGATGGGCAAGTCAACCCCGACGATCCGTTCGGAAATGAGGGCTCGGAGGACAGTAACTACCTACCAATCTTCGAAGAAGATGTGAGCCTTGGCGACGAAGATTTCATCGTGCCGGAGGAACCCCTCGAACAAGAGCGCTTTAAGCGCCGGCTAATCACCACTGCAAGTAGCCTGAAAAAGAATCAACAACAGCTTCAAGCTGATCAGGATCTACTCAATGACAGATGGACTAACGTCCTGGCAGCCGAGGAATACGGCCTCAAACGCCCAACAAGGAGCTACCTGAAGCGCAAGCTGCTACCCCAATTTCAATGATGAGGCCCTAGAGCCCATACCTCCAACGCGTGATGCTGCGGACAAACCTGACCGACCACCACGTGGTCGGGACAGAGAGGCAACCCAAGATGGACACCAGCCCGCACCACCTCGCCATAAAAGCAGGGGAACAACGGCTCCAAAATACACATACGACCTACGAAAGGACCTGGACAATAGAGTCGGTCAAACCAGATCAACCTATGCATCAAGGGGAAGTTCCCCAATGTGAGAAGGCGGCCACCAGGCCGGGGGCGACATGCACAAACTCAATCGGGCCGAAAACCGCATACGGACTTCATCTGAACTGCGTCGCGACATTGCCTGATACAGAGGCGCCGCACACCCCCTATGCTTCACCGATGAGGTAATGGGTCACTAGTTCCCAGAAGGATTTAAACCCATGAACATCGACTCATACGACGGTACGACGGACCCCGTAGTCTGGATTGAAGATTTTCTTCTCCACATCCACATGGCTCGCGGTGACGACTGTCGGTGTCAAAACCGGAGGATCTCGGGTAGGGGGTCCCGAACTGTGCATCTAGGATCGATGGTAACAGGAGACGGGGGACACGATGTTTACCCAGGTTCGGGCCCTCTCTATGGAAGCAATACCCTACTTCCTGCTTGATTGATCTTGATGAATATGAGTGTTACAAGAGTTGATCTACCACGAGATCGTAATGGCTAAACCCTAGAAGTCTAGCCTATATGACTATGGTAATGTGTGTGTCCTTTCCGTACTAAGCCCTCCGGTTTATATAGACATCGGGGGGATCTAGGGTTTACATAGGGTCAGTTACATAAGAAGGAATCTTCGGTCACCAAGCTTGCCTCCCACGCTAAGTAGAGTCCAATCCGGATACGGGTGCAGTGTTCGGCCTTCACGTCTTCACAGCCCATCAGTCCTTCCCATGGATAATAGGCCGGACACCCGAGGACCCCTTAGTCCAGGACTCCCTCAGTAGCCCATGAACCTGGCTTCAATGACGAGGAGTCCGACGCCCAGATTGTCTCCGGCATTGCAAGGCGGGTTCTCCTTCCCGAACTCCAAGATAGTCTTCGGATGCGGTAATAGTACCCGGACCTGCCACATACACACCATACATAACCGCAAAGAGAATATATATTTTCACACGAGCTCTATCCGCTGACAGCTTTTTTAATAACACAACATCACGTCTGTCCGGTCATAATTTTGAACCGTTTTTTGACTGCCGCTCCACGTTTTGAGATGCGGTTGCCATTGGCACGTCGTGTCAAAGTAAAGATCGTGTCCCCTTATCGCAGGATTCTCATCAATGCGGGCATGGGTAACCAAACCGTGCCATTTATACGGCCCTTGGGAATAGGTGAGTTTTCAGGGCGAGTGAGGAGGTGTTTAATATTCGCTGCCTTTATAAGGGGATAAGGACTCCCTCTTCCTCTCTCATGCCCTCTTTCTGTCTCTGCCTTCCCAATCTCGAGCTCTACCAGCCAAGTTCTCATCTCCTTTCCACTCAAGCAACTATGTCCGGATCCGGATGTCAGTGCAAGTGGACGGTCTCCTCCGTCAAGGAGGAGGACATTACCGAGCTCCGGGCGGCTGGATATTTGGCGAAGGAGATCACCCACCGTCTGCCGGCCGAGGGACAAGTCGTCCCTATGACGAAGCCCACTGAGAGGGTAGTATTCATCCCCCATTTCTTTCGCTGGCTAGGGTTTCCACTCCACCCTTTCGTCCGTGGGCTGATGTATTATTATGGGATAGATTTCCACGATCTGTCCCCGAATTCCTTCCTCAACATTTCGGCGTTTATCGTCGTGTGTGAGGCCTTCCTCTGCATCCAACCTCACCTCGGGCAATGGCTCAAAGTCTTCAACGTGAAGCCGAAGGTGGTGGATGGAAAGCACGCGGAGTGCGGGGGAGCCATGGTGAGCAAGCTATCCAATGTCTCCTGGCCCAAAGGCACTTTTGTGGAGACAGTGAAGGAGTGGCAGAAGCAGTGGTTTTACATCACAGAGCCTCGCGGCACCACCTAGGCCACAGCTTCTAAATTCCGTTCTGGTGCTCCCATGCGACTCACCTCCTGGGTCGAGAAGAGTCCGGACTGGTGTTCACCTGACGAGATGATAGTGCTGCAGACGCGTGTTCAAAGCATGGTGACCAAGAATGTCAAGCTTGTTGACGTAATCCATGTGATGCTAGTTCGCCGGATTCTTCTGTGCTAGCGCCGAAGCCGCCCTCTGTGGGAGTTCAATTCGAAGAAGCACCAGAGCTTGATAAGGCTCTTTGAGACTACTCACGAAGGTTCCTAGAAGTTGTGCTTTAAGGGAAACGAGAAGCCACTAGCCACGGACTCAGACCGTGGTCACGATTGTAGACACCCCGCCAGCGAGGTATGTTATTTCGGACGCATCCCCAACTCAACTGTTTCGAAGAAGATGTCTGAGCTTATCATTACTTTTCTAGGACTGGATGGTGAGGGCGAAGCGGATCCAGTGTCCGGCCCAGCTGCCTGAATAACCGGTCATCCCGCGTCTAGCGAAGATGCTGGTGCCGGTGCCATATAAGGCACCGGAGAAGAGGGCCAAGAAGAAGGCCAAGGGGGCCAAGAGTGGTCCCCGTTGCAAGGGCACTTCAGACATGACGTCCGAAGACGATGGAGCCCAAGAAGGGGAAGGGCGTCCCAGCGGTCAACACCACGTGGGACATTGATAGCAGTCTAGAACGACGCCCCTGCACTAAGCCCCAGGCCGCATCGTAAGTGACATGGCTCACTCATGCGCACCTCCGTCCCTTTCTCTTTATTATCTTGACATGGTTAATTGCACTACTGCAGTCAGGCCCATGACCTTATCCAGCGATCCTCATCTGGAGGTTCGTTGGCTCCGTCGGAGATGGCGAGCATGTCGCCACCGCTTGCTTACTCTCCCGGGGCTAGGGATGACACCGAAGAGATGTCTCGGAGGACCGCTCCAAACAGGGGAGGAGACCAGGACGCTGTCCGGGAGGTGCCACAAGGCAAGACCTCCACTGCCGGACACATGGGGGAGCCGATCCCCATGGAAATTAGTGAAGAGGGTCGCATCCAGCTCGGCGCTCAGCCGAATACGATTCCGGAGACCCACATGGCTCCGGAGTCGGACGAGCAACCCCCTTTAAAGGATGGGGGTGCGGCGCTTCCGCCGGTGGCCCCTGTCCATCCAGGGACGCCGGATAACCTGATGGAGGCGCTACGAAGCGCCTCTGTTATGGACAAGCACTGTGTCCTCATGGGCGCAATGATTGGGAAGGTTCAGTCCGCCAAGAGTGGACTGAACGAAGCCTGCAACAACCTATTGATAGGTTTCGAGGTAAGTGACATAGAAAGATAAAAACCGCATGTAGTCTGTAGCCCCTGAGACACTGTCCGGTGCTCGGCGAGAAGAACCGGACAAAGGATCAATCTTTCATTGTAGGTGACTAACGTGATATGTGTGCATAAGCAGGCGTCGCTGTTGGCCGCAACCTCGCATGCTGCTGAAGTCTCTGGACTGAGGCAGAGGCTGGAGCGGACTGAGAGCGACACTACTAGGAAAAGGCCTACTAACGGCGCACCAGTTTTGCCTACTAATGGCGCACTACTGGTGCGCCATTAGTATCACGCCACTAGTATTTTTTACTAATGGCGCATCAGTGGTGCGCCATTAGTATCTGGTATACTAATGGCGCACCACTGGTGCGCCATTAGTATAGGCCACGGTGCGCCATTAGTATAGGCCACATTGCGCCATTAGTATTTTTGAATTTTGAAGGCGGGAAAATAGTAGTGGCGAGTGGCGCACCTTCTAACCCCCACCGTGCGCCATTGCTATTTCTGAATTTTGAATTTGGATCTGGATCGCGATTTTTTTGCCCATTTTTTGCTCTTTTTTTGCTCGCTTTTTTGCACGATATTATTTCAAATTTTGTTCCCGTTTTTGGATCTTGTACGTTCTTTTGCCGTGTTCTTTTGTCGGAGAGGAGTTCGCCGGAGAGGAGGAGGAGGAGGTGACCGCAGAGGCCCTCGCCTACATCACCGGAGAGGAGGAGGAGGTCGCCGGAGAGGAGTTCACCGGAGCATGGGAGAGGAGGAAGGAGAACCATGAGGGGATGGGAGGAGAGGAGGGAGGAGGAGCTCACCGGAGAGGAGGGAGGAGGAGCTCACCGGAGATGAGGGAGGAGGAGCTCACCGGAGAGGAGGGAGGAGAAACCGTGAGGGGAGGGAAGGGGAGGAGAGGAGAGGAGAGGAGGGAGGAGGAGGTCGCCGGAGAGGAGGAGGAGGGAGGAGGAGGTCGCCGGAGAGGAGGAGGAGGAGGAGGAGGTCGCCGGAGAGGAGGAGGAGGAGATCGCCGGAGAGGAGGAGGGTAGTATGGTGGAGGAGAGAAGGGAAGATGGAGTGGAGGAGTGGATGAGAGGTGGAGTGGAGGAGAAGAATGAAGAGGTAAGGAGGAGAGGACACGCCCAACCATATATACGGCATAGTAATGGCGCACCGTGGGCAGGTGCGCCATTACTACTTTTTTTATTTTTTTGATTTATTTTGAATTTTGAAGGCGAGAAGATACTAATGGCGCACCATGGGCAGGTGCGCCATTAGTAATTTTTTTTTATTTTTTTGATTTATTTTGAATTTTGAAGGCGAGAAGATAGTAATGGCGCACCATGGGCAGGTGCGCCATTAGTAAGTTTGAATTTTTTTTGAATTTTTTTGCCTCTCCAGATCTTAAAAGCCCCGTATCTTTTTTCTGTTAGATTTTTGAGGATTTTGAAAATGTTTAACGGGGTACCCCCGGTTAAATTCGGTTGTAACTTTTCGAGTAGATGATTTTTCATATAAAAAACTTTTTCATCCGAGTTCGTATGCAAAAGTTATGCCCATTTTTACAAATTCTCGGGAGATTTTGCAAAAAAGTCGAAAATTCATGTTTGTAAATTTTGCTAACAACTAGACCACATATCACATGGGAATTTTATTTTCTTTTATTTTTTTGACATTTCTATCATTTTCTTTTATTTTTTTTGAAACTGAAAAGGCGGTCCAAGGGGGTGCATTCAGGGGAATGTTTGGGCCAAATTACTAATGGCGCACCGTGGGATGGTGCGCCATTACTAGTTAAATAGTAATGGCGCACCACACCCACAGTGCGCCATTAGTAATTTTGAAAAAATTATTTTTTTTACTAATGGCGCACCGTGGGATGTGGTGCGCCATTAGTATTTGCACACTAATGGCGCACCAACACATGGTGCGCCATTAGTATTTAGTAATGGCGCACCACATGTACAGTGCGCCATTAGTGTCCATCCCATCTATAGCCCTTTTCCTAGTAGTGCGAGCTCGGCGAGGTTAAATTTCGGCTCCAGGAGAAGCAAGGTGAGTAACGGCTTGCTGTGTGTTCGGAAAGCATAGGCGCTGTTTATTGACTGTAGTGTCGTAATATGTGCAGGAGCCGCGACCGAGGTCGAGGACCTGAGGAAAGCCCTGGGCGAGGCCGAGGCGAAGGCTGTCCAGCAGCAAGCCGCTCGTAAGAAGCTCGAGGCCCTGGTCAAAGAAGTCCAGCAGGAGCTCCAGGATGCTGTGAAGAAATGCGAGGCCTTGGAGCATAATGCGTTGGTTCAAGGGACCGAACTTGCCAAGGCTTGTCAGAGCGCGGAGGCCGCACGGAATGAGGCCCAGGCCGCCCTTCGGAACATCCAGGAGGCCCAGAAGATCGCAGCGGGTAAGGCATTTAAGATGCAAAGCAAGTATGCGGAGAAGCAGTACCTTTTACTAACCCGGGTTCGGAGTTCCCCAGGGGCTTTTGCGGATTTACCATGCAGTGCATCGGACACCGTGGAGTTCTATCGAGCCGAAGGAGGGGGTTCGACGGAGATGAAGGAAATATGCCCTAGAGGCAATAATAAAGTTATTATTTATTTCCTTATATCATGATAAATGTTTATTATTCATGCTAGAATTGTATTAACCGGAAACATAATACATGTGTGAATACATAGACAAACATAGTGTCACTAGTATGCCTCTACTTGACTAGCTCGTTTATCAAAGATGGTTATGTTTCCTAGCCATGGAAAAAAGAGTTGCCATTTGATTAACGGGATCACATCATTAGGAGAAAGATGTGATTGACTTGACCCATTCCGTTAGCTTAGCACTTGATCGTTTAGTATATTGCTATTGCTTTCTTCATGACTTATACAAAGTTCCTGCAACTATGAGATTGTGCAACTCCCGTTTACCGGAGGAACACTTTGTGTGCTACCAAACGTCACAACGTAACCGGGTGATTATAAAGGTACTCTACAGGTGTTTCCAAAAGTATATGTTGAGTTGGCATAATTCGAGATTAGGTTTTGTCACTCCGATTGTCGGAGAGGTATCTCTGGGCCTTCTCGGTAATACTCATCACCTAAGCCTTGCAAGCATTGTAACTAATGAGTTGGTTATGAAATGATGTATTACGGAACGAGTAAAGAGACTTGCCGGTAACGAGATTAAACTAGATATTGGATACCGACGATCGAATCTCGGGCAAGTAACATACCGATGACAAAGGGAACAACGTATGTTGTTATGCGGTTTGACCGATAAAGATCTTCGTGGAAAATGTAGGAACCAATATGAACATCCAGGCTCCACTATTGGTTATTGACCGAGAATAGTTCTAGGTCATGTCTACATAGTTCTCGAACCCGTAGGGTCCGCACGCTTAACGTTACGATGACATTTTTGAGTTTTGATGTACCGAAGTTTGTTCGGAGTCCCGGATGTGATCGGGGACATGACGAGGAGTCTTGAAATGGTCGAGACGTAAAGATCGATATATTGGACGACTACATTCGTACTTCGGAAAGGTTCCGAGTGATTCGGGTATTTTTCAGAGTACCAGAGAGTTACGGGAATTCGCCGGGGAGTGTATGGGCCTTATTAATATACGGAATAGAGGAGAGAGGCCAAAGGAAGGAGGCCTGCGCCCCCTCTGGTCCGATTGGACAAGGGGCGAGCCCCTTTCCTTCTTCCTCTCCCCTCTTTCCCTTCTCCTACTCAAACAAGGGAGGTGGAATCCTACTAGGACTAGGGAGTCCTAGTAGGACTCCACACTTGGCGCGCCCCCTCCTAGGGCCAGCCTCCTCCCCCCTTGCTCCTTTATATACGGGGGCAGAAGGGCACCCCATGACACACAAGTTGATCTACGGATCGTTCCTTAGTCGTGTGCGGTGCCCCCCTCCACTATATTCCACCTCGGTCATATCGTCGAGGAGTTTAGGCGAAGCCCCGCGCCGTAGAGCATCATCATCGTCACCACGCCTTCGTGCTGACGGAACTCATCCCCGACACCCTGCTGGATCGGAGTCCGGGGATCGTCATCGAGCTGAACGTGTGCAGAACACCGAGGTGCCGTACGTTCGGTACTTGGATCGGTCGGATCGTGAAGACGTACGACTACATCAACCGCGTTGTCATAACGCTTCCGCTTTCGGTCTACGAGGGTACGTGGACACACTCTCCCCTCTCGTTGCTATGCATCACCATGATCTTGCGTGTGCGTAGGAATTTTTTTGAAATTACTACGTTCCCCAACAGTGGTATCAGAGCCTAGGTTTTATGCGTTGATGTTATTTGCACGAGATAGAACACAAGTGAGTTGTGGGTGATACAAGTCATACTGCTTACCAACATGTCATACTTTGGTTCGGCGGTATTGTGAGATGAGGCGGCCCGGACCGACATTACGCGTAAGCTTACGCGAGACTGGTTTCACCGCTGCGAGCACTCGTTGCTTAAAGGTGACTGGCGGGTGTCTATCTCTCTCACTTTAGTTGAACCGAGTGTGGCTACGCCCGGTCCTTGCGAAGGTTAAAACATCACTAACTTGACGAACTATCGTTGTGGTTTTAATGCGTAGGTAAGAACGGTTCTTGCTCAGCCCGTAGCAGCCACGTAAAACTTGCAACAACAAAGTAGAGGACGTCTAACTTGTTTTTGCAGGGCATGTTGTGATGTGATATGGTCAAGACGTGATGCTATATTTTATTGTATGAGATGATCATGTTTTGTAACCGGTTATCGGCAACTGGCAGGAGCCATATGGTTGTCGCTTATTGTATGAAATGCAACGCATTCTGTAATTGCTTTACTTTATCACTAAGCGGTAGCGATAGTCGTAGAAGCAATAGTTGGCGAGACGACAACGATGCTACGATGGAGATCAAGGTGTCGCGCCAGTGACGATGGTGATCATGACGGTGCTCTGGATATGGAGATCACAAGCACAAGATGATGATGGCCATATCATATCACTTATATTGATTGCATGTGATGTTTATCTTTTATGCATCTTATCTTGCTTTGATTGACACTAGCATTTTAAGATGATCTCTCACTAATTATCAAGAAGTGTTCTCCCTGAGTATGCACCGTTGCCAAAGTTCGTCGTGCCCAGAGACCACGTGATGATCGGGTGTGATAAGCTCTACGTCCATCTACAACGGGTGCAAGCCAGTTTTGCACACGCGGAATACTCAGGTTAAACTTGACGAGCCTAGCATATGCAGATATGGCCTCGGAACACTGAGACCGAAAGGTCGAGCGTGAATCATATAGTAGATATGATCAACATAGTGATGTTCACCATTGAAAGCTACTCCATTTCACATGATGATCGGTTATGGTTTAGTTGATTTGGATCACGTGATCACTTAGAGGATTAGAGGGATGTCTATCTAAGTGGGAGTTCTTAAGTAATATGATTAATTGAACTTAAATTTATCATGAACTTAGTCCTGGTAGTATTTTGAAAATTATGTTGTAGATCAATAGCTTGCGTTGTTGCTTTCATATGTTTATTTTGATATGTTCCTAGAGAAAAGTGTGTTGAAAGATGTTAGTAGCAATGATGCGGATTGGATCCGTGATTTAAGGTTTATCCTCATTGCTGCACAGAAGAATTATGTCCTTGATGCACCGCTAGGTGACAAACCTATTGCAGGAGCAGATGCAGACGTTATGAACGTTTGGCTAGCTCAATATGATGACTACTTGATAGTTTAGTGCACCATGCTTAACGGCTTAGAATCGGGACTTCAAAGATGTTTTGAACGTCATGGACCATACAAGATGTTCCAGGAAGTGAAGTTAATATTTCAAGCAAATACCCGAGTTGAGAGATATGAAGTCTCCAACAAGTTCTATAGCTAAAAGATGGAGGAGAATCGCTCAACTAGTGAGCATGTGCTCAGATTGTCTGAGTACTTCAATCACTTGAATCAAGTGGGTGTTAATCTTCCAGATAAGATAGTGATTGACAGAGTTCTCTAGTCACCATCACCAAGTTACTAGAACTTAATGATGAACTATAGTATGCAAGGGATTTAAAACGATTCGAGCTCTTCGTGACGTTGAAATCGACGAAGGTAGAAATCAAGAAAGAGCATCAAGTGTTGATGATTGACAAGACCACTAGTTTCAAGAAAAGGGCAAAGGGAAAGAAAGGGAACTTCAAGTAGAATGGCAAGCAAGTTGTCACTCCCGCAAAGCCCTGTGCCGGTAGAGCATCATCATCGTCACCACGCCGTCGTCGACTTGTGGAACTCATCCCGACACCCTGCTGGATCGGAGTCCGGGATCGCCATCGAGCTGAAGCGATGTGCAGAACACGGAGGTGCCGTGACGCTCGGTACTTGGATCGGTCGGATCGTGAAGACGTACGACTACATCAACCGCGTTGTCATAACGCTTCCGCTTTCGGTCTACGAGGGTACGTGGACACACTCTCCCCTCTCGTTGCTATGCATCACCATGATCTTGCGTGTGCGTATGAATTTTTTTGAAATTACTACGTTCCCCAACAGGAGAGGCTGTTCTGGTCGCAATATGCACCGCCAGAACCTCCCATTTCCCTCACTGATCAGCTGAAACAGCTGGTGGAGCACTATAGGGTGACCGAACTAGCCATGAAGGATTTGATAATCCGGTTATGGCCAGTTGAAGCTATTCCTGGAAGCTACTTCAGACTCATGAGGCGGATGGTGAACGCCTGTCCTCGGCTGGACGTCATCAAGCGCTCTGCCTGTATTGAAGGTGCCCGCATGGCCTTCGCCCGTTGCAAGATGTGGTGGGCGAAGATGAACGCCGTTGAAGTTTCCAGCGGGCCGTCGGAGGGCAAGGAGCACCGCACAGCCGAGCGATATTTTGCGGATGTCATAGAAGGGTCTCGACTTGTAGCGGCGCAATGTTCGCAGGACGTTGTATTTGAATAAATGTATTCATGTTGCCTTTGGCTTGTATTATGAAAAAAAAGCCTGTTTTTGTAATGTGATTTTATTATGCTTTTAATCGTTTCCTCCTGTGCGGCCGTGTTGTATGTAATCTGAGGGTTGGCCAGTCGTCGGCTTCTACCCTCACGTAGGTAGTACGGAGGTGTTCGGGATGGAATCTAAACAATCTTGATCCAATTACATGGTCCTTGAAGGAGTTGTTTAGCGCAACGAATAAGGCAATCAGATTATACGGCTTAAACGCCCTCACTTAGCCATAGGAGTTTTATAATAAAGCATGGGCGCAGCCCCTAGTTTAAACCAGAGTGCTGTCAGCATCTGATCGGGAAGTGCCGATCTCTCGCATAACACGGAAAAAAATCTCCAACGATTTGTAACCCTCGAACAGCTGACCGGCTCTCGCCGTATCATGACAGTCAGTTTTCAGCTTTCTCTACTGAGGTGCTCATCTGGTCAAAGCCAGGGCACAATCGCAGTAGTTCTCCCTTTACTACCCTAGCCGATTCAGCGGAACATAGGGTAGCAAGCGCAGGAGCCGGGCAACCCAACTATTGACCAAAGACATGATTCAGAGCCAATGCATATAATGCTAAATTTGGGGTGCCAAACTTATCTATAAGAAGTGTTTGGACTTTGCTGCCGTATTATGGGACGATGTGGGAGCCCCTGGCGAATATGAGATGTACCAGATTGTACGGATGCGATCAATAGGCAAATCGAAATAAAAATGAAGTAAGAAACGAAAACCACAGAAACTGGGTCGCAAACCATTTTTATTATAACTGTATGGATACGTCAAGGCATATCCTGTACAAAAAGTGCAATAAGCATCCGGGCTATTTAACATGCCGGAATTAAGAGGGCGCAACGTGCATGTCCAAAGGAATAAGAAGAAATACTGGCAAGAAGAACGTGTAGAGGTTACCCTACGCACTTATGCTGCTTGCCGTCTTTGTATGTCGATCCTTCGAAAGGACTGGTTATCAGGCACACGGGAAAAAGAACCTGAAACAAAAGGAAAAAGGGGTGAAAGTATGTGTGAGTCCGGGGTTGGTCAAGCCGTACTGTGGACACAAGCTGTGCCTCCGTCGATGCCCATGGGATTTTGAGTGCGTAATTATGTGCGCGTGGTACGAGTGCCATTACTTGATCAGGGCTGGGACGGAGGCCGAATTGCTAGTCAAGCTCTTGACGGGCCGAGTTGTCCTGTTGCAGCATAGTCCGGACCTTCTTGACGGTGTCTGTGGGCTCGGCAGCCGGATTGCGGGTCTGCTTGAAAAGGCCGTTCTGTACTTCTGCTGCTAGGGCGGCGGTGTGCTCCTCTGTACGGAGGGAGCGTTCTGTATTTCCATTAACTGTTATGACGCCGCGTGGACCGGGCATCTTGAGCTTGAGGTAAGCATAGTGTGGGACCGCGTTGAATCTAGCAAACTCGGTTCGTTCGAGTAGTGCGTGGTAGCCACTGCGGAAGGGGACAATATTGAAGATTAACTCTTCGCTTCAGAAGTTGTCCGGAGAACCGAAGACCACCTCCAGCGTAATTGAGCCCGTGCAGCGGGCCCCAACGCCTGGTATGACTCCTTTAAAGGTAGTTTTTGTGGGCTTGATTCGTGAGGGATTAATGCCCATCTTCCGTACTGTATCCTGGTAGAGCAGGTTGAGGCTGCTTCCACCGTCCATCAGGACTCGTGTTAGGTGGAATCCGTCGATGATTGGGTCAAGGACCAATGCGGCCGAACCGCCATGGCGGATACTAGTTGGATGATCTCGACGATCGAAGGTGATCGTAAATGACGACCATGGGTTGAATTTTGGGGCGACAGGCTCTACCGCGTAGACGTCCCTGAGTGCACGCTTGCGCTCCTTTCTGGGGATGTGCATGGCGTATATCATGTTCACCGTTTTGACTTGAGGGGGAAATTTCTTCTGCCCCGCGGTGTTTGGCTGCCGGGGCTCTTCGTCCTCGTCCTCAATTTGTGATCCCTTTTCTTTGTTTTCGGCATTTAACTTGCCAGCCTGTTTGAAGACCCAACAATCTCTGTTGGTGTAATTGGCTTGTTTGTCTGGGGTGCCGTGTATCTGGCACGAACGGTTGAGTATGCGGTCCAGGCTGGAGGGTCCCTCCTTGTTCCTCTTGTAGGGCTTCTTCCGCTGGCCGGACTTGGAGCCACTGAATCCGGCGTTCACTTTGGTGTCGTCGGTGTTATCGCCATTGCTTCGGCGTTTGTGTCTATTGCGCCGGAGCTTGCCAGTGCTGTTCTTGGCCTCAGAGGGGCCTACCTCGTTCGTTGTGTTTTGGCTTCGGGCCAGCCAACTGTCTTCACCCATGCAAAAGTGGGTCATCAGTGCTGTGAGGGCTCCCATGTATTTCGGCTTTTCTTGGCCGAGGTGTCGAGCGAGCCATTCGTCAGGGATGCTGTGTTTGTAGGCCGCTATGGCTTCGGCGTCCGGACAGTCAATGATCTTGTTCTTTTTGGTTAGGAACCTAATCCTGAATTTTCTGGCTGATTCTCTAGGTTGTTGAACTATGTGGCTTAAGTCATCGGCATCGGGTGGCCGGACATATGTACCTTGGAAGTTGTCGAGAAACTCTCCCGTTAAGCTCAAAGGAGCGGTTGCCGCAGTCTCGAACCCATTGAAGATCAAATCTCCACGGATATCCTTGACGTAGTTTAAGCTTCCAAATCTTACCTGATGGCCAGGGGCGTAGCTGTCGATCTGCTCCAGATGGCCAAGCGAGTTGGCCCATAGTACGAAGCCGCTCAACACAAAAATCTGTCCGGGGAGGAAGGTTCCTGCTCGGACAGCGTCATAATCGACGATTGGAGGGTCCATCGAACCTTTTGTTGACGGCACAGTGGAACTCTCAATGAAAGCACCAATGTCGGTGTCAAAACCGGCGGATCTCGGGTAGGGGGTCCCGAACTGTGCGTCTAGGATCGATGGTAACAGGAGACGGGGGACACGATGTTTACCCAGGTTCAGGCCCTCTCTATGGAGGTAATACCCTACTTCCTGCTTGATTGATCTTGATGAATATAAGTGTTACAAGAGTTGATCTACCACGAGATCGTAGTGGCTAAACCCTAGAAGTCTAGCCTATATGACTATGGTAATGTATGTGTCCTTTCCGGACTAACCCCTCCGGTTTATATAGACACTGGGGGGATCTAGGGTTTACATAGAGTCGGTTACATAAGAAGGAATCTTCGGTCACCAAGCTTGCCTCCCACGCCAACTAGAGTCCAATCCAGATACGGGTGCAGTCTTCGGCCTTCATGTCTTCACAGCCCATCAGTCCGGCCCATGGATAACAGGCCGAACGCCCGAGGACCCCTTAGTCCAGGACTCCCTCAATGGCCTCCATGCCATCAAATACCTGCCCCTAAAACTCAAGGGGCCAGCACGACATTGGCTGAACAGCCTCCCAGAAAAATCTATTGGAAGCTGGGAAGACTTGTAGGACGCCTTTCGAGACAACTTCCAAGGTACCTATGTTCGTCCTCCAGACGCCGTCGACCTTAGTCACATAGTCCAGCTGCCCGAAGAATCAGCCCAGAAACTGTGGACCAGGTTCTTGATTAAAAAGAATCAAATTGTGGATTGTCTAGACGCCGAAGCCCTCACAGCCTTCAAACACAGCGTCCGAGATGAGTAGCTCGCCCGACACCTCGGCCAAGAAAAGCCAAAGTCCATGGCAGCCCTTACCGCACTCATGACCCGCTTTTGTGCGGGAGAAGATAGCTGGCTAGCTCGTAGAAGAAATAGCACCAGCGAGCCCGACACTTCCGAAGCCAGGGATCACTACAAAAAAATACACTTCCGTGATGATACGTGTTTGTCACAGTAGGTTACGTTTTCTGTCATGCATGTACATCCATGACAAATTTATGACAGAATCAAGATAGTCATACATGTGCTGTCGTAGAAGTGTTCCATGACATTACCAAAATTATCATCACGAAAGTGTCCACTTCCATGACGATAAATCGCACGTCATAGAAGTGCTTTCGTCATGGGTGACCGACACGTGGAATCCACCGTAACGGGACGCCGTTAAGCTATCGGGTCCGGTTTTGGATCCGATAACCCGTTAACAGCCTGGACAATTGGGAATTTTCCATGTGTAAAATTCTCATTGGCCGGAGGAAAAACGTGTCAGCTCAACGTTCAGACAGATGTTATCCACTCATTGGACGGGAGCCGCCTATGATACATCGAAACGTGGCACGGCCCAACAAAGGCCCATTCCGGTGAAAAGGCCGGCCTATTTGACTTGGTCAAAAGGTAACGGGCCGGCCAACGGAAAGCCTGTTAACGGCCTGTTCGTATATAGCCCATTTACGGTCCGCTTACTACCAGCCCATTACGGCCTATCGGAATTAAGCCCAGTAGCTTCATCTGGGCCGTCCAATATGATTCCATCCCGTTGTAACTTCCGGCCCATGTATGGCCCATGATGTCTTTCGGCCCATATGAGGCCCTTTGTAACTCTCAGCCCTTTAAAGGCCCGGGATGAAACTGGCCCATAATGAATAGTGTATAGCTTTATAACCATTAACGATCTATTATTCCGTCGGCTGTTTCCAGCCCCTGTTAACTTTTTGCCTTCTAAGGGCCCGTTTATTCTTAGGCTCATTTCTAGAATTCGGTTAGATACGGTCTGTTACTGGCCTATTCCGTTTGTGGGCCAAATACAACCCGTGGTTACATTCGGCCCGTTTGTGGCCCATCAACCCATTGGGCTGTTTTCATAGCGTTAACAAATATGGCCTTTTAATGGCCCGTTATGGTCCACGAATAGTACGGCCCATGTTTGGTGAAATGATTATACGGCCCGTAGAAGGCCAATGGATCCTACGGCCCGTAGAAGGCCCATGGATCATACGGCCCGTAGAAGGCCCATGGATCATACGGCCCGTAGAAAGCCCATGGATCATACGGCCCGTGGAAAGTCCATGGATCCTATGGCCCGTAGAAGGCCCATGGATCCTACGGCCCGTAGAAGGCCCACGGATGCTACGGCCCGCAGGAGGCCCATGGTTACAATCGTCCATGTCTTGCCATGATTATTGTGGCCTAGTTACCAAAACTAGGTTATTGTGGCCACTAAAAAACATGGAAAAGGAACTACAGTGACTACAAGCAAACAACTACACAAGACAATAAGGAAATAAATAAGCAAGCAACTAACGCTAGCCTATTACAGCTATTGTACATATTACATCCACTGGGCATCAAAGTTCGCCACGAGTGCAAATATAGGGAACAAAGCAACATATTACATACACTGGCCATCAAAATTGGCCACTAGTGCAAATAAACGCAGCAGAAAAATAAGTACATAACTAAAACAACTTTAGAAGAGCTCAAGAAACGTTATCCTGGGTATCCACCATGCTGGCAATAAGCTTAGCAAGCTTATTAGCTTTGTCCTGTTTGGCGCTAAAATCCTCCACCGCTTGCTATTGCACCAGGAAGTATGCATCTGAATGCTCCAAGGACTTCCGCAGTCCTTTCGCTTCTTGTCACAGCACAGCTAATCGATGTCTTTCAGCTTGTAGTTGAGACTCAAGAAACCGAACTGATTCAGACAGTGAGTTTGAATAGCTTGTGCAAGCGGTAGTGGCCAGTAACTTGAACAGTAAACCAAGACCGGACTTTGGGGTTGCCTCACTGTCTTCAAGATAGTTTTCCTTAGCTGTTTTATCAGCTTTGTTGGAGACCAACAAGGATGTCTCACGATCCTGAACCTAATCTACATTACTTCCTTTATCATTTCTTAATAAGGCACTCTTCCCCAATATTTTGTCAGCATTCTAAAAGAAGAAACAAGCAGACACATAACAGGTTTAGCATGTACTAGTATATGAAACTCATTTCAGTGAACCAGTTCATTTGTAAGGTGGACAAGGTGAAACTACCAAGTCTTCTATTGCCAAGTAGTACATTATAAAAGCATCAAACAAACATATATTGATGTCCTATGGTCACTGCATTGTCTTGACAAATCAAAATAGAGACACGATTCAAATCATATCAGCTTAAAAGAAAGCAGCACTGAAACAATACAAAGCGTGGGAAACTAAACGACACAACAAGATTTCAGATGCGTACCACGGGTCTACATGTACAACAACACTATTGGCCCTGTTATGATGCTAGTAATGTGCATGATATGAGTAGTTAACTGTATACACAATTGAAATTGAAATCAATAGAGCTATTTATAAGAGCAAACCTGTTAAAGAAACATGCGTAAACATACCTGTTGTGCCATTGGAGTTTCCATTCGATAGTTCAATTTAAAAACAGGTTTGTATTAGTAAATACAGTGATACAAGAGCAAAGCAGTATGCACGATAGCAATGGAATCTTAAATGAGAACAATTGTTCTTCAGGTTTAAGCACTTGTTCTACATGAATAGAGTACAGTAAGACGCAAGCATATAGTACTTAAAATAAAATGAGCTCATAGACCTTACCACATTCTTGGTTGGAGACCAGTAAAGAACAAGGCATTCCCGGTCATCGTCCGATAAATGTGTCTCGGGAGAGCGTAAGGGAATTTGATGAGTTTCTTTGCCGTGAAGTACGTTTTCTTGTGTAATTCGATATCGCCACCAAGCATTCTTGAAGATAGCAGAGGTGTTAGCACAGGTAACCTCATCCTGAGTTTCCAAATCGGTCCTTCTCTATAGAGAAAAATGGGAAAATTTGCTGTATTATAACCATCATGGAGGTAGAATGTATATATGGGACAAAGCAAAGTAATTGACATGAATAACATTACTTACACATAACTCCTGGACAAACACCTGCAACTGGCATTTTCCTTCATCTTCAGTATAATATTTCCATGATGGGAAGATACGCACATAGGATTTAACAACATGAAATGCGATAGATGCTAAACTATGAATGGCTGGTTGTGCTTCCTCCACAGGAATATGTGTACTAACTGGTGGAGTTAGGGTTCGCCGTGGTAGTACTGGCGCTTTGGACACTGGAGCTTCCTTACTAACTGCTCTTATTTGGGAGCTCTATGGCGGAGATGGTGCGGTGTCAACAGGAACTGGGTTACTATCTGCTGGGGTTGGGGTTAGATTGGGTGAAGCTGGTTCTCTGTCCATCGCAGTAGGGGTAAAATCTGTGAGAGTCTGGGTTATGTGTGGTAGGGCTGGTTTTCGTGCATGTACAACCGGAGTGCTATCTCCACCAAGAGGTAGCACTGTTTTATTTGAAGACCATGTTTTTACTCCGTTAGATACTACCATCACCCGGTCCAATTCAAATGGCTGATAAACAGGAAACATAGTTGAATGTACAGACATTGTATGAGAGACAGATGCAATAGATAGTGTGGAAAAAAGAGGGCATTAAATCATTGACATGTATATTGTTTAACTAAAACGGATAGCATGACATAATTTTACATATATGATGTCTATCTAAACTGGATAGCATAGCATAACATAATTCAAAGATATGATGACTAACTAAACATGATCGCATGAAATAATTCGCATACATGTTATCTAAATAACCAGGATCACATGATTTAATTCACATATGTGATTTATATGCTAAGCGGAGGGCATTTGCATATATGATGTCTGAACTAAGAACATGGTGTTGAATATTGTGTATATGATGTCTAAACTATGCAATGCAAGACATCAAATGCATGATATGAGTAGTAGAACCGTGCCAAGTTAGAGCATACACCTCGGTGGGGGAATAGGACTGGTCATCTGTCTCTGAATCCATCTCTGAGGAGCTATCGGGACCCAGCAAGAGATCTGCTGCGACAGGTAGCACTGTCTGCTCTGAAGGCCTTGTTTTCACTCCAGATTTTTCCATCACCCACTCAAATGAATGATTCACAGGAAGAGTAGTTTAATGTACAAACATTGTCGACAAATGGAAATTTAATGAAGAAAAGGATGGGCTAGATATCATTCAAACATATGATGCCTGGTTAAACAGGATGGCATTGCATAATTCTCATATATGATGTTGAAACTAAACAGGTGGCATTACAGAACATGTCTAAACTAAGAAGATGACATATATGATGTCGACAGTAGGCACCGCAAGGCAACATATGCATGATATGACTAACATCATCATGCCAAGTTAGAGCAAACACCTTGGGGAGTAAATAGGAGTGGTCAGCTGCGTCTGAATCCGCCTCAGAACTGATATCTTCCTCTAGATTACCATCTGGAGAGGGGGTGGGGGGGTGGGAGGGTTTACCATTGAACCTACCATGGAGTGATGTCTGCATGACATTGTATTGCCGCGCAAAACTCTTCTCTTTTTCTCTACATGTTCAGCATGACTGTGTACAATATCTGACATGCATACAAAAAATATATTGTGAGATTATGTAAGGAGAGCATGCAGAAATCTAGAGTAATGGTAACAATCTAGAGTAATGGTAACAACCAGTGGATGGATTCAAAAATAATGATAGCAGACTGATGATTGCTTTAATTTAATAAAAAAAGATGATGATTGCTTTACTATTTGTTTGCCACCCAAGATGAACAACATAGGCATACCCTAGGTGAACCAGACATTAGACAGAGATACTATTCATTACTGCCTCGATATGTGCCCCACAACTAATTTAGAACTCAAGTTTGAACATCAATTTGGACCTGACTTGGAGTCTATGAGGTGAATAGGACAATAAAGTAGCATGTAATATTAAGCAATGCATAACATAAGAAGAAAAAAGAGTGCGACCTCTCTTGTGGACCCGTGTACTCCTCAGGTTCATCTGCTGAGTCGATGATGGTGATGCCGTTGCGGTGGGTGCAGGCGGCTGGGAAGGAGATCTGAGGCGGCGAAAGATGGTCAAGAGTCGTGATGTCTGGTTTGGTGGATGCTTCTGTCGATGGAGCAGCTCAGGTGAGGTGGACGACGTCGCGGCAAGAGCAGGACAAACCACACAAAGTTTTCTTCGACACCTACCTGTAACTGATGTAATTCTGTAAGGGCTCATTTGGCTTGCATGATTCTAAAAACGCAGGGATAGGAGGAAAAACACCGGAATAGGATAGGAATGCACATGGGAAACAAAGTATTTGTGAACACATGATTATGTCAACTTGGGTGTTTGTTTCATAGGAAAAGGAGGAGCAGAGGAATGCAAAGAAATATGGCCAAAATAAAGTGAAACCATATGAAAGCGTGTGCAGTTACAATGTTATTCTGCCACTAATGCACTTGGTCCTGTTTTCATGCATAGGATTTTGAAAAGTAGGTCCAGGTGGATGTTTTGCTCCATTCCCTTCAACAAAATGCATGAATAATTGAATAGTAGAGTGCCATAGGAAAATTTCCTATTGCTATGTTTTTCAGTTGAACCACAATACCCCTAATGGATCGACATGAATGTAGAGTAATAAGTGATGTGACAAGTGTACAACCTCTTTGCCGTAGCCGTGTCGACCTCAGCATCATTGGATTGGCCGCTGAAGAAGTTGAGGCAGAGGTGGCTGTCGGAGGTGAGGAGGAAGATCTACGGAATATGTAGACGGTGTCCAGGGCACTGCTCTGTTGTGATGGATCGTTCCCTCCTTGGAGCAGCTCCGGTGAGCCGTAAGACGTCAAGGCTGAAGCAGCACAAGACATACATTATTAATCTCAAGTGGGATTCTAATAGTATCTCCAATAGATGATGTAAAATGCATTAACAAAAAGTGATAGATGTAAAATTTACATCACCAAAAACCACCGGACTACAACAGATGAGGTAAAAACTGTTGACTCCGAACTTAACTGTCGAAACTGAAATTTACTGTGGAATCTGAATGTTACTGTCAAAACTGAACGCAATGGTAGCAGAGAGGCACTTCACATGGGATAGTTTAGGGAGGGCCTGCTGTTCATCTTGAACCTGCACCCCCCTGAGCCGCCAGCCACCACCGGCCGAACCCCGTGCCGCTTCGCCGCCCTGAAACAACTCCCCACCGTCTTGCCCCCCCCCCCCCCCCCCGCGCCAAGCTTTTTCTACGGCGATCCCTGATAACCCACAAGTATAGGGGATCAATTGTAGCCTCTTGCGATAAGTAAGAGTTTCGAACCCAACAAGGAGCTAAAGGTAGAACAAATATTCCCTCAAGTTCTATCGACCACCGATACAACCCTACGCACGCTTAACGTTCACTTTACCTTGAACAAGTATGAAACTATAAGTACTTTGTAGGTGTTTTTGGATAGGTTTGCAAGATAATGAAGAGCGCGTAAATAAAAGTAGGGGCTTTTTAGATAAAGACACAACTAAATTAGTTTTAGTAAAGAGCTTCTTATCACGAGAAAGTTATTCGTCCCTAGGCAATTGATAACTAGACCGATAATCATTATTGCAATTTTATTTGAGGGAGAGGCATAAGCTAACATACTTTCTCTTCTTGGATCATATGCACTTATGATTGGAAGTCTAGCAAGCATCCGCAACTACTAAAGATCATTAAGGTAAAACCCAACCATAGCATTAAAGTATCAAGTCCTCTTTATTCCCATACACCATGACCCACTTATCTGTGTTTGTGTTTCAGTCACTCACGCAACACAGACAATAAGCAAACCATGAACATATTGCAAACCCTACAGCGGGGATCCCTCACGCTTGCATGACACGGAGAGCACCATAGGACAGCACCAATAATAGAACATGCAAATCAAACCAATCACGATCATCAATTAACCCATATGACAAAACAGATCTACTCAAACATCATAGGATAGCCATACATCATTGGGAAATAATATATAGCGTTGATCACCATGTTTAAATTAGAGATTACAGCGGGTAAAAGAGGGGTTACACCACTGCATAGAGGGGGGAAGAGTTGGTGATTATGGTGGTGAAGTTGTTGGTGTAGATTGCGGTGACGATGATGGCCCCGGCGGCACTCCGGTGCCACCGGAAGCGAGGGGGAGAGAGCCTCCCTCCTCCTTCTTCTTCCTTGACCTTCTCCCTAGATGGGAGAAGGGTTTCCCCTCTGGTCCATGATCTCCATGGCGTGGGAGTGGCGAGAGCCCCTCCGAGATTGGATCTGTCTCTTTGTATGTCTCTGTTTATGCGTTCCCAGATCTGGCCTTTCACCGTTTCTTATATTCCGGGAGATCCGTAACTCCAATTGGATTGAAATTTGAACACGATTTTATCCGGATATTAGCCTTCTTGCAGCGAAAGAAGGGCAAAAACCGCATTACGGGGTGTCCATGAGGGTTAGGGGCGCGCCCCCTACCTCGTGGCCCCCTCGGGCATCGTCTCACGTTGATTCCACTTCCCAAAATTAACATATATTCCTAAAAAATCTCCATCATTTTTATCCCGTTTCGACTCCGTTTGATATGGATTTTCTGCGAAACAAAAACATGCAACAAACATGAACTGGCACTAGGCACTGGATCAATATGTTAGTCCCAAAAATAGTATAAAAAGTTGCCAAAAGTATATGAAAGTTGTATAATATTGGCATGGAACAATAAAAAATTATTGATACGATGGAGATGTATCAATCCACACACCACCGCCCCACCACCGCGCCTCCCCCACCGCCGGCGGGCAGAACCCCACCCAGAACCCTAAGATAGATAGTGGGGTACCTCTCCGGCCAGCCCCCTCCCCGCTGCGGGTGGTTCTTCTGTAACTCCGGCGAGACCCACCACCCCCTGAAAATCGACTGACCCAAAAGTCGATTCAGTCGACTGAAGTGTAGCTAAATCGGAGCAGAGTAGTAGCACGAGCGAGTGGGAGAGCAGCAGCGCGAGCGAGCGAGCGAGAGCCGGAGCAGCAGCAGTGCGAGCGCGCGGGTGAGAAACAGAGCATCAGCAGTAGTGCGAGCGACAGCCAGAGCAGCAGCAGCTGATCTGGATGGTATGGACACCGCCGCCGAAGGGGCCTCTCAGTGGGGAGAGCCCCCGTGGAGATGTCGCCCGCAGTGCCGGCTTTGAGGTCGCCGCTCCATGGGGGTGCGGGATGGAGCACCGTCGGTGCCGGGAGGTCGAGTTAAGGAGAAAGTGTGATGCGATGAGTGTACAACCTCTTTGGTTGCACCGAGTAGGCCTCGTCTTCGTCCGAGGAGTCGGTGAGTGATGTATACTACACAACCTTCTTCTTGTAGACGTTTTTGGGCCTCCAAGTGCAGAGGTTTGTAGGAATTTTCCTCAAGTGGATGACCTAAGGTTTATCTATCCGTGGGAGGTGTAGGATGTAGATGGTCTCTCTCAAACAACCCTGCAACCAAATAACAAAGAGTCTCTCGTGTCCCCAACACACCCAATACAATGGTAAATTGTATAGGTGCACTAGTTCGGCGAATAGATGGTGATAGAAATGCAATATGGATGGTAGATATAGGTTTTTGTAATCTGAAAATATAAAAACAGCAAGGTAACTGATGATAAAAGTGAGCACAAACGGTATTGCAATGCATTGAAACAAGGCCTAGGGTTCATACTTTCACTAGTGAAAGTTCTTTCAACAATAATAACATAATTGGTGTTGGGGATCGTTGTAGAAATAAAAAAAATTCTACGCATCACCAAGATCAATCTATGGAGAGACTAGGAACAAGAGAGAGGGGACTGCATCTTCATACCCTTGAAGATCGCGATGCGGAACCGTTACACGAACACAGTTGGAGGAGTCGTACATGCAACGACTCAGATCGCGGTCGATTGCGATGTAAGCGTCGAACAACGGCGCCTCCGCATTCAACACACTTGCAGCCCGGTGAAGTCTCCCGCGCCTTGATCCAACAAGGAGGAGGGAGAGGTTGGGGAAGACAACTCCAGCAGCAGCACGACGGCGTGGTGGTGGTGGAGCAACGTGGTTTACAGCAGGGCTTCGCCAAGCACTACGAAGGACGAGGATGTGGAGAGGTAGGGCTGCGTCGAGAGAGAGAGACTCGTGTCCTTGGCAGCCCCAAAACCCACACTATATGTAGGAGGAGGGGAGGAGGGTGCGCCCCCTCTAGGGTACCCACCCCTAGGGTGGGCGGCAGCGCTAGATGGGATGGAGGGCGCGGCCAAGAGGGGGAGAGAGGGGGGCGCGCCCTAGGGTCGGCCTTAGGCCCGTCTGCGCCTAGGGTTTCCCTCTCTCCTCTTTGTTGCACCTTGGGCCTTGGTGGGAGGCGCACCAGCCCACTCAGGGGCTGGTCCCTTCCCACTCTTGGCCCTTGCAAGCCTCTGGGGCTGGTGGCACCTCCCGGTGGACCCTCGGAACCCTTCGGTGGTCCCGGTACATTACCGGTGACGCCCAAAACACTTCCGGTGGCCAAAACCTCACTTCTATATATTATTCTTTACCTCCGGACCATTCCAGAACTTCTCGTGACGTCCGGGATCTCATCCGGGACTCCGAAAAACATTTGGTAACCACGTACAAACTCTCCCTTTGACCCTAGCATCATCGAACCTTAACTGTGTAGACCCTACGAGTTCGGGAGGCATGTAGACATGACCGAGACATCTCTCTGGTCAATAACCAACAACGGGATCTGGATAACCATGTTGGCTCCTACATGTTCCACGATGATCTTATCGGATGAACCACGATGTCGAGGATTCAATCAATCCCGTATACAATTCCCTTTGCCTACAGGTATGATACTTGCCCGAGATTCGATCGTCGGTATCCCTATACCTTGTTCAATCTCGTTACTGGCAAGTATCTTTACTCGTTCTGTAACACATCATCCCGTGATCAAGTTCTTGGTCACATTGAGCTCATTATGATGATGTCTTACCGAGTGGGCCCAGAGATACCTATCCGTCACACGGAGTGACAAATCCCAGTCTCGATTCGTGCCAACCCAACAGACACTTTTGGAGATACCCATAGTGCACCTTTATAGCCACCCAGTTACGTTTTGACGTTTGGCACACCCAAAACATTCCTACAGTATCCGGGAGTTGCACAATCTCATGGTCTAAGGAAATGATACTTGACATTAGAAAAGCTTTAGCGGACGAACTACACGATCTTTTGCTATGCTTAGGATTGGGTCTTGTCCATCACATCATTCTCCTAATGATGTGATCCCGTTATCAACGACATCCAATGTCCATGGTCAGGAAACCGTAACCATCTATTGATCAACGAGCTAGTCAACTAGAGGCTCACTAGGGACATGTTGTGGTGTATGTATTCACACATGTATTATGATTTCTGAAGAACACAATTATAGCATGAACAATAGACAATTATCATGAACAATGAAATATAATAATAACCATTTTATTATCGCCTCTAGGGCATATTTCCAACAGTCTCCCACTTGCACTAGAGTCAATAATCTAGTTACATTGTGATGAATCAAACACCCGTAGAGTTCTGGTGTTGATCATGTTTTGCTCGTGGAAGAGGTTTAGTCAATGGATCTGCGACATTTAGGTCCGTATGCACTTTACAAATATCTATGTCTCCATCTCGAACATTTTCGTGAATGGAGTTGAAGCGACGCTTGATGTACCTAGTCTGCTTGTGAAACCTGGGCTCCTTGGCAAGGGTAATAGCTCCAGTGTTGTCAATAAAGAGAGTCATCGGGCCCGACGCATTGGGAATAACTCCTAAGTCGATAATGAACTCCTTCATCCAGATTGCTTCATGTGCTGCCTCCGAGGCTGCCATGTACTCCGGTTCACATGTAGATCCCGCCACGACCTTTTGCTTGCAACTGAACCAGCTGACTGCCCCACCATTCAAAATATACACGTATCCGGTTTGTGACTTGGAGTCATCCAGATCTGTGTCGAAGCTAGCATTGACGTAACCCTTTACGACGAGCTCTTCGTCACCTCCATAAACGAGAAATATCCTTAGTCCTTTTCAGGTACTTTAGGATATTCTTGACCGCTGTCCAGTGTTCCATGCCGGGATTACTTTGGTACCTTCCTACCAAACTTATGGCGAGGTTCACATCAGATCTGGTACACAACATGGCATACATAACAAACCCTATGGCCGAGGCATAGCGGATGACACTCATCTTTTCTCTATCTTCTGCCATGGTCGGGCATTGAGCCATGCTCAATCTCACACCTTGCAATACAGGCAAGAACCCCTTCTTGGACTGATCCACATTGAACTTCTTCAATATCTTGTCAAGGTATGTGCTTTGTGAAAGACCAATGAGGCGTCTCGATCTATCTCTATAGATCTTGATGCCTAATATGTAAGCAGCTTCTCCAAGGTCCTTCATTGAAAAACACTTATTCAAGTAGGCCTTTATGCTTTCCAAAAATTCTACATCATTTCCCATCAATAGTATGTCATCCACATATAATATGAGAAATGTTACAGAGCTCCATCTCACTTTCTTATAAACACAGGCTTCTCCATAAGTCTGCGTAAACCCAAACGCTTTGATCATCTCATCAAAGCGAATGTTCCAACTCCGAGATGCTTGCACCAGCCCATAGATTGAGCGCTAGAGCTTGCATACCTTGTCAGCATTCTTAGGATCGACAAAACCTTCTGGCTGCATCATATACAATTCTTCCTTAAGGAAACCATTAAGGAATGCCATTTTGACGTCCATTTGCAATATCTCATAATCATAGAATCTGGCAATTGCTAACATGATTTGGATGGACTTCAGCTTGGCTACGGGTGAGAAGGTCTCATCATAGTCAACCCCTTTAACTTGTCGATAACCCTTAGCGACAAGCCGAGCTTTATAGATGGTCACATTGCCATCCACGTCCGTCTTCTTCTTAAGGATCCACTTATTTTCTATGGCTCGCCAATCATCGGGCAAGTCTATCAAAGTCCATACTTTGTTTTCATACATGGATCCTATCTCAGATTTCATGGCTTCAAGCCATTTGTTGGAATCTGGGCCCGCCATCGCTTCTTCATAGTTCGAAGGTTCACCGTTGTCTAACAAGATTATTTCTAGGACAGGGTTGCCATACCATTCTGGTGTGGAATGTGTCCTTGTGGACCTACGAAGTTCAGTAGTAACTGGATCCAAAGTTCCTTGATCATCATCATTAACTTCCTCTCTAGTCGGTGCAGGGACCATAGAAACATTTTCTTGAGCTGCGCTACTTTCCGTTCAAGAGGTAGTACTTCATCAA
This sequence comes from Aegilops longissima, assembly GCA_021605205.1. Taxonomy (NCBI): domain Eukaryota; kingdom Viridiplantae; phylum Streptophyta; class Magnoliopsida; order Poales; family Poaceae; genus Aegilops; species Aegilops longissima. Next base: position 121,904,977 of record CM038682.1, read on the forward strand.
GTTTTACTTTCCTCCCACTTACTTCTTTCGAGAGAAACTCTTTCTCTAGAAAGGATCTATTCTTGGCAACAAAGATCTTTCCTTCGGATCTGAGGTAGAAGGTATACCCAATAGTTTCCTTAGGGTATCCTATGAAGACGCATTTTTCTGACTTGGGTTCGAGCTTTTCAGGCTGAGGTTTCTTGACATAAGCATCGCATCCCCAAACTTTCAGAAACGACAACTTAGGTTTCTTCCCAAACCATAATTCATACGGTGTCTTCTCAACGGATTTCGACGGAGCCCTATTTAAAGTGAATGCGGCAGTCTCTAAAGCATAACCCCAAAATGATAGCGGTAGATCGGTAAGAGACATCATAGGTCGCACCATATCCAATAGAGTGTGATTACGACATTTGGACACACCATTACGCTGAGGTGTTCCAGGCGGCGTGAGTTGTGAAACAATTCCGCATTTCCTTAAATGCGTGCCAAATTCGTGACTCAAATATTCCCCTCCTTGATCTGATCGTAAGAACTTTATTTTCCTGTCACGTTGATTCTCAACCACACTATAAAATTCCTTGAACTTTTCAAAGGTCTTAGACTTGTGTTTCATTATGTAGACATACCCGTATCTACTTAAGTCATCAGTGAGGGTGAGAACATAACAATAACCACCCCGATCCTCAACGCTCATTGGACCGCACACATCAGTATGTATGATTTCCAGTAGGTTGGTTGCTTGCTCCATTGTTCCGGAGAACGAGTCTTGGTCATTTTCCCATGAGCCATGGTTCGCACGTGTCAAATGATTCATAATCGAGAGACTCCAAAAGTCCATCTGCATGGAGTTTCTTCATGCGTTTGACAACAATGTGACCAAGGCGGAAGTGCCACAAGTATGTGTGACTATCATTATCAACCTTACATCTTTTTGCATTCACACTATGAATATGTGTAACATCACGTTCGAGATTCAATAAGAATAAACCATTGACCAGTGGGGCATGACCATAAAACATATCTCTCATATAAATAGAACAACCATTATTCTCAGATATAAATGAGTAGCCATCTCGCATTAAGCGAGATCGAGATACAATGTTCATGCTCAAAGCTGGCACTAAATAACAATTATTAAGGTTTAAAACTAATCCCATAGGTAAATGTAGAGGTGGCGTGCCGACGGCGATCACATCGACCTTGGAACCATTCCCGACGCGCATCGTCACCTCGTCCTTTGCCAGTCTCTGCTTATTCCATAGCTCATGTTTTGAGTTACAAATATGAGCAACCGCACCGGTATCAAATACCCAAGTGCTACTACGAGTGCTGGTAAGGTACACATCAATAATATGTATATCTTATATACCTTTGGTATTGCCGGCCTTCTTATCCGCTAAGTACTTGGGGCAGTTACGCTTCCAGTGACCGTTTCCCTTGCAATAAAAGCACTCAGTCTCAGGTTTGGGTCCAGGCTTTGGCTTCTTCCTCGGAACTGGCTTACCGGGCACGGCAACTCCCTTGCCATCCTTCTTGAAGTTTTTCTTACCCTTGCCTTTCTTGAAACTAGTGGTTTTATTGACCATCAACACTTGATGTTCCTCTTTAATCTCCACCACCGCGGATTTCAGCATTGAATATACCTCAGGAATGGTTTTCTCCATCCCCTGTATGTTGAAATTCATCACAAAGCTCTTGTAGCTAGGTGGAAGCGACTGAAGGATTCTGTCAATGACCGCGTCCTCCGGGAGATTAACTCCCAGCTGAGACAAGCGGTTGTGCAACCCAGACATTTTGAGTATGTGCTCGCTGACAGAACTATTGTTCTCCATCTTACAACTGTAGAACTTGTCGGAGACTTCATATCTCTCGACTCGGGCATGAGCTTGGAAAACCATTTTCAGCTCTTGGAACATCTCATATGCTCCGTGCTGCTCAAAACGCTTTTGGAGCCCCGATTCTAAGCTGTAAAGCATGCCGCACTGAACCAGGGAGTAATCATCACTACGCGACTGCCAGGCGTTCATAACGTCTTGAGTTGCTGGGAAAACAGGTGCTTCACCTAGCGGTGCATCAAGGACATATGCTTTCTTGGCAGCTATGAGGATGATCCTCAAGTTACGGACCCAGTCCGTATAGTTGCTACCATCGTCTTTCAGCTTGGTATTCTATAGGAACTCGTTGAAGTTGAGGGCAACATTAACGTGGGCCATTTGATCTACAAGACATATTGCAAAGATTTTTATACTATGTTCATGATAATTAAGTTCATCTAATCAAATTATTTCATGAACTCCCACTCAGATAGACATCCCTCTAGTCATCTAAGTGATACATGATCCGAGTCAACTAGGCCGTGTCCGATCATCACGTGAGACGGACTAGTCATCATCGGTGAACATCTTCATGTTGATCGTATCTACCATACGATTCATGTTTGACCTTTAGGTCTCTCGTGTTCCGAGGCCATGTCTGTACATGCTAGGCTCGTCAAGTCAACCTAAGTGTTTTGCATGTGTAAATCTGGCTTACACCCGTTGTATTCGAACGTTAGAATCTATCACACCCTATCATCACATGGTGCTTTGAAACAACGAACCTTCAACGGTGCACAGTTAGGGCGAACACTTTCTTGAAATTATTGCGAGGGACCTTCGTACTAAGCAAATAAGATGTAAAAACATGATAAACATCACATGCAATCAAATAGTGACATGATATGGCAAATATCATTTTGCTCCTTTTGATCTCCATCTTCGGGGCACCATGATCATCATCGTCACCGGCATGACACCATGATCTCCATCATCGTGTCTTCATGAAGTTGTCTCGCCAACTGTTACTTCTACTACTATGGCTAACGGTTAGCAATAAAGCAAAGTAATTACATGGCGTTTTCAGTGACACGCAGGTCATACAATAAATTAAGACAACTCCTATGGCTCCTGCCAGTTTTCATACTAATCGACATGCAAGCCGTGATTCCAATTACAAGAACATGATCATTCTCATACATCACATGTATCATTCATCACATCCTTTTGGCCATATCACATCACACGGCATATGCTGCAAGAACAAGTTAGACGTCCTCTAATTGTTGTTGCAAGTTTTTACGTGGCTGCTATAGGTTTCTAGCAAGAACGTTTCTTACCTACGCCAAAACCACAACGTGATATGCCAATTTCTATTTACCCTTCATAAGGACCCTTTTCATCGAATCCGATCCGACTAAAGTGCGAGAGACAGACACCCGCTAGCCACCTTATGCAACTAGTGCATGTCATTCAGTGGAACCTGTCTCATGTAAGCGTACGTGTAAGATCGGTCCGGCCGCTTCATCCCGCGATGCCGCCGAATCAAGATAGGACTAGTAACGGCAAGTAAATTGACAAAATCGACACCCACAACAAATTGTGTTCTAGTCGTTCATAGAAACTACGCATAGACCTAGCTCATGATGCCACTGTTGGGGATCATTGCAGAAATTAAAAAATTTCTACGCGTCACCAAGATCAATCTATGGATAGACTAGCAACGAGAGAGAGGGGAGTGCATCTTCATACCCTTGAATATTGCGATGCGAAAGCGTTACAAGAATGCGGTTGGAGGAGTCGTACACGTAGTGATTCAGATCGCGGTCGATTCCGATCTAAGCGCCGAACAACGGCGCCTCCGCGTTCAACACACGTGCAGCCCGGTGACGGCTCCCGTGCCTTGATCCAGCAAGGAGGAGGGAGAGGTTGGGGAAGACAACTCCAGTAGCAGCACGATGGCGTGGTGGTGGTGGAGCAGCGTGGTTTCCAGCAGGGCTTCGACAAGCACTATGAAGTACGAGGATGTGGAGAGGTAGGGCTGCGCCGAGAGAGAGAGAGAGAGAGAGAGAGAGAGAGAGAGAGAGAGAGAGAGAGAGAGAGAGAATCGTGTCCTTGGCATCCCCAAAACCCCCACTATATATAGGAGGAGGGGAGGAGGGTGCGCCCCCTCTAGGGTTCCCACCCCTAGGGGGGCGACAGCCCTAGATGGGATGGCGGGGGCGGCCAAGAGGGGGAGAGAGGGGGGCGCGCCCTAGGGTGGGCCTTAGGCACATCTGCGCCTAGGGTTTCCCCAGGGGCTGGTCCCTTCCCACTCTTGGCCCATGCAAGCCTCCGGGGCTGGTGGCACCTCCCGATGGACCCCCGGAACCCTCCCGTGGTCCCGGGACATTACCGGTGACGCCCGAAACACTTCCGGTGGCCAAAACCTCACTTCCATATATTATTTTTTACCTCCGGACCATTCCGGAACTCCTCGTGACATCCGGGGTCTCATCCGGGACTCCGAACAACATTAGGTAACCACGTACAAACTTTCCCTATGAACCTAGCGTCATCAAACCTTAAGTGTGTAGACCCTACGGGTTCGGGGGGCATGTAGAAATGGCTGAGACATCTCTCTGGTCAATAACCAACAGCGGGATCTGGATACCCATGTTGGCTCCTACATTTTCAACGATGATCTTATCGGATGGACCACGATGTCGAGGATTCAATCAATCCCGTATACAATTCCCTTTGTCTACCGGTACGATACTTGCCCGAGATTCGGTCGTCAGTATCCCTATACCTTGTTCATTCTCGTTACCGGAAAGTCTCTTTACTCGTTCCGTAACACAACATCCCGTGATCAACTCCTTGGTCACATTGAGCTCATTATGATGATGTCTTACGGTGTGGGCCTAGAGATACCTATCCGTCACACGTTGTGACAAATCCCAGTCTCGATTCGTGCCAACCCAACAGACACTTTCAGAGATACCCGTAGTCACTACTAGGGAAAGGCATGCTAGTGGCGCACCAGTTTTGCCTTCTAATGGCGCACCACTGGTGCGCCACTAGCATCACGCCATTAGAATTTGTTTTCTAATGGCGCACCACCTGTGCACCATTAGAATCTGGTGTTCTAATGGCGCACCAATAATCGCCATTAGTATTGCCCTGATGCGCCATTAGAATGCCTCCCACGGGCCATATGTACCCATGTGCTTTGGCATACTAATGGCCTTTTGATGGGTGATGCGCCATTAGTGTGATTATCACAGTGCGCCATTAGTGTATTTTGTGGTGCGCCACTAGTATGAATATTAGGGATTTTTTTACTTTCTGATATTTTCACAGGTTACAAAATATATTATTGGACATAATTTAGACAACATCACACAGCAACAACAGATTCATCGAATACAATAGAAGATTAGTCTCCGAATACAATTCATCATATTTGTCTCTGAATTCAAAAGACCGAACAAAGATAGAACATTACAAGTCTCGAGACCGCGGGTAGCGAATTTGTCTTCACATTACAAGTCGATATCGATCATCTAAACTACCATCACATAGAAGAGAGCTGCGGTCATCACAATGAGCATCATCACGATGAAACTGGTCTTCATCCGGTTCCTCAAACGCTCCCTCCTCTCTCCCGCTAGATAGCGGACGTATCTAGATTCTGCCTCTGCCCTAGTCGTGTACCCTTTGTAACTGTTACTGCTGAAACGGTGAACCTGTCTCCGACACTCCTCCCAGTCGTCGTAGACTCCGGGAACCTTACCCCTGTACACGACATACGACGGCATCTCTATGCACAAGCCAAACAACAGACAATACATAAGCAATATATAAGTATGCAACAAAAGGATCGGAAGAGAAAACCAAGACATTAATAGCATCGATTACATCTAAGCTGAACGACTGTACAACCTAAAGAGACATACAAGTTCATTAAAGTTTAATTACAACATGAGCCAATCAATGTTTCAGAACTACACATAGCATCACTACTGTCGACTCGACTCATGGGACCAGAGCATGGATGAAGCTGCCGTCTGTCGTGATGGTCATGAAATCGCGGGCGTTATCAGCATGCATTTGTAGTGTTGTGTCTATCTCACTGCTGGACGATTGATGTCTGAGGTAGAACTGCCCTGAGGTACGAAGGACATCTTGATGGATAATTTCCGCAAACTCTGACTGGATGCGAAAGAATTCTTGTCTGATGTCCGCGTCCTGGATTGCCGACAAGCTCGCGGCCCAATCTTTGAGATTATCTGGTAGCGAAGGTGATGATGGTCCCGCACGATCGCCCGCATGTGATGGAGGCGTAGTAGGCATCCTTCGACCGCCAGCGACTGCTTGACGAGGAGAACTTTGTATTGTGGGCAAACACGTGCGCGCCGTACCGCCTACGAGCTGGCTTGGCGAAGGTGCCTCCAGATTTGGCGTAGCCGGGAGAACATCATCAAGAACTTTCTTGATATTAGTGTAGTCTATCTTGGAGTCACGGTCCGGGTCAAAATACGTAGCCATGGAATATTTCGGGCTTAAGAGGATGAGTGTGCAATGTGTGTCACTGCACAGAACACGGAATGTTAGAAAAAAAAACGATCGAAATCTATGAAATCATATGTTACGGGGCGGTGAGGGGATGACTTACTCGGGAAAGTAAGGCACGAGAAAGTTATTCTTATCTGGGTTTGCCAGAATGACGCCTTCGAGGTAAGAACTAGCGACTTGCCGGGCCCCAGCGCTGCCCAAGATCTTGGCACGCATGTAGAAGGGGTCGACTATCACAATGTCCGGGGTCTTGTCTCTAATGATCCACATCTCCATACTCAACGAAAACAGCCGAACGAAGGTGTAGTGCAGTAGATGAAGGTTAAACATAGCAAAGATGTCATCAAACCGCAGGACGATCGTACCCTCGACGGCGCCATCCACAAAGCCCTTGCCCTCTGGCACCTTGGCCACGAAAACCGGGTATGCCACATCATTCTCTCTGAGACGCCGCTTCTCCAAAGAAAGAACACTGTCATGCAGACTCCGCATAGCACCGGTTGCAGCATTGAGCATATTTGTCGGTAGCATCGCCCTACCCGCCACATGCACCCTCCTCGAGATATCCTTAGGTGAAGGTGGCCCGTCCTGAGCATGGATCGTACTCGGTGCTGGCTGGCTCGCACCCTTGTTACTCTTTCTTTTCCATCCCTTCTTGATCTTCTGTTGTAATGGGATGGAGTTGCGGTCACAGACCGCCTTCTTGAGTGTGTTGGGGCTGATAATATTTGGCACATGGCTATCTGAGGCTCGGTGAAGTCGGCAGCTGGAGGCGTTTCCTGAGAACTGAATGCCAGACGACGCCTGTTGCAACTGGGTTTCTCCGCCGTACCAGCTAGACCGCGGTCGTCTTGGTTGGGTTCTTGAGAAAGAGGCCCGCAGAATTCGTCATCATACCCATGTTCGGCAAAGTACTTATCGACGTTGCTAATGTACGGCCGTCGTTGTCGTCGTCGTCGTCCAGATCCTGTGCCATATGCATGTTCGGATCCTGTGCCATAGGGATGTCCGGCATGTCCGGTAGCGTTGCGGCGGTCTTGCCATGGCTTGGCGCCGACACGACTGGCTATGTTGTCTTTGGGGTGGTGTCCCCCGCCCCCAAACGAATCTGGCTCTTCGGCCAAAGCAGGGGCCTGCTTAGGCAGGTGCTGAGGGTCATCAGATCATCTTCGTCGGCCCCGGCGGATCGAATCGGAGGTAACAACTCGTCGCAGCCTGGCAGCACCCGAACCAGTTGAACCCTATACACGGTGGGTGGCATCGGTTTACTGTGGAACACGGGGTTGCCCGGTTGAAAGATTTTGCCCTTGGCGACATCGACCAACTTGTCGTTCATGAAGTGCAGGAGAGTGCACGGAACGTCGGCAGTGCCCTGCGAAAACATGTAGGGCGTCAGGGATGCCCAGTCAAAGGCAAAAGGAGATGAAGTCCTCGGCCAAGAGGCTTAATTAGTTACCGTGATGATGGCGTCGAGATCGGCTAATGTCGAGGCACCGCCAACGGCGGGCGTGCAACTGACGGAGGGGCCGCTTGCTGGCGAGGTGCCGGCCGGCGTACACCCGGATGCATTAAGCCCTAATACCGGCCATGCCGGCGTCGGAGACACCAATACCGCCGCCGCCAGAGACACCAATGGCGTCGCCTGCGCATTGTGCGAGTTGCTGGCCATGAAGCTGGGAATCGGGGGCGGCCCCTATTGGCCACCCGCAATCCACGCCGTCAGCCCATGAATCAAGGTAGGCATAATGCCGGTGAGGGTCGATCCCAGTTGTTCGTGCACTTGCTCTTGGACAATCTCCGGAATCCGCGCCACTTGTTCCTTGAGTTCTTGAACCTCGCGCGACTGGCTTTCCAAGCTGGTCTTTTTCTCCTTTCGCCCACCAGCGATATAGTGTGACGACCATTTTGTGGACAAGCCTTTGCCGGCCACACGACCAGCTGACGACGGCTTACTGAGCTTATCCTTGTTTTTCATTACGTTCAACGCCCTATTTAGAGTGCTGTCCTAAGCAGGGGTGCTCTGAGACGACCCCGCGCTACTGCTTTCAGTCTCCTTCGCCGGAACAAGCTCAAGCGCCCTGGTCTTCGGATCCGTGGTAAGCTCCTTTGTTATCCGGTCCTCCTTGTACCGGGCCCTGACATAGTTCCTGGTCTGCTTGTCACTGTTGTATTTCTTGAAGCGGGGCGGTAGGCCTTGCTCTGCACGCTCCGCGTCCTCCTTGTCCCATATAGGCTCCGCCACTCTGTAACCGCCGGGACCGAGTTTGTGTTTCCCTAAGTTCAACTACCTCATTTATTTCCCCCACTGACTTGATTCGGAGGTTGGACTGCTCTCGCACTTGATCTTGAACTCCTTGTAGTCCTCTTGGCTGATCGAAGGATTTTTCGCCTTGATCTTCTCATAACTATCACCTTTCTCAATCATTCTCTTCACCGCGCTTCTCCAAGTAGACAGGGCCGTGCTCATCCTCGTGAGGGAGGCACTGTTCACTTTATTCCCTGAGAGGCATGTGTTTTCAAAATCAGCAGGGAACTTGTATCGTTCATGCAGCTTCGTGAAGAGGAGGATGCGCAAATTCCCTCGGTCCTTATGCCTAAGGTTCTCGGTGTTGATCGAGACAGTGCTCTGGAGAATGCACCCGAGCTGAACCGAGTACCCCTTGACTATATGTTTGGGCTCCGTTGGATTCCCGTCGGAGTCCACTTGAGTAAATTCCTCCTTGACGGTGCGGAGCGCGTTCGGGCGCCGGTCGTTCCGTTGCTTCTTCCGTTGGCTGCCATCTGTGTGTGCGCCGCCATCATCAGTGGTGGCATCCTCGGCGACACCATCAGTGGTGGCATCCTCAGCGGCACCATCAGTGGTGTCATCCCCGACGCCACTAGGGGTTGTGTAGTCAGGATCGGTGTCTTCCGCGGCGCCCTCATAGCAGTGAGGTTGTTCCTCCATCTCTTGGGACAGCTCCCAGAATTGCTTGCCACCCGAACCGCCGGCCTCATCGTTGTGGGCCATGTTTCGCTCTAAATAGGAAAAAAGTTTGGTCAAAAAGTTAGTTGTTGTCAAGGAACAAGATCATGGTCTCATCATTTAGGGTTTGTCGACACCGAGGCATCCTAAAAGCTAAGCTTTTATCATTTAGGGTTTGTCGACACCGAGGCACCCTAAAAGCCTAAGCGTACATCATTTAGGTTCTCATCGACACCGAGGCATCCGGGGCAGCCAAGTTAAGTTTTCATCATTTAGGGTTTATCGATGCCGAGGCACCCTAGGTTGGGCCTAATTACTTGGCACTAATCACTTGGCTCTATTGCCACCTATGTTGGTTTTATCATCTAGGGTTTATCGATGCTAAGGAGAATTCTAAGTTGGGCCTAATCACTTGGCTCTATTTCCACCTATGGTTTAATGCCGCAAGAATGGCGGGGTTATTGATCCTACTTTACTAAGTACTAAGATACCCCGGCCCATGTATTAGTCGCAAGTACCCCATATGTCCTATTTTTAGCAAAGTCGTGCTAAAATTCATGGAAAATTTCAGCATGACCTTTGCTGAAAATAGGACATATGGAGTACCCGAATTTGCCGGAACGGAAGTTAATTGACATTCCAGCAAACTCAAGGGCCTCTCGAGGTACCTGCAAAATCATTACACCCGCGTAATGAAGTCGCCAATGGGTCATTTCAGAAGATCACAAGTAGCATCATCACAAGTACAACATCATCACAAGTACAGCAACAGCAGAAGTGAATACAGGCATATCAGCAGCAGCAGCAGGTTTATTCTTCTTCTTCATAAACATTAATTGGTGTGGGTGACTCTATCTGCCCTCTAATGACTCACTCAACTTAACAGGACAACCCACAAGCATTGTTTTGATTCCAACAGCTGCTGTAAAATACATCCAACAAAGGTGCTCTAAAATCAGAAATACTACCCCCCAAATCTTTAGCTCAATTATGAAAATACATGGTCTTCTAGTTACAATACTACCCCCCAACAGTCAAAATTTCAAACCACACACTTACTTTCAACTCTCAACAAAACTAACTTGCTGTTAATGAATAGTGGCTAAAGATATATAAAACTCCATTGCAAATGTGCCACGTCAATAAAACAACTCATGGAAGTAAACTACTAGCAGGCTCAAAAGTCAATTAAACTGAAGATTATGACAGCTTGCAAACACATGACCATGTCATTATCATGGCAGTCCACTATATATTTTTATGACAAAATACATCATTATCAGGGCACATTATTTCCATTTTCTTACATGATGCTATCTGTACCTAACTGAACATATTTCTCACCTTGGAGGTGTTGCTGCTGCTGCACTGTCTAAACTTCACTTCCTTTACCTCCTTGGAAACCTGAAATATGCAGATGTTAGAAAGGTTCTAATTTGTATATGATGATTCTAAGAAAAGGGAAAAGGTGTATCAAGAACAGATTCACATGTCTGGCTGTTAGCCATTACAAACTTAAATTTATCTATTTCTGTATCTCACAAACTATCATAAATGAATAATAGTACACTTAGGAGCTCACTGAAAAGTAATGACATATTCATGATCTAGTTTAGTAGCAGGTTGCAAATACTTAACTGTCTAGAACATCACAACATGCACAGTAATAAGAATAATGTAAACATTTGTCTTAGTTATAAGCATAGTATACTTCTTATAAACTGAAAGTGGAACTACTCACAATGAAGAAGTATTAGCAGATAGTTTGTCAACTCATGAAATAACATTTTTTTCAGCCCAAAATGGATGCCATTTTATAACATTGCATAGCATTAGTCAGACAGAGCTGAGCCTTTCACCACTATATAATATTGCCATATAAAATTACAAATTTATGTAACCTGGATTTTTTTGTACGAAACCTAGTCAATGTGACAATATATAAACTACTGATCTACTAGTTATCAAGTTGAGAAATTGACCGCATATAAGCAAAAGCAATATCCTACTGATCCTACTTAACTAACTACTGATTTGCTGATCTACTAGTTACCTCCTCCACAAGTTGAGAAATTGAACACTTGAACCCTAGTAAGCAAAAGCAATGAACACTTGAACACTTGAACCCTAAAATTTTGACTGTAGGAGATCTTATGAACCCTAGAACACTTGCTGTTCAAAACTGACTTACTAGATAACGGCAGCAAAAACAGAACATCAGCAAAAACAGTTGAAGAGAGGCTCACTAGATAATGGCAGGCTGCCGTAGGAGGGCGCCGGCGTCGAGGAGGCGGCGGGCGGCGGCGCGTCGAGGAGGAGGCGACACGTCGAGGAGGAGGAGGCGCGTTGAGGAGGAGGCGCGTCGAGGAGGAGGCGGCGCGTCGAGGAGGAGGCGGCGTATCGACGGACGTGCAGGCGCGGCGGATGGAGGGGACGGAGGGGACGGAGGGGACGGAGGGGGCGGCGCTCACGGGGGAGGCGGGGCTCGGGGGGGAGGCGGCGCTCGAGGGGGAGGAAGGGGAGAGGGAAGCGGCGGGGGCGCGTGGGCGGCTGCGGCGGCGGCGTACGGTTGGGGTCCATCGAGGGGAATCTTGAGAGGGAGGGAGGGAGGCCACAGTGTGAGGGCAGAAGATGGAGGGGGGAGGGTTCTAATGGCGCACCTCCCCCTAGTGCGCCATAAATACGACTATTCTAATGGCCACCTCCCCCTGGTGCGCCATTAGAATTTTGTTTTAATCTAGCCCGACTGGTCAGGTTATATACCACCTAACCCTATCTACATCAAAATCCGCCCACTAGCCCGACTGGTCAACACGCATCACACACACCAGGAGGTCCTGGGTTCGATTCCCAGGCTCCCCAATTTTTATTTTTATGCATTTAAAATGATGTTTGATATTTATTTATGTTTAAATATGTTCAAACTTGTTTAAATCATAACAGTAATATTTTTTTTATAAAAACAGTAATAATGTTTTTAAAAAATATGTTCACATTTGTTATTTGAAAATCTTTATGAATATGAAAAAAATATTCATATGGGGGTAGGATGCGGGTGGTCGTCGGCCGCGGTGGAGTGGGGGAGGGTGCGGGCCGGGGGTCGGCGGCGACGGCCGGTGGAGCGGGGGATGGTGCGGTTGGTCGGCGGCGGTCGAGTGGGGAGGTGCGGGGGTGTGGCGGCGGTGGAGCGGGGAGATGGTGCGGGGGATGCTTGGCGGCGAGGGGGACCGGATCTGGCGAGGTGGGATAGCGATCGAGATGGAGGGGGAACGAGATCGAGTGTCCATGAAATTTAAAAACGTTCATGAGTTCAAAAAGTGCCCATGAAATACAATCGAGAAATGAAGGCTACAATTTAAATACAATCGATCTTAGCTAGCTATCTGTTCACAATCTTCATGCCCTTATTTTTCGTAAATGGAGTTCTTCTCTTGAACGGACGTCCTTTAGGTAGGATGGTCCTGCTTCTTCTTGTGGTGTATGCTGATACTTCATCGTCATCGTCATGTTCCATCTTTGGGTCACCGTACTTGTCGAAGTCTTGCTCATTGGCGACTCCATCCATTCCGATGATCTTCCTTTTGCCTCTCCTCACGACAACACGACTGGGCTTTGGCGGGTCGGTAATGAAGAAGCATTGGTCCACTTGGGAAGCCAGTAGCAATGAGCGTTACTTTCAGGCGGGTATCCTTGGGCCTGCATCCTTCATACAATGGAGTAACCGCGTCTATCTCCAGTTGATCCAGCTTGGCTTTCTCTCGGGCGGCAGCTCTTGCATTATCCATCTGCTTGAGAAGCAGCTCTTGAACATGAGGGTCCTGCACCCAGCCCAACGATGGTCCATCGTCGTCTGCTCCGCCGGCATCTTCATCTTCATGATCATGCCCTTCGTCTGCTCCGGCATCTTCCTCATCATCATGTCCTGCATCTTCTACATGATGACTGTGCACAGCATCACCATCGTGATCATGTCCTGGAGATTCTTCGTCTTCTCGCCCGCCCGAGTCTTGCTCATTTCTTGCCACTCGACCCCCATGGACGACTTCATAGTCATCTTCATCACCTTGCAAAATATTGGCAACTATCGCATTTCAAATACCGGTACCTACAAACACAAACATATATGCAACACCACAAACATATGCAACACCACGAACATACATAGATCTAGCTATAGGCCACAAAAAGTGCATGCGCACGTTGTTGGAGAGGGAGAACAACATAAAGAAAGCTTCCCCCTTACTTACCTATAAAAAGGTAATTTAACCACTTAATTTGGATGAATCTATGCTGCAAATGATGTGAGGAGGAGGAGGCAGCCGAGACAAGCTTGGAGGAGGAGGTGGAGAGAATGAAGTGGGGAAAGTGAGTGGGTAGGTGGGCTGTCCAAAATATCTTGTTGGTCCCAGGTTACTAATGGCGCACCACCTGCAAATGCGCCATTAGTAACCCTGGTTACTAATGGCGCACCTGCTGCCGGTGCGCCATTAGAAGTTTTGCAAAAAAATAAAAAAAAGTATATATTCTAATGGCGCATGGTGGAACAGTGCGCCATTACTAGTTTAAACTAGTAATGGCGCACCCAGCCATGATGCGCCATTAGAATCTTTGAAAAAAAAAGAATTTTTTTACTAGTGGCGCACCGTGTGCATGGTGCGCCATTAGTGTCTTCCAAACTAATGGCGCACCTGCACATGGTGCGCCACTGCTATATAGTAGTGGCACACCACATGACAGGTGCGCCATTAGTGGCCATCCCATCTATAGCCATTTTTGTAGTAGTGAGTGCACCTTTATAGCCACGCAGTTACGTTGTGACGTTTGGCACACCCAAGTCATTCCTACGGTATTCGGGAGTTGCACAATCTCATGGTCTAAGGAAATGATACTTGACATTAGAAAAGCTTTAGCAGACGAACTACACGATCTTGTGCTATCCTTAGGATTGGGTGTAACATCCCAAATTTTCAATTTGGTATGTTATACATAGGTCATCCATGCATATCATATTTTATTGCCTTTTGTTTGCAATCCTCGAAATCCTAAGCAACTCAAGGACCCTCGGAGAGAGTTGGGGATTTTTCGATTTTCATATTTGATTTTTATCAAGTAGTGAAGACAAGGATTTTTGGTTTTAATTATTTTTCTCTCCGGAAAATATTTCATTTTTAAATAATAAATGAGGGGAGATAATACGACTTCTCCAAAATAATTGAAATATCGGAGGAAAAATGTTAAAATCATTATTTGGTTTTTATTTGATTTATTTTGGAATTTTATTCGCCCTAGAAAAAATTGCATGTTTTAAAAATTGCATTTTAGGGGCCAAGAAAATTCCATTTAGACGGAGAAAACTTATTTTTGAATTTTTAGATTTTTTTTTATTTTTTTTAGGTTTTTTTTTTGTCAGCGGAACGTTAAAAACAAAGTAGAGGACCGCCCGACCGGGCCGAAGCTCACCGAGCCAGCCCGCCCACCGCGCCACCGCCTCCCCGTCGTGCCGCCGCCGGACTCGGAGAGTCCGGATCGCCGCCGCCCCGCCCCCCGACCCCTCCCCAAGTCTGAGCCGCCACCGCCTCCCCTATAAATACCACCCCGAGCCCACGGTGGAGCCCCGAGTCGCCACCACGCTGCCCCTCGCCCACCGCCCACGCCAAAGCAGAGCCGCCGCCACCGCGGCTGCCGAGCCGCCGCCGCCGCCTTTAGCCGCCGCCTCGCCGAGCCCCGCCGCCCCTCGCCGAGCCCCCTGAGCCGCCCGCCTACGGACGACTCGCGGAGGTAGCCGCCCGCCGCCGGTTTTTTTTAAAAGAAAAACCCCTTCGGTTTTTTTAGAAAAAAACCCTAGTTCGTTTTTTTGTAGATCGGTTTTATTCTCCGGTTTATTTGTTTAGCGAGCGTTCGCTCGTTCGTTCGTTCTAACGAACATGTTCGTCGTTTAGTTTGTGCTAACGAACGTACGTTCGTTTAGCCGTTCGTCGTTTTCTTTTTATCGAATTTATTCCGCGATTTTTCCGACCGCGATTTCTGATCCGATGTTCGAACTAGTATAACTTTTCGCTCGTTTATCGGAATCAGGCGATTCAAGCGCCTGGAGTTTCATCTCGAAACCCTCTTTCCGAATAGCCAACTCAAAAAAGTTTTTTCCTCGGTAAAATTTGATCCTAGTTCAGATTAGTAAACGGATCTTGTTTCTTTCGCCGTTTGAGTTTCGTTGCTCCGTTTGGTTTGATTCTTCTTGTGAACCGGAGTTCTTAAGTTGAACTCTCCGGTCAACCTCTTTCAGTTGATGTTTCGTTTGTGCATCTTTTCTTGTTGCTTATGTATGCTGTTGTTTGTTTGCGATAGAATTCCCGGAGTGCGAAGCGTGTTACTACGAGTCTCTAGGATTCCCGGATCGTCAGCAAGGCAAGTAACGCATACTCTTTCCATACCCAGTTTTTATGCATTAGTTTCAACCCTCACACATTGCATGGTTAGGGTGTAATTAATTTGTGGGTTGGGAAGTAGTAGTTGAGGTAGAACCTATTGCCCTGTTGCATTCAAACCTTGGGAGTTACTTCTACGTGTTGCTTATATTGCTATGCTATGCTCGTAGACGTGGTTGGGTTTGAGACTTATCCATGACAGATGTGAGATTGTTAATTTAATGGTTAACTTAATGTGGCAACTTAAATACACATCTGGGTGGATTGAGGCACCTGGGGAACCCAGTGTTGTCTGTTTTGTTTTGGAAATCCCGGGGTATCCGTGTGATCTTCCTATGGACCGCCACCCAGGCTCAAAGGGAACTGAGATTATTCATGCTAGAAACTTCCATGTGTAGCCACAAGCTATTATGGGATCTAGCATAGTTGAGTAAGTTACGTGAAGCTCTTGAAGAGGTAGATTAGCAGGTAGTGGGTTTGTAGGTTTGGTATGGTCTACCCGGAGTAGAGAGTTAATGTTTCTGAAAGAATGTGTCTCGGTCATCCGTTTCTCAAACACCATGCAGTGCGAGAAATCAACGGAGGCAATCGAGTCTTGTGGGGAAAAGTGCGCAAACCTCTGTAGAGTGTACAATCTAATCATGGTTAGTTGTGTCCCCGGTTATGGACAATTCTGAGTATCTAGTACTTGAGTATTCACATGTATCTCATCACTCTAAATTAATATTGCTGGGATGTTAACTATTTTAATTGGGATTGAGTTGGGGTTATACCTTCTCAATGATGTTTCAACCACCATGATAGTTAAACTAAAATTTATTCCTTTGTTGTAGGGAAAAATTGGCTTTCAACAAAATCAGAATCAGAGAGCTTTCCACCAGCCAAATATGCATGTTGGGGTAGCATTATTCTGTTATTGCTCTATTGTGTTACATTGCCAGCATATTCCATGTGCTGACCCGTTCTCGGGCTGCAACGTATTATGTTGCAGACTTTTCAGACGAGGAGTAAGGTTCGATAGGTCGTTGCCATGCAGCTCAGCTATGTCGTTGGAGTTGATGGACTCACTTTATCTTCCAAGCCTTCCGCTGTTATCGTATTAGATGGCCTTAAGCCATATTATTGTAATAAGTTCTCTTTTGAGACATTCGATGTAATAAGTGTGTGATTGCTACTCTGTTATAAATCCTTCTGGTACCGTGTGAGTCAGCATTACCGATCCAGGGATGACACGGAAGCACAGAGACTTGACCATCTAAGGTCGGGTCGCTACAAGATGGTATCAGAGCACATGCCGAGTGTAGGGCACGACCACTAAGATAAAACCATAGGTCACTCTTCTCTACTCATTTCTGACTCCTCTCCAGTTTTCCACTCTTTAGGATGACGGAGATGAAGAACAAGTTTGCACAACCGGATGAAGACACACCTTTTGGACGCCACTTGAAGGAAGTCACTAGGTACCTGGATATTGGAATACCAAGCTTCACCGGGACGTACAACGCCACTTTACCAGAAGAAGAGCGCTGGATGATTCAAGTACAAGTTCCAGGAAGGACGTTCTCGCCAACTTCCAAGCCCATAGAGTTTTCTTTTGAAGCACCCACCTGGAGCCTTGGCAAGAGTATGGGAGCTCACATTACCATGGGAAGCATTGGAGAAGTCTACAACCGGGAGCTTAAAGACACCATATATCAAATATGTGGGTGCCGAGACGAGCAATGGGAAGTAATCAGCACCAAGAAGGATAGATCCATTGCAGCTTACATCCATGAGCTAAACCAACACATTCGACGTCAGGAGAACCAGATGTGCGCAGACATGATGGAGATGAAGAAGGCGAAAACTAGGATCATTGAGCTGGAGGAAGAACTCAAGTTCACACGCGATGGATATGAGGAAGAAATCAAGACCCTACTGGAGAAGAATGACTACCTAGTCAAGAAGATCGGAGTCTTCATGGGAGGACGAGCACCGGAAGAAGAGGAAGAAGATCCCACTTGTCCGGACAACTACATCATCATCGACGACACTGACTCTGATCCAAGTGATGAGGACTACGAAGACGAAGCTGGAGCCGACATCATGGAGTCTTCCACCGATCAAAATTTCTAGATGACCACCATATAATAGTAGTATTCCCCCATGTAATTAGTAGTAGTTGAGCACTTATGCGATAGTCCTAGACCGTTTTGTATGCCCTTGCTTGATTGATTGAATGAATGTGTGTGTTTGCCTCATATGCATATGGGTAGTGTTTCTCCCCTAGATCTTTTTCTATTCTAATCTCTTCCATCTAAAACCCTCAGATGCCTCCGAGACGTGACCCCGGTTTTGTTTTCCCACCGGAGCTCACCCAGTTGATCTAGCAGCAGAATGCCTTGATGCAATTGCCAGTTCAGAACCAGGGCAACAACAACAACAACAATGCCAACAACAACCCGCCGCCAGTGGACAATTTGACCCGTTTCCTGAGGCTACAATCGCCGGTGTTTTCCAGTAGCACCAAGCCAATAGTTGCTGATGATTGGCTACGCCGTATTGGAAGGGAGTTAACCACCACAGTATGCACGAATGCTGAAAGGGTGCGCTTTGCCGCACATCAATTGGATGGACCAGCAGCCGCATGGTGGGAGAATTACACGGCTACTTTTCCTATAGCCAATGTCACTTGGGACCAGTTCCAACAAGCTTTTCACACGGCCCATGTCTCAACTGGAGCCATGTAGATAAAGAAGCGTGATTTTCGCAACTTACGCCAGGGGAATCGTACTGTGGCCCAGTACGTGGATGAGCTTAGCAAGTTATCACGCTATGCCGCTGATGATGTGGCCACAGATGCCGCGAAACAGGAGAAGTTTATGGAAGGGCTGAATGATGAGATGAGTATGCTGTTGATGGTGGCAACTTTCAACAACTACCAGGAGTTGGTAGATAAGGCCCTAATGATTGAAGGAAAGCAACAGCAGATTGAGAGCCGTAAGAGGAAGTATGGACAAGGGAAGTATAACTCAGGAGCTCACCAGAAGCCTCGCTTAACCCCGAACTCGGGAGGACTTGTTCATAACCATGGAGGTCATAGCCATACTGGAGGAGGATCGCATAATCAAAATGGTGCAAAGAACGGGAATGGGAATGGAGTCAACAATAATCAGAATCGCTCTAACCTAGCTACACCCGCCAAGAGGGACTTAAGCCAAGTTATTTGCTTTAAGTGCGGGAAGACAGGGCACTATGCCAATGACTGCCCTGAAGGAAAGAATAGAAACGGAAATGGGAGCGCTGGGAAGAAGCCCAATCCATTCAACAAAGGACAAGTGATCCACGTTAACGTGGAGGAAGTTGAAGAGCACCCGGTTGCGGTAATAGGTAAGTTTTCGGTTCAGTCATTTACCGCTCTTGTTCTTTTCGATACTGGTGCATAGCATTCATACATATCAAGGGGATTTGTGGAAAAGTTTAAGTTACCAACCCAAACCCTTAGGACCCCTCTTCTAGTGTGCTCGCCTGGAGCAGAGTACATGGTTAGCAGATGGTGCACCCAGATACCCCTAATCATTGGCACGCATGTTTTTCCGTCTGACCTAATTATCTTGGAGTCGCAAGGATTGGATGTGATATTAGGTATGGACTGGATGTCAAAGTATGGAGGAAGTATTGACTGTGCTAGCAAGTCAATTTATCTTACCACCCCAGAGGGAAAAAGGATTAAGTATGTATCTAGGCATGTGCCTAGGAGGAGCCAAGTGAATGCCCTCACGGGAGTTGTACAGGAGGAAGTACCTGTAGTAAAGGATTATCCGGATGTTTTCCCAGAGGAGTTACCAGGCATGCCATCGGATCAGGACATCGAGTTTCTGATAGAGCTATTGCCAGGTACAGGGCCAATATCCAAGAGACCCTATCGGATGCCTGCAAATGATCTGGAGGAAATTAAGAAGCAGATGAAGCAGCTATTGGAGAAAGGTTACATTCGTAGAAGTTCATCACCTTGGGGAGCCCCAGTACTTCTGGTGGAGAAGAAGGATAAATCCCTGAGGATGGTTGTTGATTATCGAGCTCTGAATGAAGTAACGATAAAGAACAAGTATACCTTACCGATGATTAATGATCTGTTTGATCAGTTGCAAGGAGCTAAGGTGTTTTCGAAGATTGATCTACGATCAGGATACCATCAGTTGAAGATCCGAGAGAAGGATATACCAAAGACAGCATTTACCACACGGTATGGATTATATGAGTATACGGTCATGTCATTTGGACTGACAAACGCCCCTGCCTATTTCATGAGTATGATTAACAAGGTGTTCATGGAGTATTTGGACAAGTTTGTTGTGGTGTTTATTGATGATATTATGGTATACTCGAAGAACGAAGAGGAGCACGCGGAACACTTGCGTTTGGTTCTCGAGAAACTCAGGGAACACCAGTTATACGCCAAATTCAGCAAGTGCGAGTTTTGGTTGAAGGAAGTTGGATTTCTTGGGCATGTTATATCAGGAGAGGGTATAGCAGTAGATCGAAGAAGGTTCGATCGATCCATCGAATGGTTGGCACCCACTTCAGCTTGGCGAGATCCGATTTCCTTGGACCGCAGGATATTATCGGAGATTCATTGAGAATTTTTCCAAGATTGTTAAGCCAATGACTGAATTGCTAAAGAAGGATACTAAGTTCAAATGGACAGAGGATTGCGAGACAAGCTTTCAGGAGTTGAAGAAACGGTTGACTACAGCCCCAGTGCTGACATTGCCAGATATACATAAGGAGTTTCAAGTGTATTGTGACGCCTCTCGCTTGGGACTTGGATGTGTTCTTATGCAGGATGGAAAAGTTGTTTCGTATGCCTCACGACAATTGAAGCCACATTAGTTGAACTATGCCACACATGATTTGGAGTTAGCAGCTGTAGTACATGCGTTGAAGACCTGGAGACATTATCTTATTGGAAACCGTTGTGATGTGTACACGGATCATAAGAGTTTGAAGTACATTTTCACACAGAAGGAGTCAAACCTCAGACAGAGGAGATGGCTGGAACTTATAAAGTATTACGACATGAAGCTACACTATCATCCAGGAAAGGCCAATGTCGTAGCAGACGCTTTGAGCCGGAAGAGTTATGCTAATATCCTTGAAAGCAAAGGATTGCCAAAGGAGTTAGCTACGGAGATCACGGAACTTCGATTGGAGATTGTTCCAAGAGGTTTTCTTGCAACAATGGAGGTTCAGTCGACGTTGTTGAACAAGATTCGAGAAGCTCAGAAGGAGGACAAAGAGATTGCTGAGATAAGAGAGAAGATGGGCGAAGGAAAAGCCAAAGGTTTTCGCGAGGATGAGCACAATACCTTGTGGTTTGAGGACCGGATTTATGTGCCCAACAATTGGAGATCGGAAGTTAATACTTCAGAGGCCCATGACTCACCATACTCGATTCACCCCGGAAACACCAAGATGTATTTGGACTTGAAGAAACGTTTCTGGTGGACTGGTATGAAGAAGGATATTGCCGAGTATGTAGCCGTATGTGATGTATGTCAGAGAGTGAAGGCAGAGCATTAGAAGTCAGCAGGACTGTTACAGCCTATGCCAATACCCGAATGGAAGTGGGACAAACTTGGCATGGACTTTATTACCGGATTACCCAGAACCAAGGTAGGCTATGATTCAATATGGGTAGTTGTGGATCGTTTGACCAAAGTAGCCCATTTCATCCCAGTGAAAACAACCTATACAAGTGCAAAGTTGGCCAAGATATATATGACCAGGATCGTATGTTTGCATGGAGTTCCGAGGAGCATCGTATCAGATAGAGGAACGCAGTTTACTTCAAAGTTTTGGCATCAGCTACACAGACTTTGGGTACAGATTGGAGTTGATACCGCGTTCCACCCGAGACGGATGGACAGACAGAGAGAGTCAATCAGATTCTGGAGGACATGTTGAGAGCCTGTGCGCTAGATTATGGATCTAGTTGGGATGACAATTTGCCGTACGCAGAGTTCTCATAAAACAACAACTACCAGGCCAGTTTGAAGATGGTACCGTTCGAAGCTCTGTATGGACGCAGATGTAGAACACCATTGAAGTGGGATGAGGTTGGAGATCGTCAGTTGTTTGGACCAGATTTGATCAAGGAATCAGAGGAGAAGGTTAAACTGATCAGAGACAGACTAAAGATTGCTCAGTCTAGACAGAAGAGTTACGCAGATTCAAAACGCAAGGAAGTAACCTATGAAATTGGAGACAAAGCCTATCTTCGAGTATCACCCTTGAGGGGAGTGAAACGTTTGGAGTAAAGGGAAAGTTAGCCCCAAGATTCATAGGACCGTATCATGTTTTGGAACGGATGGGAGAAGTTGCCTACAAGCTGGAGTTACCTGAAGGACTGTCAGGAGTTCACGTATCACAGCTGAAGAAGTGCCATGCTGAGATGGCCGATATATCGTTAAATGATACAGTGCCCTTGGAGGCGATTCAGCTGGATTGTAATCTGACCTATGAGGAGAAGCCAATAAAGATTCTTGATTTCGATAGTCGAGTCACTCGCAGCAAGGTTATCAAGTTTTGCAAAGTTCAGTGGAGCCACCATACCGAGGAGGAAGCCACCTGGGAGCGAGAAGAGGATATTCGCAAGGACCATCCGCACCTATTTTCTAGCCAACCCGAATCTCGAGGGCGAGATTCATCTTAAGGGGGGTAGGTTTGTAACATCCCAAATTTTCAATTTGGTATGTTATACACAGGTCATCCATGCATATCATATTTTATTGCCTTTTGTTTGCAATCCTCGAAATCCTAAGCAACTCAAGGACCCTCGGAGAGAGTTGGGGATTTTTCGATTTTCATATTTGATTTTTATCAAGTAGTGAATACGAGGATTTTTGGTTTTAATTATCTTTCTCTTCGGAAAATATTTCATTTTTAAATAATAAATGAGGGGAGATAATATGACTTCTCCAAAATAATTGAAATATCGGAGGAAAATGTTAAAATCATTATTTGGTTTTATTTGATTTATTTTGGAATTTTATTAGCCTAGAAAAATTTGCATGTTTTAAAAATTGCATTTTAGGGGCCAAAAAGTTCATCCTGTTCTAAATATTCCATTTAGACGGAGAAAACTTATTTTGGAATTTTTAGATTTTATTTATTTTTTTAGGTTTTTTTTCTCGTCATGAACGTTTTAAAAAAGAGGACTCATACCGACCGGGCCAAAGCCCAGCCGAGGCAGGCCGCCCGCCGCGCCACCGCCTTCCCGCCAGGCCGCCGGACTCGGAGAGTCCGGATCGCCGCCGCCTCCGCCGACCGATCCCTCCCAAGTCGGACCGCCGCCGCGCCTCCCCCCTTTCAATACCACCCAGAGCCCGCCGTGGAGCCCCGAGTCACCGCCACCGCCACCCCCTCACCCCGCGCGCCTTCCAAAAGCCGAGCCGCCGCCGCCGCGCGCTGCCGAGCCGTCGCCGCCGCCTTTAGCCGCCGCCGCCGCCTCGCCGAGCCCCGCCGCCGCTTCGCCGAGCCCGCTGAGCCGCCCGCCTCGCCGGACGACCTCGCGGAGGTAGCCGCCCGCCGCCGGTTTTTTTGAAGAAAAACCCCTTCTGTTTTTTTGAAAAAAACCCTAGTTTGTTTTTTTATAGATCGGTTTTATTCTCCGGTTTATTTGTTTAGCGAGCGTTCGCTCGTTCATTCGTTCTAACGAACGTGTTCGTCGTTTAGCTTCTGCTAACGAACGTTCGTTCGTTTAGCCGTTCGTCGTTTTCTTTTTATCGGATTTATTCCACGATTTTTCCGATCGCGATTCCGATCCGATGTTCGAACTAGTATAACTTTTCGCTCGTTTATCGGAATCAGGCGATTCAAGCGCCTGGAGTTTCATCTTGAAACCCTCTTTCCGAATAGCCAACTCAAACAAGTTTTTGCCTCTGGAAAATTTGACCCTAGTTCAGATTAGTAAACGGATCTTGTTTCTTTTGCCGTTTGAGTTTCGTTGCTCCGTTTGGTTTGATTCTTCTTGTGAACCGGAGTTCTTAAGTTGAACTCTCCGATCAACCTCTTTCAGTTGAAGTTTCATTTGTGCATCTTTGCTTGTTGCATATGTATGCTGTTGTTTGTTTGCGATAGAATTCCCGGAGTGCGAAGCGTGTTACTACGAGTCTCTAGGATTCCCGGATCGTCAGCAAGGCAAGTAACACTTTGATCATACTCTTTTCATACCCAGTTTTTATGCATTAGTTTCAACCCTCACACATTGCATGGTTAGGGTGTAATTAATTTGTGGGTTGGGAAGTAGTAGTTGAGGTAGAACCTATTGCCCTATTGCATTCAAACCTTGGGAGTTACTTCTACGTGTTGCTTATATTGCTATGCTATGCTCGTAGACGTGGTTGGGTTTTGAGAGTTATCCATGACAAATGTGAGATTGTTAATTAATGGTTAACTTTAGGTGGCAACTTAAATACACATCTGGGTGGATTGAGGCACCTGGGGAACCTAGTGTTGTCTGTTTTGTTTTGGAAATCCCGGGGTATCTGTGTGATCTTCCTATGGACCGCCACCTAGGCTCAAAGGGAACTGAGATTATTCATGCTAGAAACTTCTGTGTGCAGCCACAAGCTATTATGGCTCTAGCATAGTTGAGTAAGTTACGTGAAGCTCTTGAAGAGGTAGATTAGCAGGTAGTGGGTTTGTAGGTTTGGTATGGTCTACCCGGAGTAGAGAGTTAATGTTTCTGAAAGACTGTGTCTCGGTCATCCGTTTCTCAAACACCATGCAGTGCGAGAAATCAACGGAGGCAATCGAGTCTTGTGGGGAGACGTGCGCAAACCTCTGCAGAGTGTACAATCTAATCATGGTTAGCCGTGTCCCCGGTTATGGACAATTCTGAGTATCTAGTACTTGAGTATTCACATGTATCTCATCACTCTAAATTAATATTGCTGGGATGTTAGCTATTTTAATTGGGATTGAGTTGGGGTTATACCTTCTCAATGATGTTTCAACCACCATGATAGTTAAACTAAAATTTATTCCTTTGTTGTAGGGAAAAATTGGCTTTCAGCAAAACTGTAACTGTAGAGCTTTCCACCAGCCAAATATGCATGTTGTGGTAGCATTATTCTGTTATTGATCTATTGTGTTACATTGCCAGCATATCCCATGTGCTGACCCGTTCTCGGGCTGCAACGTATTATGTTGCAGACTTTTCAGACGAGGAGTAAGGTTCGATAGGTCGTTGCCGTGCAGCTCAGCTATGCCGTTGGAGTTGATGGACTCACTTTATCTTCCAAGCCTTCTGCTGTTATCGTATTAGATGGCCTTAAGCCATATTATTGTAATAAGTTCTCTTTTGAGACATTCAATGTAATAAGTGTGTGATTGCTACTCTGTTATAAATCCTTCGAGTACTGTGTGTGTCAGCATTACCGATCCAGGGATGACACGGAAGCACAGAGACTTGACCATCTGAGGTCGGGTCGCTACATTGGGTCTTGTCCATCACATCATTCTCCTAATGATGTGATCCCGTTATCAACGACATCCAATGTCCATGGTCAGGAAACCGTAACCATCTATTGATCAACAAGCTAGTCAACTAGAGGCTCACTAGGGACATGTTGTGGTCTATGTATTCACACATGTATTATAATTTCCGGATAACAAAATTATAGCATGAAAAATAGACAATTATCATGAACAAGGAAATATAATAATAACCATTTTATTATTGCCTCTAGGGCATATTTCCAACAATTGGATCATATAACTATCCCTCAACATGCAACAAAGAGTCACTCCAAAGTCACTAATAGCGGAGAACAAACGAAGAGATTATGGTAGGGTACGAAACCACCTCAAAGTTATCCTTTCTGATCGATCTATTAAATAGTCCGTAGTAAAATAACACAAAGTTATTTTTTCCGTTCAATCTATCATAAAGTTCGTACTAGAATAACACCTTAAGACACAAATCAACCAAAACCCTAATTTCACCTAGATACTCCAATGTCACCTCAAGTATCCGTGGGTATGATTATACGATATGCATCACACAATCTCATATTCATCTATTCAACTAACACAAAGAACTTCAAAGAGTGCCCCAAAGTTTCTACCGGAGAGTCAAGACGAAAACGTGTGCCAACCCCTATGCATAGATTCCCAAGGTCACGGAACCCGCAAGTTGATCACCAAAACATACATCAAGTGAATCAATAGAATACCCCATTGTCACCACGGGTATCCCACACAAGACATACATCAAGTGTTCTCAAATCCTTAAAGACTCAATGCGATAAGATAACTTCAAAGCGAAAACTCAATCCATTACAAGAGAGTAGAGGGGGAGAAACATCATAAGATCCAACTATAATAGCAAAGCTCATGATACATCAAGATCGTGCCGAATCAAGAACACGAGAGAGAGAGAGAGAGAGAGAGAGAGAGAGAGAGAGAGATCGAACAGATAGCTACTGGTACATACCCTCAGCCCCGAGGGTGAACTACTCCCTCCTCATCATGGAGATCGCTGGGATGATGAAGATGGCCACCGGTGAAGGATCCCCCCTCCGGCAGGGTGCCGAAACAGGGCCCCGATTGGTTTTGGTTGCTACAGAGGCTTGCGGCGGCGGAAATCCCAATCTAGGTTATGTTCTGGGGGTTTCTGTATATATAAGAGGTTTTGGCGTCGGGAATAAGTCAGGGGGGTCTCCGAGGCGGCCACGAGGTAGGGGGGCCCGCCCAGGGGGGTAGGGCGCGCACCCACCCTCGTGAGTGCCTCGGGACTCCTATGGCGCATCTCTGATGCTCTGTGGGCTTCTTCTGGTCCAAAAATAATCTCCGTCAATTTTCAGGTCAATTGGACTTCGTTTGGTTTTCCTTTTCTGCGATACTCAAAAACAAGGAAAAAACAGAAACTTGCACTGGGCTCTAGGTTAGTCCCAAAAATCATATAAAATAGCATATAAATGCATATAAAACATCCTAGATGGATAATATAATAGCATGGATCAATCAAAAATTATAGATATGTTGGAGACGTAGCAAGCATCCCCAAGCTTAATTCCTGCTCGTCCTCGAGTAGGTAAATGATAAAAACAGAATTTTTGACGTGGAATGCTACCTAACATATTAATCAACGTAATCTTCTTTATTGTGGCAAGAATATTCAGATCCATAAGATTCAAGACAAAAGTTTAATATTGACATAAAAATAATAATACTTCAAGCATACTAACCAAGCAATTATGTCTTATCAAAATAACATGGCCAAAGAAAGCTCATCCCTACAAAATCATATAGTTTGGCCATTTTCCATCTTTGTCACACAAAATGCTCTCATCATGCACAACTACCATGACAAGCCAAGCAATTGTTTCATACTTTAGTATTCTCAAACTTTTTTCAACTTTCACGCAATACATGAGCGTGAGCCATGGACATAGCACTATGGGTGGAATAGAATATTATGATGGGGGTTGTGTGGAGAAGACAAAAAAGGAGAAGGTCTCACATTGACGTGGCTAATCAACAAGCTATGGAGATGCCCATAAATTGATGTCAATGCAAGGAGTAGGGATTGCCATGCAACGGATGCACTAGAGCTATAAACGTATGAAAGCTCAACAAAAGAAACTAAGTGGGTGTGCATCCAACTTTCTTGCTCATGAAGACCTAGGGCATTTGAGGAGGCCCATTGTTGGAATATACAAGCCAAGTTCTATAATGAAAAATTCCCACTAGTATTTGATAGTGACAAAATAAGAGACTCTCTATCATGAAGATCATGGTGCTACTTTGAAGCACAAGTGTGGAAAAAGGATAGTAGCATTGTCCCTTTTATCTTTTTTTCCCTTTTCCCTTTTTTATTTGGCCCTTTTTTGGCCTTTCTCTTTTTTTTATTTTTTTATTTGGCCTTTTTTTCTTTTTTTTTTCACGGGGCAATGCTCTAACAATGATGATCATCACACTTCTATTTATTTACAACTCAATGATTACAACTTGATACTAGAACAAATATGACTCTATATGAATGCCTCCGGCGGTGTACCGGGATGGGCAATGAATCAAGAGTGACATGTATGAAAATATGCATGGTGGCCTTGCCACATATACGATGTCAACTACATGATCATGCAAGGCAATATGACAATGATGAAGTGTGTCATAATAAACGGGACGGTGGAAAGTTGCATGGCAATATTATCTCGGAATGGCTATGGAAATGACATAATAGGTAGGTATGGTGGCTGTTTTGAGCAAGATATAAGGAGGTTTATGTGTGATAGAGCGTATCATATCATGGGGTTTGAATGCACCGGCGAAGTTTGCACCAACTCTCAAGGTGAGAAAGGGCAATGCACGGTACCAAAGTGACTAGCAATGATGGAAGGGTGTGAGTGTGTATAATCCATGAACTCAACATTAGTCATAAGGAACTCACATACTTATTGCAAAAATCTACAAGTCATCAAAACCAAGCACTACACGCATGCTCCTAGGGGGAGATATTGGTAGGAAAAGACCATCGCTCGTCCCCGACCACCACTCATAAGGATGACAATCAAAGAACACCTCATGTTTCAAATTTGTGACACAACGTTTACCATACGTGCATGCTACGGGACTTGCAAACTTCAACACAAGTATTTCTCAAATTCACAATTACTCAACTAGCACAACTTTAATATCACCATCTTTATATCTCAAAACAATTATCAAGTATCAAACTTCTCATAGTATTCAATGCACTCTATATGAAAGTTTTTATTATACCCATATTGGATGGCCATCATATTAGGACTAGTTTCATAACCAAAGAAAATTACCATGCTGTTCTCAAAGACTCTCAAAATAATATAAGTGAGGCATGAGTGTTCATCTATTTCTTCAAAATAAAACCACCGCCGTGCTCTAAAAGGATATAAGTGAAGCACTAGAGCAAATGACAAACTACTCCGAAAGATATAAGTGAAGATCAATGAGTAGTCGAATAATGATGTAACTATGTGAAGACTCTCTAACATTTAAGAATTTCGGATCTCTGTATTCTATTAAAACAGCAAGCAAAACAAAAGAAAATAAAATGACGCTTCAAGCAAAACACATATCATGTGGTGAATGAAAACATAGCTCCAAGTAAAGTTACCGACAAACAAAGACGAAAGAGGGGATGCCATCCGGGGCATCCCCAATCTTAGGCTCTTGCCACTCCTTATTCCATAGTCCATCGAATATTTACCCAAAACTTGAAAACTTCACAACACAAAAATCAACAGAAAACTTGTAAGCTCCGTTAGTATAAGAAAATAAATCACCACTTTTGTTACTGTTGTGAACTCATTCTAAAATCATATTGGTGTAATACCTACTGTATTCCAACTTATCTATGGTTCATACCCTCCGATACTATTCATAGATTCATCAAAGTAAGCAAACAACACAATGAAAACAGAATCTGTCAAAAACAGAACAGTCTGTAGTAATCTGCATCAAACATATACTTATGGAACTCCAAAAATTCTGAAATAAATTGGTGGACCTGAGGAATTTGTCTATTAATCATCTTCAAAAAGAATCAACCTAACATCACTCTCCAGTAAAAAATGGCAGCTAATCTCGTGAGCGCTAAAGTTTCTGTTTTTCACAGCAAGATCATAAAGACTTCACCCAAGTCTTCCCAAAGGTTCTACTTGGAAAAAACACTAATTAGAACATAAAACCACATCTAAACAGAGGCTAGATGAATTATTTATTACTAGAAAGGAGCTAAAAGCAAATAACAAAAATAAAATTGGGTTGCCTCCCAATAAGCGCTATTTTTTAACGCCCCTAGCTAGGCATGATTATTTCAATGATGCTCACGTAAAAAATAAGAATTGAAACATAAAGAGAGCATCATGAAGAACATGACTGGCACATTTACTTCTAACCCACTTCCTATGCATAGGGATTTTGTGAGAAAACAACTTATGGGAACAATAATCAACTAGCATAGGAAGGCAAAACAAGCATAACTTCAAAACTTTAAGCACATAGAGGAAACTTGATATTATTGCAATTCCTACAAGAATATATTCCTCGCTCATAATAATTTTCAGTAGAATCATGAATTAATTCAACAATATAACCAACACCTAAAGCATTCTTTTCATGGTCTAGAAGCATATAAAATTTACTACTCTCTACATAAGCAAAATTCTTCTCAATCGGAATAGTGGGCGTATCATAAGAGACTCGAATACTATAAATTGTTTCCACGTTAAAAGATTAGTGTTTACAAAAAGGGTAATCATAATCATGACAAGTTTTATAAATATAATCATCACTACTCTTTATAGCATAAGTATCATCACAATAATCATCATAGGTAGCAACTTTGTTCTCATCATAATCAATTGAAACCTTTGTCAAGATAGTGGAATCATTACTGAATAAATTCATGACCTCTCCAAATCCACTTTCATAATTATCACCATAAATATGAGGCATGCTATCATGATAATAAATTTGCATATCAAAACTTGGGAGGCTAGAAATAACATCTTCATAAAACATAGCATCCCCAAGCTTTGGACAAACATTAATTGTAGCAAATAAATTCTCAAACATGTCATTCTCATCAAACATAGCATCCCCAAGCTGGGGCCCTTTCATATCATAAGCATAATCACTCTCATCATTAATAGTATGGATAGCACCAATAGTATAAAAATTGTCATCATCACAATGAGTAATGGGAGCAACATCATTTGGGAGGGATACCTTTCTACCTTTGCTTCTCCATCTTTTATTTTTCTTCTTCACATCATGTGTGGGTTTAACCCTCTCTTTTGAGATCCTTATTAAGGATATTGGTTGAATAGAAGGCTCCTCCTCGTTACCTGATTCATCATAAGAAATAATAGGAAGATATTGGGAAGTCTCTTTCCTTTCATTTGTATTCTGTTCATCTTATATTTGTTTTCTTATCTTTATGTAATTGGCAATATAAGGATTTTCAATGCAATTCATCTTCTATGAATTCTTTGAATACCCTCAGTTATACGTTTCATTTCTTCATACCCCAAAAGAATACTAAGCTCTTTATGATGCTCAAGGGTAATCAAGTTATCACAATTTTTGGGCACGATTTGATCAGGAAACAAATAGCATTGGAGCTTTAAATGACCATGTTCATTGCAAAGTTCACAAGGATGACGATAAATATTTAATTTTTCAGCACAATCATCTAGACTTCTTTTCAACCATTTAGTTTCGAAATACGTATGCCTCTTGCAAAATCTATCTTCCCTATTTGGTGTGTGCTTGCAAGCTCTATGTATTGCACAAAAGTTGACATGCTTATAAGAGACATTTTCATTATGACTAGTGCAATTATCATTAGTACTATGGATATTCAAAGAATTCATAGTAACAACATTGCAATCATGCTCATCATTCAAATATTTAGTTCCAAACATTGTAATGCATTCTTCCTCTAGCAATTGAGCACAATTATCGGAATCCTTATTTTCATGAAAGATATTAAAAAGATGAAGCATATGAGGCACCCTCAATTCCATTTTTTTGTAGTTTTCTTTTACAAACTAAACTAGTGATAAAACAAGAAACTAAAAGATTTGATTGCAATATCTAAAGATATACCTTCAAGCACTCACCTCCGCGGCAACGGCTCCAGAAACTGCTTGATGTCTACCACGCAACATTCTTCTTGTAGACGTTGTTGGGCCTCCAAGTGCAGATGTTTGTAGGATAGTAGCAAATTTCCCTCAAGTGAATGACCTAAGGTTTATCAATCCGTGGGAGCCGTAGGATGAAAATGGTCTCTCTCAAACTACCCTACAACCAAATAACAAAGAGTCTCTTGTGTCCCCAACACACCCAATACAATGGTAAATTGTATAGGTGCACTAGTTGGGTGAAGAGATGGTGATACAAATGCAATATGGATGGTAGATATAGGTTTTTGTAATCTGAATATATAAAAACAGTAAGGTAACTAATGATAAAAGTGAGCACAAACGGTATTGCAATGCGTTGAACAAGGCCTAGGGTTCATACTTTCACCAGTGCAAGTTCTCTCAACAATAATAACATAATTGGATCATATAACTATCTCTCAACATGCAACAAAGAGTCACTCCAAAGTCACTAATAGCGGATAACAAATGAAGAGATTATGGTAGGGTACGAAACCACCTCAAAATTATCCTTTCTGATCGATCTATTCAAGAGTCTGTAGTAAAATAACACGAAGTTATTCTTTCCGTTCGATCTATCATAGAGTTCATACTAGAATAACACCTTAAGACACAAATCAACCAAAACCCTAATGTCACCTCAAGTATCCGTGGGTATGATTATACAATATGCATCACACAATCTCAGATTCATCTATTCAACGAACACAAAGAACTTCAAAGAGTGCCCCAAAGTTTCTACCACGGAGTCAAGACGAAAACGTGTGCCAACCCCTATGCTTAGATTCCCAAGGTCACGGAACCCGCAAGTTGATCACCAAAACATACATCAAGTGAATCAATAAAATACCCCATTGTCACCACGGGTATCCCACGCAAGACATACATCAAGTGTTCTCAAATCCTTAAAGACTCAATCCGATAAGATAACTTCAAAGGGAAAACTCAATCTATTACAAGAGAGTAGAGGGGGAGAAACATCATAAGATCCAACTATAATAGCAAAGCTCACGATACATCAAAATCTTGCCGAATCAAGAACACGAGAGAGAGAGAGAGAGAGAGATCAAACACATAGCTACTGGTACATACCCTCTGCCCCGAGGTTGAACTACTCCCTCCTCGTCATGGAGATCGCTGGGATGATGAAGATGGCCACCGGTGAGGGATCCCCCCTCTGGCAGGGTGCCGGAACAGGGCCCCGATTTGTTTTTGGTGGCTACATAGGCTTGCGGCGGCGGAACTCCCGACCTAGGTTATGTTCTGGGGGTTTCTGTATATATAAGAGGTTTTGGCGGCGGGAACAAGTCAGGGCGGTCTCCGAGGCGGCCACGAGGTAGTCGGGCACCCCCAGGGGGTAGGGCGTGCCCCCACCCTCGTGGGTGCCTATGGACTCCTCTGGCTCATCTCCGGTGCTCCGTGGGCTTCTTATGGTCCAAAAATAATCTCCGTCAATTTTCAGGTCAATTGGATTCCGTTTGGTTTTCCTTTTTTGTGATACTCAAAAACTAGGAAAAAATAGAAACTGGCACTGGGCTCTAGGTCAATAGGTTAGTCCCAAAAATCAAATAAAATAGCATATAAATGCATATAAAACATCCTAGATGGATAATATAATAGCATGGAACAATCAAAAAATTATAGATACTTTGGAGACGTATCAGTGAGGATGCTGCGTATCCGGTGGAGCAGGTTAAGGTGGCGCTGTGTGAATGGAGCAGCCGCGATAGACGAAGCGATAGTCGGAGGAGCTTCTTGGAGGTGGAGGACGGGGCGGCTGAACCGGCGGGACGACGGGATGGATGACGGATCCTCATCCGGGGAGGCGGATGAGGGACATCGAGCTATTGCGGTGGACGACATCGTCGGGGAAGAGGCTCCGGCTGGGCAACGGTGAGGTGGCGGACGAAGGAGGGTGGGGTTTCGCGGCTGGAGCGGAGAGGTTATGGCGGCCAGGTTTCGAATGGCGAAAAGGAGGCGATGGGAGGGGGAATCATGACTTAGGGACGCGCTTGTCCAAAATGTAGGGTGTGGCACAAAATTCGGCTCAGGGTTAGAAGGGGGATTTCACGTGTTGGGATTTGGCAGCTGGAGGGAGTTTTCACGCGCGTTGTAATTTTGGGATAGCAAGGCGCGGGTTGTGAAGGGGCCAGTTTTGGGAGCACGATATCATAATTTTTGGCATATAACAAGGCGCGGGTTGAATTTTAGGGACAAGCCTAACGTGTAATATTGTACTTGTACGTACCAAATCAATTCGCACTTCCCTAAACGAAAAAACGAAAAAAATAAAAACTATTCACACCACACAAAGAGAGAGTCTTGTCCCGTTTTACTATACAAATGCTATTCAAAGCTACACAAAGAGAGAGCAATTAGATTTTTTCGCTGGCTGTATAATGCATGTAACCTACTCATACCAACATTTTAGTGCATTCCAAATGTTTATACTACCGCTGCAATTCGAACTGAATTTGAATTCGTTTCTCTATTTCAATAAGAATCTACAATCATGATTGTTGCCAATTTCAACCATCATTCGTGTATTACCTTAACAACACACCACATGATTACTATAGAGATAGATATGAACTATGTGTACTATCTGAACTCAAATTCAATCTGTTGAATACACTTGATCTTGATTCCAAATAATAGTATATTTGATGTACTAACTATATATTCATAATCTAAACCATTTTCCATACGTACACCGTGTTTATCACACAAAGTATAGTGCCCCGCCCCCTACATTATGACAAGTATTTAGCCCTGAGCTGCAAAAGCCACACATTATCCCAAATTATAATCAACGTTCTATATATTTTATGTAGTAGTAGCAAGATGCCCATGCGTTCCATGGAACATCAACATGATCAAGGGGAGGCCTTATTTGCAAATATGGAGAGGGGTGTGGGTATCTTTTTCAATATTTCCATAGTTTCCTTCCTATCCGTCAGATATAAATCGGACGGCCTATATTGCAGGATGGCACGCACACCATCATCAACAACTCTGCTTTTTTATAAGAGTAGAGATAAAATTTATTATATGTAGTAGAACATTTTCATAACCACACCATGTGTATCACCGTTATATATATTCACGCATGCGTCGGTTTAAAACACTATGATAAATTCTTCAAATATTCGAATTCGCTTTTTATAATGAATTATGATCTCTGTTCGTCTTTTACACCCACACAATCCTCTTATCTTTGTAGCTAGCGCTAACTTTATCTCGTGCATGCACACGCCCGCATCCCTCTCACCCTCCCTCAGCATTCTCTAGCTGCATCACGCAAATTCGTCTTTTCACTTTAGGTCGTTCACCCACGGTGTGTGTATGCCCCCCAGCTCCTTCTTTACGGCACACATCGATCGATATGCCTCTCTAGCCAGGTGTGCCTACCACAAACACAAGCTTCCCCTCTTCTCTTCTCACCGTACATGCCTCACTCCCACCACTCTTTTCATCGATCTCGTACTTGCACACTCCTTCCCCCTTGATATAGTATGCCTCTTGGACCACCTCTTAGATGCATCCCTCTCTCTCTATCCTTCTCCCCTCGCCTTATTTGCTTCTAACACATACATGCATGTATACCGATCGATCTCCCTACATATACCTAGGTCGACATTAACTATTTTACCCCCACCCATCGATCGACGTACCTCACAAGTTATGTCTCTCCTTTCTCTGACAGAGGACGATTGATCTTCTTATGTAGTTATGTCTGCTTACCACAGACATATCGTCCCCCTCATCATTGTGCATGCCTCCTGACCCGTCTCTCACACGCACGCGCACAGACATACATCCATCCCCTCTCTTATTTATACTACAGGCGTGCCCTCCATTTGTCTAGCAAGCCTCTCCCACCATTTGTTAGAAGCAACTCCACTACCACCCCCTCCAACACTCTAGCTCTGTCTCTCTCCCAACCTTATTCCTCTCCCATACATATGCATGGATGCCGATCGATCTCCCTTAATAAATAAGGTAGGCCTCTCTCCTCCTCCACACATATACCAGCCATTGTACCTCTATATTTAATAAGGCCTCCCCCCACCACACACGATAGTCGAGCGCTGTAGGTAGGTATCCATGCCACAGAGACAAACTGCACCTGTCCCCTCTCACATTCCAGTAGGCCAGCCACCCTATATCTTTGACGTGGGCACACACAAATTCGATGACACTCTTTATCGATCGCGCGCGCGCACACACACACATCATCCCTCTCTTCGATTCTATGGATACCTCAAGCCGATGATACCTCCACTCTCTTCTTGTGATCGCCCCCTCTATATATATGATATATCCATGTCTCTATTTTCACACACGTTGCATATGTTACATTTTTTATTGACACCCCCCCACAACACTCACGAACCCACACACTATATCTCTCTACTTTTGTATCTCTCTCACACAACCCCATGTAGGTGGTGTACGCACACGAAGAGAATAGGTGCATGTACTCATGCTTCGTGCCCAGCCACAACTGCGCGGGTACACGGTGGATCTCATTTCTGTACGAAATGGCAGCCCACGTGCTAATTTGAACGCGTGTAGCGGTTGTTTACCTACGGAGGTCGCGTACCACGCGTGCACGAAACAAAGTTCAACTTGATGCATTGGCATGTTGTTTTTAAATAAAGTTATGTCGCTCAATGACACGTACGCAGAATATGAAACGATTTTTATGGAGAAAAAGGTAGTCCGCTCCACTATATACAATGGAGCCTGCCAGTCTGGGTTTGTCTCTCTTCAGAGTATCTCACACAAGGCGGCGGTGGTCTCTCTCTCTCTCACCGTTGGTCACTGATCTGGCCGCATCCCATCCGCCGACGGAAAGGGAGGATGTGCATCGTTTCTCCGTTCGACGGCGCCGAGGCAGCACGTCCCGATCTGTGGTACCAGGCGTTCTCTCTGACCAAGCTCCAGCGTGGTAGGGCCTACCCCACCTGCTCGCTGCCGCAGTATGGGCAGATCCCGCCCGCCGCTGCTCACCTAGTTACATCCCGACGACCCCCTGGTATCCTCTCCGGCCTTGCTCCACTGCCCGTCTTCCCACGTCGCTGCATGTGGATCTAACGTAGTTCTGTGCCCAAAACGTAGCTCGTCCAACGTACTTTCCATATTGCAATCTCGTCCTCACATCGTTTTAGACAAACACAATCGGGTTGTTATCTTCCCGTAGGACATGGAATATGCTTCTTTTTTGTCGTTGCATGTGTCATCAACTATTATTGGCCAGTAATTGTTTCCTTTCTACCTCTTTTTTGCACACAGGGCTATCCATTTAACCTCGTTGCTATTGCGACCTTTCGGTGAACTGCACAAATCACTTTTTTCTTAAGAGTGTTTTGTGCAGTTGTACTAAAATGTCACACGGGCAACGTCTACATTTCAGTGCGACTGCACAAAGGGAGATTGGTTTTGCTTTATCCTCCTCATCCAACTCCGAGCCTAATCCTCTCCAATTATTTGCTTAATCTTCTCCAAGTAGTTAGTTAAGAGAGACTGCAAAGGTGACCGGCTTCTATTTGTGTGTTTATTGTTTCATCAGCAGTCCTGTATTATCGTAATCACACTTAATATCTTTGGAACAGGGATGCTCAACTCTATTTTAGTGGAACTGCACAAAATGATCAGAATGTTGCATGCTCCAGATAGCTACTTTATTCCCAACATGCCTTGTTGATTTAGACAGAGCTGGCGGGACGTTGCTGCCAATGGAAGCATGGATCCGTTTTAATTTAACACCTTCTCACAACTTTGTCTTCAGTTGTGATGTATATATTAGCTCTGATCTGCTAATCATTGAGATGCATTAGCAAGGAAGTTAGTTTTTTATTGTTTCCGAAAGAGCATCGATGGCAAGACACACGAAACAAAAGCTGAAAGCTCAGAGCATTGTACAATTGCATGTCGCTGGAAAATTATTTGTACAGTACGTCAATTAGATAAACAAATGCTGGAATCTTGATAGCATTTCTAGAAGCCTCTTCAGCATCCAGGTCCATGTGCCATGCACAAAATTATACTTCCTCCGTTCCTAAATATTTGTCTTTTTACAAATTTCAAATGGACATTTTTTAGAGTGTAGATTCATGTGGCGAGCGGATTTTCGGGATATAATTTCCAGAAAATGGCCGTTGTGCTCACCAGCCCCAGGATTACTGTTAGCTGATGAGGCACCAACTTGATACAGAAATTCCAAGCAAAAATACAAAATATGAGGTACAAGACCATTCTGGTCTGTGATTACAACAAATGGTTTCTAGTGGTTGATGGCGGAAGCGGTTTGTGGTTCATCAGCGTCTGTGGGACTCCATTTCCCACGGGAACACCTGACCAGGTTAACTCCTATCTTCGCGGGGCTGCTATCGTCGTTGCTTAGTTCCGGGGCTGACTCCACAACACTCCTCTCCAAGCAAGAAATCTGGCCAAGACAATAGCCAGGGACAAGCCAGTGAGTACTTTGAATGTACTCGCAAACATTATGAACACAGATATAATATAACAACCGATAATCAAGCTTTGAAAATATTTTATGATCACAACGTCAGTCATAAAATAAGTCCTTGATGCATGCAGGCAGGTCATTAATATGCAACAACGAATATGTAATGACAGGTAGGAATA
Source organism: Aegilops longissima (assembly GCA_021605205.1). Classification (NCBI taxonomy): domain Eukaryota; kingdom Viridiplantae; phylum Streptophyta; class Magnoliopsida; order Poales; family Poaceae; genus Aegilops; species Aegilops longissima. Next base: position 121,943,075 of record CM038682.1, read on the forward strand.
AAATGCACCATTCGGATGTCTGAAGCGACGTCTCGAATTGGTGGTAAATAACAAGCATGCCTCAGTCGGGCGTCTAAGCGACACCACATAAAGGGCTCATAAAGTGAAATAAATAACAAGCATGCCACAGTCGGGCGTCTCAGCGACACCACATAAAGGGCTTATAAAGTAAATAAATAACAAGCAATGCCACAGCCGGGCATCTCAGCGACACCACATAAAGGGCTTATAAAGTAAATAAATAACAAGCAATGCCACAGTCGGGCATCTCAGCGACACCACATAAAGGGCTTATAAAGTAAATAAATAACAAGCAATGCCACAGTCGGGCGTCTCAGCGACACCACGTAAAGGGCTTATAAAGTAAATAAATAACAAGCAATGCCACAGTCGGGCGTCTCAGCGACACCACATAAAGGGCTTATAAATAATCAAAGTGAATATCCAGGAGGTAGAACCATCCCAGGGATATTCGATAATTTAGGTAATATAACGGGTTAGTCCATAACAAAATAATATTCATAAACATTACAAGCCTCAATTTGCGATCCAGTTCTGTTCAAATAATAACTCCTCTGAAGACCGACACAAAGACTGACACTTGACCCATCCCAGACTGTAATCCTTAACCATGGACACGGCTATTCGAATAGGTTTAATCTCTAAAGAGGGTGTACTCTCTACACACGAGTAACGGATTCCTTTAGTCCATCGGGACTAATTCCGTCTACGGCCTTTTGATTGAAAACACACCTATCCGCACACACCAGCCTAACTTACCGGTGTCTGGAAATCACCCACGACACCCGTTAAGCAAAACTCTAAGTGGGGAGGCTACAACCTCGACGTAGCATGGGATCACAAAATTTATACCGCGCGCAAACTAGGGGAGCTACCCCTTCGGCTACAACCGAAACACCCATGCCCCCGGGTCAGATGGCATGCCTACCGGATGCCTCCGGTATCTTCCATCAAGGCCTCTCTGTATAGTGTGTGCTAGGAAAGGGGTTGACAACTTACTGAACCATACCCCGCGTATGGCAGGGACAAGTGGTAGTACGAAACAAGTATGGGGGTTACTGGAACAAGACTCGATCTATGGTCGACTCAGGAGGTTTAAGTATTCCCTGCATGATTAGCATAACGAATATATTTCATCCAACCAATAGGATCACCACTCATCATACCTCTCATGCCATGCCGGACACACTCGTCTCGACGAGGAACTAGGGACAAGCTCGGGTCTACCCAAGACAGAGACTTTCCCGTCTTCCTTCCGGTGGGCACGAAAGGCATACAAGGATGATCATTATCACAAGCATGTCTATTTCCCACAGCAAGGAAATCACTAATATGCATCCATGCAAATGATCATACCACATGAAATAACAAGTATTCCGAAATGAGGTGGTGTTATAAACGTGTCAACGAACACACCAAAAAAATATTATGCCGGGTTCAGAATGCTTGCCTTCAAGGTGTGGAAAGTCAGGGTGCATTCCAAAACTTTGAAAGTTTTCTCCCCTCTTCACAAATCTTTGAGATTTACGTCTTCACTTAACCCACGGGGACTGGGGCGGGGTCATTTACAGTGGGTCCAGGGGGCCCACTGGTCAGGTTTGACCAGTCCATCTTTCCCTCCTCTTCCTCTGCCCGAATGGAGGCGAGGCGACGGCGATCAACGCCGGCGAATGGATGCTCCCCGCGTGCTCCAGAGGGTCGGGATGGATCCGCAAGACCGGGGCGGTCCTCCCGGTGGTCGTTGGGTCGGCGGGGGTGGAGGGAGTCACCGACGGTGAGCTTCGCGGAGGAGGAGACTTCGGGAGCAAAGTTTTTTTAGGGCTGAGGTGGTTCCCGATCAAAACCGAGCAGGGGAAAAGGTTCACGGTAGGAAGAGAGAGCTTCTGGTGGAGAGAGTGGAGAGGGGGAGGTCCTGGTGGCGCCGGAATGACCGGGGCTGTGGCGGCGGCAGGAGTTGCCAGAGATGGGGAAGAAGACCTCCCCGGGTCGATTGGCTGCCACGGGAGAGCTAGGGGAGCATGCTGAGGCTGCTTAGCCCACGGAACGTGCCCGGGGCCTCCTTTTTTAGCGCAACGAGGTCGGTTTGCTGCGGCCGGGGATAAGCTCATCGGCGAACTGCCTCCCTGTAGCGGCAGGGCGTCGTGGCGACAACGAGAGCTAGAGGACACACGCGAGGATGAGGCTGAGCTGTTCCAGGGGCAGGTGGCGAGCGGGAGAGGCTTGGGCGGCACCGACCTGGCAGAGGCGCGCGGCGGACGCCGGCGTGCTGCCAAGGCTCTGACGGCGGTGCTGCAGGGCACCAGAGCTGCTGGGCACGATGCGGTGAGAGGGAGAGTGCGTGGCGCGGCTCTGTGGTGTGGGAAAACCAGGGGCGCGACCTGTCGGCTCGGGCGCGGCACGTGCAAAACGCGTGCTCTGCTCGCGCCCAGAGCACGCACGGGACGTGCTCGACGAAATGCCATGGCGTGCTAGAGGTCTCGGGTGAGGCTGGAAATCAGCAGACCTATGTTAGGAGAAGCTAGAAGTCTATTGGACATGGTGGTTAGGCCAGGGAAGCAAGATCATAATGTAAACAAAAACTCATGCCAAATCTGTCCATGCACCCCAAGTGTTTGACAAAATGCAACAGGCACCTAGGCTGTTCTTGGAGTGGCCAAATCTTCCAGAGTGGGGTCTCTCTAGGAGAAAGAGAGGGTGGTGAGGTTAGTTTGCCAAATGAAGAAACTTGTTAGTGCAAGCTTTGCAAAACTTCAATTCTGGACAGGAGGTAAATGGCATTATTTCATGAACCAAAAATATTCCAATGGTTGGATGCTCCTGGACTTAGGGGTTTTGTAGGGTTTTCTACAAGCAGGAGAAAGCACAAGGTCACTAGACCAAGAATGAAAAGGGTTGCAGTAGAAAACACAAGGCTGGTCCAGAATGAAAAAGAGGTTGACTCACTCAAAATTTTCAAATAACATCACTGGGTTTTTGCATAAAGTTGAATCATAGGCTGCTACTAACCTCCCATAATTTTGGTGGAAGCTAGAAAGAAATATTTAAAGAGGTTGTAGTGCAAAATTGCCCACTGGACCAGAGAAGAAAATTGGGTGTAGAGCTCAAAATATTTAGGGAATGAAATACCTTTTTGCATAAAAGTGGTTTGGTGACCTCACAGGACATCCCCAAATTTTGGTGGAATTCTTGAAAGAATTCATAAAAGGGTTGCAGTTCAAAAAGGACCATAAAACCATGGGAAAACCATTTTTCAAGAAAATAAGGATTATGGAGATTATTATATAATTAATTCCTCTGATGAAAAGAAAAGATTTTTCTTGAGAGGATAAACAAGTCCAATAACATATTTGAAAAGTTTTTACTGAAGGAAATAACTCCATGATAAAAAAGGAAGGAAATGTTAAAAAAAAAACAAAAGGGAGCCCAGAAAATAAAAGTTTTAATTTCCTGGAAAAAATTTAATTAACAAAACAAGATTAAAATTTTGGGGTGTCACAACACTACCCTCCTTAAGAAAAATCTCGTCCTCGAGATTTGTTAAGGGTTGTTTTGAAAATATCATCCCTGTTAGCTGAAACCAAAAAGGTGTAATCATAGCACAAACTTCGCGTCGTCGAGGTTGGTCTTTGGCAGTTACGCTCGGGATTTAAAAATGCAATCGCACATCAACATACTCATGCATGGCTATAACAAAAATAGGGGTGCACAGGCGAACAATATTTAATTACGGCGATACAGGATCACACAGTTATGGGGCGAGGACATACTAAGACTCGGTACTGCTCGGGTGACTCAGTCTACCTCGTTAATATCTAAGCGGGCTTGCCTTGCGGACGTCGGGGTTTCTCCACGGTTCTCACCGTCAGGATTAGCTGGAGGGGGTTGAGGGACTGCAGGGTCGGGGTAGCTATGATGACCATCTCGGGGATTGTTGGCCACAATCCCGCTGGAGTGTGTTCCCAAAAGGCGACGAAGCACTTCTGGGGTCATCAAGGTATTTTGGTTGATGGCTGGGGCTGACCTCAAGGTCTCGATCGGTTGTCCGAACAGTACGACGGGGTTGTCGGCGTCGGGCTCATCTTCTCTCCTTGCCGGGGCTCGGCGAATCAGCTCTCCACGAGCTGCGATCAGATCAATGGTGATTTGGTCGAATAGTCCTTCTAGTGCATTTACATAGCGCACCAGATGCAACAATGCAGGATCTGTCTCGTGATCTCCATTGGCAACTTGGGGTGGTCTACCATATCTTTCACGGCTAGGGTAGTAGTAGGACGAGCGACAGTTAACTCTGGGCGACAAGTGCCGGAGTTGAACTATAGCTTCTCGGGCGGCTAGTTGGATGGCTTGTGGCTCAAAGGAAGTTGTCCTTCCGGTGAACCTGTAGGGGCGTTCTGGCGATAGACCCCTACCATAGACGTGTACTGTGGCCCAGAATTGACGGCTTTCACCGCTCACAAACCCTTGGTACACTACATATTCGGGAGGTTCTTCTAACGCATAGGCACGACGGGTGAGGTTTGCGAGTATGGTCACAAAGCCTCCAAGGTTGGTTGTTGTGGTCTCATTGTGCACGACGGGACCAGGCATTATAACTTGGTTTGAGGAAGAGGCCGGCTGTGCTGTGTTGAGGCTAGCGTGCCCTTTTTATAGAAAAAGTGGACGGAGTCTTCCTTCGCACGCTGGCGAATAAGACAGATTATGTGTCGGTCACTGGCGCGGGATCGACAGGCTAGGCTGATAGGTTGGGCACCGACTGCCAAAAGTGTCGGGGTCATTGTGTGGCTATCTTGCATGGGAAGCTTGGCTGGTGTTTGGTTAGGGTCTGGTGGGTTGGTTTTCCTAGGTTTCTCGACCTGGCTAAGATAGGATTAGCCATTGGTCAGCCTGGCTCTGATACCAAGTTTGTGGCGACTGGATTTTCGGGATATAATTTCCAGAAAATGGCCGTTGTGCTCACCAGCCCCAGGATTACAGTTAGCTGATGAGGCACCAACTTGATACAGAAATTCCAAGCAAAAATACAAAATATATGGTACAAGACCATTCTGGTCTGTGAGTACAACAAATGGTTTCTAGTGGTTGATGGCGGAAGCGGTTTGTGGATCATCAGCGTCTATGGGACTCCATTTCCCACGGAACAGTGACCAGGTTAACTCCTATCTTGGCGGGGCTGCTATAAATCGTTGCTTAGTTCGGGGCTGACTCATAACACTCCTCTCCAAGCAAGAAATCTGGCCAAGACAATAGCAGGGGACAATCCGATGAGTACTTTGAATGTACTCGCAAACATTATGAACACAGATATAATATAACAACCGATAATCAAGCTTTGAAAATATTTTATGATCACAACGTCAGTCATAAAATAAGTCCTTGATGCATGCAGGCAGGTCATTAATATGCAACAACGAATATGTAATGACAGGTAGGAATAAAATGCACCATTCAGATGTCTGAAGCGACGTCTCGAATTGATGGTAAATAACAAGCATGCCTCAGTCGGGTGTCTAAGCGACACCACATAAAGGGCTCATAAAGTGAAATAAATAACAAGCATGCCACAGTCGGGCGTCTCAGCGACACCACATAAAGGGCTTATAAAGTAAATAAATAAAAAGCTATGCCACAGTCGGGCGTCTCAGCGACACCACATAAAGGGCTTATAAAGTAAATAAATAACAAGCAATGCCACAGTCGGGCGTCTCAGCGACACCACATAAAGGGCTTATAAAGTAAATAAATAACAAGAAATGCCACAGTCGGGCGTCTCAGCGACACCACAGAAAGGGCTTATAAAGTAAATAAATAACAAGCAATGCCACAGTCGGGCCTCTCAGCGACACCACATAAAGGGCTTATAAAGTAAATAAATAACAAGCAATGCCACAGTCGGGCATCTCAGCGACACCACATAAAGGGCTTATAAATAATCACAGTGAATATCCAGGAGTTAGAACCATCCCAGGGATATTCGATAATTCAGGTAATATAACGGGTTAGTCCATAACAAAATAATATTCATAAATATTACAAGCCTCAATTTGCGGTCCAGTTCTGTTTTAGTAATAACTCCTCCGAAGACCGACACTAAGACCGACACTTGACCCATCCCAGACTGTAATCCTTAACCATGGACATGGCTATTCGAATAGGTTTAATCTCTGCAGAGGGTGTACTCTTTACCCACGAGTAACGGATTCCTTTAGTACATCGGGACTAATTCCGTCTACGGCCTTTTGATTGAAAACACACCTATCCGCACACCAGCCTAACTTACGGTGTCCGAAATCACCCACGACACCGTTAAGCAAAACTCAAGTGGGAGGCTACAACCTCGGCGTAGCATGGGATCACAAAATTTATACCGCGCGCAAACTAGGGGAGCTACCCCTTCGGCTACAAGCGAAACACCCATGCCCCCGGGTCAGATGGCATGCCTACCGGATGCCTCCGGTATCTTCCCTCATGGCCTCTCTGTACGGTGTGTGCTAGGAAAGGGGTTGACAACTTACTGAACCGTACCCCGTGTATGGGAGGGACAATTGGTAGTACGAAACAAGTATGGGGGTTACTGGAACAAGACTCGATCTATGGTTGACTCAGGAGGTTTAAGTATTCCCGGCATGATTAGCATAACGAATATATTTCATCCAACCGATAGGATCACCACTCATCATACCTCTCATGCCATGCCGGACACACTCGTCTCGACGAGGAACTAGGGACAAGCACGGGTCTACCCAAGACAGAGACTTTCCCGTCTTCCTTCCGGTAGGCACGAAAGGCATACAAGGATGATCATTATCACAAGCATGTCTATTTCCCACAGCAAGGAAATCACTAATATGCATCCATGCAAATGATCATACCACATGAAATAACAAGTATTCCGAAATGAGGTGGTGTTATAAACGTGTCAACGAACACACCAAAAAAATATTATGCCGGGTTCAGAATGCTTGCCTTCAAGGTGTGGAAAGTCAGGGTGCATTCCAAAACTTTGAAAGTTTTCTCCCCTCATCAAAAATCTTTGAGATTTACGTCTTCACTTAACCCACGGGGACTGGGGCGGGGTCACTGACAGTGGGTCCAAGGGGCCCACTGGTCAGGTTTGACCAGTCCATCTCTGTGACACTCCAAAAATGTTCTTTTGGTTTTCTTCAAAAACTTTGTTGGATTTGAAGAAGGTCATTTAAACCCTTCCAAAAATCTCTCTCTCAAAAACTTTTTCCCTTTAGCAAGGATTTTATTTTGGCATCTCCTTCAACTCTGGTGTTTGGTTTTTAAACTTTTCTTCTGATTGCCCTCTTCTCAAAATTCAAAATTTTTGGATTCTATTTTATTTTAAAAAGAAAACACTAGGAGTTTTGCATCTTCTCCAATATTGAAACCACTCATGATTTTACCATGCACCACATGGTAAAATCTTCCCAAAAATCTCTCCTTCCACTTTAGGGCAATCCAAACATTCTGTCTCAACAAGTTCAATCCATTTCTGAATTTTATTTCATTTATTTCTCCTCCCAAATCTTTTCTGTCCATTATTTTGAGCCTAGGTGATTTGCAAAGCAACTACCTAAATGCAATTGAGCTTTGACCTCAAACCAACTCCCATGGATAGCCCTTGGTACCCACAACCTAGAACAATCAAGATCCACTCTTCTTCTTTTCAAAAATTTCAAATTTCAGTCTCTGCAAGTTTGGACCAGATTTGTCAAATTTGGTGAAATTCATATCCTCACTGCTCCAAAAATTCCACAAAAATTCAGGCAGCCTCCAGATGCAATGAGAGGCCACTCCACCAAAAATCAGCTCAAGGAGAAACTCCCACATGCCAAAATCATTCTGTGGAACACCGGCCGCTTTGTTTCTTTGCATTTTCAGAAAAGTTCGAGTTTGAGTTGATGTCGTTTCCCTTCGTCGGAGTTCAGTCACGCGCCGACAGTGCACTTGGCACGTTGCTCACAGCCCCTCCTCCCTGTCCGGAGCACCACACGAGCGCTTGGCTCGTTCCTGGCGTCGGTGGCGCCCTGGCCCAACCTCGCCGCCGTCTTCTGCGGCGTCGGGACCTCCCGTGGCGGTCGACAGAAGGCACCACCCCAGCACAACGCCGTTCTGCGCCGCCCAGCTCTCCCTAGCGCTTCGCGTGGCTCATGCATGCCAGCGCACGCCCGCGGCACCGTCGCCGTGGCCCGGCAAGCACAGAACATGCTCCCTGCCGCCGACGGGTCCGCGCCGCTCCGTTCCGTCGAGCATACCCATAGCAACCAAATCCCGGCTCGTTCAACACCTAAACGGAATCAGTTGACCTCCACGATGGCACTCAACCCTAAAACCACCCCGACCAATGCCCTGCGCCGCCGTAACAATCACCGGACTTATCCGTTCACGGCAACCGCCTCGGGCCATCTATAAATAGCACCCCCCGAGCTTGCTCTCGCCCTCGCACAACTCCACCACCTCACCAGACCCCGCCTAGCCACTTGAAGAGCCTCGAGGGGCCCTTCTTCCTCGACTCCAGCCAACTCCGTCCGCCTCGGGCTCCGGCAACGTTCTCTTCGGTGAGAACTCCACCACCGCCCTACTCTTGGCTAACCCCCAACCTCAATTTAACCTCGGCAGCACTCTCCGACGCGGCCCACGACCACCTGAACCGCCGTCCACCGGAGCAAGTGCCGTCGTCGACGTGGTGCTCGCCGGCGACCACCACCACCACCCACCGATGCGGAATGGTGCCCTGAGCATAGAGGTACCTTCCGATCTCCCTACCTCGCCGTGGATCGCCGCTGGCGACCACCGCGGCTCTCGGGCACCGTCGTGCTTTGCCGCCTCTTTCAAATATTCAAACCTGACGGGTGGGACCCGCCCGTCAGCCTCTCTGTTTTTTTTTCTCGAACCGTTTTCTGAAAGCGTACTCTGGCAAATATGCTTTCTACTCTGAACCGTTTTTTTGCACTTTTCTGCTTAGGCCCCTGAGGGTTTTCTGTTTCATTACAAATGGGTCCTTGGACCAAAACTCTTATAACTTTTTAACAGAAAGGAATGTTTGAGTGATTCCTTTTCTGTACTCTTCAAAATTTTGTCTAGTTTTTTATCATATTTATTTGAAAAATATTTGGATTACTTTTCTGTACCCCACGGTATTTACGTTAGCGCGTGTGCTTTGTGTACCGTAGATACCGAAGGAGGTGACGGAACCGCGAACTTCACCGAGCTAGACCCCGGCTACTCCGATCCAGGCAAGCATGTTTGAACTTTTGATATAATGAGTGTTTGGGCACGTTTGCATCATTTTTGTATCATGGCACGTTCATGAGCATCTCAATGAAAGTTTATCTCGTAAGAGTTGAGGCAAGTGAGTTTCGTAAAATCCATGAGTTGTTGGAAACATGTTGCATGGCCATGAGTTGGCATGAGTATGGGTAAGATGGCAGTGTTGTAGCATGCCAGGCTTATCCCAGATCGTTGACCCAGTGTCAACATAAATCAGTCAAATTCCTGTCCGTCTCCCCTTTCGTACTACCACTGTTTCCGCAAGGGATACGACTTAATAAGCTGCAAACCACTTCTGGTACACACCAAATCGAGAGGCGGGATGAGGGTTCCATGGCCCTGAATTAAAGCCTTTCATCCGGTCAGGGGCACGGGTGTTTCGGTTGGGACGAGAGGGGCACCCTTAGAGCGCGTAAATAAATTTGATCCCATGCTATTCAAGATTGTGATCTCCCCGTCTCAAAGTTTTTCTTGAACGCTGTCTAGGGTGATTCCTGGCAACGTGAGGTATGATGGGTGTGTGCTGGTTAGCTGTGTTTCCTCCGAAATACCGTAAACGGAACTAGTCCTTCATGACTACGGAAATCCGTTGGCTATGGAAAATTTTGGTACAAACTCTGCAGAGTCAAATTCTTGAATTTCATCTTATCCATGTCCGAGTACCGTGTTCACCTTATCTTGTCAAGTGTCAGTCTCGGTGACAGATACTCCTGAGAACCATATGAGTGTTAAATATTTATTCCCTGTGAATGGACTAACCCGCTTATTGCCTTGTGAGGAACATTTTCCGTGAGCACCATTTCTTGTCAGTTATGTAAAATGAATTATAAGCCCTTTCTGCGATGTCGCTCAGACGTCCGACTGCGGCATTGTTATTATTTACTTTTGTTATAAGCCCTTTACGTGATGTCGCTCGGGACGTCCATTGCATGACATTGTTATTATTTACTTTTATTATAAGCCCTTTCTGTGACGTCGCTCAGACATCCGACTGCGGCATTGTTATTATTTACTTTTATTATAAGCCCTTTCTGCGATGTCGCTCAGACTCCGACTGCGGCATTCTTATTATTTAATTTTGTTATAAGCCCTTTCTGTGATGTCGCTCCGACGTCCGACTGTGGCACACATGTCTTTTCTTTCAATATAAGCCCTTTATGAGGTGTCGCTTAGACGCCCGACTGTGGCATGTTTTACTTATTTGTTCACTCTTCGAGGCGTCGCTTCAGACACCCGATCAGTTTTGAGTTTATCTTTCTTTGGGTTTTCGAGCGGACTACCGCCGATTCCCTTTTTACTTACTTTGTGATACTGATTTGATAGCACATTGTTATAAATCAATCATGTCGCATTCATGCATGCATTTGTTATATCTTTTGTCTGAACTGTCTTCTGAGTACTTTCAAAGTACTCACAGCTTCTTGATTTGGCGAGATCTTGTGAAAGCGATCTCATGGATGAAGAGTTCGATAGCGAGTCCGACGCCTAGAGGAATCCTAGTCAGTCTCGTGTGACCCCTGGATTAGTCACTGTGATATATCCGCTTCCGCTACCCAAATAAATTCATCGAGCCTCACCTCGACGCTCGATGAGCCGCCAGTGTAGTAGTCTTATTATCCACCCCCACTGTGTTATTCCACCAATCACTTTATCTCGAGTCAGTAGTATTGCCACCCCACACCATTGTGACATTCCGACATTATGTACAATTATTGGCGTGTTTGTAATAATTGGTTGGGCGTCTTCAGCTCGACCCTGTAATATTTTAATGCTACTGGCTTATTGTTTCAAAGTTTTGTCTACCAGTATGGAGGATTTTCCTCGTACTGGATTTCATAGGTCGGTTACTCAATAAATATTTTTATTGAAAAACCGGTCGTGACAATCTCTCCCTCCTCTTCCTCTGCCCGAGCGGAGGCGAGGCGACAGCGATCAATGCCGGCGAATGGCTGCTCCCCGCGGGCTCCAGAGGATCGGGATGGATCCGCAAGACCGAGGCGGTCCTCCCGGTGGTCGTTGGGTCGGCGGGGGTGGAGGGAGTCGCCGACGGTGAGCTTCGCGGCGGAGGAGACTTCGGGAGCAAAGTGGTTTTGGGGCTGAGGTGGTTCCCGATCAAAATCGAGCAGGGGAAAAGGTTCACGGGAGGAAGAGAGTGCTTCTGGTGGAGAGAGTGGAGAGGGGGAGGTGCTGGTGGCGCCGGAATGACCGGGGCTGTGGCGGCGGCAAGATTTGCCGGAGACGGGGAAGAAGACCTCCACGGGTTGATTGGCTGCCACGGGAGAGCTAGGGGAGCATGCTGAGGCTGCTTAGCCCACGGAACGCGCCCGGGGCCTCCTTTTTATAGCGCAGTGAGGTCGGTTTGCGGCGGCCGGGGATAAGCTCGTCGGCGAACGACCTCCCTGTAGCAGCAGGGCGTCGTGGCAATGACGAGAGCTAGAGGACACGCGAGAGGATGAGGCTGAGTTGTTCCAGGGGCAGGTGGCGAGCGGGAGAGGCTTGGGCGGCACCGACCTGGCAGAGGCGCGCTGCGGACGCCGGCGTGCCGCCAAGGGCGGTGCTGCAGGGCACCAGAGCTGCTTGGCACGATGTGGCGAGAGGGAGAGTGCGTGGCGCGGCTCTGTGGCGTGGGAAAACCAGGGGCGCGACGTGTCGGCTCGGGCGCAACGCGTGCAAAGCGATGCTCTGCTGCGCGCGAGAAACGCCGCGGGGCGTGCTCGACGAAATGCCATGGCGCGCTAGAGGTCTCGGGTGAGGCTGGCAATCAGCAGACCTAGGTTAGGAGAAGCTAGAAGTCTATTGGACACGGTGGTTAGGCCAGGGAAGCAAGATCATAATGTAAACAAAAACTCATGCCAAATCTGTCCATGCACCCCAAGTGTTTGACAAAATGCCACAGGCACCTAGGCTGTTCTTGGAGTGGCCAAATCTTCCAGAGTGGGGTCTCTCTAGGAGAAAGAGAGGGTGGTGAGGTTAGTTTGCCAAATGAAGAAACTTGTTAGTGCAAGCTTTGCAAAACTTCAATTCTGGACAGGAGGTAAATGGCATTATTTCATGAACCAAAAATATTCCAATGGTTGCATGCTCCTGGACTTAGGGGTTTTGTAGGGTGGTCTACAAGCAGGAGAAAGCACAAGGTCACTAGAGCAAGAATGCAACCCTCTACAAGCAGGAGAAAGCACAAGGTCACTAGAGCAAGAATGAAAAGGGTTGCAGTAGAAAACACAAGGCTGGTCCAGAATGAAAAAGAGGTTGACTCACTCAAAATTTTCAAATAACATCACTGGGTTTTTGCATAAAGTTGAATCATAGGCTTCTACTAACCTCCCATAATTTTGGTGGAAGCTAGAAAGAAATATTTAAATAGGTTGTAGTGCAAAATTGCCCACTAGACCAGAGAAGAAAATTGGGTGTAGAGATCAAAATATTTAGGGAATGAAATACTTTTTGCATAAAAGTGGTTTGGTGACATCACAGGACATCCCCAAATTTTGGTGGAATTTTTGAAAGAATTCATAAAAGGGTTGCAGTTAAAAAAGGGCCATAAAACCATGGGAAAACCATTTTTCAAGAAAATAAGGATTATGGAGATTATTATATAATTAATTCCTCTGATGAAAAGAAAAGATTTTTCTTGAGAGGATAAACATGTCCAATAACATATTTGAAAAGTTTTTACTGAAGGAAATAACTCCATGATAAAAAAGGAAGGAAATGTTTAAAAAAACAAAAGGGAGCCTAGAAAATAAAAGTTTTAATTTCCTGGAAATTTTTTAATTAACAAAACAAGATTAAAATTTTGGGGTGTCACAATTCACTCAGTTTGCTTCGTATGCAGTCATTCGTTTAAATCTCAAGAAAGACAAATACTCCGTAGTATATTTAAGAACGGAGGGAGTAGTGCACAACCGCATGGGAGACTTAGCCCGGTTGTTGCGCCGCACTAATAGTGAGTAGTAACAAGCAGTAAAATCATAAGCCCCACCTTTACCACTGTAAGTTGCTCGGAAGAAGCAACCATCAATACGCTCTAAAGTCTCTTTGCTGGTGGAAATGCATGGAGAGAAATGCATCAGAATGAAGCGCGCCCTGTAATCTGTGACAGAGGGAAGAGTAGTATGAGGCCCTGTTTGGATCACCGTTTCTCTTTTGAATACACTTGTAAAAAATAAACACCTGCGCCAGTCGTTTTAGTTCCGGCTGGAATTTGCACAGCGGCCAGTAACTTACAGGTGTAAGTTATACACCTCTATATTGAAATACAACCATTCCAAGCATGGCCTGAAGGTGCCAAACCAAGTACGCGTATGGCCAGTCGGTCAATGCACTTCCTATTGGTATATCACTGACATGTGGGACCGGAGTGTGAGCAAACCGATCTCAATTGACGGCAAGATTGCCAACCGGCCGTTCCTTAAGGGAGACGAGGAGCGAGAACACACAGACGCGCTCGCACGGAGGCCAAGATATATTCGAGCATGGTCGATCGATATCATCATTACATGTTCGATGTTTTTTAACACTACCATTGGGCTGCCGTTTTCCGCCCTTCTCCCAAATAAATGTGTACTTTATCAAAGATTAAAATCAAATAAGAGTAAAAATGCTCCACCATGCGGTTCTAGTAGTAGTACTACTCATACAACTATAAACCTTGCGCTTGGCTCTTCGCCTCTACGTGAAGTCGAACAATGATGGTACTCCGCATGTTGGGTAGTATAGTGTATGCCTGTGGCAATCTGACACCGAATGAACTGTTGCATGTCCATCGCCTGGGCGAGGGTAGGTTGCATTAGTCAAAAGGTGTAAGCAAGCATCACCATGTCCTGCAAGCTTCTCCTCGTTCCGCGAGTTGACAGGAAACACCAAAAAGTAGTGCTAGTCCATACTCCCTCCTTACCGGTTAATATGGCTTAATCTTTTTTGCGGGTAAATGAGAGAGCTTTATTCATATATAAGCATTCTTAGGATGACCAGCAAAGAGACTGGTCATTAGGAAGCGAGGTACCCCGCAAAAGAAGAAGGAAGCGAGCTGTTTCATCAAGCCAGCTCTCGGCCACATTCAAAGTGCAGCAAGCACGGTTCGCACAAAGATGCGCCGCAAGGTTTGCTAACCTGTTTACATGCTGAATAACAAAATAAGAGGAAATATTACTAAGCGCTCCTATTTGTAAAAGGATCTGAGCCAGAATTAAGCGAGAATTGTGGCGAGTGTTCCATGCAGTCAACTTCCATTATCACATGCGAGAACCCTCGAAGAGAACCAAATGTGTTGAACATCGCTTTATCACATTTTTAAAATATAATAACAGTGCAGACGCTCCTCCATCCGGTTCCTAGTATAGTATTGTACATACATCTATAGTAGTACTACTAGTACTAGTAAACTTTGCGCTTGGCCATTCGCCTCTTCGGGAAGTCGAACAATAATACTAGTATAGTGTATGCTTCCTGCAATCTGACACCGAATTAATGTTGCATGTCCACCGCCTGAGCAAGGGAGAGCATGCATTAGTCAAAAGTTTCTCCATGTCCTGCGAGCCACCGCACGCAAGCTTCTCCCGTCCTGCAAGCTTCTCCTCGTTCGACAAGTTGACGGGACACAACAAAGTAATGCTAGTCCATACTGCCTCCTTTTCGGTTAATATGGCTTGATTACAAACGAGATAAATACACTGTATGTCACTGATTTGTAAAAATACGGTCAGTGGACTTCATAATACGCTCATCGCGCTCAATATATACATTTTCCGGTGTTTATACGGTCGCTAGCTCACCCTGGCTGAGTATGTGTGTGCATGCACGTGTAGGTTGACAACTTGAGCGTGACCGTGTGTGTCCGTCGTGTGCTCGGACATGCATGCATTAGGGCGTCGCGCGTGTTTTTCCGTTCATGTGTACGTGTGACTGTTGCATGCATGCACGAGGTTGTAGTCCCTTACATTCACATGTTCATAAGTCAATGCTTTGTCAAAATGTTGCATGCAAGGTTTAAACATTTGTTGTTCACGCATGCATTCCCGATATTAATACGTTGGTAAAGACAATTACTTGAGGAAAACGAGCCCATGAATTGAGTACAAAGGGGACCAATAAGCCAGGACAGAGAGAGTACCAGTAGTGAACCGAAAGAAGTGAGTAGGTACTAGTAGTACAGTACTACGTAACAACGTGCAGTAACAAAATTCCTCTATGTGTATCCTGTCTACTCACGTGTCATGCAAGAAAATAGAGATAAGTACAAGTGAGACTCAGGAACGGTCATACACGTAGGGGGAGTACGTGTAGGGGCCACTAAGGATCAATGAAATCACACAGTAAGTTAGTCGGAAGAAGCAACCATTATTTCACTCTTCAATGACACGTACGCAATATAAAATGGTTAATATGGAGAGAAAAAGAAAACCACTATATATACACTAGCACGAGCCTAAGCTACAAGCCTGCTTGCTTGGGTTGCTCTATTCACAAGCATAGAACGACGATGGGCACACCGCTGGTCACATATCCGGCCTGATCCCGCCGCTGGGGGAAGGGAACAATGTTCTGCGTAGACGCGGTCGACATCGGCGAGGGAGAAAACCCACAGTCGGTGCGTCCCAACCGCCCTGCTAGCTAGAGCCTGACGTCCCAGGTAGTAGTACATCTTCCTTTTGGAGCCGGCTTGCTCTACAGCAGCAGCTCCCCACGTAGCTCCATCTCCATGTCGATCTTTCTCTACTTCGACCCATGTCGATCTTTCTCTACTTCGACCGAATTCTATTTGTGATGAGTTTATGTCTCATGAACTAGTGCCAGTACTATTATTCTAATCACACTTATTCAATATCATTGCCATCAGGGATGCTCAGCTCGATTTTAGTAGAACTGCACAAAAGCATCGTATGAACAGAGGGTGCCAGCCGTCTTTCCTTCGACAGGTTCTACCTAGCCAGGAAATTAAATCCTGTTTAGGGTTTAGGGTTTAAGTCATAGTGACCCCATCAGTAGTTTTTCTTTTGTACATGCTCTCACAACTTTTGTCTTTAGTTGTGAAGTAAAAATTGGTTATGATCTGTGAATCATTGAGATGCATCAGCATGCGTGTCAGCTTTCCTTTTGTGATACTCCAAAATTTTTGTTTGGTTTTCAACAAAAACTTTGTTGGTTTTGAAGGAGGTCATTTAAACCCTTCCAAAAATCTCTTTCTCTCAAGAATTTCCCCTTTGGCAAAGGATTTTACTTTGGCATCTTCTTCAACTATGGTGTTGGTTATTTAAAAACCTTTCTTCTGATTCTCCCCTTCTCAAATTTATTTTTTGGATTTATTTTCCTTTAGAAAGAAAACCCTAGGGGTTTTTGGTTCTTCTCTTATTTTTAAAACCACCCATGGTTTTATCTTGCCTCTTGTGGTAAATCTTCCCAAAACCCCTCCTTCCACTTTGGGACAATACAAATATTCTGACCCAACCAGTCCAACTCTTTTTTTGGATTTTTATTTCATTTATTTCTTTGCCCAAAACAATTCTGTCCATATTTTTTAGCCTAGGTGATTTGCAAAGCAAGTACCTTAATGCCTTTGAACTTTGATCTCAAATCAACTCCTATGGATAGTCCTTAGCACCCACAACCTAGAACCATCAAGATCTACTCTTCTTCTTTTCAAAATTTTCAAGTTTCAGCTTCTGCAAGTTTGGACCAGATTTGTCAAATTTGGTGAAATTCATATCTCCTCTTCTCCAAAAATTCCACCAAAATTCAGGCAACCTCCAGTTGCAATGAGAAGCCACTCCACCAAAAATCAGCTCAAGGAAAAATCCCCACATGCCAAAATCATTCTGTCGAACACCTAGCCTGCAATGTCACTTTGCATTTTCAGAGAGGTTCAGAGTTTCAGTAAATTCAGTTTCGTCAAAGGCTGGTCACCTGTCAACTGTGCACTTGGCGCGTTGCGCATGGCTCCTCCTCCCTGTCCAGAGCGCCGCACGAGCACTTGGTTGGTTCCTAGCGTCGGTGGCACCATGGCCCGTCTGCGCCGGCGTCTTCCGCGACGTTGGGACCTCCCGTGGCGGCCAACAGGGGGCACCCTGCGGCACAATGCCGTACGGCACCGCCCACGCCACCTGGGAGCTCCGCGTGGCCGTCTCACTTGCCAGCGCACGCATGCAGCACGTCGCCGTGGCCTGGCACGCATGGGGCGCGCCCTCTGCCGCCGACGTGCCGCACGGCCGTTCCGTTGGGGACTGGCCGTAACCGCCCCTACCTTGCTGAGTTAGGCACCGGGATGGACTCAGTGCTCCGTCTAGTCGATGCTCAAGCTCCTAAACCTACCGTCCAGCCACAGTACCGCCATAATCGCTCGCCGGACTTATCCCGTTCTCGGCAACCGCCTCGGGCTGGCTATATATAGCGCCTCCGAGCTCGCTCTCGACCCCGCACGCCTCCACCATCTCACCAGACCCCGCCCAGCCACTGGAAGAGTCTCGAGGGGCCCTTCTTCCTCAACTCCGGCCACCTCTGTCCGCTCCGGGCTCCGGCAGCGTTCTCTCTGGTGAGAGCTCCTCCACAGCCCTAGACTTGCCCGTAGCCTCATGGCACCTCTAGGAGACTAACCCCCACTCCAATTTGACCCCAGCAACTCTCTCCGGCGAGACCCATGACTTCCCGAAGCACCGTCCGCCGGAGCAAGGGCCGCCATCGACGTGGTGCTCGCCGGCGACCACCACCACCACCCACCGACGCGGAAGGGTGCGCTGATCACAGAGGTACCCCCCGATCCCCCTGCCTCGCCGTGGATCGCCGCCGGCAACCACCGCAGCTCTCGGGCATCGACGAGCTCTGCCGCCTCCATTTGAATATTCAAACCTGACGGGTGGGACCCGCCCATCATCCTCTCTATTCTTTTTTTTCGAACCGTTTCTGAAAGCGTATTCTGGCAAAGGCACTTTCTAATCTGAATCGTTTTCTGGACTTTTCTGCTTAGACCGCTGAGAGTTCTCTGTTTCATAACAGAAAGGTCCTTGGACCAAAACTCTTATAGCTTTTAAACAGAAAAGGATTTTTGAGTGATTCTTTTTCCGTCCTCTTCAAAATTTTCTCTAGTTTTCTATCAGATTTATTTGAAGAATATTTAGAATATTTTTGTGCACCACATGGTATTTACGTTAGTGCATGTATTTTTGTATACCGTAGATACCGAAGGAGGTGACGGAACCGCGAACTTCACCGGGCTAGGCCCCGACTACTCCGAACCAGGCAAGCATGTTTGAACTTTTGATATGATGAGTGTTTGGGCATGTTTGCATTAGTTAGTCTCATGTCATGTTCATGAGCATCACGATGAAAGTTATATCACAAAAAAGAAGTTGAGGCAAGTGAGTTTCGGAAATCCATGAGTTGATGGAAATGAGTTTGCAGGGCCATGAATTGGCATGAGAATGGGTAAGATGGCAGTGTTGTAGCATGCCAGTCTTATGCTAGATGGTTTGACCCAGTGTCAACATGAATCAGTCCAGTTCCGTCTGTTTTCCCTTCCGTGCTACCACATGTCTTCCGCAAGGTATACGGCTTAATAAGTTGCAAACCGCTTTTTGGTACACACCAAATCGAGAGGCCGGGATGAGGGTTCCATGGCCCTGGATTAAAGCCTATTATCCGGTCAGGGGGCAAGGGTGTTTCCGGTTGGGACCGAGAGGAGGGCACCCCTTAGAGCGCGCGTATATAAATTTGATCCCATGCTATTCGAGATTGTGATCTCCCCGTCTCAAAGTTTTTCTTGAACGTTGTCTTGGGTGATTCCTGGCAACGTAAGGTGGGATGGGTGTGTACTGGTTAGCTGCGTTGCCTCTGAAATACCGCAAACGGAACTAGTCCTTCAAGACTGCGGAAATCGGTTGGCTGTGGATAATTTAGTACAAACTCTGCAGAGTCAATAATCCTTGAAATCATCTTATCCAGATCCAAGTGCTGTGTTCATCTTATCTTGTCAAATGTCAGTCCCGGTGACAGAAACTCCTGAAAACCGCATGAGTGTTAAATGTTTATTTCCTGTCGATGGACTAACCCGTTTACTATCATGTGATGAATATTTTCCGTGAGCACCATTTCTTGTAAGTTATGAATAATGAAATATAAGCCCTTTCTGCGATGTCGCTCAGACGTCCAACTGTGGCATTGTTAATTACTTATTTTTGATATAATCCCTTTCTGCGATGTCGCTCATACGTCCGACTGTGGCATTGTTATTTACTTATTTTTGATATAAGCCCTTTCTGTGATGTCGCTCAGACGTCCAACTGTGGCATTGTTATGTACTTGTTTTTGATATAAGCCCTTTCTGCAATGTCGCTCAGACGTCCGACTGCGGCATTGTTATTTATTTACTTTTGATATAAGCTCTTTCTGTGATCTCGCTCCGACGTCCGACTGTGGCACGCATTTTTTTCTTTCAGTTTAAGTCCTTTTTGAGGTGTCGCTTAGACGCCCGACTGCGGCATGCTTTACTTATTTGTTCACCCTTCGAGGTGTCGCTTCAGACACCCGATCGGTTTTTAGTTTAATTTATTGGGTTTTTCGAGCGGACTACCGCCGTCTCCCTTTTCCCTTACCTTGTTATACTGATTTGATTGCGCATTGTTAAATTACTCATGACGCATTCATGCATACATTTGTTATATCTTTTGTCCGAACTGTGTTGCGAGTACTTCAAAGTACTCACCTGGCGTGTTGATTTTGCCAGATGCTGACGAAGGGAATCTCATGGATGAAGAGTTCGATAGCGAGTCCGACGCCTAGAGGAATCCCAGTCAGTCTCGTGCGACCCCTGGATTAGTCACTGTGTTATATCCGCTTCCGCTACCCAAATAAATTCATCGAGCCTCACCTCGACGCTCGATGAGCCGCCAGTGTAGGAGTTATATTATCCACTCCACTGTGTTATTCCACTACTTTATCTCGAGTCGGTAGTATGCCACCACTCCACTGTGTCATATCCGCCACTATGTATAATTATTGGCGTGCTTGTAATATTTGTTGAGCAAACTCAGCTCGACCCTATAATATATTAAATGCTACTGGCTTTTTGTATCAAGGTTTTGTCTACCAGTATGGAGGATTTTCCTCACACTGGAATTAAAAGATCGGTTTCTCAATAAATATTTTTATTGGAAAACCGGTCGTGACAAGCTTAGTACCAGAGCCAGGCTGACTATAGGAAGCCACTAGGTGCGATCGCTAATCGGTTATTAGCATATAGAGCTAAATTTTAATTTTTACAAATGTAGTCAATTTCTGACAGTCAGCATAAATTTATGGTTTGACCATTCAGAATTTTTGCCTACTTTTGTAGATGGCTGGCAACGACTGCGAGTCACAGATGTTCGCCAACATGCACGATGGGTTCGTCAAACTTCTCTCCTTCATCGTCCAAGTCGCGATGGGGCCATCTTTGCTTGATCTTCTCACTCTCTCAGCACAAGGTCAATGACCGTCTAACCATACACCAGGCGCTGTGCAATTCAAGGGAGGCGAGTTGGCGTTTCCGGTTCTTGGGAGAGCCATGCCTACGGAGAAGCATGCACTGCAGATGGCAGCCCGTGAGGCGATAGCTCGTCTCGAGGATATCCTGTCTTCGATGAAGACTTCGTCGTTATCGCTACCTTCCATGTCACGTGCCATACACCTGCCACTCGCGTTCTCTTGCCCCAGAGGAGAGCGAGGCGAGGCTTTGAGATGCTTATCGAGTATCTCCGGGCTTTGGAGGCAGCCTTCGACAACCTGGTGGGCGACTTTGTGGCTGCCGCATGGACTCAGCCCATGGCTGTGCCGCCAACAGGAGGAGCTCCTGCGCACCGCACCGCCACGACTTCGTCTCGTCATCAGCATCTTTTGCTCCCCTGCTCTCGCCACTACTCGTCGCCTGCATACCACGGAGGAGTTCAACCATGTCATTGCGCCTACCCAGTTCGTTCTGCACCACCTTGCGCCCGCTCATGTTCGTGTTGTCCGCATAGGGCGCTGCTACACCAACTCAGCGCAGCATATCACGTCTGGAGCCTATTACGAAGAGGAGGTTGAGTCCCCAGCCTCCTGCGCCTCACCCTCGGCAGGCCAAGGAAAACCTTACCATCTCCGACTGATGCGCTTAGGCGCCATGCGATGTACCGACTTGTGCGATATGTTTATATGTACATAGGCTGTGAGAAGTAGCTTGTTTGCGCATCATGTAGGAACTGGAGGAGTGCACTAGCCTAAATAACATGTCAGGAAATATGCGCATATCCTGAGTGATGTATTCTATAATTACTGCTTGCGTGTAAGATATGTAATGAGCAGTCCTTCTCCAGCATAAGCGTTTATTCTCTTGAAAAATCTTGGAGCATTTGAGACTTTTCCGTCTTCATGAATTTATTGACTTTTGTGACTCAATTTCTTTTCTTATGACTTTTACAAAATATATCCCAGAGTGAACAATGTCTCGTCCTTGGGGGCGCTCCATACCAACTCCGCAGAGCAAAATTATGGCACACAACCCAGCAACAATTTCACACGGGGCAGTCAAGTCAACACGACGGTGAAACAGCACTTTCAAATGTGCCGTCTTTATGAGCAAAGTCAGCAACAACGTCGGAGATGATGAACCAAGTCATCAATATGGAAATCACCGTGGACAGTATCAGCAGCAATCAAAGTATCGAGCTACTGAAGGCGCGTCCCCAAACATTTTCTCACACCGACAAACCTCTTGAAGCCGAGGACTGGCTTGAGACATGGAAAGAAAGTTAATTATTGCCGGTGTTCAGATCTTGAGAAAGTACTTTATGCACCGCACTATCTCCTTTGGAGCAGCCGCATCGTGGTGGGAAAATTTCCTACACATGCACCCCAGCGAAAATAATATAACCTGGGAGGAGTTCAAAGAAGGTTTTCGTGGGGCACATATTCCTAAGAGTCTTATGAAGATCAAAAGAGTGAATTTGATGACCTCAAGCAAAGGACAATGGCGGTGTCGAGAATACAACAGTCAGTTTACTCTGTTGTCTCGCTTCCAACGAGGCGTATGTCCGAAAGCAAGAAGATGGAAAAAATCCTAGGCGGCTGGCGCCCGCGCTTTAATGCCAGTTGGTTGTGCACACCTTCCCGGACTTTAAGGCGCTGGTGGATAAGGCCATTACTTTGGAAAATGAGAGCGCAGCTTGGAAGATTTCCATAGCGAAAAAGGACCAGACTAATCATGCTCGCAACCACCGCAGCAAAGACAGACATTGAAAGGTTGGACACCCAAACCCGACAAGCGTCTCACGTCCAATCAAGAATTTCAATGCAAGGAACAAGGAGTTCACATACCGCCCATGCGTTACTTGCTACGCTTGTGGAGAAGAAGGGCACTATGCCAGCGGTGCCCCAAGCCAAGAACTTCGACCCCAAAGCCGAACAACGGAGGCAATAATTCGGCGCCAAAGCGCAACAATTTCAACCCAAATAACAACCACAGGAAGGGTCATCTGAACCACGTGACCAAAGAGGAAGCACAGAATGCCCCAGATATCGTACTCGGTACATTTCCTGTCAACACAATACCTGCCATGGTTTTGTTTGATTCTGGAGCTTCTCACTCATTCATTTCGAAAAGTTTTGCCTTGCAAAATAATTTTTCGATGCTTCCCTTGGAAAAATCTATGATCGTCAAGTCCCCTGGGATTAAGCAAGTTACCCAGAGTTATTGCCAAGAAGTGATTATTGAGTTTGAAGGGTTGAAGTTTCACGCCAATCTTATCGTGTTGGAAAATAAAGGACTGGATGTCATCCTAGGGATGGATTGGTTAACCACCAACAAAGGTTTTATTGACTGCTTCAACCGGACCGTGATTCTCACCCACCACCACGGGGAGACCATAAAAGTTTCAGCCAAAGAAAGAAAAATATCCGGTAACCAAGATTGAACAAGGTGGATATTTCTGAATTAAGCAAGGTTCGATGGTGTGTGAATTTCAGGCGTATTTCGAAGAACTACCGGGCATGCCACTGACCGAGAGATAGAATTCAGCATTGAGCTAGCACCGGAACCGCCCCATATACAAGAAACCATACAGAATGGCACCATCCGAATTGGTAGAACTGAAGAAGCAAATAAAATAATTCTTGGACAAAGGTTATATCTGAGCCAGCTCCTCACCACAGGGTTCACCAATTTTATTTGCCAAAAAAAAGGATGGAACACTGAGATTGTGCATAGACTATCGAGCGCTTAACATGGTCACAATCAAGAACAAATATCCGATGCCACGAATAAATGATTTATTTGATCAGCTCGCTCAGGCCAAGGTATTCTCTAAAATTGACTTGAGGTCAGGATACCATCAATTAAAGGTGCGGACCGAAGATATTCCCAAGACGGCTTTCACCTCCAGATACAGATTGTATGAGTTCACCGTAATGCCATTCGGACTAACAAACGCCCCCGCATATTTTGTTCACCTCATGAACAAAGTATTTATTAAGTTTATGGACAAGTTTGTTGTGGTATTTATCGACGATATTCTGGTATACTCCAAGACACCAGAAGAGCACACGGAACATCTCCAAATTGTACTAGGGGAACTCAGGAAACATCAATTGTACGCTAAATTCAGCAAGTGTGAATTTTGGCTAAGGCAAGTAGGTTTTATGGGCCACGTAGTAACCCAAGAAGGTATTGACGTAGACCCAGAAAAAGTCAAGGCCGTACTTGGCTGGAAGCCACCAGCCAGCGTAACGGACGTACGAAGTTTCTTGGGAATGGCAGGATACTACCGAAGACTTATTGAAAGATTCTCCACCAAAGCAAAGCCAATGACGCAGCTACTCAAGAAAGACAAGAAGTTTGAATGGCCGGAAGCTTGCGAGAAAAGTTTCCAAGAATTAAAACAGAAATTAACGACATCACCAGTATTAATTGTGCCAGACATACACAACAATTTTGGGGTGTATTGTGACGCATCCCGGAAAGGCCTCAGATGCGTGTTGATGCAAGAAGGCAAGGTAGTCGCATATGTCTCCAGACAACTTCGCAAGCATGAGGAAAATTATCCTACTCATGACCTAGAGTTAGCAGCAGTTATTCATGCACTCAAAGAATGGAGACACTTTTTACTTGGAAATCGTTGTGAAATATACACGGACCATCAGAGCCTCAAGTATATTTTTACACAACCGGAACTGAATTTACGGCAACGACGCTGGATGGAACTAGTGAAGGATTACGACGTTGGAATCCACTACCATCCTGGAAAAGCAAATGTAGTGGCAGACGCTCTAAGTCGGAACCCTAGACCAAACGACGACAGCCTGCCAAACCTGAGACCTGAATTTCGGAAGGAGTTTGCTAAACTCAACTTGCTGGTAGTCACCGAAGGCAGCGTATCAAATTTAGAAATACAGCCTACCCTAGATGGAAACGATTAAAAAGGCTCAGCAGGGACACCCCAGCATTGAAGGCATTAGACGGAAAGTGAGTTTGGGCAAGGCCCCAGAGTTCGTTATCGATAAGCAGGGAATATTGTTGTACGGAGATAGACTTTGCGTACCAAATATCAAGGACCTTAAACAGCAGATCTTAGCTGAAGGCCACACCGCCCCGTATTCGATACATCCCGGAGGGACAAAAATGTACAAGGATATTCAAGAAAAATATTGGTGGCACGGTCTAAAAAGGGACATAGCCACGTTCATCGCATGTTGTGACTCTTGTCAACGCATCAAGGCCGAGCACTAGAAACCGGCTGGACTTTTATAGCCAAATAAAATACCCGAGTGGAAATGGGACGAGATTGGAATGGATTTTATTGTTGGGCTACCTCGGTCACGGTACGGAAATAATGCCATTTGGGTCATCACTGACGGACTGACTAAAGTAGCACACTTCATCCCCGTGAAGACAACCCACACCACTCAGAAGCTTGCTAGGTTTTATCTTTCCCGTATCGTCTGCTTACATGAAGTAACAAAGAAAATAATATCGGACAGAGGCACTCAATTCGTCTCCCGATTTTGGGATCACTTACAACAAGCTCTGGGAACTCAACTGGCGTTCAGTACCGCAGACCACCCCCAGATAGATGGACAAACTGGACGCGTAAACCAGATTCTAGAAGACATGTTGAGGGCATGTGTACTCACCTATGGGACAAATGGGGAAGAGAGCTTACCATACGCAGAGTTCGCATATAACAACAGTTATCAAGCCAGCATGCAAATGGCACCATTTGAGGCTCTGTACGGGCGGAGATGTCTTACCCCGCTAAATTGGTCAGAAACCGGGGACAACCATATCTTCGGCCCAGACAAGTTCAAGGAGGCTGAATATAAAGTTAAGGTGGTTAGGGATCGACTCAAGACAGCCCAAAGTCGACAGAAGAGTTATTTCGATCAAAACCATCGGGGAATCAGCTTTGAACCCGGTGAATTTGTGTACCTCTGAGTATCCCTATGAGAGGCCTGCATCGATTCAAGATTAAAGGGAAGCGGCACCAAGATTCATCGGACCTTTACGCATAGTGGCGCGGAGAGGCACGGTAGCCTACCAGCTAGACATACCGAAGATTTATCCGGCGTCCACGGCGTGTTCCACGTCTCGCAATTGAGGAAGTGCGTGAGCAACCTAGAAGCAAGTATCCCATGAAAACATTGGCGTGCAGCCGGACCTCACATATCGAGAGCATCAATAAAAATCTTGGAGAGTGCGAAAGAAAGACCCGACGAGAAAACCATCAAGTTCTTCATTCAGTGGAGCAACCACACCGAGAGTGAAGCCACTTGGGAAAGAGAGGATTTTCTTCGGACAGAGCACCCACACTTATTTGAGAATCAGCTGAAATCTCGGGGACGAGATTTTTCCTAAGGGGGTAGGTGTGGTGACACTCCATAAATTTTGTTTGGTTTTCAACAAAAACTTTGTTGGTTTTGAAGGAGGTCATTTAAACCCTTCCAAAAATCTCTTTCTCTCAAGAATTTCCCGTTTGGCAAAGGATTTTACTTTGGCATCTTCTTCAACTATGGTGTTGGTTATTTAAAAACCTTTCTTCTCATTCTCCCCTTCTCAAATTTATTTTTTGGATTTAGTTTCCTTTAGAAAGAAAATCCTAGGGGTTTTTGGTTCTTCTCTTATTTTTAAAACCACCAATGGTTTTATCTTACCTCTTGTGGTAAATCTTCCCAAAACCCCTCCTTCCATTTTGGGACAATCCAAATATTCTGACCCAACCAGTCCAACTCTTTTTTTGGATTTTTATTTCATTTATTTCTTTGCCCAAAACAATTTTGTCCATATTTTTGAGCCTAGGTGATTTGCAAAGCAAGTACCTTAATGCCTTTGAACTTTGATCTCAAATCAACTCCTATGGATAGTCCCTAGCACCCACAACCTAGAACCATTAAGATCTACTCTTCTTCTTTTCAAAATTTTCAAGTTTCAGCTTCTGCAAGTTTGGACCAGATTTGTCAAATTTGGTGAAATTCATATCTCCTCTTCTCCAAAAATTCCACCAAAATTCAGGCAACCTCCAGTTGCAATGAGAAGCCACTCCACCAAAAATCAGCTCAAGGAAAAATCCCCACATGCCAAAATCATTCTGTTGAACACCTAGCCTGCACTGTCACTTTGTATTTTCGGAGAGGTTCAGAGTTTCAGTAAATTCAGTTTCGTCAGAGGCTGGTCACATGTCAACTGTGCACTTGGCGCGTTGCGCATGGCTCCTCCTCCCTGTCCAGAGCGCCGCACGAGCACTTGGCTGGTTCCTGGCGTCGGTGGCACCATGGCCCGTCTGCGCCGGCGTCTTCCGCGGCGTCGGGACCTCCCGTGGCGGCCAACAGGGGGCACCCTACGGCACAACGCCATTCGGCACCGCCCACGCCACCTGGGAGCTCCGCGTGGCCGTCTCCCTTGCCAGCGCACGCATGCAGCAAGTCGCCATGGCCTGGCACGCACGGGGCGCGCCCTCTGCCGCCGACGTGCCGCACGACCGTTCCATTGGGGACAGGCCGTAACCGCCCCTACCTTGCTGAGTTAGGCACCGGGATGGACTCAGTGCTCCGTCTAGTCGATGCTCAAGCTCCTAAACCTACCGTCCAGCCACAACACCGCCGTAATCGCTCGCCAGACTTATCCCGTTCTCGGCAACCGCCTTGGGCTGGCTATATATAGCGCCTCCGAGCTCGCTCTCGACCCCGCACGCCTCCACCATCTCACCAGACCCCGCCCAGCCACTGGAAGAGCCTCGAGGGGCCCTTCTTCCTCAACTCTGGCCACCTCCGTCCGCTTCGGGCTCCGGCAGCGTTCTCTCTGGTGAGAGCTCCTCCACCGCCCTAGACTTGCCCGTAGCCTCATGGCACCTCTAGGAGACTAACCCCCATTCCAATTTGACCCCAGCAACTCTCTCCGGCGAGACCCACGACTTCCCGAACCACCGTCCGTCGGAGCAAGGGCCGCCATCGACGTGGTGCTCGCCGGCAACCACCACCACCACCCACCGACGCGGGAGGGTGCGCTGATCACAGAAGTACCCCCCGACCCCCCTGCCTCACCGTGGATCGCCGCCAGCGACCACCGCAGCTCTCGAGCGCCGACGAGCTCTGCCGCCTCCTTTTGAATATTCAAACCTGACGGGTGGGACCTGCCCGTCAGCCTCTCTATTCTTTTTTTCGAACCGTTTCGGCGTATTACAGCAAAGGCGCTTTCTAATCTGAATCGTTTTCTGGACTTTTGCTTAGACCCACGAGGTTTTCTGTTTCATTACGAAAGGTCCTTGGACCAAAACTCTTATAACTTTTAAACAGAAAAGGATTTTTGAGTGATTCTTTTTCTGTCCTCTTCAAAATTGTGTCTAGTTTTTTATCAGATTTATTTGGAAAATATTTAGAATATTTTTGTGCACCCCATAGTATTTACGTTATTGCGTGTATTTTTGTATACCGTAGATACGAAGGAGGTGGCGGAACATGAACTTCACCGAGCTAGGCCCGACTACTCGAACCATGCAAGCATGTTTGAACTTTTGATATGATGAGTGTTTGGGCATGTTTGCATTAATTAGTCTCATGGCATGTTCATGAGCATCACGATGAAAGTTATATCACAAAAAAAAAGTTGAGGCAAGTGAGTTTCGGAAATCCATGAGTTGATGGAAATGAGTTTGCAGGGCCATGAGTTGGCATGAGAATGGGTAAGATGGCAGTGTTGTAGCATGCCAGTCTCATGCTAGATGGTTTGACCCAGTGTCAACATGAATCAGTCCAGTTCCGTCCGTTTTCCCTTCCGCGCTACCACATGTCTTCCGCAAGGTATACGGCTTAGTAAGTTGCAAACCGCTTTCTGGTGCACACCAAATCGAGAGGCCGGGATGAGGTTCCATGGCCTTGGATTAAAGCCTATCATCTGTCGGGGCATGGGTGTTTCGGTTGGGACGAGAGGGGCACCCTTAAATGGCGTATATAAATTTGATCCCATGCTATTCAAGATTGTGATCTCCCCGTCTCAAAGTTTTTCTTGAACGCTGTCTAGGGTGATTTCTGGCAACGTAAGGTGGGATGGGTGTGTACTGGTTATCTACGTTGCCTTCGAAATACCGTAAACGGAACTAGTCCTTCGAGACTACGGAAATCCGCTGGCTGTGGATAATTTAGTACATACTCTTCAGAGTCAATAATCCTTGAAATCATCTTATCCAGATCCAAGTGCTGTGTTCATCTTATCTTGTCAAATGTCAGTCCCGGTGACAGAAACTCCGGAGAACCGCATGAGTGTTAAATGTTTATTTCCTGTGGATGGACTAACCCGTTTACTGTCATGTGATGAATATTTTCCGTGAGCACCATTTCTTGTAAGTTATGAATAATTAAATATAAGCCCTTTCTACGATGTCGCTCAGACGTCCGACTGTGGCATTGTTAATTACTTATTTTTGATATAAGCCCTTTCTGCGATGTCGCTCGGACGTCCTACTCTGGCATTGTTATTTACTTATTTTTGATATAAGTCCTTTCTGTGATGTTGCTCAGACATCCGACTGTGGCATTGTTATTTACTTATTTTTGATATAAGCCCTTTCTGCGATGTCGCTCAGACGTCCGACTACGGCATTGTTATTTATTTACATTTGATATAAGCCCTTTCCGTGATGTCGCTCCGACGTCTGACTGTGGCACACATTTTTTTTCTTTCAGTTTAAGCCCTTTTTGAGGTGTCGCTTAGACGCCCGACTGCGGCATGCTTTACTTATTTGTTCACCCTTCGAGGTGTCGCTTCAGACACCCGATCGGTTTTCAGTTTAATTTATTGGGTTTTCGGCGGACTACGCCGACTCCTTTTCACTTACCTTGTTATACTGATTTGATTGCGCATTGTTAAATTACTCATGAGGCATTCACGCATACATTTGTTATATCATTTGTCCGAACTGTCTTGCGAGTACTTCAAAGTACTCACGGCTTATTGATTTGGCGAGATCTTGTGAAAGCGATCTCATGGATGAAGAGTTCGATAGCGAGTCCGGCGCCTAGAGGAATCGATCTGTCTCGTCGACCCTGGATTAGTCAGCATGTTATATCCGCTTCCGCTACACAAATAAATTCATCGAGCCTCACCTCGACGCTCGATGAGCCGCCAGTGTAGGAGTTATATTATCCACTCCACTGTGTTATTCCACTACTTTATCTCGAGTCAGTAGTATGCCACCACTCCACTGTGTCATATCCGTCACTATGTATAATTATTGGCGTGCCTGTAATAATTTGTTGAGCAAACTCAGCTCGACCCTGTAATATATTAAATGCTACTGGCTTTTTGTATCAAGGTTTTATCTACCAGTATGGAGGATTTTCCTCACACTGGAATTAAAAGATCGGTTTGTCAATAAATATTTTTATTGGAAAACCGGTCGTGACACCTTTGTATTTGATGGAATGTTGTAACGGGGCAACCTTCTAGTAGGTATGAAAATGGAGTGGAAAGTTTCTGTTTTTCCGGAGAAAAAATGGAAACGGAGAGAAACCAACGTTTCGTTTAGTTGGATCGCGCCATCGAGCAAAACCAACGTTTAAATCACGTATGTCGCGTTCATGTCTCACCCTCCTCCACGGCTCCACCCCACACGATCGCTCGACATGCCACTCGCCGCAAACCGAGTATACGATAACTTTCCCGCCTGCTTGTCGATGGATCACGCCATGGAGTAGTAGCACTATTGGAAGAGATTGAAGAGTTGTGGCCGGATAGCTAGATGTAACACGGACTCCCAAGAACATTTTACATGCATGTTGTGGCCGTCTATTGCGACTTTTGAACGCGGAGCAGTCGCGTGCACCGGGAAGCTGCGCGGGCGACCCCTCTCTCGGCCGGCGCAGCGCTCCAATGCCGGCGCCAGTGAGAGGTTGCGTCCGCTCTGGCCGGGCATGACTGCGGCACTGACCGTTTCGGGCGGGATGCATGGGCGGGTGATGAAGAAGGTTCGGGTTAGTCGGGAGCAGGCGTGGCAGCGTTTCGGACGCCCGCAAACAAGAGATGTTGTATGTTAATATTGCTGCGTATATAGTTAACAATGTAAATAATGTGCCAGTTGGAAAAATATGATTCGAGTGGGAGATGGAGATGGAATTTTACGTAAACACGGATATGCATGTCTATGTATTTTTTTGCGGGAACAAACTTGTATTACTCATGTCGCCAGGCTACACTCAGAGTTACAAAGTTCGACAATGCCATCTCGGCCTAAACCTAGCCAAACAGCAATACGGCCACTAGTCCTACCATAATGAGATAAAGTATGACTGACAATGTTGTTGTTTCGTCGAATAGGAGAAATACAAGTATTTCGGAGTGCCATGAGCGATCTAATCTCATGCACCAAAAAACCAAACCGAGATCTATCAAGATCTTCATTCCTAATCCTCACCATATTTGTAGCTTCAAGGCAGTCGGTCTCGATATTGATATTTGGAGCTTAGACTCCCCATGTACTTAATTATGTTAGTATAATTTACCATAGAAATACGATGTGTGGGTAAAAAAAAGATTACTCCACTTCAATGCGAGCGACAAACCCTCTTTGATGGCCAACAATTCTGCTTCCAGTGCGTCCGCGCAATAACACAAGCTACTACATGAAGAGAAAATTATAGCACCCCCATGATCCCTTAGTATCATGCTGCAGCAGCAGTTCCGTTCTCTGGCAAGAAGGAACCATCCGTATTCAGTTTTACCCAGCCATCCTCAGATGCATGTCTATTTCTATGTATGTGTGCACTGATAACCCACAAGTGTAGGGGATCGCAACAGCTTTCGAGGGTAGAGTATTCAACCCAAATTTATTGATTCGACACAAGGGGAGCCAAAGAATATTCTCAAGTATTAGCAACTGAGTTATCAATTCAGCCACACCTCGACAACTTAATATCTGCAGCAAGGTATTTAGTAGCAAAGTAATATGATAGTAGTGGTAACGGTAGCAAAAGATAACGGCAGCAAAAGTAATATTTTTGGTATTTTGTAATGATTGTAACAGTAGCAACGGAAAAGTAAATAAGCGTAAACCAGTATATGGAAAGCTCGTGGGCATTGGATCGGTGATGGGTAATTATGCGGATCACGGTTCATCATGTATGATCACAACATAGGGTGACACAGAACTAGCTCAATTCATCAATGTAATGTAGGCATGTATTCCGAATATAGTCATACGTGCTTATGGAAAAGAACTTGCATGACATCTTTTGTCCTACCCTCCCGTGGCAGCGGGGTCCTAACGGAAACTAAGGGATATTAAGGCCTCCTTTTCATAGAGAACCGGAACAAAGCATTAGCACACACTGAATACATGAACTCCTCAAACTATGGTCATCACCGGGAGTGGTCCCGATTATTGTCACTTCGGGGTTGCCGGATCATAACACATAGTAGGTGACTATATAATTGCAAGATAGGATCAAGAACTCACATATATTCATGAAAACATAATAGGTTCAGATCTAAAATCATGGCACTCGGGCCCTAGTGACAAGCATTAAGCATAGCAAAGTCATAGCAACATCAATCTCAGAACATAGTGGATACTAGGGATCAAACCCTAACAAAACTAACTCGATTACATGATAAATCTCATCCAACCCATCACCGTCCAGAAAACCTATGATGGAATTACTCACGCACGGCGGTGAGCATCATGAAATTGGTGATGGAGGATGGTTGATGATGACGACGACGACGAATCCCCCTCTCCAGAGCCCCGAACGGACTCCAGATCAGCCCTCCCGAGAGGTTTTAGGGCTTGGCGGCGGCTCCATATCGTAGAACGCAATGATTTCTTCTCCTCTATTTTTTCTCCCCGAAAGCAAATATATAGAGTTGGAGTTGGCGTCGGAGGAGCTCCAGGGGGCCCACGAGGTAGGGGGCCGCGTCCTAGGTGGGGGGGCCTGGTCTTCATCTTTGGCAAGGATTTTTTGTTATTTTTAACAAGATGTTCCGTGAAGTTTCAGGTCATTCTGAGAACTTTTGTTTTCTGCACATAAAACACCATCATGGCAATTCTGCTGAAAACAGCGTCAGTCCGGGTTAGTTCCAGTCAAATCATGCAAGTTAGAGTCCAAAACAAGGGCAAAATTGTTTACAAAAGTAGATACGACGAAGACGTATCGACTCCCCCAAGATTAAACCTTTGCTTGTCCTCAAGCAATTCAGTTGATAAACTGAAAGAGAAAAAGAAAAACTTTTACGAACTCTGTTTGCTCTTGTTGTTGTAAATATGTAAAGCCGGCATTTAGGTTTTCAGCAAAGATTATAACTAACCACATTTGCAATAATTCTCAGGTCTCATATTTACTCATATCAATGGCATAATCAACTAGCGAGTCATAATAATAAATCTTGGATGACAACACTTTCTCAAAACAATCATAATATGATATAACAAGATGGTATCTCGCTAGCCCTTTCTGAGACCGCAAAACATAAATGCAGAGCACCTTTAAAGATCAAGGACTGACTAGACATTGTAATTCATGGTAAAAGAGATACAATCATAATCATACCCAATATAAATTAATAGTAATGGATGCAAATGACAGCTGCGCTCTCCAGCTAGTGCTTTTAATAAAAGAGTGATGACTCAACATGAAAGTAAATAGATAGGCCCTTAGCAGAGGGAATCAGTGATTTGTAGAGGTGCCAGAGCTCAGTTTTGAAATAGAGATAAGTAATATTTTGAGCGGCATACTTTCATTGTCAACATAACAACCAAGAGATGGCGATATCTTCCATGCTACACACATTATAGGCGGTTCCCAAACAGAATGGTAAAGTTTATACTCCCCCTCCACCAACAAGCATCCATCCATGACTTGCTCCAAACAACGAGTGTCTCCAACTAGCAACAGTCCTGGGGGAGTTTTGTTTGCAATTATTTTGATTTAGTTTGCATGAAGCATGGGACTGGGCATCCCGGTGACCAGCCATTTTCTCGTGAGTGAGGAGCCGAGTCCACTCCTCTTGAGAATAACCCGCATAACATGGAAGATAAGGGCAGCCCTAGTTGATACGTGAGCTATTCGAGCATACAAAACATAATGTTTATTTGAAGGTTTAGAGTTTGGCACATACAAATTTACTTGGAACGGTAGGTAAATACCGCATATAGGAAGGTATAGTGGACTCATATGGAATAACTTTCGGGTTTAAGGGATTGGATGCACAAGCAGTATTCCCGCTTAGTACATGTGAACGCTAGCAAAAGACTGGGAATCGACCAACTAGAGAGCGACAACAGCCATGAACATGCTTTAAAATTAATAAACATTGGATGCAAGCATGAGTAGGATATAATCCACCATGAACATAAATATCGTGAAGGCTATGTTGATTTATTTCAACTACATGTGTGAACATGTACCAAGTCAAGTCACTTAAATCATTCAAAGGAGGATACCACCCCACTATACCACATCACAACCATTTTAATAGCATGTTGGCACGCAAGGTAAACCATTATAACTCATAGCTAATCAAGGATGGCATAAGCAACTATGATCTCTAATTGTCATTGCAAACATGTTTATTTATAATAAGCTGAATCAAGAACGATGAACTCATCATATTTACAAAAACAAGAGAGGTCGAGTTCATACCAGCTTCGCTTATCCCAATCAATTCATCATATATCGTCATTATTGCCTTTCACTTGCACGACCGAACGATGTGAATAATAATAAGAGTGTACGTGCATTGGACTATGCAGGAATCTGCGAGCATTCAATCAGCAGGAGAAGACAAGGCAATGTGGGCTCTCGGTTAAATCAACAATAATGCATATAAGAGCCACTTCAACAATTTAATTATGGTCTTCTCCTATCGACCCCCAAAGAAACGAAAAGTAATAAAACTATTTACACGGGAAAGCTCTCAACAAGCAAAAGAAGAACGGGAAATCTTTTTGGGTTTTCTTTTTAATTATTACTACTACAGCAAGAAAGGTAAACTAGCTAAAGCTATTACTAATTTTTTTTGTTTTTCTTAATATTTATCAAACACACAAGAAGAAAACAAGAAAAAGAAAATAAACTAGTATGGATATTACAGTGAAAGAGTATGAGAACCGACATCTAGCAATGAGTGTGTGTAAACATAAATGTAATGTCGGTGGGAAATACGTACTCCCCCAAGCTTAGGCTTTTGGCCTAAGTTGGTTCATTGCCAAGGATGGCTTGGCGGATATCATGAGTGTAGCTGAGGTCGTCTTGTGATGAAGAGGACTCGATTGCCTTTGGTGGCAGCCATCTCCGGATCCCAAGAATAAACAGACTGGCATGGAGGCTCGTATTGGTTCCGGCTCCGCGGCTGGTGCAGGATTCCGGTCGGCTTGAACGGCCGCCCACGGAACGAGGTAAGGAGCAGGCAAATTAATAGTCTCAGGATGATGTTTATTAAAGTACAATTTATACTTAAGCTCCCCTTCCCTGCCCTTAACAATAAAATCATGCGCTAGCATACTCTTATAATCTAAATTAGCACTAGGCAGCAATTTTTCTTCTTTCTCATAAAGCTTAATGGGTATGTTAAAATGTGCAGCTAGGCGCGAAGCATAAATACCTCCAAAGATGGGGCCTTTAGTACGGTTCAAACTTAACCGTTTAGCAATAATTCTGCCCATACTAACAGTGTTATCGCGGTATAAACCATGGAAAAAAATGATAATATCAAGAACACTAAGGTTTCCACAGTTTCCGCGACCAGTCAAGCAACGACTAGCAAATAAGGCAAAGTAGCATAAAACAGGAAAATGTATGCTAGTGATTCTTGCATCGGAAACCTTCCTGGTTTCCCCTACAGTGATGGTGTTAATAAATTCTTCCACATCCTTACGATGTGGTTCATCTAAGGTACCCTCGAAGGGTATTTTGCAAAACCTCGGAAAATTCATCTAGTGGCGTCTTCTTAACAACGTCATATAAATGAAACTCTACTGAAGGAGGTGATTCCTTAGGATAATAGTAGAAGTTTTGCACAAAGGTATTAGTGAGTATGAGATACTGATGACGTTGGTCGCAGAGGAAGTCGGTGAGGCCAGCATTCTCGGTCAATGAATAAAAATCCTCATAAATCCCGGCTTGTCTCATGAAGTCATCGGAAGGCCATTCACATGGCCGGACCTCCGCGGTACGAGGCAAATTATATTTGGGCCTCTATGCTTCTTCATTTTTCTTTTCCTTCGAGCTTCGACTCGATGAGCCCCTCAAAATTCTCTTCATTATTTTCTGACATATTCTGAATTTTTTAGTAACTTCAAACAAAAGTGAACCAACTTCAATAAAATTGATAGCAACTACTCCTACAAGTGCCTAGAGGATATATCATGCATTAGAACTACTTGGAACCATATAAATTTGACATGCAAGCTCAAGAACATGGTCACCTATGCAGCACAAATTTGCAATGAATAAAGCACTAGAGCAAATACTAATTGGACCAATGGTGTAGTCACAGACCAAGGAACAATCACCCCAAGCAGTTTTGTGAGAGGTGCTTTGAGCAAGGAGATCGAAAATCACAACAAAGTGAGCTGGAACTCGTGCTTGAGCCAGATATTCATGTTTGTGGGAGGAAGAAGAAGGGGATGGGTGCAGGAATAAGTGGAGGAGGGCCACCATGGGCCCACGAGGCAGGGGGCGCACCCTGGGGGTAGGGCGCGCCCTCCACCCTCGTGGCGAGGTGGCAGCTCCCCCCGCAGTGTTTTCAGTTCCATAAATCCTCAAATATTCCAGAAAAAATCATATTAAATTGGCATGGCATTTGGAGGACTTTCATTTTCGTGGTATTTTTATATTGCACAGATAAATTAGAAGACAGACAGAAAAAATACTGTTTTTACTTTATTTCAACTAAGTAACAGAAAGTATAAAGAGGGTACAGAGGGTTGTGCTTCTAGTTTCATCCATCTCATGCTCATCAAAAGGAATCCACTAACAAGGTTGATCAGGTCTTGTTAATAAACTCATTCCGAATAACATGAAACCGGAGAAGTTTCGAATAGCACTATGTTACCTCAACGGGGATATGCACATCCCATATAATAAGTATATCATATTTCTTCTTGACAGTAGGAAGAGGAAATTCAAAACCTCCAAATATAATCGATGGAACTTTTCCAATAGAGTTGATACTATGAACTTGAGGTTGTTTCCTCAGAAAGTGTACCGTATGCTCATTACCATTAACATGAAAAGTGACATTGCCTTTGTTGCAATCAATAACAGCCCCTGCAGTATTCAAAAAAGGTCTTCCAAGAATAATAGACATACTATCATCCTTGGGAATATCAAGAATAACAAAGTCCGTTAAAATAGTAACGTTCGCAACCACAACAGGCACATCCTCACTGTCGGTGTACTAGAGTAGGGGTACCCTAGT
Organism: Aegilops longissima; assembly: GCA_021605205.1. NCBI lineage: Eukaryota > Viridiplantae > Streptophyta > Magnoliopsida > Poales > Poaceae > Aegilops > Aegilops longissima. The sequence continues at coordinate 121,980,270 of CM038682.1, forward strand.
ATCCCGAACTCGTGCACGGACAGTTGCAGCACCCCGCGGCAGGGCTGCCCAGTGACCGCCAAGATTCTCCGTGGTTCCTTTGGAGCCATTCGAGAACAAAGTATTTAAGCCAAGAAGACAAGGCCCCGACAAGAGGAGCTTGCCGGGAAGGCCACTCAAGGCACGTGAAGACAAGACCCGGCAAGAGGAGCTTGCGGGAAGGCTGGTGGCGACAAGCTTCCGGCGCGACAAGGATTCAGCAGCGGCAAGGTGCTTGCCGCGCAGCAACCTCTCTTCATCTCCGCTCCAGCTCATCCACCAGCGATGTCGCCATGGGGCCATTCGAGCATGCGTGTCAAGAGGCTGTGCAGCCAGCGGAGAGCAGCGATGGCGGCGGCGACAGGGGTGCCATCGTGGCAGCGGTGGCGCCCTAACGATCCCTTCTACGCACTATTTAGGCGACATGGGCGGGCATTTAATGCTCTTGTCCCTTGCCGTCGAGTTAGGTAGAATACACTGTAAAAGTAGTTGTACCAACCGCAACTCATTTTTCCATTTTTGCCCTCGTTTACGTTGCCACCTGTGGTGACCCCTTGAGCCTATAAAAGGAGGCCCATGCGCAACGTAGAGGGGGTTCGGCGGGTTCGACTCATTCGAGACTACACACACTCAAGCTAGGTTTTGTAGCTCTCATTGATCACTAGCAAGAATACAATACAATCAGACAAGAAGCAGTAGGAGTATTATCTCTCTGGAGAGCTCCGAAGCTGGGTAAACTGCTCGTGTGCATCGCCTCGATCTGCTCTTCGTGCAATCTCCGCCCCCCACCGAACCGAAAGGGGCTCGGTCCGCCGGTCCCATAGGTCTTCGCGGGTCACGATCAGCTTCCCCGACATCTTTGGCGCGCCCGGTAAAGGCGTCGAGGCTGTGTGAACCTGATCCGGCGTTCACGAGCAACAATCTTCATCATCTTCATCAACATGCCACGAAGAAGAAGGCTTGGCGGCAGCAGAGCCGTCGCGTCAAACCCACCACCACCGGAGCTAATGAGTGGTGGGGAAGGCGCCGGCGGAAGAACGGCGTTGGCGAGGAGCTCATGGCGCTGCCAAGTCCAGGACAAGGCTGCGCAGACCTCGGCATCCGGATCGCACGCGTCCATCTAAGGAGGCGGGACCGACAGCGTCATGGTGCTCGCAGCGCCATGCGTTCTTTGGGCCAAGATCGAGCTGGTGGATCGGGGCGCTCAAGAACAGCTCGCGCCAACAGGCTGGTGCGGCGAGCACGATCGCTGGGCGGGATCTGCTCCTTCTAACATATTTAGAAGTCCGAGCATATCCGCTCCTCGCACCTGCTTCGCCATTGCCGCCCACCACTCAGCGAAGCTTTGGTGCAAGCTCAAGCGCTCTGGATTACCCTCCGATGGCGAGACAAGGTCGGCGAATGGAGGCCACCATCAAAGTCTCATCGGCTTTGCCAGCGGCGGCGTTCGCGGCAATCAAGCACATCGCTGCGGCGCGAGGCGACAAAGGCGCGAGCGGTGGCGGCGAGACCTGTGGGGTGCAACCACCATGCACTCTCCACCGAAGGCCAAGATCGCCGACTCGTCGGATCCACCTCGACAGCGACTCCACGCGTCGCCGGATCCACGAGCTCGCCGTGATCAGCGCCAAGTTCTTCAAACGACAACAAGAAGCGCTCGAACTCGCGCCGAGTGCGAAGAGAAGCGGCGTCAATCCGACCAGCCAGCTGGGCCCTCATTGGCGATGCATGCGCCGAAGGAACTGGTGACTTGCCGTCTGTGATAGGTTGCCCTGCGTTCACCCGTGAGCTGCGGCAAGTCCAGTGGCCCGACAAGAAAAATTTCAAGCTAGATGTGCCAGAGAAGTATAATGGCAGGACGCATCCATCAGAGTTCCTCAGCATCTACACCATCGCGGTGCAGGCTGCGGGGGGACGAGACGACAAGATCCTCTCCAACTACTTCCCACTGGTACTCAAGCCCAATGTTAGATCTTGGCTCATGCACTTGTCGGACAGCTCCATATCTTCTTGGGCAGATTTATGCCATTAGTTTGTCGGCGCCTTCACAGGCGGCCACAAACCTCATGGCCAAGAAAGCGACCTTCATCTGCTCGCCCAGAAGGAGGGAGAGTCCTTGCGCAAGTTCATCCAGAGATTCAGCCGTGTGCACTACGACATCCCAGATGTCCACCCTGCCGTGGTGATCAGCGCATTTCATCAAAACGTGCGGAACCGCAGGATGAGGGAAGAGATGGCGATGTGCAAAGTCAAGGACGTCAGTGAGCTGTATGCTCTGGCCAACAAGTGTGCACGCGCTGAGGAAGGGAGGAGACTCCCAGGAGAGAATGCAGAAGCAGGATCTGACAGTGAGGAGACCGCCCCGGCAAAGAAGAGTCGGCGGCGGAACAACCGAAGGAAGAAGAGCAAAGAGGTACTAGTTGTCGAGCAGTCCGGCAACGGTGGTGCCGCCAAGAAATCCAAAGTTGGTGGTTCCGGCAAGGAGGTTGCCGCTGGCGCCGACTGCAAGCCTATGGCGGCCGCCGACAAGCAGGACAGTTCCAACAAGCAGTACTGTAAGATCCACCGCACAAAGGGCCATGACCTCCAGAGCTGTAAGAAGGTCGAGCAGCTTGTTGAACAATGACTAAGCTAAATCGGCGGCGCGACAAGGAGAAGGCCCAGGAAGGTGCTGGGGCAGCTAGCAAGCGACCGGCGGGGAGGGCGCCGCGGCAAGGCCAAACAGCGGCAAGGAGACAGACCTCCCACGGCGCGACAAGGATGAAGACGGCGATGGCGATGAAGATATGGAAGACGATGAAGCTGATGAACAGGAGTTTCAGAAAGCCACGGAGGTCCTCTGCGTTGACGGCGGTGCTTCTCTGCATTCCTCACACCGCCAGCTCAAGCAATGGATGCGGGAGGTTAATGCGGCAGAACCATCCGTAGAGTCACGCAAGCCTTTGAAATGGTCCAGCACGCCTATCATCTTTAATATTGAGGACCACCCTGATCGCATAACCGCGGTCGGGTGCTTGCCGATGTTGATCTCACCAACTATCCGCAACCTCAAGGTCACCAAGATGCTAGGCGGCGGCGGGGCGGCTTAAACCTGATCTCATCCACGGTGCTCGAAGCTTGGATCCACGACGGCGAGCTCGAAGAGGCGGCACATTCAAGGAATCAACCGAGGAAGGAGCAAGCGAAAGGGAAGATCACGTTGCGGTAACATTTGGCAGCGAGCTAAACTTCAGGACTGAGAGGGTCACGTTTGACGTCGCTGATTTTCCATTGCCTTACAATGGAATACTTGGCCGTCCAGCACTCGCCAAGTTCATGGCAGCCTCTCATTACGCATACAACTTGCTCAAGATGCCAGGCCCGATAAGTGTCATTTCTGTTCATGGCGACAAGAAGGATGCTCTTATCTGCGCCGACAAGATCTACCGGGAGGCAGCAGCTGCAACAGATAGCAAATCACTTGCTGCTGAAGCTCCCGGGGGGAATTCCTTCTTTTTCGGGAGCCCATTCAGACAGAATTCCAAAGTTAAGCGTGCTCAGCTTGGAGTAGTTTCAGGATGGGTGACCGACCGGGAAGTTGCTCCCGGGTGCGCACGAGTGAGGACAAATTGCGCAGAAAAGACTAGTATTGATCTGTGGGGCCAGTCTAGATCCCGCCCGAGAATGCGACCACCGGCGGGTGTGTCCGGCGTTACAAGTTGGTATCGAGCCGACCCTCGCGGTTACGGATGGTTGCGGACAGGTGCGTGGTCATGTTGTTCATGGCGTTTGTGACCCGTCGTGGCACCCGACATGGCACATGTGCGGATGGAAGCCTGAGACGTTTGTGCCAGAGGAGCGTTCACGTGGCTCGGCGAGGGCGTCGGTTCCTCCGAGTGGGGTGTATGTGATAGCCTGGCTTGTTATGGATGATAGACTACTCATATCAATAAGGAATTCCTTCTTTTCCGGAGCCCATTGGACAGAATTCCAAAGTTAAGCGTGCTCAGCTTGGAGTAGTTTCAGGATGGGTGACCGGACCAGGAAGTTGCTCCCGAGTGCGCCGCAGTGAGGACAAAGTCGCGAGAAAAGACTAGTATTGATCTGTGGGGCAGTCTAGATCCCGCCAGAATGCGACCACCGGCGGGTGTGTCCGGGCGTTACAACGGCAAGTGCAAGAAGGCGATGGCAGCTCCGCCAAAGACCAGAAGGTGCCCGCCAAGGAGGGCGGCGCGGTGGTACCTTCACCATCGGTGCCACTCTCGACCCTAAATAGGAAGGCGCGCTCGTTGCTTTCCTGCGGGTGAACGTCGACGTGTTTGCATGGCAACCGTCTGACATCCCCGGTGTTCCCAGGAAAGTAATTGAGCACCACTTAGCTGTCTGTCCTCATGCGCGGCCCGTCAAGCAAAAAGTCGAAGCGAGCGGTGGGCGCCAAGAATTCATTGCGAAGAAATCAAGAAGTTGGAAGCAGCAGGCCTTGTCGAGGAGGTGCTCCATCCCGTGGTTGGCCAATCCGGTAGTTGTACGAAGGCAAATGGGAAATGGAGACTCTGTATCGACTTCACGGATGTTAATAAAGCTTGTCCCAAAGACCCATTTCCCTTGCGGCGCATCGACCAGATTATTGACTCCACGGCTGGATGTGATTTGCTTTCATTTCTTGATGCATATTCAGGATATCATCAGATCTTCATGGCGAGAAGAGGATGAGAGAAAACGCATTCATCACCCCATGTGGCACATACTGCTTTGTGCGGATGCCTTTTGGGCTAAGAATGCTGGTTCAACGTTTGCAAGAGTAGTCCATGGCGCTTTTGAGCGCAAATGCGAAATGTAGAAGCCTACATGGATGACATAGTGGTCAAAACAAGGACAATGCAACTCTGGTCCAAGATTTAGATGAGACCTTTGCAAATATGCTCAAGATCAACCTCAAGCTCAACCCGAGAAGTGCGTGTTGGAGTCCCTTCCGGCAAGCTTCTCGGGTTCTTCATGTCTCGATGGGGAATTGAAGCCAATCCCGACAAGATCAAGGCCATTGAGCAGATTGAAGCACCAAAGCGCGTCAAGGATGTCGAAGGCTTGCGGTTGCATGGCTGCTCTCAGCAGGTTTATCTCTAGGTCTGCTGGCGCATACCGCCATTTTCAAGATCTTGAAAAAGGCAGGTCAATGAAATGGACTCGAAGCGGAGGCTGCGCTGCAGACTTGAAGAGTACATCCTCCACTCCAATACTTGTCGCACCTAGGCCACAAGAGAAGTTGCTGCTGTATATAGCGGCAACCAATCAAGTGGTTAGTGCTGCATTAATAGCGGAAAGGGAGGCAGATGATGAGCCGGCAACTAAGGCAGATACATCCAGCGACAAGCAGGGGGCTTCGCCGACGAGCTCTGGTCCCGACAAGGACGGATCTGCGCAGGATTGCGAGAGGATGCAGAAAAGGATGGTGCAGCGCCCAGTCTACTTTGTCAGTTCCCTTCTGCGGGGGCTAGGTCAAGGTACTACGGTGTGCTGAAATTGCTTTCGGCCTCCTCATGGCCTCGAAAGCTGCGCCATTACTTCCAAGCACATGAGATAACGATCGTCACTCGCTTTCGCTGAAGAGAATATTGCAAAATCCGAAGCAACGAGCACGATTGTCGGTGGGCCTTTGGGAACTCAAGCTTTGGCCTCAAGTTTGAAAGCACTTCAACTATCCAAAGCGAGCACCGGCAGAGTTCATAGCAGAATGGGCGTAGCGCAAGATGAAGAAACTCGAGCGAGCATCCCGTCAAGGAGGCAAGTAAAGAGTGGCTGATGTACTTTGGCGGTGCCTTTTTCGCTGCAAAGCGCCGGTCTTGAGCGTCTCGCTTGTCGCGCCCACGGAGAGCACCTCAAGTACATAGTCCAAATGCACTTTCCCAAGGAGCAAGCAACAAACAATCTTGCAGAATATGAAGGTTTGCTTGCGGTCTCGAATGCGGTAGACCTTGGGATAAAGAAGCTCATTGTCGGGGGTGACTCGCGGCTTGTCGTCCGCCAAGTAAACAAAGATTATCGAGTCCGTTGATGGAAGCCTCGTTGATGAAGTGAGAAAGCTAGAAGAACACTTTGGCGGCCTACGAGATGGAGCATGTTCCAAGAGCTTAGAATGATATTCTTGATGGCTTTGTCAATGTGCGCGCACTCAAGTTACACTGTGGAACCAGGGATTTTTGTGCTCAAGCTGACTCAACCGTATGCGCCATCAAGCTGGACAGAACAAGAAGAGGAAGTTGATTTCTGGTGACTACTTCCCGGCCGAGCTTCCCGAAGCCACCGCCGCGAAGGTCCCCAAGTTCAACACCAAAAATGCTGAGGAGCAGTCTGCTCCGACAAGCCCTAGGGTTTGCCTCGTTGAAGCGAGCGCTCCCGACAAGTTTTGCTCCGGCAAGCTTGCCGGGAACATCAACTCGGCTGAACCACAGGTTCTTGCCGTGAAGCTGATGTTCCGCAGCAGCAGAATGTGCCTTTAGTCCTTGTTGTCGAGCCGCAAGCTCCGGCATGGGCGTAGCAGATCGTCCATTTCCTTGAACAGGAGAACTTCCGAAGAGCAAGAAGAAGCGGAAAGAGTAGCCCGGCAGTCAAGTATGTACCAGTTTAGCCGACAACGCGCTGCGAAGAAGACTCAGCGGTGTGAAATTGAAGTGTATTCACCGGGAAGATGGACAGAAGCTGTTGGCAGAGATACACGGAGGCATATGTGGTCACCACGTTGGCGCAAGAGCACTTGCCGGCAAAGCTTTCTAGCAAGGTTTCTTCTGGCCGACAGCCCTCCAGGATGCAACTGCACAAGTAACCAAGTGTGAAGCGTGCCAGTTCCATTCCAAGCAGATACATCAGCCAGCTCAAGCTCTCCAGACGATCCCTTTATCCTGGCCATTTTTGGTCTGGGGGCTCGACATCCTCGGCCCCTTTCCCGAGCTGTCGGGGCTTTGAGTACTTATGCGTTGCAATCGACAAGTTCACAAAGTGGCGGAAGTGGAAGCGATGAGGAAGGTGACAGCACGATCGGCGATCAAGTTCTTGGTCAATTGTTTGCCGATTTGGGATTCCTAACGGATCATCACCGACAACGGCACACAGTTCACGAGCCGCACCTTCATGCGATCGTCCAAGATCTTGGCGCCAAGGTCTGCCGCCATTGCTCATCCGAGAAGCAGCGGTCAGCGGAGAGGGCAAATGCTGAAGTGCTGCGAGGACTCAAGACCAGAACTTTCGACAGGCTGCACAAGTGCGGAAGAAACTGGATTGAGGAGCTGCCGGTGGTTCTTTGGTCGATCAGGACGACACCAAATTGAGCCACTGGCCAGACACCTTTCGCTCTAGTCTATGGAGCAGAGGCAGTTCTCCCCACGGAACTTGTATACGGGTCACCTCGAGTACTCGCTTATGATGAGCTTGAGCAAGAGCAGCTGCAACCAGATGACGCGCTGCTCCTTGAGGAGGATCGTCTTCAGGCTGCTGTACGAGCTGCTCGTTACCAGCAAGCTTTGCGCCGCTACCATAGCCGCAAAGTTAGTGCCAGAAGTTTCGAGGAAGGCGACCTTGTTCTTCGACGCGTTCAATCCGCCAAGAATTGCAACAAGTTGACGCCAAAGTGGGAAGGCCCTTATCGGGTGAAACGAGTCACTAGGCCTGGCGATGTCCGCCTTGAGACCGAAGATGGCATTCCGGTGAGCAACTCCTGGAACATAGAGCATCTTCGTAAGTTTTACCCATAGGGCGCGGTTGCCGGAACCCGTTCCGGCAACCACCCTTTTGTACAAGTCTTGCCGATGTTGCATGTAATCCTTTGTACAAAGCCGGGCGCAGATCCCGTGCATCAGTAAAGCTCATGTGTTGCACATAAATTGTCAACTTCATGCTTTCATCATCATTTTGCATGTGTTATCTGACATCTTGTGCAGCATCCACACCCGGTAAGCAATAACGAGCCACAAGGCTCCATAACTTTATTTTCTCTTCTTTCTTCTCAAAAGAAAGGAAGGTTCCTTCGCCCACAAGTTAGCCGGGGGGGAAGGAGAAGATAATGGTGTGGGCCGCCAAGCGTCGCTCGAGGAAGTTTCGCCTTACCGGGAAGCAAACAACAGAAAAGCTAAGTTGCTAAAGTTTGAGCAATCAGTTTTTTAAATTTTTAAGTTATCTTCCTCGAACGATAGTACTTTGTATGGAAAACCTGTGCGCGGAGGAACCAACTCGTAGCTAGTTTGCGCCCTTACTTTGTTTTGAGTCAGCTCAACAACTTAAGTGAGCTGCAACTAGTTGCGACACGGTTGCTTGTCGGAGGTGGCACCTCCAGCAGGCTACTGACGTTCCGCACTCAGCGCTCGCGGCAAAGGTGCCCGCGTCGACAAGTTCCCTGGAAGCGTAGGGCACAAACATGCAAAGGAAGGAATCGAGTAAAGGAAATAACATTGCAATCGTTGCCTAAGATAGAGTATATTACAAAATAACTTGTCGCTGATCTAATAAATTGTTCTCCTAAACATGATCAGCAGCGATAAGGGAAAGATAAATTTGGCGGCCTAGTCTACGTGGTCACCATCAACCCGCTTGATCTTGCCCACCCTGTCCACAATGGGTGCAACAAGGGCTTTGAGCGCCTCCACATCGGCATCTGGCGGCAAGGATCTGAGGACGCCGTCGAGGTTGAGGCCTGGATTGCGGAAGGCCACCTTCATCAACACCTTCTGGAGGGCTCCCTCGCAGATCTAGCGCGATTCCTCAGCCAGCTGCTTCGGGATCTCTTCCCGGAGTCGCTGGAGAGCCGTCACCAGGCCCTTAAGGAATAGGCTGAGCTTGGCGCTGGGTTGGAGGCGCTCGTCGGAGGAGTACCCGAGATCCACCATCCCCAGCTCCATCAGCTCCTTATCGATGGCGGCGGCGATATTCACAAGACCTTCAGTCCAGAGCTCCACATTCTCCCTGAAGGTGCTCTGGGCGGCAGTGGCATTCACCAACAGCTCCTCGTTGGCCTTGATCTTTTCCAGCAGACCCACCTCTCGCTCCTTGGCGCCGTCCAGCGTCTCCATCAGGGCGGTCAGCTTCACCTCAAGATCCGCCTTGGAGTCCTAGGCGGCATCGAGCTCTTTGATCTTCTCAGCGAGGCGGCCTCAACTTCGCCAAGAGTGTAGGCGTCCTTCTCGCTCGTGCTTCAGTGGCGAGCTCTTCGCCGCTCTTACGCAGACCGGCCTCCGGCTGCGTCACTTTGTCTCCAACTCCTTCTTGGCGGCCTCGGCAGCTGCAGCAGCGTCTTTTGCTTCCTTGAGAGCTCCGCCAGTGACTACTCTGCTGCAAGCTCTTCCTCATAGCTGTCCAGGTTGATCTTCCGCTGCGCCAACTCGCCTTCTTCGCAGATAGCTTCTCGCCGCAAGCCGTTCTGCTCCTCGACCTCAGCCTTCTCAAGGATGAAAGCTGTGCGCTCTTGGTGAGTCGCCCCGCTCTTCCGCCACGTCCCGGAGAGCTTCTTGGTTGCGCGACCGGAGCTCTTCTGCGCTTCTCCATGTCTGCTCCGGCCCTCGCGACAAGTGCTTCCGGGACTCCAGCTTGGCTTGTCGGTAGCGGTAAGCGGCAAAGAGCTTCGGCAGCTGCTCCTCCTCGAACTTCGCCCTGCTGCTGCTTGGCGCGTCAACTAGCGATAGTCCAGCGGAGGCGAGCAGCTCTTCGTCAAAGGTCTCCCCTTCGACCGGCGCCACAGGCTCGGCGCCTGTGGGAGCTTGATGAAGACGCCGTCGCGGCCTTCGATAGGGCGCCGGGCTGGGGCTCTTGAACTGATGCTGCATCGGTGGCGGAGGATCGGCGGTCGGCGTGGCGCTGGCGCTCCTGCAGCCTCGTGGTCGTCGAGACGATCGCGGACCCTCGCCCGCCTTTGCGGCGGCAGCCTGGCGGCCTCCTCGCCCGGCGGACCCATCGGCGCCAGCCTCTTCCTCCATGGTGGCGGCGTCGTCGGTGTTGCCGTCTGGCCTCCTCGCCGGCGACTTCGGTCTCCATCGGATCTGCGGCGAGATGGATCGGCGATCGAAAAAGAAAAAACGATCAAGCAAATGTTCAAAAGAACAACGAAGAAAAAAAAGAACCCAAGGGAATTGTCACGCCAAAGGTTTACTGCGATGGCATCTGTGGCGCGGTCTCCACCACGGAGGATCGCGGCGCTGCCCTGTCGGAGAAACTTCCCTTGTCGGAGAAGCCTCCCTTGCCGGAGGCGCTCCCTTGCGGAGAATTCTCCCTTGGCGGCGTGGTTGAAGCAGGCGGAATTTCGGGGGCGACTTCGGGCCCTCTGATGAGGCTGCTCTGCTCCTACACAAATCAACAAGTCAGATATCAGCGAGGAAGGAGCACCCATGCACACCTAACCGTAAGAAATAAACCAAATACTTACGCTGGGGGCTGTGCTGGGGGCTACTCTGAGGAAGAGTTGCCGGGTCCGGCAAGGGAGTCTCAGACGCACCTCCTATAGCCGCGGGGGGATCGTCTTCGATGACAACCACCGGGGTCTTGGCTCTCTTCGACGCCCTCTGAACCAACGTCCTAAAAAGGAAAAGAGTTCAGAGTGAAGCAAATCAGATACAAGACAAAGCAACCAAATTGAAGAAATACAAGCACATCATAGAAGCTTACTCTTCTTCTTCTTCCTCGCCAGAGCTGAGCGCAGAGAGATCAAACTCCGGTTCGCCTCCGGTGCGAAGAGGTGGAGGAGTAGATTCCCTTGGCCGCTTGGCGGGGGTGGCGGCGGTGGCCTGGGAGGATCCCGCCTCGGTTGTTCTTGGCAGAGTGGGGTGCTCCAGCAACTTGATGATTGCCTTGGTGGAAGCGGCGTCGCAAGCGCTGCGGCTGTTGGCCCGTCTGCCGCCCGTCACTTCCCGGCCTTGCGGAGCGCCTTCTTGGTGGGGCTCTGGGCTCGCTCATGATAAGCTACTTGAAGGTGTGGAGGCGCCTCTCGTGACTTGCTCGGCTCAACTTCGGGCTCGGCCTGCTCCTCCTCGCCGGAAAGCTCCTCTTGGTCGGCAAGGCTTGCCGCCTCTGCTGCCTCCGCCTCTTCCACAGTAAACCCAAATTCGCTAGCGGCAGCAGCTGCTGCCGCCTCTTCCAGCCTGGTGGCAATGCGCTGCATCTCGGTGTCGGTGGTGTCGTGGGTGAGCCACTTCTGCTCGTCGGTGCGGATCGGCACTTCTTCCAAGCTGTCGAAGAACTGCTGCACGACGTCGTCCGCAGGCTCTTGCCAGGTTGGAACGATCCCATGTGAATTGCACAGGGGCATCATGGCGCGGATGCGGTCGAGCAAAGAATTGTTGCACAATGGGACGACCACCCTCGGCAACATAAACCACTCGGGGTGATCAGGGTCATGCTTGAACAACTCCAGAAGCATTGCGTCCATCTCCAAGATGGTGAAATTCCAGTTGAGGCCCGGGCGTAGCCTCATGATATCCGCCGGGTTTTGGAACTCCCAAGCAGGTCTCCTCCTCTCCTGCAAGGGAGCGATGCGGCGGCGAAGGAAATCTGCGCCAACTGCGCCTACAGTGAGTCCGGCAAATCTGAGGCGCAGGATCCGGGTCACGGCAATCTTCAACCTAGCATCTTTCGGCGCCAAGTTGCTCCAATCGTTGCCGCGTACTATTGGGGTTTGGCGCTGGGCAGTGAAGGGCTGCGGGTTCTCCTCAACGATCCAACACCAATCGGCTCTCCACTCCTCCCACTTGCTGCGGAGCTCTCCTTCCAGGTAGGATTCTTTCTTGCCGATCCTGGAGATCCAAGCAATCCCTCCGGCAAGTGGCTCTCCTCTCTTGACGCGGGGCATGAAGAAGTGGCGGAAAAGGGCTACATTTGGGTGGACTCCGACAAAGTTCTCGCAGAGGTGTGCAAAAACCGCCATGGTCAGGACAGCGTTGGGGGTGAAATCAAGAAGGTGAAATCCGTAGGTGTTCATGATGTCGCAGAAGAACTCAGAGAAGGGCGGGCAGAGCCCGCAGTAGAAGAAGATCGCGAAGAAGGGGTACCCGCTCGAGGCTGACTATGATGCGGCGGCAGAGAGTACCTTCGATGGCGGATCCCACGTCTCCGTCGACGAAGAGGTAGTAGCCCTCCCTCGGCTCCTTTGCGTCGGCTGGGGAAGAGGGCCCGCTCCTTGCGCAGTGCCGCGAGCCACTGCGCCTCGGCCGACTTCACGCCGTTCCCCTTGTCGGCTTTCGGAGCCATGGCGGAGGCGGTGGAGGAGGCCGACGGCGTTGATGGCACTGGTGGCGATGGGGGCGGGCGTTGCTCTCTTGGACCGTAGAAGAAGGGGAGCGGCGGTGGTTTTTCGAGATGGGACAGCAATGGCGAGGTGGATGACCTGCCCTGTTTTCCCTGTTTATAAGGAGGAGAGGCGGACGTTCCGCTTTTCAATTAAAAAACCCCACGATCTCTCCCATGGCGCCACGTTCGGCGGCGTGCTGTTAAGTGGGGGCGTGGTGGGTCCGGAGCAAATAACGGCGTGATCTAGGCCGCGCGTGCCCGTGCACTATTTTGGGCCTGGCCCAACAGCGCTCGGCACCGTGTGTGGCCCAGGCCCGGGGGCTCCTGTCGGTGTAATAGAGTAGGGGTACCCTAGTACCCCGAACTCGTGCACGGACAGTTGCAGCACCCCGCGGCAGGGCTGCCTAGTGACCGCCAAGATTCTCCGTGGTTCCTTTGGAGACATTCAAGAACAAAGTATTTAAGCCAAGAAGACAAGGCCCCGGCAAGAGGAGCTATCCGGGAAGGCCACTCAAGGCACGTAGAAGACAAGACCCCGGCAAGAGGAGCTTGCCGGGAAGGCTTGGTGAGCGACAAGCTTCCGGGCGCGACAAGGATTCAGCCGCGGCAAGGTGCTTGCCACGGCGAGCAACCTCTCTTCATCTCGCTCCAGCTCATCCACCAGCGTGTCGCCATGGGGCCATTCCATGCGTGCGTGTCAAGAGGCTGTGCAGCCAGCGGAGAGCAGCGGTGGCGGCGCTGAAAGGGGTGCCATCGTGGCAGCGGTGGCGCCCCTAACGATCCCTTTCTGCCTTTGTTTAGGCGACATGGGCGGGCATTTAATGCTCTTGTCCCTTGCCGTCGAGTTAGGTAGAATACCTTTGTACAAAGTAGTTGTACCAACCGCAACTCATTTTCCATTTTGCCCTCGTTTACGTTGCCACTGTGGTGACCCCTTGAGCCTATAAAAGGAGGCCCATGCATAGCGAGGGGGTTGGTGAGTTCGACTCATTCGAGACTACACACACTCAAGCTAGGTTTTGTAGCTCTCATTGCTCCCTAGCAAGAATACAATACAATCAGACAAGCAGCAGTAGGAGTATTATCTCTCCGGAGAGCTCCGAATCTGGGTAAACTGCTCGTGTGCATCGCCTCGATCTGCTCTTCGTGCAATCTCCGCCCCCCACCGAACCGAAAGGGGCTCGGTCCGCCGGTCCCATAGGTGTTCGCGGGTCACGATCAGCTTCCCCGACACTCACAAATACCGACAGGTATAGCGGTTGATTTATCAGCCATTTGCAAAGATATCTCAGTAGGTGTCAACTTATTCGAATCAAGTCTATGATATAAAGAGAGAGGCATAACACTAACACCGGCTCCAAGATCACATAAAGCAGTTTTAACATAATTTCTTTTAATGGAGCATGGTATAGTAGGTACTCCTTGATCTCCAAGTTTCTTTGGTATTCCACCCTTAAAGGTATAATTAGCAAGCATGGTGGAAATTTCAGCTTCCGGTATCTTTCTCTTATTTGTAACAATATCTTTCGTATACTTAGCATTAGGATTCATTTTGAGCATATCAGTTAATTGCATACGCAAAAAGATAGGTCTAATCATTTCAGCAAAGCGCTCAAAATCCTCATCATCCTTTTTCTTGGATGGTTAGGGAGGAAAAGGCATGGGTTTCTGAACCCATGGTTCCCTTTCTTTACCATGTTTCCTAGCAACAAAGTCTCTCTTATCATAACATTGATTCTTTGATTGTGGGTTATCAAGATCAACAGCAGGTTCAACTTCTACATCATTATCATTACTAGGTTGAGCATCATCATGAACATCATCATTAACATTTTCAGTAGGTTCATGTTCATTACCAAATTGCGTTTCGGCATCAGAAATAGATATATCATTTGGATTATCAGGTGGTTCAGCAATAGGTTCACTAGGAGTTTGCAAAGACCTATCATTTTTCCCTTTCTTCTTTTTAGAAGAACTAGGTGCATCAATATTATTTCTCTGAGAATCTTGCTCAATTCTCTTAGGGTGGCCTTCAGGATACAAAGGTTCCTGAGTCATTCTACCAGTTCTAGTAGCCACTCTAATAGCATAATCATTTTCCTTACTATTCATTTCATTGAGCAAATCATTTTGAGCCTTAAGTATTTGTTCTAGTTGAGTGGTAACCATGGAAGCATGTTTCCTAACAAGCTTAAGTTCACATCTAACATCAACCATATAATCACCCAAGTGTTTAATCATATAAGCATTTTGTTTTAATTGTCTACCAAAATAAGCACTGAAATTTTCTTGTTTGACAATAAAATTATCAAACTCTTCTACGCATTGCCTAGCAGACTTATAGTGAGGAATATCACCTTCATCAAATCTACAGAGAGAATTAACCTTTACTACCTGTGTTGGGTTATCAAGACCTGGAGGTTCTTCAATAGGTAATGGATTAAGATCATATGTTTCTTCAACAGGCGGTAAATTAAGACCATGTATTTCTTCAATAGGAGGTAAATTCTGAACATCTTCAGCTTTAATACCTTTTTCTTTCATAGATTTCTTTGCCTCTTGCATATCTTCAGGACTGAGAAATAGAACACCTCCCTTCTTCGGAGTTGGTTTAGGAATAGGCTCAGGAATTGGAGCAGGAGCTGGCTCAGGAGGTGCCTAATTATTTTCATTTGTCAACATATTATTCAATAGGATTTCAGCCTCATCCGGTGTTCTTTCCCTAAAAAGAGAACCAGCACAACTATCCAGGTAATCTCTGGAAGCATCGGTAAGTCCATTATAAAAGATATCAAGTATTTCATTTTTCTTAAGAGGATGATCAGGCAAAGCATTAGGTAACTTGAGAAGCCTCCCCCAAGCTTGTGTGAGACTCTCTTCTTTAATTTGCACAAAGTTGTATATTTCCTATAAAGCAGCTTGTTTCTTATGAGCAGGGAAATATTTAGCAGAGAAGTAATAAATCATATCCTGGGGACTACGCACACAACCAGGATCAAGAGAATTAAACCATATCTTAGCATCACCCTTTAATGAGAACGGAAATATTTTAAGGATATAAAAGTAACGAGATCTCTCATCATTAGTGAACAGGGTGGCTATATCATTTAATTTAGTAAGATGTGCCACAACAGTTTCAGATTCATAGCCATGAAAGGGATCAGATTCAACCAAAGTAATTATATCAGGATCAATAGAGAATTCATAATCCTTGTCGGCAACACAAATAGGTGAAGTAGCAAAAGCAGGGTCGGGCCTCATTCTATCATTAAGAGATTGCTTATTCCATTTAGCCAATAACCTTCTAAGCTCATCGTTATCTTTGCAAGCGAAAATAGCAGCAGAAGCTTCTTTATCAAAAATATAACCCTCGTGAATAACAGGCATGTTTTCATCATCGATTTCATCAACATGATCAGTTTCAATAATTTCTTTTTCTCTAGCCCTAGCAATTTGTTCATCAACAAAATCACTAAGGGGCACAGTAGTGTCAAGCATAAAAGTAGTTTCATCATAAGTATCATGCATAGCGGAAGTGGCATCATCAATAACATGCAACATATGAGAACGAATAGCAGAAGCAGGTTTAGGTGTTGCAAGCTTACTCAAAACAGAAGGTGAATCAAGTGCAGAGCTAGATGGCAGTTCCTTACCTCCCCTCGTAGTTGAGGGATAAATTGTTGTCTTAGCGTCTTTCAAGTTCTTCATAGTGACCAGAAGATATAAATCCCAAGTGACTCAAAGAATAGAGCTATGCTCCCCAGCAACTGCGCCACAAATTAGTCTTGATAACCCACAAGTGTAGGGGATCGCAACAGCTTTCGAGGGTAGAGTATTCAACCCAAATTTATTGATTCGACACAAGAGGAGCCAAAAAATATTCTCAAGTATTAGCAACTGAGTTGTCAATTCAGCCACACTTGGATAACTTAATATCTGCAGCAAGGTATTTAGTAGCAAAGTAATATGATAGTAGTGGTAACGGTAGCAAAAGATAACGGCAACAAAAGTAATATTTTTGGTATTTTGTAATGATTGTAACAGTAGCAACGGAAAAGTAAATAAGCATAAACCAGTATATGGAAAGCTCGTAGGCATTGGATCGGTGATGGATAATTATGTCGGATGCGGTTCATCATGTAACAGTCATAACATAGGGTGACACAGAACTAGCTCCAATTCATCAATGTAATATAGGCATGTATTCTGAATATAGTCATAGATGCTTATGGAAAAGAACTTGCATGACATCTTTTGTCCTAACCTCCCGTGGCAGCGGGGTCCTAACGGAAACTAAGGGATATTTAGGCCTCCTTTTAATAGAGAACCGGAACAAAGCATTAGCACATAGTGAATACATGAACTCCTCAAACTATGGTCATCGCCGGGAGTGGTCCCGATTATTGTCACTTCGGGGTGGCCGGATCATAACACATAGTAGGTGACTATAGACTTGCAAGATAGGATCAAGAACTCACATATATTCATGAAAACATAATAGGTTCAGATCTGAAATCATGGCACTCGGGCCATAGTGACAAGCATTAAGCAGAGCAAAGTCATAGCAACATCAATCTCAGAACATAGTGGATACTAGGGATCAAAACCTAACAAAACGAACTCGATTACATGATAAATCTCATCCAACCCATCACCGTCCAGCAAGCCGATGATGGAATTACTCACGCACGGCGGTGAGCATCATGAAATTGGTGATGGAGGATGGTTGATGATGACGACGGCGACGAATCCCCCTCTCCGGAGCCCCGAACGGACTCCAGATCAGCCCTCCCGAGAGGTTTTAGGGCTTGGCGGCGGCTCCGTATTGTAAAACGCGATGATTTCTTCTCCTCTATTTTGTTCTCCCCGAAAGCAAATATATAGAGTTGGAGTTGGTGTCGGAGGAGCTCCAGGGGCCCCACGAGGTAGGGGGCGTGCCCTAGGGGGGGCGCCTCCACCCTCGTGGACAGGGTGTGGGCCCCCTGGTCTTCATCTTCGGCAAGGATTTTTTGTTATTTTTAAATAGATGTTCCGTGGATTTTCAGGTCATACCGAGAACTTTTATTTTCTGCACATAAAACAACATCATGGCAATTCTGCTGAAAATTGCGTCAGTCCGGGTTAGTTCCAGTCAAATCATGCAAGTTTGAGTCCAAAACAAGGGCAAAAGTGTTTGGAAAAGTAGATACGACGAAGACGTATCATGCGCGATGACTTTCGAGACCTGGAAGCGGGGCGTGTTTTTGACCGAGTTTATCTTTCTTGGTACGTTAAAAAATTGTACGCCAATTTTCGTTCCTTTTTTCTGGGAACACGCGTATTCTATTTAAAACCACTGCTATGGAGACATTTTTTTACTCCATTGTATATATAGCCTCTTGTTTGATAGGGTTTCTCGCGTCTTGCTCTCTCACCCTCTCCATATCAAAACAAGATGACAGTGTCCACTCTATCTCTCTCCTCACCGGTGGTCATAGATCCGGCGTTGGCGCGGACGAAGGTCCTCCGCGCCCTTGTTCGCTGCCGTCGTGTGGGTAGATCCCGCCCGCCCGCCTAAGCGACATCTCACCCACCTGAGGTATAACTTCTTGTACTGGTCCAGCTCCCCAGGTCGCTGCATGCGGGTTTTCTTCTATGCGACTACTCCCCAGCTCCCCGTGTATAGTAGCTAGGGTTCGTCGGCTGGTCCAACATCACCTACTATTATAGAGGAAATGCCACTGGAAAAGTAGTCCTGATTTATGCCTCGGTGGAGGTATACATGTTTTTTAGACAAAAAGTACATGGTGGTTGTGCGGTCATTGTCCATATGCTCCTATTGCTGCTGCTAATCTAATACTATCACTAGTTAAATGAAGAAATGCTTTTTTCTCGGGTATCCTGGTTTAGTTCCCATCAAGATAATCATGATGCTTCTGTTTGTTGTTGTACTTTTCATTAATTCTTATTGACAATTGAGATGTCGTTGTTAATCTTGTACCACTGCCAAAACAAAGTAACAACACTATATCCCTTTTTTTTATTTTTGCAAACAGCGATGCGTATCTCCATACCCGGGCATTTCTTCCTCAATTTTAGTGGAACTGCACAAAATTGGATGGCCATTGTTGTTCCGCCTCACTGTCCTATGCCACATGGTTCTTCCTTCCTCAAGCTTGATTAATGAGAAGAAATAGACCACAGTGAGGATTTGTCAAACTTCATAGGTTCCTCACCCAAACTTGATGCCAAATGGATGATGCATCACCACGATGACCTACCGATGCTCATGGTTGCGCCTCATGGTTGCGTCGGCTGGTGAAGCTGATCGATTTTCCGCGAAAAACAAGCTGTCTTCCATCAGTGCCCTTTGCTTGTTACCCACAAAGATGATATCCTTCATCAGTTCACCTTGGTTGCATTGGAGACGCAGTCATCTTTCACGTTGGTGCAATTTTATCACATAATTGGCTATGAACAAAATGTTTCCTCGAAGAAGGATCGACGTTGGTACTACGAGCATAAGTTTTGTATTGATTTCTAAGCCTTTTCACAACTTTGTTTTCAGCTCCCCTGTAATTTTATTTGTCCAGCTATTCACTTAGATTTAAAAAATTGTGTGGACTAAAAACCCGGATGGACGTATTAGCCCTCCATTTTTATTTATTCTGCATATTAGATTTGACTGAAGTCAAATTTTGTAAACTTTGACCAAGTTTAGGATGAACACAACAAACCATAATTATTGAGAGAGGGCAGATTGTATGTACTCTCAAACCTTTCCAATAATTGAAATTAAAATTCTTTATTTGTACACAGTCTCACACGTTTCAGATAATTTGGCGCATGTGTGCTTGTTCACTTAAGGGAGGGTAGTGTACCGCATGTCAAGGACAGGAAGTGCGACCAGGACGCGTGGATCGTTAATTCATCGAAAGTACTAGTTTTCTTCACTGGTAAATTAAATAAAGAGTTTCATTCCGTACTTACACAATTTAAAAGGATTGTTATGGAGAGAATAAGAAAACCACTCCGCTATATATTAGTAGTATACACGAGTACTATATGGACGCAACTTCATTGACTTAGTACACCTGCCTTTGGGTGTATGACAGGTGGGCCCAAAATGTGGCTGGTCCACCTGTCTTACAGCCAAAGGATAGTGCAGTTAAGGCACCGGAGCTCAGTCCGTAATACAGTATATATGTAGTTCACTATATAAGCTGGAGCCTTAGCGCTTGTTCACTAGGGTTTGCACTCTCCACACTCTCGCCGCACTACATATATATATACACGCTGGAGGCTCGGCGTTCCTTTGCTAGGGTTTGCTATATTCACAGTCTCTCACCCTCTTCACCAGATCTAAACAAGACTGCGTTGTGGCCTCTGTTTCTCTCAACCCCCTCACAGCTGGCGAAGGAGGCGTCCAGATCCCGTCGCACCAGGAAGGGGTGGAGGTGCAACGTTCACTCTATCGCCTTCGCGAGGGAGGCAATCCACTGGCGGCTGTGCTTTTCTCTTTCACCCAGCGCCTATGCGGGAGGGCCACCGACCCCTTCTTCCTCGCTGCCGTATGTAGTGTGGGCAGATCCGGCCACCCGCCGCACGCCTTGCCACACCCCGATGACCCTAAGGTATAAGTTTCTTTGAAACCGTCATTGCTCTAGCTGCATGCGGATGTTTTTCGATTCTGTGCTCGAATCTAGGTCTTATTTCAAAGAGGAAAGAAGGGTGCGGTGGGTGGAGCATGAATCTAGGACGTGGTTCAATGAGGAAAGGAGGGAGGGAAAGTAGTATAAACTAGCCATCCAGCCGCTGTGTTGGTCCAAAAGGGAAAATGGGGTAACCCAGTACAAACATATGTAAGGAACCGAACTCTTTGTTGAAAAGGGAAAGAAACTAGGGGGTCGGGTAGTTTTTGCAGGACTAGATTTGTTGTCCTCACATAGGAAAAAGTTTCAGACAGAACAAATATGGGACCAACGCAGATATGCTGCTTGGCTACATACTCTGCATCACCCATTTATACGTGTGGACGCACATGGTGCTGGCATGTCCCATGTTCTATGTCATGTCCCATACAACTATTTTGCTGTTGTTAATCTAAGAATGCTGCTGGAACATTGAAGCAATGCCACTGTTAAAAGTAAATTACATTCTTAACAAATGTTGTTTTAAGAGAATGTCTCTTTTAATAAGAATCAATGCAACCGTTTTAGAAATGCTACTGTCCTACTTTGTTTTCCATCAAGATAAGTTAGATGCATCTTTTTGTCGCCGTTTGTTTCATCCTCCTTTATTGGCCAGTAATCGTTTCCTTTTTTGCCTCTGTTAAAATAGGGAAATATATTCAACCTGTTGCCTAGAAAACTTAAATGTCACACCGACGACTTTGCTTGATTTCAGTGCAACTGCACAAAATGAGATTGGATTTCCTATTCGTGCTAGCAGATTCGTAGGTGATCTTGTGTGCGTCATGACAGGTTGGTACTTGCCTTCATCCACATGATCGTGCAGTGTGTTTTGAGATTTTGTGCTACTTGTATTGGTACTGTTTTAAATAAATGTTGAATTGAAGCTATTGTATTGCTCTCTTTTCCCATTAAGTATTGAAAAAAAATTGTACCAACACAGACAAGATGCTTGTTGCTTTGTTACAACAAAATCTACATCACCCCCTTTATAAGTAGATGGAAGCACATGGTGTTGTTGCGCCCACTCGCCCCTGGAACTATTTATGCTTTTTCTTAATCTAATGCTGAT
Organism: Aegilops longissima; assembly: GCA_021605205.1. Classification (NCBI taxonomy): domain Eukaryota; kingdom Viridiplantae; phylum Streptophyta; class Magnoliopsida; order Poales; family Poaceae; genus Aegilops; species Aegilops longissima. The sequence goes on from CM038682.1 coordinate 122,001,267, forward strand.
GGTAAAATTAAGCAATGCCACTCTCAGAATTAACTACTGAACTGTTTTCAGAGAATTTCTCTGTTAATATGAATCAATGCAACCGTTTTAGAAATGCAACTGTCATATACTTGTTTCCCATCAAGATAAGGTAGATGCTTCTTTTTGTGGCCGCATGTTTCATCCTCCTTTATTGGCAGTAATCGTTTCCTTTTTTGCCTCTGTTAAATCAGGGATATCTATTCAACTTGTTGCTATAGCAAACTTAAATGCCACACCCGCAACTTTACTTGATTTCAGTGAAACTGCACAAAACGAGATTGGATTTCCTATTCATGTTGGCAGATTCGTATGTGATCTTGTGTGCGTCATGATAGGTTGGTACTTTCCTTCATCCACATGATCGTGCAGTGTGTTTTGAGATGATGTGCTACTTGTATTGGTACTGTTTTAAATAAATGTTGAATTGAAGCTATTGTATTGCTCTCTCTTCCCATTAAGTAGTGAACAAAAATGGGACCAACCCAGACATTGTGCTTGTTGCTTTGTTACAACAAACTCTGCATCACCCCCTTTATAAGTAGATGGAAGCACATGTTCTTGTTGCGCCCACTCTCCCCTGGAACTGTTAATGCTTTTTTGTTAATCTAATGCCGCTGGTAAAATTAAGCAATGCCACTCTCAGAATTAACTATTGAATCTTAGTTCAAAACTACAACACTTGTTAGGGATTGGCGGGATTACCATTTTTGTGGCCGCATGTTTCATCCTCCTTTATTGGCCAGTAATTGATTCCTTTTTTGCCTCTGTTAAAACAGGGATTCTATTCAACTTGTTGCTATTGCGACATTTTGCCTTGCTTAATTTTCGTGGAGCTGCACAAAATGAGACCGGATTTCCATATATGTGTTGAGATCTCTTTTAGATCTTCCTCAGGAGTAGTTTCAAATCTTGGTCTTGAAAGGTCAGTACCTACTTTCCTCATAATTAACTACTGAATCTTAGTACAAAACTGCAACACTTGTTAGGGATCGGCGGGAGTACCATTTCTGTTAGGGATCGGCCGGAGTACATGTTTAAGAAATGTATTGTTCGGATAATATCACTGTTATTATATATCAGTTATAGTGTTTTACAAATGGTACTATCCTGCTTTGTAGTTTGTTCTACATGTTTAACCAAGGTATTGTTAAGATAATGTCTCTCTGTTAAAATGAATCAGTCGCATTGTTTTAGGAATGATACTTTTCTGCTTTGTCGTTCTTTATACATGTTGAAACAAGGCATTGTTAACATAATGTCTCAGTTAATATGAATGAATCACACTGATTGAGAATTGCTACTCTCCTGCTTTTTTTCCATTAAGACAAGGTAGATCAGTAGATGTCTTTCTTCTGGGAGTACAAGTCATCAACCGTTATTTCTCAGTAATTGTTTCCCTTATACCTATTGTTGCTTACAGGGATATCAAAATTAAAGCTCGGTTTATTTCCTACTTTGATTTTAGTTGAACTACACAAAAGGAGCCAATGTGTCTAAGGCAAACTGCTGCATTAGTGGGTCTAGTTGGTCTTACCACTTTGCAGAAAGAAGTAGTCACTGTTTGCGCTACATTACACAAGAGATGCTTCACAGAGTATTAGTAGACGCTGGTGACATGACTAGTCTGCAGAGAGCATAGGAAACTCTACAACACGTGGAGTGCACTGGGAAAAAAGTGCCCAAACAAGTACAAGAAGCCAGGACAGGACTCAAAATCTGTCAATGTCATTCTAAGCAACAATGATGGGGCATCTGGGTATGGTAATCTATTTACCATACTTTTAGTTTGTTAGTCCATCGATTTGTTGGTTGACACTGGGCCCAATATTCATGTGTGTGCTGCTGTGTCTTTGTTTTCTTTTAACATATAAATACGATATCCACAGGGATGCTCAGCTTGATTTTAGTGGAACTGCACAAAATTTCCAGATGGTTCGTGTCCTCCATAATACTTCATCATGCACAATACATCGAATGGTTCTCTAATCATTCGTCGTCACCTTGAGCCACCGAACTATATGTTTGAATGGTGCTGCCATCGTCGGCCACTAAGAAGGATAAGAAGAAAGGCAAAAAGAGAGATGGCTTCTTTACTTGTGGTTCAGAGGAACACTGGGCAAACAAGTGCCCAAACAAGTACCAAGAAGCCAGGACATGACTCCAAGTCTGTCAATGTCACTCTAAGCAACAATGATGGGGCATCTGGGTATGGTAATCTGTTTACCGTACTTTCAGTTTGTTAGTCCACCGATTGGTGGGTTGACACTGGGCCAATATTCATGTGTGTGCTGATGTGTCTTTGTTTTCTGGCAGCATATAAATACGAAATCCACAGTGATGCTCAGCTTGATTTTAGTGGAACTGCACAAAATGTTCAGATGGTTCGTGTCCTCCATAATACTTCATCATGCACAATATATCGAATGGTTCTCTAATCATTCGTCGTCACCTTGAGCCACCGGACTATCAGATGACAAACTGATGACAAAGCCTGCCCGTTCCACAATCATAGGCATTACATATTTTGAATGGGGAAAGCTTGTCAAAGTTGACGTTAGTTTAATATATTGGAATTGGAAAACCTTGTCAATTTTTTCTCACTGATGTTAGCCAGAAGACATGCATTTGATATTTTTTAGTGGGACGCCCTTTGCTGTGAGAAACGTCGATCGTTTTTTCCTATTCCTGTCTTTAGTTCAGAAGTAAATATTTACTCTACTAAGATGCATAGTCACATGAATGTTGACTTATGTAAGATATTTTAATAGTTTGTTCCGAATGTTTTCTATGTAATGCCAGGCCTTGTGAGTTTGATTGCAAAGTTGAGCTTGGAATGCTATGGCATGCGGCATCACGAGCTGTTCGCAGTGCCTCCCGAGAATAATGCTTCATATTGTTTTGCATATTGATCTAATGCCTGTGATTTGCATATTAAGAAGATCATCCTCTTCTATTTTTTCTGTTCCTAAGAAGTTCATTATCTTATGTTTCATTCAAAGCCTATACGAAAACCCGGGTAGGTTAGATGTGAAACCATATGATTTTCCGACAAACTCGTCATCTTAGGCCGTGATTGGATCGTTGTTTTCCAACCAAAACCGCTTGTAGAACTGATGCTTGTAAATAAAAGCAGATGCTCTCGAGCGAAGCGCTTGGTTGGTCGATTTCGACTAGTAAAATATACACTGGTCTCTCAAATTACACGCGTAACCCACCGGTTTCACTTACAGACCTCGGGCCCTCGGTTTCATTACGCAAGTATTTTATGCGTTGTTTCTGATGATGAGTAAATTACACTTGTATCTTAATATAGGTGTGAAATAAATCAGAGCTCCCAAGCGCGGCCTTACCATTTCATGCCGTCTCAGTCTCTCGAAGGTGCTCATAGCTGTCCGATGATCCTGACTTCCTGAATGAGCAGCGAACGTTGTATCAGACCATCAGTAGGGCCCATGAGGCCCTCTCCGTCGTCCTTTTAGTTGTTGTGCTCGCCGTGGTGCCGAGTGTTGTGGTTCTAAGACCGACATTAGAACGGAGGGTAGCAATGAGGAGGCAAGATCCTAGCTATGGCGAAGTTGTACATACGAGATTTACGAGTTCAGGCCCTTCACAGTGGAAGTAACAGCCCTACGTCTCGGTGCTCGGGATCTCGGTCGATTAGATTATGAGTGTGTAGTTACAGGGGGTGCGAACCCTTGTCCGTGGGGAGGGGGTGGCTTATATAGAGTTCGCAAGGCCCCTCCGACCCTCAGTTACACAGGGTTTAAGGTACATAAAGATAGGGCATTACTGATAACGCCAACAATAAAGATACATGAATGACCATTAAGTCTACAGAGTAACACCTGACCGCTGCCATACATAGTGACTTTAGATCTTATATCCATCGAGTGATTCTTGTTACGGTCGAGTGAGTACTTCCTGCTCAAATGAACTTGAGTCTTCCGAGTGGAATGTTTCTGGTCGAGTGGATGATGGTATCCCTTGAATGCTTCTGACTTTAGGCAAATGTCCTTGGGGAGGGTGTCTAGGTCAAGCCTATGACCCTACCCTAGGTACATGTCATCATCATTAGCCCCCGAATGGTTGAGGGTTCGAGTGGAAAAAGGAGTGGAAGTTGGTTCCAACTTAGTTACACGATGCGGAAGCGTTTTCCTTAGACTGATGAGCCATGTGATAACTTTGACTTCATTTTCAGTCGCCTTGTTCCATTCTAAAGTAGTCAAGTGAACTTTGCTGATAAGCTTCGAGTGTTGATATGGAAAAAATCTTCAGTCTGACAGGTTTCTCAGCTGCTCCCGGATCTTGTGGGATTCAAAATTTGGGAAGCGCGCGGGACAGAGGAGGCCGTAGTAATCGGGATGGATTAGGCAGGGCTGCCTCGATCTTCGTGCCACCTTTTTCGCCACGTACCAAGCGAGCGACAGTTGCGGGATTTGACAGGATTGCTCGGGCCTAGCCGTCAGTCACTCGGAAATGACTCCATATAAGGCGTTGGGTTGGGGAGTTTGCATAGTGCGCCCCAATTTCTCCTTCTTCCTCCTATGCTTCTCCACCGCTACCGCTTCCACTCTCAACGCCGCCTACCACCCGTGCGCCTCTTGCCGCGATGGCGAGGGACAAGACGGCAGTGCTGGAGCGCACAAAGAAGGGGGTGGCAAAGGGTAAGGGGAAGAAGACCGGCAAGAGCGGGTCGTCGTTGAGGTCCGCCTTGCCACGCTACTGGGTTCAGGGCGACTAGATCCTGGAGGCTCCCAGGGGATGAAACTGAGCCGCAGCCTCAGGAGGGTGAGTGCGTCTTACTCGCCACTCACGTCGACCGTGGTTTTTCTTTGCCCCCACATCCCTTTTTCCATGCTTTTCTGGACTTCTTCGGAGCTCAACTTCACCATTTCTCTCCCAACACAATCACGTACCTCCTGCCTTTGTCTCCTTGTGTGAGATTTTCCTAGGCTGCCGACCGCACTTGGGTCTCTTTAAGAACATCTTCACATGCCGCTCACAGACTATAAAAAAAACTAGCTCGAATGACGAGAGAACCCAGGTGATCCAGATGTGTGGTGGCTTAGGTATCTAGATGAGGGGGAAGAGTGCTTTTCCCGCGATGACTCTCCCTGACTCGGTTAGAGGGTGGCAGCCGACTTTGTTTACTGCAAAGAAGTCGACCCCTGGCCATCCGACTGGTCTCCCTCCCGTTTCCTTGGAACGATCCTAGAAACCCACTTCCTTGAAGGTGACTCCAGCAGAGAAGGTGGAGGTGACCATGTTGATGGAGCGAGTAGTTCAGCGGATACATGAGGGTGTGACTGGTATGGATCTGCTCGAGGTATTCCTCAGTCGACGTATCCAGCCTCTCTAGGCTCGCGATCACTCAATATGGATGTACTCGGGAATTGAAGATTCCACTCGGATCCATCCGGAGGATGTTGACGAGAAGACGGTTGTGCAATGGGTGCAAGGCATCACAGGAAACAAGGATAACCCCAGGGGTCCCGAAGAGTTTTACCATTTGACGCCAACCACCAACCAGACCAGATCTATTCTTTATTTTCGAGTGTTTTTCATTCTGACTTGCAGTTGCTTATTGTGTCAACCATCCTTTGTTCACCTCTTTTGCTTCACAGATCTATACGGAGACATACTCAATGTCAAACGGGGAGCAAGAGCAGTACCAGGAAGAAGAAGAAAGCGGAGGCGAAAGCATGGATTGGCAGTCTGATGGAGGAGAAGAGGAGGAGGAAAGTGAGGACTCGAGCAGTGGCGAAGAAGTCGAGTCACCACCTCACAACGAAAGGCGTTCCAAGCATCAGCACGACCAAGCAAGTATCTGTGGCAAAATAGCTCTGCCGACTGGACAGACTTCCAAGCGCACTCGGACCTCTTCCCCTGTGCCGACTGAGAAGGCAACAAAGCAGCCCAAAGTTGCAGCATCGAAGTCTCGGAAGACCTTGCCCAAGATCGAGATCGATGTTCCCATCGCTTCAGCGTAAGTGTCTTGTCCTCACTCTTTGCTCAAGGACATGTGTTGTTGACTCTCTTCCTGATTTAACCGAGTGAATCTTGAAACTTGCAGTGCTGCTACCTCTGGGACTTCTGCTTACAGAGATGGTGACGAGGAAATGGAAGACGTGATCACTTCCAACCCGGCTATGACTTTTGCAATCTTGTCTTTGCTTTCTCAGTCATTTTGTTGGTCGACTGAATTCTGGCGATTGATTTTTTTGCAGCTCCACCCAATGTCAGTGATCTTCCAGATGACGACGAGGATGTGCCGCTGAGGCCCATGGGAAGGAGAAGCAGGAAGACAGCAACTGGAAAGGTGCCTCAGTCGACGCTAGTGATTGTTGGAGTAATGGGCCACGGGTAGGCTAACCCGAGGCCCAGAACCTTTCAAGACATCGAGGCTGGCTGCGCCCCTCAAGGCACCAAGATGAAGTGCCACCTTCTGCAAGCCGGCTGGAGGAATAGCCGGCTACCCGTAGACATCCGAGTCCCAGTGACCGACTTCAAGACAAGCTGACTCCTAGTTGGCGGCTTCTAGATAAGTCGGCCACTAGCAGTCGGCCCGCGGCGCCAACGAAGCCCGCGCCCTCATCAAGAAAGACAAGACAGGGAGGCTACAGATAGCCCACCCCTCGATTCAGGAGGGGCAGGCGTGGCCACGATGTAACTGCATCGGCGGAGATCTCCGCCCGGCGCGGCACCGTTGCCACACCACCCCTGACATCACCACAAGCAGGCGGAGCCCTGCACCCACGACGGCTTGTTGGTACGGCCCAAGGACGATGGGCCCCACCAATCAGCGAGAGCCCGGAAGACGGCTAGAGCCCCACCAGTCGGACCCGAGGGGGGTCGGCCCCCAGCAGTCGGCCCGCCCTTTCCTCGGGACCCACGCACCATTAACCAGACGAGACGCAGAGTGGCTACAGTAATCGCCCGCCACGCGACGGAGCTGTAGCCACGATTCCCTGACCAAGCCTGCATCATTAGTGTCACGACTACAGTGATCAGCAGCCGACAAGACCCGAGAGCGGCGAAGGCGGCCTGTCGGCCCCGTACCAGACCAGTCGGCGTGGTCCACCAGGCAGCGGGCCCCAGCAGACGGCGGAGAAGCCGGCGGCCGAAGAGACTGACAGCCGGGCCCTACACCCACCCGGATTACCATTATACCCCTGGGGGGTAGGCCTATATAAACCCCCCGGGGCACCCATGCAAAGGGTTCCCAACCTGTTAGAACTAGACCAACCCATAGTGAAAGGAGAGAGCTAGCCTTGCCTTCTCCTACCTCTAGCAAACAGCTCGAGGATCACCATTGTACCACTTGTGCTTTAGTGATCATGCGGAGACCCTGCAGAGCAGGACTAGGGGTGTTATCTCCTAGGAGAGCCCCGAACCTGGGTAAAGTGCGCCGACGTTCGTGTCTACGCCTTATCCCGCTTCTAGGCACCGGCGACGTTCTCCTCGCTCCCACCATGATAGGCCATCCACTGGCATATGTTGCACCCAACCCCCGACATTTAGCGCCCACCATGGGGCGAGGTGCACCGTCGTCCGAAGACCTGTTCTGGACGGGAACCCTTTTCCTCCCTGGCGAGCGCAGCCTGCCCGACACGCCAGACATAGTCTACACTGACGCGCAACATGGCATGGAGGTCCCCTGCACGGCGAGTTTCCTCGCCGACCTTCTTGGCGAGGTTCGCCTCTCCGACGAGCCACCATCCGATGCGGGCAATGATGGCCCTGAGAGCCGCCTCGTCAGCCTCCTCGATCAGCTCCACGTCGCCAACGAGCCTACTATAGACTTGGAGTCTGTTGGCTCCACCGACCCGATGCTTGCCGGTTCCGACACTGCGTCGCTTGACGCGTTCCCCACCTATGTTGTGGTCTACGACGAGCCGCTTCCTCGCGCGGAGAGCTGCGAAAGCACTGTCACGGAGGTGCTAGTCATCGGCCACAGCGTGCACTCAGGCGGAGGTGCTCATGACCTGCTCGATGCGGCCCTTCAAGACCTGATGGCGCCCATCCCAGAAGACGCCGACGCCGAGATGCTGGAGGCACGCCGCATCCAGCTCGTCAAGGGCGCCAAGAAGCTGGCCAACATGAGATGCCTATCGGAAGCATACCAGCGCGAGATGGACCGCGCTATGGGCGGCACGCAGGCTCCAGGTGGGCCCAGCCGCCTTGGCACGGTCCGGCAGCGCGGCGTGGCCATCGCCAACCTGTTCGGGGCAGATCGCCCAGTCTATGCCACGCCTGCGGAAAATATCTGAGCTGCCCAGGCGGCAGCAGAAGAGCTTGACAATTCGAGGGCAAAGAGCGTCGCCAGATGGCGGAGTGCGTCCAGCGACTCCTCGACGCGACTGCTGAGCAGCACGAGGCCGGTTGCCACACTGAGGTGCCTCACCGGCAAAATGATGATCTGCCTCCCTGCCGAGATCAAGGTGTGACATCTCGGACGCCGGCTGGTGGCGTCCGCGGAAGAAGAGACAAGGAGCTGGCTGCCAGCCGCAGCCGGACTCACATCACCATTGAGCACGACCAAGACCACCGCCCGAGAGCAGTGGAACGACTGTCCGCATCCTCCCCCTCGCAGGGAAATTCACGTCTCCTCGCAGCCTGTTGGACACCCGACAATCGGCGACCACCTTGGTCGCCGAGAGGGAGTCTTAGAGAACGATGCCCGCCACCGGATCGACCATCTCCACCGATCCCTGGCGCTAGAAGAAGAAGATGAGCTGGGTCTGCCTTGTTTTGGCCCCCGCATTCGAGATGAGCCCTTCCCCAAAGGGTTCACGCTCCCAAGAGATACGCCCAAGTACACCGGCTCCATGAAGCCGGAGGACTGGCTGGTCGAATACTCCACAGTCGTCAGCATCGCGAACGGCAACAAGCGCGTTGTTGTGAAGTACGTTCCGCTCATGCTCCAGGGCACGGCCCGGACATGGCTGAACAGCCTGAAGCCCCGTAGCATCAACAGCTGGGTCGACTTCACCGAAGCCTTCATCCGCAACTTCACCAAAGCACGTACAAGCGCCGCCCAAACCTCGCCAGCTCTCCTTGTGCGTACACGGCCCCAGCTAGTCGACTCGCGACTACCTCACGCGTTGGGCCGAGCTCCGCAACACTTGCGAAGGCGTGCACGAGGTACAGGCCATCGAGTACTTCACCGTTGGGTGCCGAGAGGGCACCCTCCTCAAGCACCGACTTCTCTGCGATGAGCCGGCGACCCTCGACGAGCTGCTGATCATAGCAGATAAATATGCCACGGCCGACTCCTCCATGAAGGCAGAAATCCAAGTTGATGCATCTGGCAAAGTGGCCCCTCAGGCTCCTCGGACCCCGACTGGCGACACTAGTTGGCGCCAACAACCGAGCGACAACAAGCACAAGGCCATGCAACCGGCTTCCACAAGCCGGCAGGTGGCGACAGTCGAAGACCAGCAGCCGGAAGGGCGGCCTCCATCCAAGCGCCAGAAGGGCGGCAAGCCAAATTGGCTACCTGCTTTCTCGTATGAGCAGACTCTTGACGCGCCCTGCAAGTTCCATAGTGGCGCGAAGCCGTCCAGCCACACCGTTCGGAAGTGCCATTGGCTCAGTAGGATCGCCAAGAGAGATGGCCTTCTGCCTCCTCCGCCTGCTGGGCAGCCGCCACCTACTCTCCCCCGGCAGCCGGCGGTTCGACCAGTCGGAGCCATACAAGACGAGTATCCTGAAGAGCACGGAGCTTATGTCGTGTTCACCAGCGTGGCCGACGACAAGCACAGCAGACGGCAACGACAGCAAGAAGTGAATGCAATAGCATCAGAGACCCCCGAGTTCATGCATTGGTCCGTGAAGCCCATCAGCTGGAGCAGAGCCGACCACCCGGAAGAGATGCCCAATCCCGATTCCTACGCCCTGGTTCTGGATGCCAGCTTTGCCACTGATAGGCGAGCTGCTCGCTTTTCCCGAGTTCTGATAGATGGCAGCAGCAGCATCAACATCCTGTACAAGGATACCATGGAGAAGTTAGGAATCAAACAAAGGCAGCTTCAGCCCAGCCGGACCATTTCCCATGGCATAGTTCCTGGCCTTTCCTGGTCACCAATCGGCAAGATCCAGATAGACGTCCTCTTTGGAGACAAAGATCACTTCCACCGAGAGCCAGTCTGGTTTGAGGTGGTGGACCTTGAGAGCCCAAACCATGCACTGCTTGGCCGGCCTGCTCTGGCCAAGTTCATGGCGGTCCCCCACTATGCTTATCTCAAGATGAAGATGCCGAGTTCCAAGGGAATTCTGACCATAGCAGGGGATTACAAGAAATCGTCCGCTTGCGCAGCAGATAGCAGCTGGCTGGCCGAGTCCCTTGTGATCGCGGCCGAGAAGCGGCTCCTTGACCGAGTTGTGGCGATGGGAGGCAAGCAGCCGGAGATGTCACCCAACCCCAAGGAGTTGGAAGCCGAGGGCTCGTTCAAGCCGGCCAAAGAGACAAAGAAGATACCCTTGGACCTGGAGCACCTGGAGAGGTACACCGTCATAGGTGCAAACCTCGATAGCAAATAGGAAGGCGAGCTCGTCGATTTCCTCCATGAGAATCGGGACATCTTTGCATGGTCACCTAAAGACATGCCAGGTGTTCCGATGGATTTCGCCGAGCACAAGTTACATGTCTGGTCTGATGCCAAGCCAGTCAGGCAGCCCTTGCGCCGCCTGTCAGAAGAGAAGAGATGAGTCGTTGGAGAAGAGATAGCCCCAGTGCTGGCAGCCGGCTTAATCATGGAAGTGTTCTTTCCAGAATGGCTGGCCAACCCAGTCCTTGTGCTGAAGAAAAACAAGCAGTGGCGCATGTGTATTGATTAGACTAGCCTCAACAAAGCTTGCCCCAAAGACCCATTTGCTTTGCCGAGAATTGACCAAGTGATAGACTCCACAGCCGGATGCGAGCTGTTGAGTTTCTTGGATGCATACTCAGGGTATCACCGGATCAAGCTGAACCCGGCCGACAGACTTAAGACCGCCTTCATCACACCATTTGGAGCCTTCTGCTACTTGACCATGATGTTTGGCTTGAGGAATGCCGGTGCCACCTTTCAACCTTGCATGCAGATGTGCCTCCTCAAACAAATCGTCAGAAACGCCCATGTTTATGTGGACGATGTTGTGGTGAAGACGGAGAAGCGTGGAATGCTGCTAGAAGACCTCAAGGAGACCTTTGAGAACTTGCACCGATTTCAAATCAAGCTCAACCCGGAGAAATGCGTGTTCAGAGTACCAGCCAGCCAGCTTCTTCGATTCCTGGTCTTAGAGCGCGGTATAGAGTGCAACCCTGTGAAGATCAAGGCCATCGAGTGGATGTAAGTGCCCACCCGACTGTTGGATGTGCAGAAGTTCACCGGCTGTTTGGCATCCGTCAGCCGTTTCAACAGTCGGCTGGGAGAGAAGGCTCTTCCCCTGTACCAGCTCATGAAGAAGACCACTTTTTTCGAGTGGAACGACAAGGCGGATGAAGCTTTCTCCAGCTCAAAAAGATGTTGACTACTCCACCTGTCCTGGCGGCTCTGACTCCTAAGGAGCCCATGCTCCTCTACATTGCTGCCACCGGCCGAGTGGTCAGCACAGTCATAGTGGTAGAGTGCAAGGAGGAAGGCAAGGCACTACCAGTCCAGAGACCGGTGTATTACCTGAGTGAAGTGCTATCAGCTTCCAAGCAAAACTACCCCCACTACAAGAAGATTTGCTACGGCGTGCACTTTGCCGCCAAGAAATTGAAGCTATATTTTCAAGAGCACCCAATCACTGTGGTCTGCATAGTTCCACTGGCCGAGATCATTGGAAGCCGGGATGCTTCAGGACGAGTGGCCAAATGGGCCATCGATTTGGCCCCCTACACCATCTACTATGAGCCTCACACCGCCATCAAGTCACAAGCGCTGGCCGACTTCCTCGTCAGCTGGGCCGAGACACAGTACCTGCCGCCAGCGCCCTACTCCACCCATTGGCGTATGCATTTCCATGGTTCCAAGATGCGCACCGGTTTGGGAGCCGGCATCGTCCTCACCTCCCCCAAAGGCGACAAGCTCAGATATGTGCTGCAAATCCATTTTGCCGCCTCCAACAACGTCGCTGAATACGAGGCACTCATTCACGGGCTCCGGCTTGCCAAAGAGCTCGGCATTCACGGATCTCGTGATATGGTGACTCGACTTCAGGGTCCAGCAATCGTCAGCGATCGGGAGGCCAAAGATGCAAACATGGCGAAGCCATCGCTTCCCAGACAGCAACTCAGTGGATATTTTGAAGGGTGCGAGTTTCCCCATGTGCCAAAAAATGACAATGAGCAAGCAGATGCCTTGGCACGAATCGGCTCCACCCGTCAAGCAATACCGACCGGCGTCGCCCTTCAACGCCTCCTCAAGCCATCTGTCAAGCCATCGCCAGAGTCGGATTCTATCTTCGCGTCGGCTCTTCCTGAAGCAGATGGATCCGACTTGAGAGCTCCGGCAGCCGGCACGGGAATTCCGGCAGGCGCCCGGGGGCCGCGGTAGTCGCACCCGGCCCGGGGACTGCAGCGGTCAGCCTGGGGACATCAGAGCCCGGCCCGGGGACTGCAGCAATCTGCCCGGGGACTTCATCAACTAAGCAAGTGGCAGCGGCAACTGACTCCAACCCGCCACCTCCTGGCCCAACCGCCCTTGTGCAAGTTGCAGTCCTAGGAGTTGAAGAAATCGCAGCACCTTCATGGGCCCAGCCCATCCTCAACTTCCCGGTGCACAAAGAGCTGCCGATTGATGAGATCTCGGTCCGGCAAGTACAACGCCGGGTAGCAGCACATACCATAGTCAACAGAGAGCTTGTGAGGCGCATCGTCACTGGTGTCTACCAGCGCTGCGTGGAGCCGGAGCAAGGCCAAGAAATCCTCAAAGACATCCATCAAGGCGAATGTGGCCACCATGCGGCTTCAAGAGCACTTGTTGCCAAAGCTTTCGGCCATGGTTTTTTCTAGCCGACTACTCTAGAAGACGCCAAAGACTTGGTCCAGAAATGCAAAGGGTGCCAGAAGTTCCGTTCCAAGCCACATCAGCCGGCTTCTGAACTCAAGACTATCCCCATTGCCTGGCCCTTTGCTGTCTGGGGCCTGGACATGGTGGGACCATTCAAGAATGCACGATGTGGCATGACTCATCTGCTTGTCGCAGTAGACAAGTTCACCACATGGATAGAAGCAAAACCAATCAAGAAGCTAAACGGTCTGACTGCAGTGACTTTCGTTTCCGACATCACCATCCGGTATGGCATACCACATAGCATCATCATCGACAATGGCACAAACTTTGCCAAAGGCGCCTTGGCCCGTTTCTGCGCGACGCAGGGCATCTGACTGGACCTAGCGTCCGTTGTCCATACATAGTCAAACGGCCAAGTAGAGCGAGCAAACGGCCTCATCTTGTCCGGCATCAAGCCCCGACTGGTCAAGCCTCTGGAATGTTCGGCCGGCTGCTGGCTCGATAAGCTGCCAGCCGTCCTCTGGAGCCTGCGCACAACTCCGAACAAGTCAACCGGCTTCACGCCTTTCTTCCTCGTCTATGGTGCCGAAGCCGTCATCCCAACGAACATAGAATTTGACTCCCCTCGAGTCACCATGTACACCGAAGAGGAGGAAGAAGAAGAACGTCAAGACGGCGTCGATCTGCTAGAGGAGGGTCGGCTGTTGGGACTCAGCCGGTCCAGCATCTACCAGCAGAGCCTGCGCTGATACTACAATCGGAAGGTCAAGCCGAGATCTTTCCAAGAAGGAGACCTTGTGCTTCGGCTGATCCAGCGAACAACCGGCCAGCACAAGCTCTCAGCGTCTTGGGAAGGCCCCTTCATCCTCAGCAAAGTGTTGGGCAACGACTCCTACTACCTAATCGATGCCCAGAAGCCTTGAGCGCGCAAAAGGGACGACTCTGGCAAGGAGACAGAGCGGCCATGGAATGCAAATCTCCTTTGAAGATTTTACAGTTAACGTAGCATGTACCACGCTACCTTTTGGCCGCGTTCGGCAGTCCACCACTCCTTCAAATCCTATAATCTACGGAGCAGCTGTTAGCTCGCTCCAGGGGTTATAACTCCAGCTCCGTCCTGTCACAGCCCTAGAGCTTGCTTGTAACTAGTGGCATTGCATCCATGCATCATGTTTAATTTTCATGAAATTTGAAATGGGGATGACAAACCCTAGCACTTAATGAAATGCATTTAGGATCAAAATAAAAATCTTTTCAATGAACCCAGAATGCCCTCTAAAAAAATTCATTATTTTTGATGAAGGTGAAAACCCCTGCCAAAAATAATGCACTTATTTTTAGGCCACTCTGGATTTTTAAATTAACTCATATTGTATTTGAATTGGGGCCTTTAAATTCTATATATATTTTAGATGCTCCAAAAATGTTTGAAATTGTTAAGGGTCCCTGAAATAATTCAGAAAGCACCCATAACTGTTCCCAGGATTTTATGAAATGGTTTGGTATTATTACTAAATCAAAACAAATAACAAAAACTAGAAAAAACCGAACATAATTAAAAAAGAACAGGAAAGGACAGAAACCTTACCTGTCCAGCCCAACCGGCCCAGCTCCTGTTTCGGCCCAGCCCACCACCGCCTGGCTCCCTGTCGCCTTCCTCCTCGCGCCAGTGGGCAGGGGCGCGTGCCCGGCGCGCGTGGCCACATGCCGCCACCTCCTCCCCTGCTCGGCTGCCTCCTTCTCCCCGGAGGCGTCTCGCGACGCCACGCACCCCCTAGACCGCTCTCTCTCTCTCTCTCTCTCCCGTGCCTTCTCTCCTCCTCTGCTCTCCCTCCCTCTCGCACCCGAGCGCGCCCGATGCCGCCGTTCGCCGCCACCACGGCCATCGACCACCCCTCGCGCTGCCAATGAGTCCAAAGGCTCCGCCTCGACGCCCCGACCTCTCCATGGAGCTACACAACGCCAGGAGCCCTGCATCGCCACCCACGCCGTCTTCCCCATCCCCAGCCGCCCGAGATCGCCGGTTTCACTACGTCGCCGTCCGACCTCCCTCGAGCTCGCCGTCTGCTCCAATCGACTCCTCGTGAGCTCCTCTTCTCTTCCCCTCACTCTGTGCACTTGATTTTGTCCCGTAGCTAGCTGCCCCGCCGAACCCGAGCTCCGGCCGCCGCCATGGACGGTGAGCTTCGTGCTCCCGAGATCCTCCACCTGTGCTTGTTGCCTCCGCGTGTTCCGGTGATCCCAAAGAACCAAGAGAGCCCATCGGCCGCCTCCCGCCGTGCCCCGTAACGCCTAAAGCTTGATTCACTGAACTCCGGCGGCGCCATTTCGCCGCCGCCGCTACGCACACCCCAAAGACACCACGCGGCCTTCACCGGATGCGCCTCCGCCAGCGTCCGTGAGACGCAAACCACGCCGCAAAACAAAGCCCAGAGCGGCTTTTCCGCAAGCTTCGCCGCCGCTTGAGGTCGCCACGCCAAACTCGGCGGGCCGACATGGCCACTTAGTTAAGGGCTAATCACCCCATGAGCCAACGCCATGTGGGCCTCGCGCTTAATTAGGATTAGTATATTTTTCGTTAAATTAGTGTTAATGCCGTGGACCCCACGTGCGATTGACCTTGGCCAAGTCGGCTTTGATCGGTCCCACATGTCATCCACCTAAACCAGTGCGAGACGCTGACGTATGGGTCCCACTGGTCAGGTTTGACTGGCCGACCAGTTGACTGCTGACATCACAAATGACGTCATGCTGACGCATTAATTCGATTTCTGGATTTATTTTAATTCAGGAAATTCCAGAAAATGTATTAAACCTCTAAAATTCATAGAAATTCAACCGTAGCTCCAAATCAAATAAATTATATATGAAAAATGATCAGAAAAATTCAATCTATCCATCTGTACCATTTTCATGCATGTTAGAACAACTTATAGCTGCTGTTTAGCACAGAGCATATAAATGGCAGTTTAATATCCATATATGGAGTTTGAATTTGAATCTTGGATTCAAACCAACTTCATTTAATCTGCTGCTAGTTGCATTAGCTCAAATCACAGCATTCTAACATGTCATGATAATGCATCATATTGTGCACTGCATTGATTGTGTTCTTCCTTGTTGCTGGTATTTGTCCCTCTCAAGAGACGCACGATCGAAGCGATGAGTTCGATGACACCGATGAAGAACTATATTATCTTCGAAGTGCTGCAAGCAAAACCCCCTTGTTCATTCCGATATAATCCCGCTCTCTCGCTCCTGCTCTATTTTACTGCATTAGGACAACAACGACTCATGTGTTACTTGCTGCGGTAGCTGAACCCCTTTATCCTCCTGCATGACCTGTCATACCACAGTAATTAGATGAAACCCACTAGCATGAGTAGGAGGTTTTTGAGCCCTGATGTGCCTACTCATTCATGCTTGTTTGTCATGCTTGCTATTGCTTAGAGTTGTGTCAGGTCTGATTCATCGGGAATGAATTGGAAAGTGGTGAACATGTCCTACTGTGTGTGAGCTAAGTGTGTGCACACGATTTGGTAAAGGTAGCGGTGAGAGGCCATGTAGGAGTACATGGTGGGTTGTCTCATTGCAGCCGTCCTCAGGAACTGAGTTCTGTGTTTGTGATCCATGAACAGTTACTACCACACATTGGGTCCAGGAGTTGCAACTAGTTTCTGGTGTTTGTAGGTAGTGTTAGTAGTCTACCAAGTGGCACCCGGTACAGGTGGACTTGGGACAGACTAGGCACCATGGCACGGTGTACCAAGCGTAGATCCACCCATCGAGGTGGGCTTGGGAACCCTGCACACATCGTTTGGGGCCGTGAGCGACACCCCGGCCGGATCTCCTTGCGGATGGAACCCGAATAGGCGATAAACCTGGACTAGAGACTTGTGTGGTTAGTCAGGTCGTGGCCGACTCCTCGCCAAGCTTCGCTTGAAGGTTGCCGAGATACACAAGGTGTACATGGCGGTAAGTGGCGAGAGCGTGTGTGAAGAAGTACACCCGCAGGGTTAATATGATCTATTCGAATAGCCATGTCCATGTAAAGGACTTCGGGTTGCCTATAACAGTTCATAGACAAGTGAAAGTGGATACTCTAAAACTCGCAAGATAGCGTGAGTGCTATGGATGGCGTTCTCGTAGGGAGACGGGAGCGGATCCATAGTGGTGTATTGATATGGTGAATATGTGGACTCGTGTGCGCCACCTCAAAGAGTTACTTGTAGTCGTAGTTCAGGATAGCCACCGAGTCAAAGCTGGCTTGCTGCAGTTAAACTCCACCACCCCCTTTTGATAATGATGCATATGTAGTTAGATCTGATGTAAGTCTCGCTAAGTACATTTGTACTCACGTTTGCTTATTTTATGTTTTGCAGAGAGACGTCAGTCTCGCTAGTAGTTCCGCGTGGCCTTCGACGTTTAGCTTGTTACCTTAGCTACGATCTTGTGCCCTCGGCAGGATCTGGTAGATAGTCAGGCTTCTCAGCCTTTTTCATTTGTAGATGTCTGTACTCTCGGACATGTTAAGCTTCCGCTTATGCTTGTTGCTTGTATGTTTCGTATGTTGGGTCATGAGACCCATGTTTGTAATATCTCGCTCCTCGGAGCCTAATGAATAAATATTTGAGTCGTAGAGTTATGTTGTGATGCCATGTTGTATTTACACAAATTGAGCATATTGTGTGTATGTTTGAAATGCTTGGTATGTGTGGGATCCGACAATCTAGTTGTTTATCCTTGGCAGCCTCTCATATGGGGAAATGTAGTCTAGTGCTTCTGAGCGATAGTAGTCCGCTACTGCCGGTTCACGGAGTCCTGCTAGCCCAAAGACTACTGCTTTGGACACTTGATGGCCGACATGTGTTTCACTTCGTTCTATGTCCGTCCCTTCGGGAAATGTCACGCTGTGACATCCGAGTCTGCCTAGCCTGCTACAGCCCGGGATACCGGAGTCCTGTTAGCCCAGTGCTACAGCCCGGATTCACACGTTGATGACCGACATGCTCGATGTGATTCATGTATGCCTGTCCCCATGGGTTAGTGCCGCTTTGGGTTCACGACTAGCCATGTCGGCCCGGGTTCTCTGTCATATGGATGCTAGCGACACTATCATATACGTGAGCCAAAAGGCGCAAACGGTCCCGGGCCATGGTAAGGCGACACCTGTGGGAATACCGTGTGTGAGGCCGCAAAGTGATATGAGCTGTTACTGGCTAGATCGATGTGACTTGGAATCGGGGTACTGACAGCGTTGGTATCAGAGCCTGACTGCTTGTAGGATTACCAAGCCAAACTGGTCGAAGTTGAGTCTAGAAATGCTTTAGTTATATAAGGGAATTGATTGTGGAAGGGAACGTAAGGCTCTTTTTACTCCTTTACCTTATGCCCTTCTGATCTGAGTCAACCTCTTCTTTTCTACGGGGATTAAGAACTAGGCTTCTCATCTATCTATCAGGATGACGTGTTACTAATCCATAGACCTTTAAGATTGTTGGTTTTAAGCCCAGTTCAGTCCCTACTATTTCTGTATGTTAACTGTTGATCTCGGAACCTTGATATTGTGATGTTGAGTGGTTATGCCACCATTTTTGCAGGATGTCTCAAATCATTTTGAGCATTTACAGCCGTTATGCTGTCCGAGTCATCCCAGGTCTCTAAATAGTCTGATGCATTTGCAAATCCTTTCCTTCCGTTTCGATATCCTTTTTGGTTAGAATAACCACACTAATCGGTGAGCTGAGGTACTTTGTTGCCTGGGCATATATGTTGGAGCTATTATTATGACCCTAGGTGTTTTAGGAAGTCACCTAGTAACTTAGCAATGCTTTTGTATCCCCAGGGTGATGATTCTGGACATTATTCTTGAAAGCATCCCGTGGTGTTGTTAGTTAGTAGGCAATCTATTCCTGGGTTCTTGAACCCGAGATTCACCCTACCTCACTTTGTTAGTATTTGCTAGTTCCTTTAGGATATTAGTAACTTTGCGGTAGTCCTCGATGTCCATGGTATTTCCTTTTTCCAAATACTATGAACCGCTTATGGCAGAAGTTCCTCACTGAACCGAAGGATCACAACCGGGGTGCTCTTGAGGAGTACTCCATTCCATATTGCAACTCTGCCAGTTCTACCCTTCTGCATAGGTTATCCGGAAGAAACCTGTTGAACTTGATTCGACATACTAACCTATGCATCCACAACTCAGAAAGTTATATGTTTCTCGAGTTGTTCCTCTTTAGTTGTATTCTGACCCCCGTCTATCAATTGATAGTCAAGGGTATGTGTGCATTCGTGTTATCGATGCCTATTATTCTTGTGGCCCGTCAAGCCGTTTTTTTCCAGAATGACTAGGAGAAACAAACTCCAGAACCTCATCAATATCTAGGATTGGGTCGAAGCAATTGTATTCCGTGGATCAAAATGCCAATTCAGCTTTTGTTCTGTTCTACCCTAAAGTATTACCCACTTTATGTCAGGAACGTCATGAGAATTGCACCTTCTCTTATGGATTCTTGACGCAGTGATACTTCTCGCTATCATTATTCATTCCTCGGTCCCGTGTTGATGCAACCGGAATGCCGACAAGTGAATTGTGATGTGTGAAATCGATACTCCTAGCAACCTCGTTGCTTGGTAGTTAATGGACAATATTCTCATTCTTAGCGTGTTGGTTATTAAATCATCATACTAAGATTAATCGTGCTACCTAGTCCTTACTTCTGGTGCACCCTTCGATCAATGAGTTAGGATTATTCAATCCCTTGCTTATTTGATCATGTCGTCTTGCCTTGAAAAGCAAGATTGTTCTCGAGCTTAGAGACATATCGGTGGTTCGTGATGTTCCGAAAATCTTCTCGGAAGTATTACCAAGTTGTCACCTGACCGCTATGTTGAGTTCGTGATCATGTTGGTTTTCCTCTAAACCACCCATTCTCCAAGGATCTGTGTTGGATACCCCTGAACTAGTTGGATAAGCTAAACAACAACTTGGAGAGTTGGAAGATAAAAGCTTGCCTAACTTACTTCGTTCCAAAGGGATATCCTTGTGTAGTGTGTGTTGAAGAAAGATGATATCTTCATCGATTGGTCCCTTTGATCAATTGTTGGACCTATTGTCTTATCAATCCTTTGACTTGAGTATGGGCTATTGTCAAGTCAAATCAGAACCAACGATGTTCGTAATGTTGTCTTACTCGTGGTTGATCCCTTGAGCATACACCATTACATCTTTTGGTCTGATCAATGCTATCACCGTGTTCACATGATGGTGGAAGTCCAGTGATATGGAAATTCCGATGAGTTGTTGTTGAGCCCATCAGCAGCATTTTGTCTCCCACATGACTCATGTTGAACATCAACCTAGTCTTGGAAACTTTGTAAGCAATGCCTTCGTGTTCTGTTCATGAAGCTTATGCTTGGATGGAAGAAGTGACTTCCTCGAATTCATGTGCTTTAGGTGTAAGTTGTCGCCATGAATTTGAGAAAGGTTTGTTTTGCTTTCTCTGGAATCATCCCAAGTTAGTCATGCACGTGCGAAGTGCCCTATGGTGTGATAGGTTGGCCGCCTCCACTCCATATGTGTTCCTAGCACACCAAGCCACTGACTGACTTGTCCAAGGAGAAGAAGTTCCTTCATAAGAGCTAATCATATGACTTATGCAAGGGCTTCGCTCTCCGCAATGATGGTTCCCAACCAGAACTTGGTAGTGTTTTAATATAAGACTACTACGTGGTCATGCTTGTCTGGGACAGCGTGTTCACTTGTATGTAGCAGAACCAACTCATGTTTTGGAGCTTGCTATCGTAGTTCATCTCCCGACAGTCTCGCAACATTATCTCGTCGATTTGTGTTGCAACTTTTCTTTTCAGACATGTGAGTCTGAAGTATCCTGTTTCTAACCAGATCTGAATCTCAGGCAGATATGATGGTTGGAACATTCCCATCAGTTGCATCTTGTTCCCAGCTTGCACCGCCATTGTGCCAATCCCCCATGGGCCGCCCCTCTCGGTAGTTGCTATCCAATATCATCTTCAAAAATGACTAACCATGGGTCCCATCCATTTCCGATGATAAGCAAAAGTCATCCATTGCGTTGTCTTCGACAAGGTAGTCCACATCATTCATTCTAGTCCGAGTATGCCATTCCTTCGAGATCCTTCACATGATCGTTTGTGATTGCCTTAGGCTGGTATAAAGAGTTTCAGTGATCTCTAAATCAAAGGTAATTCCTTTGCCACTTAAGGGAAGATTCTGCGAGTCACCTTTCCTAAGGTGTCCCGTTATGGAATCATGGGAATCATCTCCTTGTTAGTTTGAAACCATGCACCATTTTACTTAAGCATGGAATGGTTGCCTACCAATTTGAACCTTCGTCATCCGTTTCTTTCCCATCATTCCTAATGTGTGTTTGGTGTCTCAACTCAAGAGATGTTCTTACGTCTCACTCCATGAACTGATCTTGAGTTGCTCGACCTTCAAGAAGATTAAATCCTGTAGGGTTCCCCCTCTTTCTGTTGTCGTGTCGAGTGAAGATCTCGAAAGCAAAGACATCAAGACCAAGATGATGGAATGAATCAACAACTTCGAGAAGGGCAATTGGATCGAGAAGATTGTGATAGTTTTGTGCCCCTCTGTCTCCTTACCTCACATCCTGAATCTCGGGACGAGATTCTTGTTTAGTGGGGGTGAGTTGTCACAGCCCTAGAGCTTGCTTGTAACTAGTGGCATTGCATCCATGCATCATGTTTAATTTTCATGAAATTTGAAATGGGGATGACAAACCCTAGCACTAAATGAAATTCATTTAGGATCAAAATAAAAATATTTTCAATGAACCCAGAATGCCCTCTAGAAAAATTCATTATTTTTGATGAAGCTGAAAACCTCTGCCAAAAATAATGCACCTATTTTTAGGCCACTGGATTTTTAAATTAACTCATATTGTATTTGAATTGGGGCCTTTAAATGCTATATATATTTTAGATGCTCCAAAATGTTGGAAATTGTTAAGGGTCCCTGAAATAATTCGAAAGCACCCATAACTGCTCCTGTGATTTTATGAAATGGTTTGGTATTATTACTAAATCAAAACAAATAACAAAACTAGAAAAACCGAACAAAATTAAAAAGAACAGAAAGGACAGAAACCTTACCTGCCCAACCCAACTGCCCAGCTCCTGCTTTCGCCCAGCCCACCACCGCCTGGCTCCCCTGTCGCCTTCCTCCTCAAGGCCAAGTGGGGGGGCGCGTGCCAGGCTGCAGGGCCACACGCCGCCACCTCCTCCCTGCCTCGGCTGCTTCCTTCTCCCCGACGCCTCCCTCGACGCCACGCACTTCGGACCGCTCTCTCTCTCTCCCATGCCTTCTCTCCTCCTCCGCTCTCCCTCCTCTCGCACTCCGAAGGCCTGACGCCGCTGCTCGCCGCCACCACGGCCATCGACCACCCTTCGCCCTGCCAATGAGTCCAAAGGCTCCGCCTCGACGCCCCGACCTCTCCATGGAGCTACCCAACGCAGGGAGCCCTGCATCGCCGCCCACGCTATCTTCCCCATCCCCAGCCGCCCGAGATCGCCGGTTTCACTACGTCGCCGTCCGATCTCCCTCGAGCTCGCCGTCTGCTCCAATCGACTCCTCGTGAGCTCCTCTTCTCTTCCCCTCACTCTGTGCACTTGATTTTGTCCCCTAGCTAGCTGCCCCGCCGAACCGAGCTCCGGCCGTCGCCATGGATGGTAAGCTTCATGCTCCCGAGCTCCTCCACCTGTGCTTGTTGCCTCCGCGTGTTCCTGGTGATCCCAGAAACCAGTAGAGCCCATCGGCTGCGCCCGCCGTGCCCCGTGACGCCTAAAGCTTGGATTCCCGAACTCCGGCGGCCGCCCGGCTCACCGCCGCTGCTGCTACGCACACCCCCAGCACACCACGCGGCCTCCACCGGATGCGCCATCGCTTGCCGTCCCGAGACGCAAAACCACGCAAAACCGAGCCTCAGAGCGGTTTTCCCAAGAAGCTTTCGCCATGCTTGAGGTCGCCGCCGGCCAAACTCCGGCGGGCCGACGTGGCCACTTAGTTAGGGGCTAATCACCCCATGAGCCACTGCCATGTGGGCCCCTGCGCTTAATTAGGATTAGTATATTTTTCTGTTAAATTAGTGTTAATGCCGTGGACCCCACGTGCCAGTTGACCTTGCCCAAGTCAGCTTTGACTGGTCCCACATGTCATCCACCTAAACCAGCCTGAGATGCTGACGTATGGGTCCCACTGGTCAGGTTTGACCTGGCCGACCCAGTTGACTGCTGACATCACAATGACGTCATGCTGACGCATTAATTCGATTTCTGGATTTATTTTAATTCAGGAAATTCCAGAAAATGTACTAAACTTCTAAAATTCATAGAAATTCAACCGTAGCACCAAATCAAATAAATTATACATGAAAAATGATCAGCTATCCATCTGTACCATTTTCATGCATGTTAGAACAACTTATAGCTGCTGTTTAGCACAAATCATATAAATGGCAATTTAATATCCATATATGGAGTTTGAATTTGAATCTTGGATTCAAACCAACTTCATTTAATCTGCTGCTAGTTGCATTAGCTCAAATCACAGCATTCTAACATGTCATGATAATGCATCATATTGTGCACTGCATTGATTGTGTTCTTCCTTGTTGCCGGTATTTGTCCCCTCTCAGTAGACGACGTACCGACGATGAGTTCGATGACACCGATGAAGAACTATATTATCTTCAGAAGTGCCAGGCAAGCAAAACCCCCTTGTTCATTCCGATATAATCCCGCTCTCTCGCTCCTGCTCTATTTTACTGCATTAGGACAACAACGACTCATGTGTTACTTGCTGCGGTAGCTGAAACCCTTTATCCTCTGCATGACCTGTCATACCACGGTAATTAGTTTAAACCCACTAGCATGAGTAGGAGTTGTTTGAGCCCTGATGTGCCTACTCATTCATGCTTGTTTGTCATGCCTGCTATTGCTTAGAGTTGTTTCAGGTCTGATTCATCGGGAATGAATTGGAAAGTGGTAAACATGTCCTACTGTGTGAGCTAAGTGTGTGAACACGATTTGGTAAAGCTAGCGGTGAGAGGCCATGTAGGAGTACATGGTGGGTTGTCTCATTGCAGCCGTCCTCAGGAACTGAGTTCTGTGTTTGTGATCCATGAACAGTTACTACCACACATTGGGTTCCGGTAACTCGACCCCTCTCGACTTATTAATCAACTTGATCTCTGTCCAGGAGTTGCAACTAGTTTCTAGTCTTTGTAGGTAGTGTTAGTAGTCTACCAAGTGGCACCCGGTACAGGTGGGCTTGGGACAGACTAGGCACCGTGGCACGGTGTACCAAGCGTAGATCCACCTGTCGAGGTGGGCTTGGGAACCCTGCACACATCGTTTGGGGCCGTGAGCGACACCCCGGCCGGATCTCCTTGCGGATGGAACCCGAATAGGCGATAAACCTGGACTAGAGACTTGTGTGGTTAGTCAGGTCGTGGCCGACTCCCTCGCCAGGCTTCCGCTTGAAGGTTGCCGAGATACACAAGGTGTACATGGCGGTAAGTGGCGAGAGCGTGTGAAGAATTACACCCTGCGCAGGTTAATATGATCTATTCGAATAGCCGTGTCCATGTAAAGGACTTCAGGTTGCCTATAACAGTTCATAGACAAGTGAAAGTGGATACTCTAAAACTCGCAAGATAAGCGTGAGTGCTATGGATGGCGTTCTCGTAGGGAGACGGGAGCGGATCCATAGTGGTATATTGATATGGTGAATATGTGGACTCGTGTGCGCCACCTCAAAGAGTTACTTGCAGTCGTAGTTCAGGATAGCCACCGAGTCAAAGCTGGCTTGCTGCAGTTAAACTCCACCACCCCCTTTTGATAATGATGCATATGTAGTTAGATCTGATGTAAGTCTTGCTGAGTACATTTGTACTCACGTTTACTTATTTTATGTTTTGCAGAGAGACGTCAGTCTCGCTAGTAGTTCCGCGTGGCCTTCGACGTTTAGCTTGTAACCTCAGCTACGATCTTGTGCCCTCGGCAGGATCTGGTGGATAGTCAGGCTTCTCAGCCTTTTTCATTTGTAGATGTCTGTACTCAGACATCTTAAGCTTCCGTTTGTGCTTGTTGCTTGTATGCTCTGTATGTTGGGTCATGAGACCCATGTTTGTAATATCTCGCTCCTCGGAGCCTAATGAATAAATATTTGAGTCATAGAGTTATGTTGTGATGCCAGGTTTTATTTACACATATTGAGCATATTGTGTGTATGTTTGAAATGCTTGGTATGTGTGGGATCCGACAATCTAGTTGTTTATCCTTGGCAGCCTCTCATATGGGGAAATGTATTCTAGTGCTTCCTGAGTGATAGTAGTCCGCTTCATCCCGGTTCACCATAGTCCTGCTAGCCCAGCACTACTGCTTTGGACACTTGACTGGCCGGCATGTGTTTCACTTCGTTCCTATGTCTGTCCCTTCGGGGAAATGTCATGCGGTGACATCCGGAGTCCTGCCTAGCCTGCTACAGCCCGGGATACCGGAGTCCTGTTAGCCCAGTGCTACAGCCCGGATTCACACGTTGATGACCGACATGCTCGATGTGATTCATGTATGTCTGTCCCCATGGGTTAGTGCTGCTTTGGGTTCACGACTAGCCATGTCGGCCCGGGTTCTCTGTCATATGGATGCTAGCGACACTATCATATACGTGAGCCAAAAGGCACAAACGGTCCCGGGCCATGGTAAGGCGACACCCGTGGGAATACCGTGCGTGAGGCCGCAAAGTGATATGAGGTGTTACCGGCTAGATCGATGTGACTTGGAATAGGGGTCCTGACACGTCCGCTCCGGGAGCGGAGTAGAGCGGAGTGGAGGGCCACCGAACACGCCCTTTGTATTAAAGTACGAAGACTCCGGTCCCCCGAGAAGAGCTCGGGGACTGCCCTCTTTTATCTATATGATAAGAATTATGCCTATGAATGTGTCATTTTCTTTATGCCGCTTAGTATCGGGTCCGACTAGTCGGCCCGGGGACTTGCCGCCTTGTACTATGAAATGCTTCCTTCAGTTGGACAAGTAATGTGTTGGCATTTTGCCGTCTCCTGCCGAAGCCGCAGCTCAGAGAGCGAAGCGTATGCAGTGGGCAGGAGCAAGGTAGAAAGGGTGCCCACATGAAAAATGGCTAAGGACACAAAGCATATGCATAGTTTAAGCCGACTTCCCTCCTTCTACGACATGTTCTAAAAACGGCTAAGTACTTGCCTCCCCGGAAGTAGCTAAGTGCTTGACCCAGCCGTAGTCCGCAGGGCGGCTGTTCGGCTGGCAAGACTACAACCAAGGGAAGGCGGCAAAGGAAAAAGCCAAAGAGTAGCAAGCAAGAAAAGATAGAACTCGGAAAATATTTACATAGCAAAAGCCCTTGGCCGATTTTCAGCAGAAGTTTGAGATACACCCCGCGGGTGGAATTGTGCAAAATTAACAAGTTCGTCGAGACTGATAGACAGGTAAAGCAAAGATAAACTGGCGGCCTAGGGAGCGGCAGACAAATTAGGTGGATCGGAGGAGTCGGTGGCACCGGTTGGTGGAGCGGCCGGCAGGTCAGTCTCCGCTTGGTCACCTCCAGTCGTAGCCGGCTCGGTTGGGCGTGGCTCGTTGCTGGAGGCATGTTCGAGCTAAGGCTGGCCGTCCGCTCTAACCTCTGGCGCCTCCTCTTCGCCTTCCTCCTCCTCGCCTTGTTCCTCGCCGCTGGAGTCGATCACCTCGGTCGAGTCCTCGCCGTCCTCCGGGTTCATCCCGAACCATTCTGGTGGCACCTCGGCGCCGTTCTCAACCCGCTCCGGGAAGAATGTGCTGGGGTCAGTGTACTTGGCGATTGAAGCCGCACGCTTGATGAGGTCATCTTCCACGACCGCCAACTCCTCTTGAGCCTCGAGCCGGAACGTGGCTAGCTGGGCTAGACTCAGACCAGGGTACCACGCCTTGACGAATTTCAAGGCCCGGCGCGCTCCAGCCCGGGCCGAGGAGCCTTTCCAGGCCTCAAGATAGCCGGCCGCCACACTACAAAAAAATACACTTCCGTGATGATACGTGTTTGTCACAGTAGGTCGCGTTTTTTGTCATGCATGTACATCCATGAAAAATTTATGACAGAATCAAGATAGTCATACATGTGCTGTCGTAGAAGTGTTCCATGACATTAACAAAATTATCATCACGGAAGTGTCCACTTCCATGAAGATAAATCGCGCGTCACAGAAGTGCTTTCGTCAAGGGTGACTGACACGTGGCATCCACCGTAACGGAACGCCGTTAAGCTATCGGGTCGGGTTTTGGATCCGATAACCCGTTAACAGCCCCGACCAATGGGGATTTTCCACGTGTAAAATCATCATTGGCTGGAGGAGAGACGTGTCATGTCCATGTTGGCACAGGTGTCACTCATCCAATGGGCGAGACGCGCCTATGATATGTTGACACGTGGACCGGCCCATCAAGTTTAATTGGGCCGGCCCAAATAAAGGCCCACAAGTTTTGCGGACCATAATGGGCCGGCCCAGCTAAAGGCCCACAAGATTTTGCGGACCATAATGGGCTGGCCCAGCTAAAGGCCCACGAGATTTTGTGGGCCATAATGGGCCGGCCCAGGTAAAGGCCCACAAGATTTTGCGGGCCATAATGGGCCGGCCCAGCTAAAGGCCCACAAGATTTTTGTGTGCCATAATAGGCCGGCTGAGGTAAAGGCCCACAAGATTCTTGCGGATCATAATGGGCCGGCCCAGCTAAAGCCCCACGAGATTTCGCCGACATTAATGAGCCGGCCCAGCTGTAGGCCCACAAGATTTTTAGGACCCTAGTAGGCCGGCCCATTAACTGGCTGCCATGTTTTGGGCCAAATGCCGGCCCATATTTGATCCGGTCCATTAATGTCCTGCCATGTTCCGGGCCTAAAAGTGGCCCATGTGATATCCGGCCCGTTATAAGCCTACCACGTTCTGGGCCAAATTACGGCCTAGATCAGGTCCGGCCCTTTAAGAGGCTTTGGGCTCAATTATGGCCCATATCAAATTCGGCCCGTCAACTGGACACTATGCTTTTGGGCCCACTTGCTAAAGGCCCACTTAGTAATTCGGCCTGATATTAGTTTTGGCCTATTAAGGGCCCGTTTAACATTTCGGCCCTATATTAATTTCGGCCTGTTCAAAGCCCGTCATATAGTTGGGCCTAACTTCGGCCCGATTTGCATCCGGCCTGCTCGCAGCCGATATCTTATTGGGCCAAACAAGGACCGAGACAAATTTGGCCTGTTAAAAGCCCGTGATTTGATTCGCACAATCATGGGCCGGGGTTCATTTGGGGCTGCTACCGGCCCGTGAGCTGTTCGGCACCTTTCAGGCCCAACCTACATCGTGATTGCATGACGCCCCGATTATGTACCGTAATTTTACGATTTGGCCGGTTTACTGCAAAGAGAGGATATATATATATACAGTAAAATAACTGCAGCATCGTGAATAAGAAAAAACCTAGCCTATACAATAAAGTAATTACGGCATATTACATCCACTGGCATCAAAGTTCGCCACTATGATAATAAAGCACAAGCAGACAGCGGATTACATACACTGGGCATCAAAAATCGCCACCAGTGCAAATAAACTCGCCGACAAAATAATATACAAAACCGACAACACTTCAATAGAGTTCAAGAAAGGTTAGCCCTGCTGGGGAGCTGCAGCGCAAGCAGCTGAGCAAGATGATGAGACTGCGCTTGTTCAACATTTATATCTTCCTCACTCTGAAAGATAAACAAGTAGACAGATGACAGGTTTTGCACGTAAAAGTATCAGTGCTGAAAATTCATCACATTTCTTACTGACGAATAAAGTGACACAGTTTAAAATTGCATTAACACAATATGGTATTGTTCAGGTCAAGACATGGCAGGAAATGACATTGTGAAGGAGTTGGCAGCTTCACGACAACACTGGATTACAAATCAAGAACTCATAAGTATCAATGGTTAGTGTGCTGTCAATTTATACCATTTCAGATTGGCAAATAAAGACACGGTTTAAATAATAGTAGAATGATATGGCATTGTTCATAGTTAAGACATTACAGAATATGGCATTGTGCTGTAGTGGGTAGGTTCACCACACCACCGGATTACGGATGAAGAATGTAGCATACATGCAGTGCAAAAGAAGATCACTTACTCTGTATAGTTTAATTTACATGGTATGAATAACGAACTTGGTTGTACAACTGAAAACTTAAATTGAGAAAGGACAAACTTTTGTTTATGAACTACATAATAAACTTTAAATAAGAAATTTGATGCAAACACCAAAAATAAACAGCTGTTGCAGTCATGCCTAACCAAATATATACAACAAAGTTTGAAGGCTTGAGATGGACAAACTTACATTATTGGTGAAGACAGGCTCTATAAAGGACTTGTCCATGCTGATGCGGCGGGGGGAGGGGGGGTCAATTCAAGAAGTTTACCATAGAATCTTCTTCAAAAGCATTGCCTTTATTCTACATTTTGTTAAGAGTAATTATAGATGTGATAATATACGAAAAAATGGAGAATATTTAAGATAAGATGAAGAGTGATGCTACATAACCAAGTAGCTATAAATATAAGTGCAGCGATACAGGCAAAAGGTACAGCCAAGAGCAATGGACAGCTAAACTTCTTCAGTACCAACCTTATGGTAAGTGTAAATATAGATCTGATTTGTATAAAATGGAGGGCAATGGAGCTGCAGAGTGATGGTACATGAACAACTACCTGTCATTATAAGTACACTAATAAAGGACATCATGTACTTATAAGAAAAATGCTGAGATAAAAAAAACATTGGCATTGGATATATTCTACGCTAATGTAACCATCATAGAGATCAGATAATTTGGAGCGAACAATTGATAAGCAAGTTATCATGCATACTGCTGTCACATAATTAACCAGGTATGTATTCAAGTACAGTGATACAGGACAACAGGTACTAACAAGAGCAAAGCAGCGGGCAGCATATTTGCGATATCCTGTCGTTCTTTTCAAGCCGGAATTCTTCTTCGAGCAGATTTCCTGCTAAAAGATCTGTAAGGCACATGCGGAAAAGTAGAAGTTCAAATTGTCATGTGATTTCATAGACAGTACCTCATCCTGGGAACGAGACCAGTGCATAACAAGGTTTTTCCATTCAATGTCTTCTAAATTTAGCACAGGAGACTTCACCGGAAATTCGTTTATATACTTGCCATCAAAGTGTGATTTCCTCAGGTAACACCAATACTGCTGCAATGCTTCCTTGAAAAGCACAAGCAAGCTTTGCTCGTCATGACTATCCAGATTGACCCTCGCCTAGTTACATCAATGTAATGTAAATCATTGATGTGTTCAATCAGCAGAAAACAGGAAAATAATAACCATGAATAATAGCACTTACACGTAAGCTGGACAGGAAGATGTGAAAATGGTGTTTGCCTTCACTATAATCTTCCCATGATGGGAATATATGCACGTAGTCCCTAACAACATTGAAAGCATTGTCTTTTAAACTGGGAATAACTGGAATGGGGTTCCAATCTACAGGAATTGGCCGTCTCTGTAGTTGGGATAGGTCTTCGGCCGGTGGACTTGCTGTTCTTTTTGCTGGAGTGGGATTTTTCTGTGGTACAGCTGGTGCTATGGCAAATGAAATCGGTATACCTTTTGTTGGAGTGCAGGTCCAGTGTGGTGGGGCTAGTGGTGTGGCCAGTCAAGTATGGGTACAGTCTGCTGGAGTTGGTCCTACGTTTTGTGTCACTGGTTGTACAGCCAATATAAGTGGGGTGTTGTCCGATTTCTCTGGCACCACCATGTTTTTCAAGGACTTTCCTGGTGCTCCTTCAGGTTCGGCAATCACCCTCTTCCTTTTTGATGTCTGATGCACAAGAACAACATTTGAGTGAAAAAACATGGTATGATGACAGATGGAATATGTATTGATAATGGATGGGCATGGCATCTCGACATATATGATGAGT
This sequence comes from Aegilops longissima, assembly GCA_021605205.1. Classification (NCBI taxonomy): domain Eukaryota; kingdom Viridiplantae; phylum Streptophyta; class Magnoliopsida; order Poales; family Poaceae; genus Aegilops; species Aegilops longissima. The sequence goes on from CM038682.1 coordinate 122,032,331, forward strand.
AAACTAAGCAGATGGCGTGTGGGGACCCCGACTCATAAGTCGAGATCACCGAATGCACATGTACGGCGATCCCAGAGATCAATGCTTACTGAACACACAAAAGCTGAATAACAAGAGTCTTACATCCATTCATACCGTTTTACACAAGTAGGACCATTATGGTCAAGTCTTGAGTGTATCATCGCAGCGGAAATCTACAATAACAACTTGGACCCATGCCATCTGCCTTAACCCTACAGGCATTCTGACTGGGAAGCGTCCTAGCTCGCATGTTCGTCACCAAGGTACTCTTCATTATATCTTGTTCTCATGCCTGGCCAATAAAATAACCAGTGGCAAGCCAATGAGTACTTTGAATGTACTCGCAAGCAACCCATGTTTTGGTTCAAGATACAACACTACATGATATAGGCAAATTTTTGCAGAAAGCTAGTTTTGAGTGCAATGACATGTTCAACAACTTGGAATACATGCATCAGGAGAATTCAAGTAACCATGAGGACATGTTACATATATCAACATAAATAGAGTGGGCACCAACCCAACTCAATCATGTCAAGTCCTTTTACTTGACCCAAGTAGATCTTCCCACTTATCCAAACACACACACTAGTTTGTAAACATGTGGACGCAGCCCAAGAGCGGTTACCCAACTGTCCTTGACCGTGGACATGGCTATTCGAATAGTTTTACAATCTGCAGAGATTGCACACTTTACCCACAAGATCCGGGGAACTTCCGTGTCATCCACGACCCGCGGTACCTCAAGTACCCGGGGTAAGCACCCGATCACTATCTTTCCCTAGATGACACTAACATAGACTCCAGTCGATTGGTACTAACCCCCGTGCCCAACATTTCACATCTTAAAATTGTGGAGCCTCGCTCCCATATTCATCACATACCACAAGCACGGGGTACCAACGGTGTGTCCGGTGCCCTGTGAAGACAGTCATGGTCGCCCTACCTGGCACGACCCCGTCCCGAGAGAGAGCACCAACTCTCCCCCGTCACTAGTAATGCGGGCTCCAAGCTAGTATCGGCCTAGGTAATCAATAATGCCCTTTCCCATATAAGGGTAGAGTGGTTGCGCATGTAAGGTTGGAATAACGGTCGCAACTTAAACCAATCCGTTTTGAAAACAACACACACACTTGCCTCCCTACACCACTTCGTCATCAAGTGGCTACCCAACTCATCATCTCCCTTGGGCATAAGTGGCACCCGATGGGGTTTTCGAAAAGTCCTTTGAAAATACTTTGTCTCCATCACCATGCATATTCCCGTCCCTTTTTGCGTAGCACTACTTTAGCATCGTATCTACCCCCACCGGCATAACCCTCATAAGAAGGTAGGGTCATGCACAATGCAAGTATCAACGAGGAAGTACGGTGGCAAACCATCAAAGTGGTTACCACCTCATCATGATTCCGTTGCAACAACAATATGATGCTATATGACATGCATAAAAAGAGTTTCGTAGACATGGTCAAAGGGCTGCTTGCCTGACTCCTTAGAGTCTTCAATCCTTCTGGTCCATCTTCAAGTACTCCGTCTACTTCGCCGACTAACGACGGAAACAATCACAATAAGCAACACAACAAGGCAAAAATAAAAGTGCTCTAAAAATGTGAGTTGGACTTTTCTAGGATACCTCCGGTCATATGAGGAATGACCAAGGTGATTTCATTGGAAGTGGATCAATGGATATTTCTAAACATTTCGATATGATGGAATCAAGGGGTTTATGGATTTGCAAGAAGTGTACAGAAAGAACTATTTGAAAAATGATCAAAGGCATCCATTTAACAAGGAATAATTTTAGAAGCATCTAGGAGTTGGTTTCACTGGATTTGGAGTTCAAATAAATTTCCTATGAATTTGCAAAGTTGGCTAATATGAAGAAATGGCTCATTATTTTGTGGGGTACAGACAGTATTAAGAAAAATGTTCATAAACTAAGTTTTGAACTTATAGACATCTAGGATTTTGGATCATGGAATTTGGATCAAAAATGGGTTGTCTGTGATTTTCTAAAGTCCATTACAGAAATGGAAAAACAAGATTTGATAAATGTTTGTGAATAAAAAGTCTCTGGAAAAATGTGCATGCAGCACCAATAGGTAAATCATGATTTATGGAGTCACTAGAAATTCGAATCATCAAATTTGGAATTAATTTGAATATTCTATGGATTTTACCAGTCCACAGAAAAAAGAAAAAGAAAAGGGATTTACTTAAATGGGCCGGATCTAGGCGGCGGCGGCGCGCACTGGGCGAGTTTTAGCAGCAGGGCGCCACTAGGCCGGCCCAGCGGCTTGGCCGCACGCGCGCAAGGGCCATGTCGGACGCGGTTTTACTGGAATACGCCTCCACTTACCAGCGTGGCCTGGAGGCTGGGCCACTGACGAGCGGGGCCCGCCTGTCAGGTTCATCCCCAACCTCCCGCTCGAACAGAGCAGAGGCAGGCGGCGGTGTCGACGGCGGCTTGCCGGTGCTACAGGCTACCGTTTCCGGTGAGCTGGCCATCGGCGTGCTCAGGGGACCCGGCCGAGTCCAACCGTGGGTGGCACGGTCGCCAGGCACCAGGTCGAGCAGGCACTGGCGCATGGACGAGGCCGACGGTGAGGTTGGACACGGTGTTATGCCATGGAGAAGAAGAAATGGAGTCCGGGAGAGGGCCGTGGGGAAGTGGGTGATGCTCTGGTGCAGGTAGGAGGGGGAGAGGGGCAACGGAGAGCTCAAATTTAAGCGGTGGCCGGTGGCAAGATTTCCGGCCATGGAGGTGAACGGGGCACTAGGGAGGAATGGGTTGGCACTGGGAGCGTCACAGGAGATGTATATATATATATATATATATATATATATATATATATATATATATATATATATATATATATATATATATATATATATATATACCAAGGAGTCGAGAGGGGCTCGGGGTGGCCTTTTATGGTGGGGCGATGGTGCACGGTGGGACAGAGTGCGCCAAAGCAGGCCGCTGCTGTTGCTAGGGGTCACGGGGCTCGTGTGTGCGTGTCCAGGCGTTTGTAGAGATGGTCTACGGCCGGGGGGAGGGAGAGAAGGAGCGGGGAAGTGGCAGAGCGCCGCGCGTGTGGGCTTGCCCATTGGCGCTCTCGGGTGGCTCTGGCGCACGTGCTGCTGGAGGTGAGAGAGAGGGAGAGAGGAGGGGGCCAGCATGGTGGCATGTTGCGTACGTCGAGGCACCTCGACTAGCGCAAGGGGAAGCTCGAGGTGGTTGGGGGCGGTTGGCAGGGGGCGGCTACAGTGCGTGAGCGCACTGTAGCGCGCTCCAGAGCATGCATATGGCCGGCATGGCCATTTAAAAGGTCAGGGGCATGTCCACTTGTGTCCTGGAGCTTCCTTGGATTCTCTAGAGAGTGGTCAGGAGCTAGGTGGGGTGCTGCATATAGAAATGAGAGAGAGAGAGGAGGAGTTGCCATGGGTAAACTGAGAGAGAAAGAGATGGGTTTTACCCCCAAATAATTGAGCCGTTGAAGGAGGAGAGTTACTGGAGGTAGGAGGTGACCTGGGGCAGGTGTGGTAAAAACATAGGGTCATGGAGATTAGTGGAAGTGGTCAAAAATGGAATTTTGGTAAAGTGGGAGAAGGTGTTTGATGCTTGTTTGGTTAAGCAAATGAACTCCATTTGGCATGAGACTCCACAGGGTGAAATGGCACATATAATTAGGTCCTTCCACCAATTTGGAGCTTATTTGGGCAAAGTTGCCAATGCAACTTTTGTAAACCCTAGAAATTAGCAGAAATGGACTTGTGTAGATCTAGTTGAGAAAATCACTTCTCCTTGATGCACAACTTGGTGTGGTGGCCTCATTTGGTCATGTGAACATGCTCACCAAAGATGGGGTCAAGGAGAGAAAGTTGGTAGTACAAAGTTGTTCAAATTTGATTCTGGTCAGAGAGGGTTTTGGGACATTTTGGTGAACCAAAATGACTTTAATTGACATGAGGCTTTGCAAGGTGATCACAATATGCATTTGTGACTTGCTGCATTTTCCTTGGATTTTTACGAAAATATTTCTTGTATAAATATTTCAAATCCTTGAAATGGGCAGAAATGGTTTTGGGAGGTTTTGTCCAATATCTTGAACAGGACCATGTGTTGAAAGTCTTATATATGGGAAATATATGCCCACTGAGTTTCCCTTATTTTTGTCAAATATTTTTAAAACAATAAAATAATTTTTCCCTATTAAAGACCATTTCTGGCTTTAAGAAAAAGCTTTTAAATAAAATAGGAAAATAACTTTTAAAATTATATTTTTGTGGTTTATGGGAGTCCTACATCTAATAGGATCGAAATATACCTTTTGAAATATTTTTCACACCTCAAATCAAGTACTTGCAGTGCAAATCTCAATTCAAGGGTTTTTGAAAAACTAATTTTAGAAAATACTTTTTGGCCAAATTATTTTTGTAAGAAAATACTATATTTCTCTATACACATGGCATGATCATTGGGCAGAAGTTTGGGGCAAGGAGATGAGGTATAGAAGGTGAAGCTATGTTGACATTTAAGAGCACTTGAAAACACAGAGAGAAAGCCAACTCAAATAAAAAGTCAAACAATGCAAAAGTTTTTGTCAAACCACATTTTATCATGATTTATCATCTTATGTGTTGTGCCATGAAAATCAGGGTGTGACATGGCGGTGCAACAAAGTAGAAGAAATGCAAGACAACATATGCAAGATACCCGCAATCAATAAAACATTGCCAAATTAGAACAGACACCTTGATCGGTGAACAGGACAGGCCATCTGCCTTTGACTCCTCGAGGTTAGAATAGTCATTAGGATCATATTATGAACAAGAATCAACAGGTGGGGAGCGTATGAGTTTGATTGCATCCAGAATGGCACTCAATGCCTTGGTGCCAATTTTGTATGTCATTGCAGTGTTTAGCTTCAAGAGTGGACTGCTGCTAGTGTGACACAAAGCAGCTACACAGATTATAGTGTAGATATAACGGGAAAACCTTAAGCATCAGAGTAAAATCAGCAAAGTGGAACTTGCTGGAATATATGTGCTAGTATTGCCATGACGGCTAGAAAGGCCGGATACCAGCTCTCTTCAAGTGAAGGTGCGGGCATCGTTAATATCGATGTAACTCTCAAAGGCGACACAGCTCCCCGCATTTCCTTGCTGTTCTTATAGGATTCAAGTGGGCAGGCCACTACAAATCCTATTCCTATGTTTACAAGATCCTATGAATCAAAGAGACTCAAAGTGTCCATCACAACCGACCGTATAGACCTCTACACTGCAAATGTCCCTGCTCATCTTCGTACAATGAACATACTGTACTACTAGCATACTCCCTCCATTCCAAAATATAAGTCTTGGTGGAGATTTCCACTATGGATCACATACAGATGTATCCGGATACATTTGAGAGGGTAGATTCACTCATTCTGCTCCATATGTAGTCCATGGTGGAATCTATACAAAGACTTGTATTTAGGAACGGAGAGAGTACATATTAAAGAAGAACGGAAGAGGAACATGGTAAAGAAGGGTAAGCAGATTTTGGATAATAAAATGTTGGTTGTGCAGTGCCAAGACATGATGAACCAGAGCACATTAAGAATGCAACTCCCAGCTGTCTCTCGACCATTTTAGGCAGTTGGATGAAGATCCTACGTCTCCTAACCCTTCTTCTTCCTCGTCTTTGATTCTTCCCATACAGAACACGGCACGGGCCGCCGGCCGGACCACCGGCCCCCACCGCCTGTGTTCCTCTGCCACCCCCACCCCCACCCGCGTCGAGTTTTCTTCGTTCGGCGAGGCCCCACAACCACCCGAGCCCCTTCGATCGCACCAGCAAACTCCGGCGAGCTCTGAAAAATCGACTGACCCAATTTTGAAATTTAGTCTACTGTGATTTAACTAGTGTGGAATATAAAAGGGGAAAACCATAAGCATTGGGAGTATAGTGTTGAGCGTGCCATGGCGGATCTGAAGGTGCAAACCGGACAAAGGCAACTTCGCAACCGAGACAAGAAATCAGAGTAAAGCAGCGGCGATCTATTTTCTTACTACGATAAATAAGTTCAGCAGATACGAAAGAGTACCGCCTCTGGTGCGGCGCCGTGTACGCATCTGTTGAGAATTTGACGGTGCTGCGGTAGCGACGGCTGTCGGCAGCGTGCAAGTAGATCTAGGAGGGTAGACGGTGGCGGCAGGGCACGGTGGACGAGACGGTTGTAGGAGCGGCACCGGCAAGGTGGACGACGACGGGGATGAAGCGACAGGACGGGATGCAAGGATCCCGGTCCGAAGGCGTGGATGAGAGAGGTCGATCTCTTGTAATGGACAGTGGCGTCGGGGTATCAGCTCCGGCATGGTGGAGGAGGACGGCAGTGGATGGGGTGGCAGACGGCGGCAGACGGAGGAGGGTGGGGTGGAGAGGGTGTTTTGGCGCCCACAGAGTACGAATGGGGAAAAGGGAGGTATAGAGGAAGGGGGGAACCATGTATTCAGGGCGCGCTTGTCTCAAATGCGAGGAAATTTACAAACTTAGCCCCCGTTTCAAATTTCTACTACATCACAGCAACATTAGTCGGTTGGGGATAGGATGGTAATCTCGCATACACCGAATATTTGCCAACGAGAGTTTGTTTTTGGCGCCTACCGTGTATGAATATGAATCGGGGAGGGAGTCGATTTCGGCCGAGGACACACTGTGATTTGGTGCCCACCGTGTATGAATCCGGGTGAGAGGCGGTTACGTCACATTTGGGTGAAATTACAAACCTACCCCTATCGAAACCTATAGAAATCCAGCAGATAAGCTTTGCGTGGCAGGGATAGGTAGTAGTGATTTCCATCTCGCAGATTTTGGTTTCAGGCGGCTACTGCGACTTTCCCTGCTTCATTCAAATTTTGCAGAGTGCATGTTTACCATGCCAACTCAATTCGAATCCCGTTTGTATTCTATTTTTTCGGGCGGGATCCATTTTCAATTGGAATTACATTCTATATACATCATTTTTTTATATATACTTTCAAAAGCACAACAAAGAATTCTTCTCCTTTATATGTACAATATGATTTACAAATACAACGATCTCGAAATCTTAAGGTTGAATTCGAAAATTTTTAACCAAATTATGTTCTACAAAAATGTATGGATCAGTAATACCTACATATTAAATAACATAGATGTGCGTGAATTCATATGAGTATGCATGTTTGATAGATCAATTTGGTTCGAGTATGGATTACATGTATCATCATCTCGAATTCAAATATTTGAATCCCTTTTTTGTTCACACCTTTAACGCCAATATCTCTCGCATGCATGCTCCTTCACGTAGCTGTCACTCTATTTTCTCCTGCTCACCCGCACGCTCACTTCATGTTTGTCCTATCCTCGCAAACATGGTCTCTCGACGTCTCCCTTGAGAAGTGTCACACTCTCCCTATCATTATACATTACACGGTTTTCATTATCTCTCACGTCTCTACTGTTCTCTGGTACTTGGTACCTAAGCTTTCTTTTTCACCGCCACACACACAGTCTCCACTCGTCTTTCACTTTGTCTTTATCTCTATGGGATTCTCTCACACACCCCATATGTCTCTACATATGACTCATACCACTAAAATTACTCTCTCTCTCTCTCTCTCCTGTAAACACAACATTTGTTGCGGTCTCCTTTTTGTCTCCATCCCAGACTGACATTATTCATTTGTTTACCAATCAGAAAACTCCGACTACCGTCTCCTCTCTCTCTCACACAGACACACACACACAACTCCTGCTTCCACTCCCCTTCCTGACTACCGTCTCTCTCTCTCTCACACACACACACACAAAACTCTCGCTTTCGCACCCCGACTCGTACTTCTCTCACAAACATTTATCGACTAGCTAGCCTCTAGATAGGTTTATACACCCGCACACTCGTGCTTCCACCATCGCATACATGTCTCTCTCCTGCTCCTTGTATCTATGTAGATTTTTCTTCCCTTCTCGAGACACGCCCTCTCCATCATGCACACACGCACTATCGCCTCATTTTAAGCTGATACCTATCGCACACACACTCCTTGTGTCTTTGTCACACATGCACTCCGTCCTCCTCCACTCTCCCTCTCTCTCACACACACATGGGCTTTTTGCAACAACTAGCAAGATGCCCATGCGTTGTATGGAACATCAAGATGCATTTGTATGAGTAGTTTATCTTGTGGGTGAAAAGGATGAACGAGGGAAGGCCTTATTTGCAAATGTGGAGAGGGGTGTGGGTATCTTTTTGCAAAATTGCCATAGTTTCCTTCCTATCCGCCAGATATAGATCGGACGGCCTATATTGCAGGATGGCAGGCTCACGATCATCACCGACAATGCTTTTTATAAGAGTAGGGGAAAAAATAGAGTTGGTGATGATGGTGGGCCTGCCATCCTGCAATGTAGGTCGTCCGATTTATATCTGACGGATAGGAAGGAAAATATGGCAATTTACCCGCACTCTTCACCACATTTGCAGATAAGGCCTTCCTCGTTCATCCTTTGCTCCCACAAGATCTTGATGTTCGTGCAACGACACGGCATCTTGCTAGTAAGAGTAGAAATTAGACATATACCACTTCTAATCTTGAAACCAACAACATTCCTCCCTTATCTCATCAAAAACACCAAAGGAATATATTTTGAGTGAAACATAACATATTTTTAGTGATATACGTATTTCAAAATTAGACTTTTTTTCTATCAAATCGGTGAATATGTAATAATCTACTTTGATCGTGTGGCAACGCATTGGCACATTGCTAGTAGTTATTATAATTTTTTGGACACCATACAAAGGGTGGAGTACATATACGAAGAGAAGAGGTGCACGCATGCAGTTGGCCTCTCGCTGTCTCGCACACATGAGTGTTACGTAAAGGCGACGTTAACAAATAAACCCTAAAACCCTAGGTGCACGATTGCTGCATTCGCGGGTACCGGGTACGTGGTGGAGCACCTTTGTAGGAATAGTCAGCTCGCGTGATAATTTGATCCGTAGGAGTTGATGGTTGGGACCATAGGTGAATGACTTGGAGCGCGGTGGCTCGCCAGTTGCCACAGATCGAGTAGCCACGTTTAAAATATCGTTTTTCTAGCGGGGTTAAGAGTTCCAATTTTCAATGGCGCGTTATAAGTAGTAAGTAGTTTTCAGAACGATTGGTATGGAGCGAAAATGGAATTCATAGTACTACGTACCTCCTTGGCGTATGGTTGTATGGTCTTTTTGCAATGGAGGTTGTATGGGTTTATGTTTCGAGATGTTGAACCTGGTAGTTCTAGGGCAAATACTATGGTTTAGATTTAGATGCTCGTTTTCAGTAATGAAAATCGGAACGGGAAACCCTTCTTTGATTAAAAAAACTACTACCTCCATTCTGGTTTACTAGTCCCCATCGTACTATGGGTCAAAGTTTGTCCACGAATTTTACTTGTAAAATGTGAATGGAAAACGAGATTTTGTTATACCCAAACAAAAAAGGACTGGAGGGAGTGATTGCTCTGACACGGACGCGACCTCTCATAGCGCAGGCATTGAACCGGCGCGCCGGCCAAGAGGGTCGCACTCACTGCAGGCCTGGCTGAGCACGCCTCCTCGCCGCGTGCAACCAGCTTAAGACTGCCCCGCCTGCCTTCATTAAATCCGTGCGTGTGCCGGCAACACGTCACGTCCTTCTGCGAGCCGGCAGGCATTTTAGAACACAAAAAATGACTAAAATATAATTAATTTACACATGGTCTTGACTTGTTGTGCTCGCACTGGTAGCAGGAACTAGTAGAGGTTTTTCTTTATTTATAACTCTCCTCACATTTTTTTGGGCTTTGAAATGAATCATGGTTGTGGACATTATGTATGAAATGTGCAGATATCTGTGAACATGAGTTTGATGTGGAAGTTGAACTTGGAATGTCGGTCTTGCGCGTGAACTATACCATGTCCAATGCTTCGTATGTTATTGTTTGGAAACTTATTGCTGTTATTACATGACCCAAAAAAACATTTTATGCCACATCAGTAGATGCACGGACATCACAACAGGCATGCTGACTGGATAACCATTTGAACCTAGCTATTATGAAGGAAATTTTGTATTGACAACAGTTTTAGATAGCAGGAGACGCCTAGGCTGCTCTGCCTTTGCTAGCTTATTTCTGGCTTCTTCCATCTCTTCTTTGGCTTGGGTCAAGAGAGCATCTGATTGTTCTTTTCGCTTCTTCAGGAACTCAGCTACATTCTCAAGTGCTGCTGCACGCTTTCTTTCAGCCTTTACTAATGCCACGAGGACACGAACAGCTGACGACTCCACCTGGCTTGTTTGTAATCCAGCATCATCTCGGAATTTGCACCTTGTGTCCAATCCAGCATCATTAGGGAACTGGAACCTTGTGTGTAATCCAGCCTCATTTTGGAAACATGATCTCGAGGTTGACCATACTTCCCTCCTCGCAGGAACTGCATCATGACATGAAGTTACTTCTTTTTTAGATCAATACTCAGAGCAACCTAGATCCATTTAATAGAAGCTAGATAAACAGAACTCGGAGAAGTGAATTCAAAAGGAAAAAAAGTATAAAAACAGACTACAAGGTGAGAACACCCACTTCCTACATCAAGCTAAAAACGAAAGCATTAGGACGATTAAGACTCTTCTTATTACACATCAAGAACACCACGCTTAAGAGAAGCGAAACTACAACATATACACATAGAAGAACACGAGGCTACAAAGTAATTGAAAGGGAGTTACTTACCAAAGCTCGTTTTACAGGTTCGTGCAGCTCCTCTTTAACTTGCCACGCTCCTTGAAGATGTCCCGAATATCCCGTGTTTGGTATTCATTGCTCCTCTGCATGTTCTTTTCGTGGTTTTAAAATCTCAACATGGCAAGAAAATATACTACTAGTAATACTTGCGCATCTTGTGGGCAACGTTAAAGCACTCGTCTGCCATGTTAGAGCATCTCCAACAGAATCGCAACGCGCGGCGCTTTAAAAAAGCGTTTATAGTGCTGAGATCGAGAAGTAGATAGAGTAGAGGATAGTTCTCAGCATAGATAGATAAAAGAACATAATTCAACTACTCCTCGTCGTCCGACTCCTCCTCGGTGATGTCCTCCTCCGACGTCTGACTGTAGGCGTGAAGATACTGATCGTCGTCGGATTCCCAGGGCGACGCTGCTCCTAGCCTCATGTTGAATTGAGCGTCCGCTTTTCGCCTATTCTTGTCCTCGCGATAGGCGGCTCGCTCCGCCCTCCTCTTATCCCTCTCCGCCCTCCTTAGCGCGTAGAACTCGCACTCGTTGATGATGTCCTGCGGGAAGTGTTGGCGCCACAACGCCATGGCTTCCTTGTCCTTCTCGGCGATGCCGAGACGGTGCTCCCGCCTCCGGTTGTCGCAATGATCTTCGTCGGTGCTAAGCCGCGGCAAAGGCGCGAGCTCCTGCGCCCGCTCCCGCGTCAGCACATTGGGGAAGTTCAATGTTCTATGAGGCCACTGGAGTCGCCACACCGCCGCGTCATACCCGCAGGCGGCCTCGTTGGCGGTGTTGAAATTGCCGAGGCCGAGGCGCATCCGGCGGAATCGGATCTCAGCGAAGAAGCAGCCGGAGGGGCGCGCGCGGACGCTGCGATATCCCCAAGTTTCCCGGCGACGTGGCAGCATGGTGGCGTGGCGGCGGCGAGGTGAAAATGAGGGGGGAGAGAGCGGTGGCAAGGCACAGAGCGGTGGGAGGGCGTTGGATTTTATAAAGCACGCCGGACGCCGCGCGCCAAAACTAGCGCACGCCCGGCCGCTTTTTCCCGCGCGCGCGATCCTTTCCCGACGTCTCTGCTATCTCTACTCTCTTCTCTACTGTTATATTTATTTTATATTTAATATTTAATATTTATCTCTACTTCCTTTACTGTCTACTTTTTTTTCTCTGTACTTTTTTTCTTGCAATATAGGCCGTCCGATTTATATCTGACAGATAGGAAGGAAACAAGTGGGAATTTTGCAAAAAGATACCCATACCCCTCTCCAGATTTGCAAATAAGGCCTTCCTCGCTCATCCTTTTCTCCAACAAGATAAACTACTCATACAATGCATCTTGATGCGTGCAACGCATGGGCATCTTGCTAGTTCTAAAAACCTTTCCATCATTTGCCACATTACTGGTTGCAGATGAAAAACCTACCCAAGCACAGCGCGATACAGGAGCGACGCACAATTACAAGCTGATATTCTGTTGGACAATGGAGGCTATAACCAATTACTTTTACGTGAACAATAGCACCCAGGAAATTTGAAGGGTAGGTATGAACAAAATTGGAACTGCACATGTACTGCTAAGTGATTCAATACACACATTACCAATCGAGGAGGAGAACGATGGTCGCGGCAGCCTCTGTGAGTCATGGTCGGCAACGGGAGTCAATTCATTGTCCACGACGGTGGTACTTCTGCGCTTGGCATCGGCTTTCGGGAAGCAAATCCGAGATCGTGGAAGACGATGCCGGGGAAGAGGCTCCGTTTATGATGACAACGGTGGACTGGCTCCAGTGCGGCGTACGAGGTCGTCAATGAGGCAGATGCGCTGCGGTGGGGAGCATGAAGGCTGTGGTGCCATGGAGAAGTCTATTTTGCGGTGGGGATAGAAAATGGGGAGTATTCAGGTGTACTACTCTGGGTGCCGGGGTGGGGTTGGCTGGGTAGGGTGAACCTGAAGTTACGAAAACAGCCCCCTACCAAGCGTCAACCGTAGGCATGTTCTGAAGGCTATGATGGTAACTTCCCAGTGCTCGAATCAGGGTCGCGGGAGATTTTCCCGCCGACCTCAAAATTTTGTGACACTGGACTCCCCGTGTGGCGTGTTGAGTGATTCGACTAAGCAACTTGCGAGTAGTAGTAGTAAACTCTGGATATTAGGTTTGACCAAAGTCAAACTTCCTAAAGTTTGACCAAGTTTATAGAAAAATATAAACATTTACCATAACAAATATGTATGATGTGAAAGTACATTCAATAATTAATCTAATGGTATTTATTTGTTATTGTATATGTTAATATTTTTTTATAAGCTTCGAGAGTTTACAAAACTTGACTTTGATCAATGCTAATACATAAACTTAAATAAAAACAGAGGAGTACACATTTGTTTTCTTAGTTTGTAGTGAACTAATCATTTGTTGAAATTGTGAAATAAATATATTAGGCTATTGACTTCGAATGTAATGGTCTATATAATTCAATAGTTACAATCATTGTCGAATCCCAAGATGTATACAAGGTCTATAGTACTTCACAACATGCTCAAACTCACATAATCCCACTCAAATGAGATTCTAAATGCATTTCATAGTTATTACTTTGTAGGATGCAACAAAAACAACCATAACTCTACATCAGCCATTTGCCCTGTTTGGATACTCTAACACAGTTAGAGTTAGAGTTATTTTCTAACCCACTCTAACTCAAATAAGCACCTCTCCACCGGGATAGTTGGGTTAGATGGAACTAACCCAGTCTAACCCTCCCTATTTGGATACTTTTAGGTTATTTGATCCCCCAACTAACCCAAGCTAGCTCTAACCCCATGATCCAAACAGGGCCATTATAGAAGCAACATTTTGACATATCCCAATGTGTGAATGAAATGTGCAGAGAGAGCTTTTGAAGATGAAGCTGATAGGGTGGGAAAGATTGTATGTATGTGGACGAGAGAGTAGGAGACAAACCTAACGAGACAGAGGGAGAGAGATAGAGAGAGAAAGAGAGAGGAAGAAGTTAGGTCTGTGAGAAAGATGGAGACATGTAATATACGTGAGATGCATGTGCATCCAGATTCTGTATACGTGGAAGGAGAAGAGACAACATGTTTGATGAGAGATCTGGAAAAACATGGATGAGAGGGGAAGGGTCTCGTGGGTTGAGGGATTGACAATTTTGTGCGGGTGAGAGAGGGATTGGTAATTTTGTGCAAGAGAGAGAGAGAGAGGTGGGGGGAGGAGTCAGTCAACCGTCGTCACATCACCCTGCTTCCGAATGACCCCGCATTCTCTAGCGCGGTGTGGTCGCCGTCTTCGATCTGCTCGATGCCCTCTTTGAAGATTGAGGCGTTGTGCATGTTGGGGTGCAAAGAAGCACAAGCGAGAGTGGTCGCCGTATAACCATGGGTGGGGATGAATTGTGTGCTCGGGGGAGTGTGTGTGTGTGTGTTGTGCTGCGTGTGTCTGTGTGTGTGTGTGTGCTAGAGAGAGAGATATATATATTGAGAGAAAACAAACCTAATGAGAGAAATGGGTATTCACAAAGAGATTGTGCGGGCCTTGAGGTGGGCAGGTGCCAGGTGAGGGTGTCAAAATGTGCGCGTTGATGCATGTGTTGCATGCGACAGTGCGAGGGACGGACGAATCGAGAGAGATGGTTGTTGTGTTACGGATGCTCCTCTCTCTCTCTCTCTCTCTCTCACACACACACACACACACACACACACAAGTAAACTAGAAGACCATTCTCTCATGTATACACAACGTATCGGCATACCTGTCTATGTCTCACTCATGCATGATCATTTGCACATTCATACCTCTCTATGTCTGTATCACACGCACACCGCCTCCACATTGCCCTTCCGCCACAACACACATATGCACACGTACACACGTTCTCTCTCAGTCACACACACAAAATCTGTATTAAAAAAACTAGGGCGCACCTAAAACGTCCAAATCCAAATAAACACGAACTGGAGCTAAATTCAAATATATGGAAATATTGCAGTGTCAAGAACTTTCCTAGGAAAAAAAGTTGAGTAATATTCGAGGATTGTTTTCACACACACAAAAAGGTTCGGTGGATGTCCTTCGAGCGCGACACGGTGACGCACTGTTCGATCGACGCATGGCGTCATGCGGTTCACGCGCTTGCACAGGATTCTGTATCGTGGCTGTGGTACTAACTAATAAAAGCGCTGCCTAAGCCTAATGTTTACGTGTACTAGTACGGTTTTCTTTTAAGTTTGACCAACCTTATATAAAACTAAAGTAAGCTCCCACACGTGCACTCATCAATATGCCGCCGCCGTTGCGCATGCCGGCGCCCGCCTGCTCCGTCCAACAATTTCTCGCCCATCACCGCCGTGTCGCCGCCATCCCTGTGCCATGAAGCCGAAGGCTCGCCCGCTCACGTCGTCTGCAGTCCCTCCTCGCGATGCCGCTGCGCTGCCAAGCACGCGAGCAGCTAGTGGAGCCGCGTCTATGCACGCAGCGTACAAAGAGGAGGACGGGCGCGTGCTCCATCATGCCGGCGAGGAGGAACTAGCGTGTCATTGTCGTCTTCGCCCGCGTGGAGGGGGCGCGCATGGTGGTTGTCGCGGCGGAAGCCAGTTGTGCGCGCGTCGAGCCCACAAACCGGGTGCGGACGCGGAATCTACCTTCGAGACCTTGAATGCCACGTGGATCCTGCTATCTGATGGAGCAATTTGGGTCAGTCGACTCATGTGAGCCGTTTGATGCAACATGGATGGCTAGAAGGGCTTCTTCCACCTCTTCTGCCGTCTTCTTCCTTCGCTCCATTGAACGTCTTTCACAAATCGACTGACCCAAATTATACTACTAGTACGAACGTATTAAGTACAGTAGGAACACGAAGATACGAGCAGTAGTACCAACTACAAGAAGAACAGTAATAAGACATAGTACTAGTACTACTGTACGTAATAATGAGTTCAAATAATGAGAAAGAACATACTAAACATAGTTCTGCTGGGGCGTCAGCACAACACACCCTTGAAAATAAACTAAGCAACTAGTCCGCTTGACACTGCAGTAGAACCAGCATGAGCGACGGCATCGCCACCTACTGAGTCCGAGTCCACGCCCTCGACTTCGCCCTCGTCCCTCTTCCTCTTCCTCGTCGCCGACGCTTCTTTGCTTGAACCGGACACTGGGCTCTGCTTCTTCATCCAACCCTTGTAGATATTTAAACAAAGGTAGGCATCCATTGCTGCGATGTGATCTTCATCTAATATCTTCGACTCCCATGCATGATGAAACTTGTGATGAGGTTTCTTCAGTTTAGCATACGAAGGATCAATCATGGCTGCTGCCAGGGTCAGCATTGAAGGTTGAGAGGAGGACACCAGGCTTGCCTTCTGGAGATCGAAAGGCTGGCCTACAACGAGACCTATCCGACGCAGGACATCCCTGTCGTTCTTAAAGCCTACAGTATTGAATTTCACTCTTTCGTCCTTGAGGAAGTTCTTAAAATCCTGGCACTCAACGTCGGCATGGCATATGTGGTAGACCAAGAAAATGTTATGTACGCAAACCTGGATCACGACGGGCTTCTTCCTCTCTTCGTTCTTTAGATCCTTCTCTCGTCCCAGGACTGTGGTGTACTCAACATCTAGCCCAGCGACCCACTCATCCGTTGAACTGTTGAACATGCGTAGGAAGCGAGCAAGCCATGCTTTCACCGTCGCGGATCCACGTGTGTAGATGACGATGAACTGATCGCCGGTGATGGCTCTAATCTGGTACTCAGCAGCGACCATGGAGATTTGGGAGGCCATGGATTTTGGAGGAGGGTTAGGAGAAGTTGAACTGTTGTACCCCGCAAAAACTGGGAGCGAACTAATGTGAAAGGACGGGACGACTGGGAGCGAACTGTTGTAAGGTAGTAGAAGATGGGGACGAGTAGGGCGTGCGAACGGCGTGGGGTTGCTGGCTTGCCCAGTGGATAAACGGCTGCAAGCTCCCAAAGAGTTCTCGAGAACTACGCGGGACCCACTAGATGTCATGTCTACTAGACCCATATCGTAGGCCTGACGGTATAGCTTCTGCCTGTTCGCACGCCATGCCCGCGCATGGATGTAACTTCACTTAATTTTGTCAACCGCGCGCCTCCCACGACCTTCGCCTCCCTCACGCGGTCGGGCCCTTTGAGACTTCGACCGGCCATAAATGAGCAATTTTTTCCCTACTCTGCATGCATGATACTCCCTCTTGTCCTTTTTACTCACGTCAACTGTTTGCAAAGTGTTTGACCAAATTTATACTTTTTTTTGAACACCACCTTATCTTAATTAACCAGCCACACCAGTACACTCATTCGATACAATATTCACCACACAGGGCGGTATGTTATTTACATGAATACCATCTAATCTATTGTCAAAGCTATACTTAGCGATTAAGTGTGCCACCTTATTGGCCGGACGGTTAATCTTTGACAATTGAAGATTGTTGATCAACTTCGAAATGCTCAACACTTTCATCTTCAGGTCACGGTTAACAGACCTGTCATAGCCCCCTGATGCAAGAGATGCTACCACAAAAGCGCAATCAGTCTCTAAAATTACAGGATTATGAAGAGAAATACCTATGTAGAGACCAGCAATGCAAGCCCTAGGCTCCGCTTCCTCCACGCTTTGACAGGCATCAATGAAATCCCACGACCAAATTTATACTAAAAATATCAATATCTACAATACTGATTATAATGAGTATAAGTACTACGTTTTATAATGAGTGTAAAAATATTGATTTAACATTGTGAATGTTGATACATTTTTCTATAAGTCTGGTGAAAGTAGAGGTACATTGACTTCAGACAAAACTTAAATGCACAATGCAGACTAGTTCCTCCGTCCAGGTGCGTGCCATGTCCTATCTTGTCATCACAACAAGGTTAGCTATTAGAGTACCACTACCTCCCTTCTAGTTTAAAGGGCTCGATTCAAAAATTTCACCTACTCTTAGCAAGATAGTAGAGGCGGTGGAATAGTTTTTGAAGTGTGCAAAAGTACTCAACTAGTGCTGTCGTTCTTCACAGAAAAATGTGTTTACCAATGCACGCATGAACACTAGTTACTCTAACCCCCCTCTCTTCTTTAATTCTTTGCCACATCAGCATGTTTTCTAGTATTCTCCCGTGTGCATGATACCAGGTAAGATACCACCATTATGGCCAGCCTTAATCATCGCATGCAATAATTTATTGCACCTTGAAATATGAACATGTGTGGGGCGTGTATGTTTTTAATGACTTGAGGCTATACCTAGCCCGACATGCAAGATGACTTATTATGCACCATTCCCCATACCTGCAGGAAGCCCGTTCGTCTACAAATATTTTCCTCTCCATGTGTGGAAACAATATGCCTGCCAAATTCTCCTTCTCCCTCCGGCGGTCCCACCACTCCACCCCGTGTGAAAAAATATGCATGCATGACTCTCCTCCCCCCACGCTCGTCCAATCCGTTGTGACCAGCAATATTTCCACCCCTTCGCTCCCCCGTAATTTACTCCAACAAATATGCCCACGTAGTTGTTACTTAACTACAGGTGCATTGGGTCACTGACATATGGGCCCAACAGGTGTTCGTCCCACATGTCAGTGATGCAACTGTACCTGCAGTTAAGTCAGTGCAGCTAAGTCCATATCTTACGTAGGTGTGCCATTGCTCTCTATAAATACTGTGCCTCCCATGACATTGCTATCTCCTCCCCCTCACGTTCACGTTCATCGCTATCTCCTCCGCCTCCCTCTCACGTCGACCACCATGGCATCACCCCTCCCAAGCCCTAGGAGCCCCTCGCTGCACCGCGCAGACGGTCACGCGTCGCTGTTCCGTTCCTCGCCGCCACTAGTCGAGGAGGACGCGTCGGTGTTCCGCTCCTCGCCGCTACGTGACGCGTCGCCGTTCCGTTCCTCGCCGCCACTAGTCGAGGAGGACGCGTCGGTGTTCCGCTCCTTGCCGCGACGCGACGCGTCGCCGTTCCGTTCCTCGCCGCCACTATTCGAGGAGGACGCATCGGCGTTCCGCTCCTCGCCGCGACGCGTCAAGGTGGACGCGTCGGCATTCCCAATCACACTAGCACGCGCGTCGGCGTTCCCAATCTTGCCAGCACGCGCGTCGTAGGACGCGTCGGCTCCCTGCTACAATGAGAACGCCGCGCCACCCGCCGAGCCCCCCAGCCTCGAGGAGCTTTGGAAAGAAATGGATGTCGCCTTGTGGGAGGCTTTGCCTCCAGCAGAGCGCGCCAAAATAGAGGCGGAGAAGAAGGCCAAGGAAGAGAAGCGCACCACGGAACAAGCTGCCTGGGAGGCCTATGTCGCGTCTGAGAGAGTCAGGCAATTGGTTCTTTGGCAGAAGGCTCGTACTAGGGCCATGAGGGTGGCGGAGGACGCCCGTGCCGACGCCCTGAGTGCATTCGGGCCCAAGCGCCTCATCTATGCTTGGCGGTACGTGGACCGGGTGCGCGCTTCCAGTGAGGCGGAGTACCTGTTGGCGCCGGATCACCACACCGGTGAGATCGTGCTCGCTCGGCGGCAAGCCGCCAATCAGCACCTCGCGAGTAGCAAGGCGGAGGAAGAGGCATTGTGTCGGTGCGCTGGGAAACGGCCGCGCACCATGGCACTCGTGGCGCGCCGCAAGCGCTCCTGCGAGCGTCGTGGCTTTTAGGAGGAGTATAATTTTTTTTCGTAAGGCGATCTCATTAGTTATGGGACGCAAATGATAAATCCCGAACGTTCAAGAATTTTTAGCGTCCTTAATTAAGTATGTAAAAGGTAAAGTTTGGAAACCTTGTGTATTCGTAAGCCTTTTGCAAGTACGTGCATATAGCACAAACTCTACTATATACTATCGCACTACACGTCTCTCTCCATATATGCTTGCATACTGTGGTCCTCCCTCCGTCCAGGTCAATAAGTCATCTTTGGTTGTGCACCGTGACCAATGAGGGAAGACTTGTACACCTAGAGGAAGGGAGTACTACTATTACTTATGTACGTGCAAATGCACGTTTTAACATTACGATGCGGTTTTTGTAAAAGTAGAAAAACAGCACTAGTCAAGCTTGTGAAACGATTCAATGAAAAACAAATGCAAAAATGCTCGTTTGATTGTTTTTTTTCAGCTTCCTTCTCTGTCGTTATTTCTCTGTCGTACTTTGCACGGAGTATCTCACAGGTTGGAAAGGCATGCAAATTCCCAAACCGCTTCCTACACCCTGTATCGAATTTTTTTTCCTAACAAGTTGTTCCGTGCAATTGGAATTCCAACTTGAGTACTACTACTAGTAGGAGTACCAAGGGCCAGTTCTTTTTGGCTTCTAGATTAGTAATCCCATAACTACTACCTCTGTCCTGGTTTATTGGTCCCCATTGTAATCTGTGTCAAATTTTGATCGTAAATTTAACTAAGGAAATTTTAGTGCATGTCACATGCACTACTCCATCCGTCTAGGTGAGTAAGTCATCTTAGGCTGTGCACCGTGACCAAGGAGGAGGAGAAAACGAGAAACGATAATGTTTATTTGCTAAATCTTTGGTCAAAATTTAGCACAAATTACAATGGTGAGGAATAAACCAGGACGGAGTAGTCACTACTAGGAAAAGGGCTATAGATGGAATTGACACTAATGGCGCACTGGACATGTGGTGCGCCATTAGTATCTCAATGGCGCACCACCCTCGATGCGCCATTAGTGTTGAAACTACTAATGGCGCACCCTACCCACGGTGTGCCATTAGTACCAATTTTTTTTTGAACTAGTGCTTTGTCCAAACATACTAATGGCGCATTCACTGGTGGTGCGCCATTACTAGTTGTAACTAGTAATGGCGCACCAGCCAGTAAGGTGCGCCACTAATGTTATTTTTTAATTATTGTTTTTATTCCTTTTTTTGCAAAAGTACTAATGGCGCACCACCAGGAGGTGCGCCATTAGTAACCTGGATTACTAATGGCGCATTTGTTGCTGGTGCGCCATTAGTAAGTGGGCAGCAACAAGATATTTTGGACAGCCTCTCCTCCCACACTCACTTTCTCCCCACTTCATTCTCTCCACCGCCTAGGGTGCCTCCTCTTTTTCACCTCATTTCCACCATAGATTCATTCAAATTAAGTGGTTAAGTTACCTTGCTTTGCTAGGTAAGTAAGGGGGGAAGCTATATTTATGTTGTTCTCCCTACAACAATGTGCACATGCACTTTTTATGGCCTAGTTAGATCTATGTATGTTCGTGGTGTTGCATATGTTTGTGGTGTTGCATATGTGTTTGTGTTTGGAGGTGTACCGGTATTTGAAATGCGATAGTTGCCAATATTTTGCCGGAATGTTGATTCATTTCCGTTTCTGCGAGAATTTTGGCATTAAGCATTCTTTTTGGTCCTATTTTTAGGGAAATTCATGCCAAATTTTTTTTTGGTTCTAAAATATCGTTTTGCTCTACCCTTGAGCGACCATGGTCCGCACGATGACCGAAGGCATCGTGAATAGGTTTTGAGGTCCGAAGGCCGAGATGCTTCAAAAGAACGAGACGGAGATAAGATGTCCGTGTCGATGATGCAAGCTGAATAGCCTTATTGCGGACCGGATTCCGGCAGGTGCGGGACCACCTGCTCTTGCGTGGTTTCATGGATGGCTATCGGTGGCAAGGTGATGAAGATGACTACTGAAGTCGCCCATGGGGGCCGGGCAAGAAATGAGGAAGGGCAGCAAGACAACCACCGCGGCTCGGGGCGAAGACGAAGAATCCCAAGAGATGATCACGACGGTGATGCTGTACACGATCATCATGTAGAAGATGCAGGACATGATGATGATGATGCGGAGCGGAGCGACGACTGGACCATCGATGGGCTGGGTGCAGGACCTCATATTCAAGAGCTGCTTGTCAAGCAGACGGATAACGCAAGAGCTGCCGCCGAGAGAAAGCCAAGATGGATCAACTTGAGTTAGACGCGTTACTCCATTGTATGAAGGATGCAGCCCGAGGATACCCGCTGAAAGTAACGCTCATGGCTCGAGATGAAGGTAAAACACAAAATGACCGACGATGCTTCGACGAGAACATGTCATTACGCACGAACGTCTTCCCAAGGGGAACAAGTGCCCGACCAGTTTGGAGGAGGCGAAGAAAATCGTGTGTCCTCTGGATTTACCGCACGTGAAATACCATGTGTGCATGAACAATTGCATCATTTATCAGGACGAGCACGCGGAGTCTACCATATGTCCGGTGTGCGGTGTCACTCGATACAAGAAGAGGAAGAAAGCTCCTCGAAAAGTGGTGTGGTACTTTCCGATCACTCCTCGTCTGTAGCGGTATTTCGCGGATCCTAAGGTAGCAAAGCTCCTGCTTTGGCACGCGGATAGGGAGGAGAAGAAGCGAGAAGATGACGCAATTGATCCGGAGATAGATAAAAAGACAAGATGCTGAGTCACCCTAAGGATGCGAGCGGTGGCAAGCGTTGAACTTGAATACCAGAATTTGGGAACGATCCAAGGAACATCGTGTCGGGCGCGAGCACCGATGGAGTCAATCCGTTTGGCAGCCGGAGAAGCACACATAGCACCTGGCCTGTGTTTGTGTGGATGTACAACCTTCCCCTGGTTGTGCATGAAGAGGAAGTACATTCACATGAGTATGCTAATTGAAGGGCCGAAACAACCAGGGAACGACATCAATCAGATCTGGGGCTGCTGAAAGAGGAGCTTGACACGCTGTGGAAAACGCCACCAATACGTGGGGGCCGCCGCAGAAAGAATATTTCCCAATGAGAGCCGCAGTGCTCACGACGGTGCACGACTATCTCGATTACGGATATCTTGCGGGCAGGTAGTCCACGGATTTTCGGATGCGTAAGGTGCATGGATGACACAACGATCGCCAGCTAGATAGAGATCCCGGTCTTGAAAACCGTGTTCATGGGACATCAAGGTGGCTTCGCGACGATGACCCGTGGAGGAAACGCAAGGATCTGTTCGATGGTGAAACCGAACCAAAACGCCTGTGTACGAAGAGCGGCGAGGAAATAGACAAGCTGTTGAAAAATTGGAAAGACTGCCCACCGCCGAAAGAAGCAAAAGGCGCCAGAGCCGGAAAGAAGCGAAGGCGCCAGAGCAGCTGCTGAAGGTATGGAAAACGAGGTCTGTTTTCGGGACTTGCCGATCGAAGATCCACCGTGTGCCTCACAGCCTTGATGTCATGCATATCACGAAGAACGGTGCGCGAGTCTGCTTGGTACCCTGCTCAACATGCCGAGAGGACCAAAGATGGGCGAAAGCAAGGGCAGACTTGAAATCAATGGGCATCGTGCAGGAGCTTCACGCTATATATGATGATGATGATGATGATGATGATGATGATGATGATGAGGCGAAGCAGGACACGTAAAGTCGTCGCCAAAGGCAAAAGGCCAAGAAGACCGGAAATGACTACCCTCCCGCGTGCTTCACTCTAAGTCGAGGAGGAGATCGAGCAGTTTTCACCTGCCTCCTAGGAGTAAAACTTCCTTACGATTACGCTGGGAAGATAAGCAGATACCTAGACCCAGTGAAGCGAAGTTCAGCGGGATGAAGTCTCACGACCATCACGCGTCGATGACGCAGATACTTCCGGTTGCAATCCGTGGGATCATGGACGCGCACGTCCGTGAAACGCTATTTGGCCTATGCAACTTCTTCGACGTCATCTCTCGGAAGTCGATTGGCGGAGGCAACTCGAAGGCTACAGGAAGAGATCGTGGTGATACTATGCGAGCTTGAGATGTACTTCCGCCCGCATTCTTCGACGTTATGGTGCATCTGCTGGTCCATATAGTGGAGGATATCATCTAACTCGGGCCGACGTTCCTGCACAAAGCATGATGCCGTTCGAAAGGATGAATGGTGTCATCAAAGGATACGTTCGCAACATGTCACGCCCGAAGGAAGCATAGCCAGGGGCTTTTCGATCAAGAGTGCATCTCCTACTACACTAATTATCTAGGCATCGAGAACCCGTTGGTCTGCCGTCAACAGCACCTCGGCAGGCTCGCTGGATGGGGTCACCGTGAGGGTCGCCGCGAAATGCATGTCGACTTCGAGGGTCGACTCGCCGACTTTGAAAGAGCAAACCTAGTCGCGCTACAACACATAGACGTGGTCGATCCTTGGGTGGTAGAGCACAAAACCTTTATTAAGAAGACGTACAATGACCGAGGCCAACAGAGGACGGACGGAGATATACTCAAAGAGCACAACTCATGTTTCACGCATTGGTTCAAGCAGAAGCTTCTGTCGTACCCTTTACATGAGGATTCTTCCGCGGAAGAACAACTCATATTCGCCTTGTCACAGGCGCCGAGCACAACGATAACCTATGAGGCGTACGATATCAACGGCTACACATTCTACACCGAGGCCAAGGACATGAAGAGCGATGGTTATCAGAACTCCGGGGTAACGATGGAATCCTACACCGGTAACGACAAGGACAGATACTACGGAAGGATCGAGGAGTTCTGGGAGCTGAGCTCTGTTGGAGAGAAGGTCCCGATGTTCCGTGTCGATGGGCCAAGAACGTCATAAAAGAAGAGCGGTATTTCACCACCATGGTTATACGAAGCCAATCCAAGACCATGGGTATAAACGTCACCGAAAAATGAGCCATGGGTGCGGCTTCCCAAGTGGACCAATGCTTCTTCATTACCGACCGCCAAAGCCCGGTCGTGTTGTCGTGAGGAGAGGCAAAAGGAAGATCATCGGAATGGATGGAGTAGCCAATGAGCAAGACTTGACAAGCACGGCGACCGAGGATCGAACATGACGACGATGATGAAGTAGCAGCATACACCACAAGAAGAAGCAGGACCACCCTACCTAAAGGGCGTCTGTTCCACGTAAGAACTCCATTTGCGAAAAAGAAGGGCAAGAAGATTGTGAACAGATAGCTAGCTAAGATCGATTGTATTTAAATCGTAGCCTTCATTTCTCGATTGTATTTCATGGGAACTTTTGAACTATCATGAATATTTTAAATTTCATGGACACTCCATCTCGATCCCCTCCATCTCGATCTCTATCCCACCTCGCCAGATCCGTCCCCCGCCGCCGAGCACCCCCGAGTCCACCGCCGCCGCCGAACCCCGCACCCTCGATTCCCTACTCAACCGCCGCCAACCCCCGCACCCACAAGACCGTCTTATAAAAAAATAAGTATCAAACAGCTTTTAAATGCTCTGTCTTATAAAAAATATTACTATTATTATTTAAACAAGTTTGAACATATTTAAACACAAATAAGTATCAAACAGCTTTTAAATGCTAAAAAAATTTTGTGGAGCCCACCTCGATCCCCTCCATCTCGATCGCTATCCCACCTCGCCAGATCCGGCCTCCTCGCCACCGAGCACCCCAGTCCACGGCCGCCGCGCAAACCCCGCACCTCGATTCCCCTACTCAACCGCGCCGCGACCGACCCCACTCCCCAGCACCGTCTTATAAAAAAATAAGTATCAAACAGCTTTTTAAATGCTACTGTCTTATAAAAAATATTACTGTTATTATTTAAACAAGTTTGAACATATTTAAACACAAATAAGTATCAAACAGATTTTTAAATGCTAAAAGAAAAATTTGTGGAGCCTGGGAGTCGAACCCAGGACCTCCTGGTGTGAGAACTGGCTGCTGACCAGTCGAGCTAGTAGAGGGGACTTGATGTGGATCAGTTCGGTGGTACATAACCTGTTGGCTCGAGTTGAAATAAAAATACTAATGGCGCACCACGGTGAGGTGCGCCATTAGTATGGACATGCTAATGGCGCACCACGGTGAGGTGCGCCATTAGTATTGTGCCCGATCCCCTTCCCTCTCCCCTTCGCCCGATCCCCTTCCCTCTCCCCGCCAGTTCCTCTACCTCTCGATCCACCGCCGCGCCGCCTGACCCTGCTCGCCTCGCCCTCGCCCTCTCCCTCCTCGCCCTCTCCTCGCCTTCCTTCTCCCTCGCCCTCTCCCTCGCCCTAGATCCCTTCCCTCTCCTCTCCGAGCGCTGTCTCTTGACGCCTGCCGCTGCCCTTGACGCGCCGCCTCGGACGCCGCCCACCCGACGCCGCCCAGCGCCCGCCTCGACCCGCCTGGCGCTTGCTGCCCCGCCACCTCGACGCTGCCCGCCGCCGCCGACGCGACCCGCCCCTACCCCCTCCTGCTCAACATATTGCTCTCTTCTGCCCATTTTAGTTGGAAATTACCATCTGAAATGAGACATGGCAATTTTGATCTATGTAGATGAATTCCATAGCAATCTCTTGTTTTATAGTATCACATTGCTGATCTTAGACTGGACTCTTTTGCATTATTTGGTTTTGGCTGATAAGTATTTTATCTTTTGTTTTTCGAGATATCTTTGGTGCAGTTTTGGAGATGCATGCTTGAAGGGCTCAAAGGTGTTCCTGACATTGTAGAGTGCTCTTTTGTCCAATCAACCGTAACAGAGCTGCCATTCTTTGCCTCCAAGGTGATTTCCTTTCAATAAATAAATCCTATTGTTCCTGTATAGTATACAATCATGCGCCTGCAGATTATTTGACAAGAGAAAACATTCATAATCCACACTCTCTCTTTTCTTTTATCATGTTATTAAGTTATTAAACAGGTTACCAACGTTTCATCCCGGCATGAATTTTGGTTGCATGCTTATTCCTAGTTATGTCGGTTACGTTTTTGACTTTGTAAGCAGGTATCCAAAGTGTAGACTGCTCTTTTGAGTTAAATCGTGTGGCCTGTCACAGGCCTGGCAAGACGTTCTTGTTGATTCGTAAATTTTTGGTTGGTTAGTTTGTAGACAGACTTATGGTTGATTAGTAAGTTTATGGAGTTATTACTGTCAGTAGATGGTCGATGTGTCCCATGTGTCGTTGATCGAATTGGACGGTATAAATGATGCATAGATTATGCTCTCTTTTTCCCCACTTAATCTAAGCCCATTTTCAAAGCTCGGGAGATATCTTTGGCGCTTACTACCAGTTTCATTGCTAGGAGGAAGATAGCATCGAAGTTCACCGAGTTTGATACTGTATCATGGTTACATCAAAGGCAATCCAAGGATTTGAACTGTGATTGTTACGAGACCACAAATAACTCCGGTTCTTTCTTTTACCACAAATAACTCTGTTTCATGTTAAGCCCATACTCAAGTGCTGATGTTAGTGGTAGTCAAGTGTTTGGTCGAATGTATGATAGCGGTATCTAGGTGTCGGAAGAAGCTCCGTTCCGTTAATGTGGTATGCTCTTTGTAAGCCTGTAGTTTTCATATGCCGCAAACATGAAGCACCTTTGTGTTCGATATTCATCGATATGCATTATCTTATTATCGATGAACTGCGCCCAGTTGTTTGCTTGAATGATGTTCTTGTTGTTGCCTTGCTTGATAAGGGCATCATTGTCCTTGTATGCTTCATTATGTTAGTTGCTTTGTCATCATCTCCGTAACTGTTCCGTCCTTCATGTTCCTTAGTTAAAGGATCTGCCATGTCTAAAACAACTGCATTTCACTTTTAAATGAAAGGATGCCAATAATTACAGAAATATTTTCCGATTGCGCCCAGATCTCGCTCATGATGAACTGCCTATTCTGAGATTTCTTCTAGTTGTTGTTATGTTTAAATATGAACCTTTGTTTCACAAATTCTCAAAAGGCTGTCCTGTTGTTAGTATTTGAACACACCGATTACGACATCCAACTGATTTTGCTGCTAATTAATAAATACTATCATGTACCTTTCAAGTGCTCTTTGTTCCTCACGGAAGAAAGCTATAGTTGATTTATACTTGTTGTGTTACACCTCAGTTCCTCTTTGGCATGTTCTCTCTGCATTTACATGCCTCAGCTCTGAATATACCATATATGGCAACTATGTGCTACTATTTTGGCTTAGTTACCACATCTGATCCATATTACCCATGCAAGGCTCCATGCTCCCTTCTATAATTGGGTAAACTAGAGATACAATCAATCTATTAAATTGTTTTATCACTGTTAGGTGTTCCAATACAGAGAGAAACTATAGTGCTGTTATTCAGTTATGACTCCTTCACTTTGAAACTATAGTGTTTGCTAAAACTGAGATGTAAACTAAAGGAGTTTGTGATTTGTAGAAGCTGTAGCATACTCCAACAAGTGATAAATGCACTCACTGAAACTGTTGTATATATTGTCATAAAGTTCAGCAAGAACAGGCATCAATAGTGCTACTCTAGTATCTAGTTGGGGAGGGACAAATGGACATGGCATCACTGTAGCTGTCTTGCACAACAAACTATTAGTCTTAGGATTAACAATCCTCATATGAGATGAGAGGATTTTTTAATTGGCTTCTTGCAGTTTTGAAAATTCAGTTTATTGATTCTTGAAAATTCAGTTAATTCAGTTAGGCACACAAATTTCAGAACTTTTGTGTGCCCTAGTACTTGGTGTTTGTAGAAAACCAGGAGTGTCAATGGGACTAGAATTCACTTGTTCTTATATGGGTGAAACTTCACTTGTTTTTAGGCTAGTGTAGGGTGTTGCTTTATT
Organism: Aegilops longissima; assembly: GCA_021605205.1. Classification (NCBI taxonomy): domain Eukaryota; kingdom Viridiplantae; phylum Streptophyta; class Magnoliopsida; order Poales; family Poaceae; genus Aegilops; species Aegilops longissima. The sequence goes on from CM038682.1 coordinate 122,060,719, forward strand.
CTGTCATCATTTGTAACTATGTCACAAGTAAATTGTTCCTTCTTACAGTATTTGACAAGTAATGACTGTTGATAAGTCGAGGCATGGATTAAGCTGTTTCTTTGTTGTAACATACCGTATATAACTCCACAATGAAATACAATACATATTGATGTGCTTTGTAAAACTTGTTCATGTCTTGAACTACTAATGCCTTGTGATGCTCTGAATTACTTGTGATGCCTCTGAATTACTTGTGATCACATTGAGAAAGACTTGTAAAGATGATGATCATCTTTAACAGAAAACAATTTGTGATGATTTTGCTAGTTTGCTGGGTTTTGTCTCCGACCATCGTGTCGTGATGATTTTGCAGGTACCCCGAGAGGCCCTTGAGTTTGCCGGAATGTCGATTAACTTCCGTTCCGCAAATTCGGGTACTCCATATGTCCTATTTTCAGCAAAGGTCATGCTGAAATTTTCCGTGAATTTTAGCATGACTTTGCTAAAATAGGACATATGGGGTATTGTGACTAATGCATGGCCGGGGTATCTTAGTAGTTAATTAAGTAGGATCAAGTGCCCGGCGTACTTGTGACTAATGCATGGCTTTTAGGGTGCCTCGGTGTCGATAAAACCGAAATGATGAAAGGTTAGGCTTTTAGGGTGCCTTAGCCGAAAAACCCTCAATGATAAAAGCTTAGATTTTAGGATGCCTCGGTGTCGACAAACCCTAAATGATGAGACCATGATCTTGTTCCTTGACAATAACCAACTTTTTGACCAAACTTTGTTTCTATTTAGAGAGAAACATGGCCCACAACGATGAGGCCGGGGTTGAGGCGGCAAGGCATTCAGGAGCTGTCCCAGAGATGGAGGAACAACCTCACTTGTATGAGGCCGCCGCCTTCCCCACCGATCCTGAGACCACGGATGGTGCCGCCGAGGATGACCACACTGATGCCACCACTGATGGTGCCGCCGAGGATGCCACCACTGATGATGGCGGCGCACACACAGATGGCAGCCAACCGAAGAGGCAACGGAAGGACCGGCGCCCGATCGTGCTCCGCACCCTCAAGGAGGAAGTTACTGAAGTGGACTCCAACGGGAATCCAACGGCGCCCGAACGAATAGTCAAGGGGTACTCGCTTCAGCTCGGGTGCATTGTCCGGAGCACCGTCTCGATCAACACCGAGAACCTGAGGCATCCTGACCGAAGGAATTTGCGCAACCTCCTCTTCACGGCTGCACGAACGATACAAGTTCCCGCTGAATTTGAAAACACAAGCCTCAAAGGGAAAAAAGTGAACAATGCTGCCCTCACGAAGATGAGCAAGGCCCTGTCTACTTGGAAAAGCAATGTGAAGAGAATGATCGAGAAAGGTGAGAGTTATCGGAAGATCAAGGAGAAAAATCCTTCGATCACGAAGATGACTACAACGACTTCAAGATCAATTGCTCGAGCACCGCAAGCTCCCAATCAAGTGAGTGGGGAAACAAATGCGGAGCTGAACATAGGGGAACACACACTCGGTCCCGGCGGTTACTGAGTGGCGGAGCCTATATGGGACAAGGAGGAGGCGGACCGTGCCGAGCAAGGCCTACCGCCCCTCTTCGATAAATACGGTGACAAGCAGACCAGGAACTTTGTCAGGGCCCGGTACAAGAAGGACCGAAAACAAAGGAGCTTACCACGGATCCGAAGACCAGGCAGCTTGAGCTAGTTCTGGTAAGGAATACACCCCTGCGTAATTAGCTCCATATGGTTGCATTCTAATTAATGAAGCCTAATTTCTAAATGGTTCACATTCCTTCCGCAGGCGACTGAAAGCAGTAGCGCGGGGTCGACTCGGAGCAACCCTTGGGACACCACTCTAAATAGGGGTTGAATGTAATGAAGAACAAGGATAAGCTCGAAGTCGACGTCACCTGGTCGTGTGGCCGCAAAGGCTTGTCGACAAAATGGGGTCATACTATACCATTGGTGTGCGGAAGGAGAAAAGACCAGCTCGGAAAGCCAGCGCGAGAGGTTCAAGAACTCAAGGCACAGGTGGCACGGATTCGAGATTGTCCTAGAGTAAGTGGAACAACGACTGGAGCGGCGATCACCGCCCTTGTGCCTACCTTGATCTCGGGGTTGAGTCGTGGATTGCGGGCGCCAACAGGGCCGCCCGATTCCTAGCTTCACGGCCAGCAACTCGCATAATGCGATGGCGGGCCATTGGTGCCTCCGGCGAGGCGGCATTGGTGTCTCCGACGCCGCACGGAGCTTAATGCACCGGGTACGCCGTCGGCACCTCTCGCAGCAAGCGGCCCCTCCGTCAGCTGCACGCCGCCGTTGGCGGTGCCTCTACATTAGCCGAGCTCGACGCCATCATCACGGTAACTAACTAAGCCTCTCTTGGCCGAGGACTTCATCTCCTTGCCTTTGATCGGGCATCCTCGACGCCCTACATGTTTTCGCAGGGCGCCGCCGACGTTCGTGCACTCTCCTCCACTTCGTGAACAACGAGTTGGTCGATGTCGCCAAGGGCAAAATAGTTCAACCGGCAACCCTTGTTCCACGGTACCCAGATGCCACCCAACTTGTTTAGGGTTCAACTGGTTCGGGTGCTGCCAGGCTGCGACGAGTTGTTACCTCCGAATCGACCCGTCGGGGCCGACGATGATGACGTGATGACCCTCAGCGCATGCCTGAGCTGGCCCCTGCTTTGGCCGAAGAGCCAGATTCGTTTGGGGGCGGGGGACACCACCCCAAAGACAACACCGCCCGTCGTGTCGGCGCCAAGTCGGCCCCATGGCAAGACCGTCGTAACGGTGCCGGACATCCCTATGCCACTGGATCCAAACATGCATATGGCACAGGATCAGAATGACGACGACGACGACTATGATACATTTGGCGACGTCGATCAGTACTTTGCCGATCATGGGTACGATGGCGACTTCATGGGGCCTCCTTCTCAAGAACCAAACCCAACAAAATATGTGTGTGATCTAGCTCGTACCGCGGAGAAGCCAAGTTGCAACAGGCGCCGTCTGGCGTTCAGCTCTCAGGAGACGCCTCCAGCTACGGACTTCACCGAGCCTCAGATAGGCGAGGTGCGAAATATTATCAGCCCCAACACACTCAAGAAGGCGGTCTGTTAGCAAAACTCGGTCCCATTACAGGAGAAGAAGAAGGCACGCAAAAGAAAGACTAAGAAGGGTGCGAGCCAGCCGGCACAGAGTACGATCCGTGCTCAGGACGGGCCACCTTCACCACAGGATATCTCGAGGAGGGTGCATGTGGCGGGTAGGGCGATGCTACCGACAAATATGCTCAATGCTGCAACCGGTGCTATGCGGAGTCTGCATGACAGTGTTCTTTCTTTGGAGAAGCGGCGTCTCGTGGAGAAGGATGTGGCATACCCGGTTTTCGGCCAAGGTGCGGAGGGCAAGGGCTTTGTGGATAACTCCATCGGGCGTCGATCGTTCTGCATTTTGATGACATCCACGCTATGTTGAACCTTCATCCGCTGCACTACACCTTCGTTCGCTATTTTCGCTGAGTATGGAGATGCGGATCATTCGCGACAAGACCCGGACATCGTGATAGTCGACCCCTTCTACATGCGTGCCAAGATCTTGGGCAGCGCTGGGGACCGCAAGTCGCGAAGTTCTTACCTCAAGGCGTCATTCGCAAACCAAGATAAGAATAACTTCCTCGTGCCTTACTTTCCGAGTAAGTCCTCCCTCAACCGCCCGTAACATATGAATTCTTACATTTCGATCGTTTTCTTTTAACATTCCGTGTTTTCTGCAGTGACACACGTTGCACGCCATCCTCCTAAGCCCCAAATATTCCATGGCCACGATTTCGACCCGGACCGTCGATCGAACGTAGACTACACAAATGTCAAGAAGGTTCTTGATGATGTTCTCCTGCCACGCCAAATCTGGAGGCACCTTCACCAGGCCTATTCGTAAATATGGCAAGCACGTGTTCTCCCACAATCGACGCTCGCTGCGTCAAGCAGTCACCGGGCGGTCGAAGGGTGCCTACTACGCCATCCATCACATGCGGCGATCGACGGGACCATCATCAACTTCGCTACCAAGTAAACTCCAAGATTGGGCGCGGCGTGTCGGCAATCCAGGACGCGGACATCGACAAGAATTCTTTCGCATCCAATCGGAGTTTGCGGAAATCATCCATCAAGATGTCCTTCGTACTCGGGCAGTTCTACCTCGAAATCAACCGTCCAACGGTGACATCGACACAATGCTACAAATGCAGGATGACAACGCCCGTTCTTTCATGACTCCCACGATAGACGGCGGCTTCATCCACGCTCCGTCCCTTGAGTCGAGTCGAAAGCGGTGATCTTTGTGTCTTGTAATTAAACTTTAATGAACTTGTAGTATGTCTCTTTGGTTTCGAGAGTCGCTCAACTTAGATGTAATCGATGCTATTAATGTCTTGCTTTTCTCTTCCGATCATTACATTGCATACTTATATATTGCTTATGGATTGTCTGTGAATTGGTACTAACGTTTCGTTTGGCTAGTGCATAGCGATGCCGACGTATGTCGTGGTACAAGGGTAAGGTTCCCTGAGTCTACAATGACGGGAGGAGTGTCGGAGACAGGTTCACCGATTCAGCGGTAACAGTTACAAAGGGTACACCACTAGGGCCGAGGCCGAATCTAGATCGCCCGCTATCTAGCGGGAGAGGAGGAGCGTTGGAGGAACCGGATGAAGATGAGTTTCATCGTGATGATGCTCATCGTGATGACCACAGCTCTCTTCTATGTGATGGTAGTTTAGATGATCGATATCGACTTGTAATGTGAAGACAAACTCGCTACTCGCGGTCTCGAGACTTGTAATATAATGTTCTATCTTTGTTCGGTCTTTTCAATTCGGAGACTAATATGATGAATTGTATTAGGAGACTAATATGATGAATTGTATTCAAAGACTAATCTTCTATTGTATTTGATGAATCTGTTGTTGATGTGTGCTGTCTATATTTTGTCAAATTATACATTTTGTAACCTGTGCAAAAACAGAAAATAAAAAATAAAAAAACCTAATATTCATACTAATGGCGCATCACATGATAGTGCGCCATTAGTATGTTGATCTGCATACTAATGGCGCATCATGGGTAGTGCGCCATTAGTATGCTGTGTTACTAATGGCGCATCAGAGGTGGTGCGCCATTAGTATGCCAAAGCACTGGTATACATGGCCTGGGAGGCATACTAATGGCACACCTGGCCTATACTAATGGCGCGCAGCAGTGCGCCATTAATACAGATACTAATGGCGCACGGGTGGTGCGCCATTAGTAAAATTACTAATGGCGTGCTATTAATGGCGCACCACAGATGCGCCATTAATAGCCATACTAGGTGCGCCATTAGTAGGGGTTTTTCTAGTAGTGAGTAGTTTAGAAGCCCAAAATAAATGAGTGAGGCGCCTTATTGTTACTGTCCACTATGACTAGTCTTGCTGGAAAAGCTGGGGAAGCCGCCAAAAGAACTGGCCCTAGGAGTAGTAGCTAGGGATCGAGTGTGCGAGATGAACCGGAGAAAGTAAATGCAGAGAGATGAAATGCAAAAAAAGACGGAGGGATGTGATGGTTGCTTGTCCGTTTATTTTACCAGGCCACTTATTACAGGGAGTGGTTGGGTTTTGTGATATGATGGCTTTACTGCCGCACCACGAGTAGGGTGAGAGGTGAGACTCCCATGCAGCGCCGCGCTCTACACTTGTACTACATCGGTCGTGGTTTATTAGTCCCCCATTGAATTTGACTGAAGATTTAACTGGGCAAATGTTAGTGCATGTCAACAAAAACTATATCGTTGGATTCGTATTTGAACATAGTTTTGAATGATATAATTTTAGGTGACATGCATCAGTATTTGTCATACTATATATAATGTTAGTTCAATTTTTGGTCGTACTAATCTATAGTAGTAAGGTGCCCGTGCATTGCACCGAAGAGTGAAATGCATTGATCGGGGAGTTGTTTATTTTGACAAAGGATGTGGGGGTCATCTCATGTGTAACGGGTATCGATAGGTTTCTTCGGATATTATCTCATCTCTAGAGCTCACAAATATCATGGTGAAATAGATAAAAAGATATCTTTTGCAAACAAAAGCGTTCAACTTTTCAACCTGCATCCAAAACTTGTGAAGAAATAACACTTATTGTGCTTTGCAAGAAACGATCTTTAAGAATTTGTTTTTGAGTATCGATTGTTATACATGTTGGCTACAGATGACATGGCACTTTCTTATAGTCAACAATTGTCTATACTATTAAGTAATATTAACCATTCTCTTATACACCTAGACGGAGGGATTAAATCAGGATGACTTGCAAGGGGGCAGAGGAGATGTAAGAAATGGTTCATCGTAAGTCTTTCACCAGTACTGTAGTAAAAATTCATACATGGAAGATTATAGGCTAAACCATAAACAGATACACTTTTATTCATGCGCGATACTCCAATAGAGCAAGATCCTGCATGGAAGTCTCCACATGCTTAGACAACGATTACATTGAGCGAAAACTAATTATCAACATTTAACTTGATAATGCGTAATTTTTTTTAGAAGATCAGGGAGGCTCCTCCCCGGTTCCATTATCAAATGAAACCTAGAGTGTGTTACATCAGCTCACTGAGAGGAGCAATTCAAAGGAAGGACTGCGGCGAAATCCACTCAAGTTTAACGACAAGCTTACAGAATCAAAAGCGGCAAAGACACGGGCCGTAAGCACCCACACACACACTACATGTTTTCTAAGTGCACTTGATAATGCGTATGTCCAGGTGAACCTCCTTGGAGTCCCCGTGCACCGCGTTGGCGGGTAAAGGATGCCATGGGTTTTCCAAGTCCACAATGGCGGGAAGTCCCAGCTCCCCAGAGTCCAAGTCCGTTCGATGAGGCCGATGTCGCCGCCCACGCGACCCGGAGGGGTAGTAACAATGACCACGCACCCGTACATCTGCCTCGTGTCAGTGTCAGCGTCAGCGGCGACGCCCCTGGCGCACATTACAGAGACGGGGCGGCGGCCTGCACGGGCCTCACCGGTGCCCACGATCAAGAGGAAGACGCTGCCGTCCTCCTACGAGACTAGCAGGCGGCGGTGATCCTCCAGCGACTCCGGCATGGTGAACCGGTAGCACGTGTCATACTTGATGTTCTCCGCCAAGGGCCAGCAGTGACCGCTACACGCATCTGTGAGGTGATGCACCATGTGCGCCGGCGAGCCACAAAACGGCATCGGGCACTCATAGAAGTGGACGAAGGGCTCCTTGGAGGCATCGACCAGGCCGTCCATGAAACGGGAGTGGCTGCGGGGGACGTTGCGCCAGTTGAATATATGAGGAAGTTACCACAAGATTTAATCCGAATAAGCACAAAATAAATCATGACGGCTATAACAGAGATGAAACTAATCATGTGGACTAGCATAGTCGTAGGATACAGAGTAGAAACATGAATTCTACCACGATTTTGAACAGGAAGGACAGAAACACATACGGTGCAATGGGAGCATCACCGTTGGCATTGAGGTCGTCGCCCATGTCGTTGAGGAAGAGGTTGCCGAGATCGGGGAAGAAGTCGTCGTCGGTGAAGTCGTGGCTGCCAGCAGTCGCGAGAGTGCGCTCCCCAGATTTCAACAGTGCCTGCCGAATGAAGCGCAGGAGTAGCACACGAAGCAGTAGATGGTGTCCTTACTAGTACTCCCTAGTGTCTATCTATCTATATCTATATATATATCTACTCTTATAGAAAACCGAGTTGGTGATGATGGTATGCCTGCCATCTTGTAATATAGACCGTCCGATCTATATCTGATGGATAGAAAGCCAACTATGACAATTTTACAAAAGATACCGCACCTCTCTCCACATTTACGATAAGGCCTTGCCTCGTTCATCCTTATCTCCCACAACCTCGTGCTCCTCCCTATGTCTCTATCTCTACTACTCTTCTTTGTTTTTTATAACAAATCGAATAGTGCTGCGCCGTCAGCTGCACGCCCGGCTGAACACGCCTCCTCGCCTCCATCATCACCAACTGAGTCTTTTATAGGAGTAGGAGTAGAGAAAACACCGAGTTGGTGATGATGGTGTGCCGTGCAATGCACGGGAATCTTGCTATTTTTTTGCATATAAGTCCACGGTTCGTAGTCGTTCCACTCTCGGGCATTGAAGTTTGTAACTATTTTAGATTAGAATATACTACTCCTCTGGCGCTAGTAGTAGAGCAGAATCCTACTCTACTACTCTACTCTAGCGCGCTAGGGCATAGTACTGTAGTAGGTACTGTAGGGAGTACCAGTACTGTGATCACCCAAGCAAGTTGTCTGGCATCGATATGACCCTACGATGCTGGTATGTGTCTCGTAAGTCAAGCGGCGTGCTGTAGTCATCATCACCTGTCCACTTCTCGCAGCACATATTCGCTTCTCCATCTTTGTCCGCACATAATCTCGGCCAAGCTTCCATCCCCACTAAGGCGCCTCCCCCCCTCGTCCGAAACCCAAGCACTAACAATGGTAGAACCGAGCAGCGTCCGCCGAAAGAGTGGCTGGAATTCGCTCCCCATAGAGATAATCAAGCTCACTGTTTCGCGTGTGGACAATCTCAGTACCATGCCGCCGCTTGGCGTGCTCGCCGGGCTGTACCGTTTACTCAAAGCCCTCAGGCCGGAGCTTTTTAAACCAGCTCCTTGCTTGCTGATGCCGCCTGATCTTCAGAAATGGCGTGTCAGGCAGCATAACGATCGTAGGGTGGCGAGAATCAACCCCCTTCACTTCGATCCGATCCCTGTCAGCCTCAGCTCCATTGACGGTATGTACTGGGTCGACATGAACACGTCTTGGATGGTGCTCGTCCACGGTCGCGGCATCTGGATGCTCGTGGAGGTCTACACCCGTTGATTGATCCCCCTTCCTTCGATTAACACTGCACTGCTTTGGCACCGCGGCCCAGAATACTCGGAATCTTATAGTAGCCAACATGATACCAAGTTTGATTTTCTCAAGGTTGTAATCTGCCAAGTGCCCACAAGATCTGCGAATTATAAATACTTCAGGCTAATTGTGTTCTTCAACCGCGGTCTCGCCTATCTGACAGGTCACTATGGTAAGTGGATAAATCTGCACGTCCATCGCAGGATTGTACATCCTCCATGGTTCTCTGATGCCATTTAACACAAGGGCTTCATTTACGTTGTCTACTCCTTCTATGGCTGGACGTATTGCTGGCCAACTCCAGTCATTGCTACAAACGGCTGTTACAGCGGTATGTTACTTTCCTATGATATCATGATGGCTTGCTTATATTACTGTCAACATTTACTGAAAAATGTTCCTGCTCATAACATGTTGTTCCTAAGATTGACTAAATCAAGAGCCCTTTTTTATTTGACTCCAACTTGATATGATGTTGTAGGCCGCGTGGTGTCCCTACCCTTCCTAATCCCAGAACCTTTCAAAGAAAAGCGGCATGGCAGTTGCAGGTGGTTCCTGGCTCGATCAGACGACGGTGAAAGATTGATGATCGTTCGCACATACCGGACGTGTTGTTTTGTGGAATACAATCACAGTCACTGCAAGGTCTTTGAGCAGGATCCCAGCTTCTCTGGGCCTTCAGGAATTTTTGACAGGAGGCTGGTAATTAGCCTTGGTGCATGCTCTCTGTTTGTCGGATTGAATTATCCGATTAACCAGGAGATAACCGACGGCAAGGATCATGATGGCAGCGTGGTTTCGTTCATCAGGAAAAACTGTGTGTACACAACGTACCATGCGTCTCCGCATGCACCATACCTTGATATGTGCCGCCACGCTCTGTAGCCCAAAGTAGGAGAGAGGTTCGCAAGTATCAGACTTCGACCTGCTCACTGGAGTTTCCCCCTTCAGGCACCCATCTGGTTCAAGACGCAAGCCAATCTCCACAGCTTAATAAATAGTAACGTCTAACTGAGCCAGTTAGTTAGATGCGTACACTTGGTGTTGTAGGATCTTTATTTAGTTTGATGCATACACTTGTTCTTTTTTGGTAGCCCTTTTGTAATGATGGCTGATGTTTGGTTTGGAAGAGAGAGCTGCGTCTTCACTCTTCTGGCCTGGTTACTGCTTCTGTTGCACCCCCAGCCCTGGTTCCTGCTGCAGCTGTTTTCAATGTACAATCAGTAGTATATTTCGTCTGTTGGTTGAATAAATGTGTTGTTAGAACGACAAACACAATGTTTTGGAAGTCACTGCACGGTTCGATCCTTTAGTGCCCTGTACCCTACGTAGCTCACACTATTTTTTGTACGGAACACATTTTCCACTTGTTGATAAGATGGAGCCCACTGATGAAGGCCCAATAGAGAAGCCCATAATTAACTGGAAGGGAGGCTCTCACATGAATCCGGCCCAGGTACATGCTCATGGTCCCCTAAACATAAGTAAATAAATAAAGCTAAATGCTCATGCACCAGTTCTTTGGGAAAATAGGTAGCCCAGTATTTCTTTTTGAAGAATACCTAAGCTAGGCCTATTTGTTTTCTCCGAATTACTGGGCTGCAAATCTGTCAAGACGAGGAGGGATGCATTCCGTCCTGGCCAAAGAGTATGGTCAATGTCTGTTAAAAGTAATATCAAAAGGGGTTGAAAATTCCAAAAAAAATTATAGCAAATGGGATATTAGTTTTTTTATGTTTTTGTTCTTCACAGATATCTTATACGTATTTCATTGGATTTAACATGACATAGTACTGATTTATTTTTAAATTATGGCTATTAATTTTGGATTAAGAATATTTCGTTCCAAAGATAAATTTGTGAATTTTCAAAATTTCCCACATATTTAGTTAATTTTTGACCTTCGGTATCTTGACTCGTAAAATGGCCAGCAATTCTAAAAATGGAAAACGGGCTGCAATAAATTCCATATGAATTAGAAAATGAGTAAAAATTATAAAAATAATAGCAAATGGTTGACTTGTTTACGCAAGGCTTTGTCAGTGAACACACGATTCTAGCAGCAGTGACTGTTGGATATCCATCCAACGACCGACGTGCTTCTTCAATCTCTGATCTTCCTGCTCCAACAGCCTAAACTAGCGCCGGCGGGACTACCTGCTCCCTCCTCTTTTGGCCCGCTGTCATGCCGCGCAGGCTTCCCCGGCCCACCCTACTCCCCCCGCTGGCCGGGCCGCACGCAATCAACTGCCTCCTTATTACGCGAAAAAAAATGATTCCTCCCATTGACATCTAGGGCGCACCGGTTGGGAGGCTGACCTGTGGGCCTAGTACGTTGACGCGTACGCATGGCTTGTCAACTTAGTCAACAAACGATTCTAGCAGCAGTAACCGTTGGATTTGAATCGAACGGTCCTGCTGCTTCTTCAATCGCTGCTCTTCTTGCACCAGCCGCCCAAACCAGCGCCGGGGAGACCGCCTGCTCTCGCCTCCAGTGGCGGGTTGCTGCGCCGTTGAGGCCTCATCGCCCCCTTCTACTCCCACCGCTAGCCAGGCCCTGCGGCGATGGCAGTCTCACACCGCAGCCGAACAAGTGAACCCTCGTACTCCTCTCCACATGGGAATCCACTGCCGCGTCTTCCTCGGCTCCGCGTCGTCCCCTTCCTAGGCCTCGCCGTCATCCACCGCCTTGGTGCTCTCGGCGCGGCGTGGTCAATGTGGTCAACGACATTCCATCGGAAGAGTACTGTACGTGGAGAGGCTGACAGCTGGGTCCACGGTCACAGCCCAGTTTCTTTGTGATTTGCCAAGTAAGTCGCTTTGTCAGGCCTGTTGGGCTGCAAATCTTTCAAGACGAGGAGAGCTTTCATTCGGCTGGCCAAGAAAATGGTCCATCGGTAATGAGAAATGGGCTTTACATTTTTTAAACACATCAAACCGGCAATTAGTTTCAAATATTTTTTTTTTCATTTCGAGATTTTAAATTACATTAATTTTTATGCATGGAGAATTAGTTGGATTTTATATTGATATACATTTATTTTTAAAATCAGTTTAAATGTGAGTCAAAATTTCGGGATTAAAAACAGTTGAGACCGCACCGAAATATGCAAAATTTCGTATATTAACCGTAGCCACTATATGGGCTGTAATGCTAATAGAAAGAATATGGGCTGCAAAAAAACCTTAAGAATAAGAAAATGCACTGTAAATTATTAGAAATAATGGCAGATGGGTTGTATGCTGTTTTCCACAGATTTGAGGCTTTCCTAAAAAAAGGTTGACGCACAAGCAGTGACTGTTGGATGGCCATCCAACGGCCGTCGTGCTTCTTCAATCTCTGCTCTTCCTGCTCCAGCCGCTCAAACAAGCGCCGACGGGACTGCCTGCTCCCTCCTCCCTGCGGCCGGTTGTGCTGCTGCGCAGGCCTCACCGCCCCACCATACTCCCATCGCTGGCCTAGCCATCCCTCTACTCACCCACACCTGCTGTTATTCTCCGTGACGGCAGATGAACCAAGAAACCTCAGACAACAGATCCCCTCGCGTGGGAAACAACTGCCGAGTCTTCCCTGCCTCCGTGTCGTCCCCTTCCTAGGCCTCGCCGTCTTCCACTCTCGTGGTGCTCTCGGCGCGGCGTGGTCAATGTGGTCAACGACCGATTTCCATCGAAAGAGTACTGTGCGTGGAGACGCTGACAGCTGGGTCCACATCCGCAGCAAGGAAGTGCCTCCTTATTACGCGCAAAATAATTATTCCTCCACCTGACAGCGGGGACCCACTGGACGGGCCACCGTATTTCGCGAAAAAAACGTTTCCCCCTGACTGCTGGGACCCACCAGCTACACCTTCGCACGCAAGGAAGTGCGTTCGGGAAAAAAAAAACAAAACGATTCGCCCCCCTGACTGCTGGGACCGACCAACTACATCTTCGGACGTAAGGAAGTGCGTCCGGGCAAAAAAAATGATTCGCCCCCTGACTGCTGGGACCCACCAGCTACATCTTCACACGCAAGTAAGTGCCAGACAGTCAGGACCAACCTGGTCGAAGCGTATGTAGTGTTGTCATTCTGGTCGCGAACGTGTACGTACATACTGGTCGTTGTAGAGGCGCGCACATGTCGTAGTAGAGGCGTGCATGTAGCATGTACACGTACGTACATCGGCCAGGGTGCAAGAAAGAAAATACGGCCACGTATGTGTACATACGTGCGGGGTCTCGAACGCCTACCCGCGCATACGTACTGCCAGGGCTCGTGTATATGGCTGGGTCGGAACGGAGAAACATCGTCGTCGTCGTGTTCATGGGGAGGCAACAGAGGTGGTCGTGTTCATGGGGAGGCAACGGAATGCGTTGTGTTCAACGGGAGGCAGTGGAACGCGTGGGAGCCAACCGGCTGGGTCGGAGCGGAATGCGTGGTCGTGTTCATCGGGAGGGCTTGGATGGAACATGCGATGGAAACGAGGCCTGGCGCATCGCACAACGGAGGAAGCGGACCTCCCACGCTCGAACGGGTCTGTTGATCGGGAGGGTGTGGCGATCGAAAATGGAGGAAACGGACCTCCCACGGTCAAACGGGGTCCTGTTGATCAGAGGGTTTGGCGCATCGCAAGACGGATTTAAACGGACCATCTACGGTCAAACGGGGTCATGTTGATCGGGAGGGTGTGGCGATCGCGAAAACGGATTTAAACGGACTTGTGTTGGAGCGCCACGGTCGAAACGGGGTCCTGTTCATCGGGAGGGTGTGGCGTCACCTAAACAGACTCCATGGGATAATGTTCATCTCCACCGTCGACCTCCTCCAGCCTCCATGGGCTACCGCTGACCTCCTCCAGCCTCCACGGGCTCTGCTCATCCAGCCTCCACCGTGCGCTTACTCCACCGCCATTGCTCAACTACCCTCCACCGCTCATCGCTCATCTAGCCTCCACACCACGGGTCCTGTTCAACCACCCCTCCACGGGCACCCCTCCACCGCTCACTGCTCATCCAGCTCTCCACACCACCGGGTCCTGTTCAACCACCCTCCACGGCACCCTCCACCGCTCATCGCTCATCCAGCCCTCCACACCATGGGGTCCTGTTTATCCGCAGGCAAACGCCACCGCCATCGCTCATCCACCCCGCTAACGCCACCGCTCATCATCGAGGCAGCATCGATTGGCTTTAGTTAGCAGCAGAGCGGCGAATCGCCGATCAGGTTCGATTAACAGCCATCGATCGATCGCCGGGTTCGATGAATGCGTAGCCTGACCGCAATCGCCGGGTTGATTAGAGCCCAATGCCTCGCCGGGTTCGATTAGATTCAACGCCGCACACACGCCGCAGCGACGTACAAGAGAAAGCAGCGATCGCCGCCCCGAACTCCCACCGTAACCGGAACAACCCGAAATTTCTCGCTCGCTACCACGGTATTTTCGTCATGGACGGCCCAAAGAATGTGATGCAGCTGCATCTCCGCCCGCCAGGACGAAAAGCCAATTTTCGTCATGATTTTTGTCATAGAAGTAGGAGCCCACCACATCTATGATGATACCGGGTTTTGTCACAATTATCGTCATAGAAGTGTCATATGTATGACAGAAATTTTTTTCGTTCGGCCAAAAATGTCACGGATGTGTCTTTTTTTGTAGTGCCACCTCCAGCCAGTCGGCAGTCCAACTTGGAGTGCACGGTGCCGGCATGTCCGGCCACAGGGCGGCGATCGCCTGGGCACCGAAACGCTGAAGCCGGCGTAGCACCCGGTGAGCCGGCCGAAGACGGGCCTCGATGCTCAGGATCTGCTCGCTAAGGGTTCGGGGGGCGTCGGCGGCGATCTGTGCGCCGTCCGCCCTCCGTCCTTCACGATCGGCTTCAATGGCCTGATTGGCAACGTCCCAGTGACCAGGGAAGAAGTCTGCCAAGACAGAAAGCAAAGAGCCAAATTTAGAGACGAGAAGGCGGCTCAACCAGCAGCCGGCAGCTCAAAGAAGGAAAAAGAGGGAAGCTCACCATCGACTATGTCCTCGATCTCGTGAAAGCCGGAAGTCAGCATCGCCTCCTTGTCGGTCCAGGCGGAGCATTCGGTCGCGAACTCAGCAAGGAAGCCGTTCTCCTTATCCTCTGCCTCCTTCTGGGCCTTCTTGAGAAGCTCCGTCTGTTCCGCTAGTTGCGTGACAAGCCGGCCGCGCTCCTCAGCCAGCTTGTTGCGTTCCTCCTCCTTAGCGCGCAGCACAGTGTTGGCTTCGCCCAGCTGCTGCTGTAAGGTGGCGTTGGCCTCTGCGAAAGAAAAGAAGAAGGGAAGGCGTCAATTGCCAACAGAGAAGAGCCAGAGTTGTCGGGGAGATCCGGCCCGACTGTTCAGCAGTCGGCCCGAATCACGGGGACTACAGCCCGCGGGTGCGCCAGCACGCCCCCGCGGAGAAAGGAGTCATCAAAATCAACAGACAGAAGAACAGTCGCCGTGGAGATCCGGCCCTACTGCTCAGCAGTCGGCCCGAATCTCGGGGACTACAGCCCGCGGGTGCGCCAGTGTGCCCCCACAGGAAAAGGAAGAAGACTTACTCTGGCTCTCCGACAAGTCGACCGCACGTGATCCAACTCCTGGACCTTGGAGTTGAAGGCGGCAGCATGAAGGTTATGATAATCCTGCAGCAATGATATCAGCTCTCAGAGCCTGCTAGTTAAAGTTCCGCCGCCGCTCAAGAGCCGCCCGAACTCGGGATTACACTCAGTGGGACTGACGCCCCCACGAAGCAATACAAGAGCCAAAAATGAAGAAGCAAGAAGCATACCAGGATGGCCTCTCGTGATGCCAGATACGCCTTGTTGCAGTTCTTGATGGCGTCGGCTTCAGCGCGGTGTTTGGCTTGAACATCCAGCATCACCTTGTTCAGAGGGCCCGTCTCGCAAACCTGCACCCATCTAGTGGGCGCGCCGCTGGTCGCCTTGGTGTCCAGGATCGAGGAGCTCGTGGACGCCGGACAACGGCAGAGGAGGCACAATCACGTCCGGCATGTCAATGTCACCGCCGTCCCTCTCCATGACCGGATGTTCGTCGCCGGCCTCTCCAGTCCGCGCCACGAACTCCGTAGGCGGCGGCGCGGAGTTCAGGGGAGTGATGAAAATCGCCGACTGGCGGTGTGCGGCTTCTTCAGCCTGCTTCTTCGCCACATCGGCTGCCTCGGCCTCCGCCAGTTTCTTCAAGGCAGCGGCTCTCGCTTCTCGCCGCTTTCTCCGTGGGCGGCTTCTGCTCTTCACAAGACTTCGTGACGCTCCGCTCCCTCGCCTACCGGAGGTCGGCGGCCGGATCGATGCGCCGAGTGGTGGTGGAAGTCTCCGCCGATCCCACGATGGAGGTGGCGGCCGATTTCTTGAGAGAGAGTGGAGCCCTAGATCAAGGGAAACAAAGTGAAGAAGCTCAGACAGAATCAACAAGGAAAAATGAAGGTACGAGATAAAAGCGGTACTTACGTTGAAACCAGCTGCGGCTTCTTCACCTCCTTGCGGAAGCGGATGGCCTTTGCGGCCGCCTCGTCCCGCTTGGTCGCCGCGGCCGAGCCCTTGGGCTTCTTCGGCCTACTGCCGAACAGGCTCGGCGCGGCCCTGCGTTTCATCGTGCCACCTTGGGCGTCCGACGCGACAGATGAGCTCGCGCCCGGCTGGCCGACTCCTGGCTGGTGGCGCGTGGCGACTTCCCCATCATTGTCGTCAGGCCAGTCCTCGAGGCTGGCTCCGAGCCTCGAGCCGCCTGTTTCGCCGCCTCCTCCCTCGGTGTCGTCCTCCAAGGCCGCCGCCCCCAAGTCGGGGTTGTAGACATCGCTCTCCGCTCGGTCAGGGAGGAATTGGCGCTCCGGCTCCGCGGCGCCGGCTGCCGGCTGGAGGAGGGGGCTCTGTTAAAAGGCCGATTGGTCAGGCTGGACAGGACAAACTCGGCAACAAAGAGACAGAGAAAAAAGACAGATGACTTACCATAGGAGGGGGGTTGGCGCGTGAATACGGCTCCTTGCCAAACCGCCACTCCTCCATGACCTCGCCGTTCGCAAGATGGTTCACCATGTGAGCTACCTCTGCGTGAGGAATCTCCTTGCTGCACAGCCGACTCGGGTCCCGATGTCCGCTCATCTGGTAGATCATGTGAGGGCGGCTCTGGAGTGGGAGCACTCGGCACGCCACGAAGGCGGATAGCAAGTCGGGCCTGGTCAGGCCCTCCGACTGTGTCAGCACTCGGAGCCACGCGATGCCGGCGGCTCCTGAGGGCGACAGCGTCCTGTCCCGGTACGACCAGTTGGGCCGCCTCCCAACCGGCGGGCCGGTTCATATGCTGGCAAATTGACCCAGTCGCCCTCCGTAAAGACGCTCTTCATGTAGAAGTACGACCGCTGCCACATCTTCACCGACTTGATCAGCGGGATGGGAGGAAACGGATTTTTGACCGCCAGCCTCCGCACCGCGATGAACGCGCCGCATCACTACAAAAAGTACACTTCCGTGATGATACGTGTTTGTCACAGTAGGTCGCGTTTTTTTGTCATGCATGTACATCCATGACGATTTTATGACAGTATCAAGATAGTCATACCTGTGCTGTCGTAGAAGTGTTCCATGACATTACCAAAATTATCATCACGGAAGTGTCCACTTCCATGACGATAAATCGTGCGGCCACGGTGCTTTCATCAAGGGTGACCGACACGTGGCATCCACGAGAACGAACGCCGTTAAGCTATCGGGTCGGGTTTTGGATCCGATAACCCATTAACAGCCCCGACCAATGGGGATTTTCCACGTGTAAAATCATCATTGGCTGGAGGAAACACGTGTCGGCTCACCGTTGGGACAGATGTGATCCGCTCATTGGACCGAAGGCGCCTATGATACGGCGACACGTGGCACGGCCCAACAGAGGCCCATTCCTGTGAAAAGGCCAGCCCGTTTGACTTGGTCAAAAGGTGGCGGGCCAGCCCACGGAAAGCCTGTTAACGGCCTGTTCGCATATAGCCCATTTACAGCCCGCTAACCCAGGGCCCGTTACGCAACGCTAGAAGACCACAGGAAGAAACCCGGGACCAGAGCATGTCGTGAAAGACGCACACGGGGCGGGCGTGCTTCGACCGTGTCTCCGGGCTTATTCCACTCTCTATAGTAGTTCCCTTCGATTCAACGCAGTGAAGACAGTTTCAATCGGGTCGATGTTCATGGAAACAACAGGATGATAATCCGTTGATGGGAAACTCACTTTGCTATGCTAGGAAACTGACTAATGAAACTAACAAGCCTGCCCTCTAAGCAAAAGCAAGATCTAGACAAGAGTGAAAAGCAGTCAGAATATTAATAATCTAAAAAGGCCTTCCTTGGTTGTGTAGCTAATCCCCCTCCTTGACAAGAAGTATCCGAATTAGGCCCGGTAGCGTCATCTGGGCAGTCCAATATGATTCACCCGTTTTAACTTCCGGCCCATGTGTGGCCCATGACTTCTTTCGGCCCATATGAGGACCTTTGTAACTCTTGGCCCATTAACGGCCCGTGGTGAAACTGGCCCGTAATGAACAGTGTATCACTTTATACCCATTAACGGCCCGTTATTCCATTGGGCCACTTGCAGGCCAAGTTATCTTTCGGCCTTCTCAGGGCCGATTGATTCTTGGGCTCATTTGCATCATTTGGTTACATACGGCCCGTTAATGTCATTTTCTGCTTGTGGGCCAAATTCAGCCCGTCGTTACAGTCGGCCCGTTTGCGGACCATTAATACGTTTGGCTGCTTTCATGTCAAAAAAACCCGTCGGGCAGTTTCCATAGAGTTATCAAATACGGCCTATTAACGGCCCGTTATTGTCCACGAATAGTACGACCCATGATTGGCAAAATGATGATATGCCTCGTAGAAGGCCCATGGATCCTACGGCACGTATGAGGCCCATGGATAGTACGGCCCGTAGAAGGCCCCTAGATAGTACGGCCAGTAGAAGGCCCATAGATCCTACGGCCCGTAGAAGGCCCATGGACCCTAAGGCCCGTATAGAAGGCCGATGGATCCTACGGCCTGTATAGAAGGCCAATGGATCCTACGGCCGGAGGAAGGCCCATGGATCATACGGCCTGCAAGAGGCCCATAGTTACAACAGTCCATGTGTTGTCATGATTATTTTGGCCTAGTTACCAAAAATAGGCTATTGTGGCCACTAGAAAAAAACAGAAAAAGAACTGCAGTGACTACTAGCAAACAACTAAACAAGACAATAAGGAAATAAATAAGCAAGCAATTAATGCTAGGCTATTACCGCTATTACAGATACTACATCCACTGGGCATCAAAGTTCGCCACCAGTGCAAATATAGAGAACAAAGCAGCACATTACATACACTGGCCGTCAAAATTGGCCACTAGTGCAAATAAACGCGGCAGCAAAATAAGAGCATAACTGAAACAACTTCAGAGGAGCTCAAGAAACGTTATCCTGGGTATCCACCATGCTGGCAATAAGCTTAGCAAGCTGATTAGCTTTGTCCTATTTGGCGCTAAAATCCTCCAACACTTGCTGTTGCACCAGAAAGTATGCATCTGAATGCTCCAGGGACTTCCGCAGTCCTTCCGCTTCTTGTCGCAGCACAGCTGATCGATGTCTTTCAGCTTGTAGTTGAGACTCAAGAAACCGAACTGATTCAGACAGTGAGTTTGAATAGCTTGTGCAAGCGGTAGTGGCCAGTAACTCGAACACTAAACCAAGATAGGACTTTGGGGTTGTCTCGCTGTGTTCAAGATAGTCTTCCTTAGCTGCTTCATCAGCTTTGTTTGAGACCAACAAGGGTGTGTCACTATCCTGAACCTTATCTGCATTACTTCCTTTACCATTGCTTAATAAGGCACTCTTCGCCAATATTCTGTCAGCATTCTAAAAGAAGAAACAAGAAGACACATAACAAGTTTAGCATGTACTAGTATATGAAACTCATTTCGGTGAACCAGTTCATTAGTAAGGTGGACAAGATTAAACTACCAAGTCTTCTATTGCCAAGTACTAGTACATAATAAAAGCATAAAAAAAACATATATCTATGTCCTATGCTCACTGCATTGTCTTGCCAAATCAAAATAGAGACACGGTTCAAATCATATCAGTTCAAGACAAATAAGCAGTGAAAGAATACAAAGCGTGGGAAAGTACATGGCACAATAAGATTTCAGATGGGTACCACGGGTCTACATGTACAACAACACTATTGGCTCTGTTGTGAAGCTAGTAATGTGCATGATATGAAAGTCAACTGTATACAAAATTGAAATTGAAATATACAGAGCTATTGATAAGAGCAAACCTGTTAAAGAAACATGCGTGAACATACCAGTTGTGCCTAAGCGAGTTTTGATTGGATCCTTCAATTTAAAAATAAGTTTTTATGAGTAAATACAGTGATACAAGAGCAAAGCAATCATAGTTAAAAAGGCGTGTTTGCTTAGTGCTTAAGCGCTTAGGATCTAGGCGCTATAAACGCGATTGCGATAACTACGCTTAATCTATGCATAACTCCGCATAAGCATGCGCTTCGGTCATTAAAGCGCAAGGTGGTGGCAAAATGCACAATTAACGACTAGCGCTTTTTTGAACTATTATAGGAATGAAATCTTAAATTAGAACAGTTGTTCATCAGGTTTAGGCACTTGTTCTACATGAACAGAGTACAGTAAGATGCAAGAATATAATACGTAAAAATAGAAAATGAGCTCATAGACCTTACCACATTCTTGGTTCGGGACCAGTACAGAACAAGGCGTTCTCAGTCATCGTCCAGTAAATGTGTCTCAGGAGAACGTAAGGGAATTTGATGAGTTTCTTTGTCGGTGAAGTACGTTTTCTTCAGGTAATTCCATACTGCCACCAAGCATTCTTGAAGATAGCAGAGGTATTAGCACAGGTTACCTCATCCTGAGTTTCCAAATCGGTCCTTCTCTATAGAGAAAAATGGGAAAATCTGTTGTATTATAACCATCACGGAGGTAGGATGTATGGGACAAAGCAAAGTAATTGCCATGAATAACATTACTTACACATAACTCCTGGACAAACACCTGCAACTAGCATTTTCCTTCATCTTCAGTATAATAGTTCCAAGATGGGAAGATACGCACATATGATTTAACAACATCAAATGCGATAGATGCTAAACTACGACTAGCTGGTTGTGCTTCCTCCACAGGAATAGGCGTACTAACTGGTGGAGTTGGGGTTCGCCGTGATAGTACTGGCCCTTTGGGCACTGGAGCTGCCTTGCTAACTGCTCTTGTTTGGGAGCTCTGTGGTGGAGATGGTGTTGTGTCAACAGGAACTGGGTAACTATCAGCTGGGGTTGGGGTTAGATTGGGTGAAGCTGGTTCCATGTCCATCACAATAGGGGTAAAATCTGCGAGAGTTTGGGTTATGTGTGGTAGGGCTGGTTCTTGTGAATGTACAACCGGGGTGCTATCTCCACCAAGAGGGAGCACTATTTTATTTGAAGACCGTGTTTTTAGTCCGCTAGATACTAGCATCACCCGCTCCAATTCAAATGGCTGATAAACAGGAAACATAGTTGAATGTACAGACTTTGTATGAGAGAGAGATGCAATATATAGTGTGGAAAAAAGAGGGCATGAAATAGTTGACATGTATACTGTTTAACTAAAATGGATAGCATGACATAATTTCACATATATGATGTCTATCTAAACTGGATAGCATAGCATAACATATTTCAAAGATATGATGAATAATTTAACAGGATCGCATGACATAATTCACCTACATGTTATTAAGTAATCAGGATCGCATCATTTAATTCACATATGTGATTTATATGCTAAACAGAGGGCATTCGATATGATGTCTAAACTAAGAACATGGTGTTGAATATTGTGTATATGATGTCTAAACTATGCAATGCAAGACACCGTATGCATGATATGAGCAGTATAACCGTGCCAAGTTAGAGCATACACCTCAGTGGGTCAATAGGACTGGTCATCTGTCTCTGAATCCATCTCCAAGGAGCTATCGGGACCCAACAAGAGATCTGCTTCGACAGGTAGCATTGTCTGCTCTGAAGGCCTTGTTTTCACTCCAGATTTTTCCATCTCCCACCCAAATGGCTGATTCACAGGAAGAGTAGTTTAATGTACAAACATTGTCGACAAATGGAAATGTAATGAAGAAAAGGATGGACAAGATATCATTCAAATATATGATGCCTGGTTAAACTGGATGGCATTGCACATTTCACATATATTATGGCTGGCTAAAAGACATGAGACTGCATAATTCCCATATATGATATACAAACTAAATAGGTCGCATTATAGAACATGTCTAAACTAAGCAGATGACATATATGATGGCAAAAGTAGGCACTGCAAGGCAACATATGCATGATATGACTAACATCATCATGCCAAGGTAGAGCAAACACCTTGGGGGTAAATAGGAGTGGTCGTGGCGTGCCTAATCTGCCTCGTAACAGATATCTTCCTCTGGATTACAATCTGGAGAGGGGCGGGGAGGGTTTGCCATTGAACCCACCATGGAGCGATGTCTGCATGACATTGTATTTCCGCGCAAAACTCTTCTCTTTTTCTCTACATGTTCATCATGACCGTGTAGAATATCTGACATGCATACGAAAAAAATATGGTGAGATTATGTAAGGAGAGCATGCAGAAATTTAGAGTGATGGTAACAACCAGTTGATCAACCTTTTTCCGTTGAACCAAAATAGCCCTAATGGATCGACGTGAATGTATAGTAATTAGTGATGCAACAAGTGTACAACCTCTTTGCCGTAGCCGTGTTGACCTCAGCATCATTGGGTTGGTCATTGAAGCAGTTGAGGCAGAGGTGGCTGTCGGAGGTGTGGAGAAAGATATGAGGAATAAATAGACGGCGTCCAGGGCACTGCTCTGTTGTGATGGATCGTTCTGTCGTTGGAGCAGCTCCGGTGAGCTTTAAGACATCAAGGCTGAAGCAACACAAGACAGACACCGTCAATCTCAAGTGGGATTCTAATAGCATCTCCAATAAATGATGTAAAATGGATGTAAAATTAACATCACCAAAAACCACCTGACTACAACAGATGAGGTAAAAACTGTTGACTCTGAACTTAACTATCGAAACTAAAATTTACTGTGGAATCTGAATGCTACTGTCGAAACTGAACGCAATGGTAGTAGAGAGGCACTTGACATGTAGTTTAGGGAGGGCCCACAGTTCATCTTCAACCTACACCCCCCTGAGCCGCCAGCCACCACCGGCCGAACCGCCGGCCCCAGCGCCGCCTCGCCGCCCAAACAACTCGCCACCGTCGCCTGCCAGCCCTCTAGCCCCCGCTCCCCACCCTCGAACCCTAAGATAGATAGTGGGTACCTCTCCGTGAGCCCCGCCCCGCTTGGGTGGTTCTTCCATAACTCGGCGAGCCCCCCAACCCCTGAAAATCAATCGACCCAAAAGTCGATTCAGTCGACTGAAGTGTGGCTTAATCGGAGCAGAGCAGCAGCACGAGCGAGGGGGAGAGCAGCAGCAGTAGCTGGACGAGCGAGCGATCGAGCGAGATCCGGAGCAGCAGCAGCATGAGCGAGCGAGCGAGAGCCAGAGCAGTAGCAGATCCAGCTGGTATGGACGCTCCGCCGAAGGGGCCTCACACTGGGGGAGAGCCGCCATGGAGATGTCGCCCTCGGCACCGGCTTCAAGGTAGCCGCTCCATGGGGGTGCAGGATGGAGCACCGTCGGCGCCAGGAGGTCGAGTTAAGGAGAAGGTGCGATGCAATGAGTGTATAACCTCTTTGGTGTCACCGAGTAGGCCTTGGCTTCGTCCGAGGAGTCGGTGAGGATACTGCGGTTCCGGTGGAGCAGGTTAAGGCGGCGCTGTGGGGATGGAGCAGCCGCGATAGATGAGGCAATCGTCAGAGCAGCTCCTTGGAGGTGGAGGACGGGGCGGCTGAACCGGCGGGACGGCGAGATGGACGATGGATCCTCATCCGGGGAGGTGGACGAGGGACATCGAGCTGTTGCGGTGGACGACGTCGTTGGGGAAGAGGCTCCGGTTGGGCAGCGGTGACGTGGCAAACGGAGGAGGGTGCGGTTTCGCGGCTGGAACGGAGAGGTTATGGCGGCCTGGGATTTCGAATGGCGAAAAGGGGGCGATGGGAGGGGGTGAGGCATGACTTAGGGACGCGCTTGTCCAAAATGTAGGGTGTGTTACAAAAGTACCCCCACCGATTTGAACTAGCGGCCCTTTCGGCTCAGGTTTAGAAGGGGGATTTCGCGTGTCGGGATTTGGCAGCTGGAGGGAGTTTTCGCGCGCGTTGTAATTTTGGGATAGCAAGGCGCGGGTTGTGAAGGCGCCAGTTTTGGGAGCTCGATATCTGATTTTTCGGGATATAACAAGACGCGGGTTGAATTTTAGGGACAAGCCTAACGTGTAGTAATATTGTACTTGTACGTACCAAATCAATTTGCACTTCCCTCAACCAAAAAGAAAATGAATAAAATAAAACTATTCACACCACACAAAGAGAGAGTCTTGCCCCGTTTTACTATACAAATGATATTCAAAGCTACTCCCTCCTTCCATCTATATCGGGCCTAATGCGTTTTTCGATGCTAACTTTGACCAAATATTAGAGCAATGATATATGACATGCAACTTACACAAAGCACACCGTTGAATTCGTCTGTGAAAGGTTCTTTCAATGATACAATTTTCACATTGTGCATGTCATGTACTATTAATCTTGTCAATAGTCAAAGGCGGTCTTAAAAATCACATTACGCCTTATATAGATGGAAGGATGGAGTATGAATCCATGTTATGTCTGATTAAATTTTTTCGCTTGCTATATAATGCATGTAACCTACTCATACCAACATTTTAGTGCTTTCCAAATGTCTATACTACCGCTGCAATTCAAACTAAATTTGAATTCGTTTCTCTATTTCAATCAGAATTTACAATCATGATTGTTGCGAACTTCAACCATCATAGTTTCCTTGCTATCCGGCAGATATAAATCGGACGGCCTATAATGCAGGATGGCAGGCACACCATCATCAACAACTCCGTTTTTTTATAAGAGTAGAGATAAAATATATTAAATGTATTATAACATGTTCATAACCACACCATGTGTATCACCCTTATATATATTCACGCATGCGTCGGTTTAAAATACTATGATAAATTCTTCAAATATCCGAATTCGCTTTTAATAATGAAGTATATATGATCTCTATTCGTCTTTTACACCCACACAACCCTCTTATCTTTGTGGCTAGCGCTAACTTTCTCTTGTGCATGCACAAGCCCGCATCCCTCTCACCCTCCCTCAGCATTCTCTAGCTCCATCACGCAAATTCCTCTTTTCACGTTAGGTCGTTCACCCATGGTGTGTGTAGGCCCCCCAGCTCCTTCTTTACGGCACACATCGATCAATATGCCTCTCTAGCCACGTGTGCCTAGCACAAACACAAGCTTCCCCTATTCTATTGTCACCGTCCATGCCTCACTCCCACCACTCTTTTCATCGTTCTCATACTCGCACACTCCTCCCCCTCGATATAGTATGCCTCTCGTACCACCTCCTACACACATCCCTCTCTCTCTCTCTATCCTTCTCCTCGTGCCTCATTTGCTTCTAACACACACATGCATGTATACCGATCGATCTCCCAACATATACCTAGATCGACTTTAACTACCCCCCCCCCCATCGACTGACGTACCTCACAAGTTATGTCTCTCCTTTCTCTAACAAAGGGCGATTGATCTTCCTATGTAGTTACGTCTGCTTACCACAACCACATCGTCCCCCCTCATCATTTGTGCATGCCTCCTGACCCGTCTCTCACACGCATGTGCACAGACAACAAGCAGCCATCTCCTCTCTTATTGATATTGCGGGCGTGCCCTACGTTTGTCTCGCAAGCCTATCCCACCATTTGTTAGAAGCAACTCTACTACCACCCCCTCCAAAATTCTAGCTCTGTCTCTCTCCCAACCTTATTCCTCTCCTGCACATATGCATGGATGCCGATCGATCTCCCTTAATACATGCGGCAGATCGATCTCCTTAATACATGAGGTAGGACTCTCTCCTCCTCCACACATATACCAGCCATTGTACCTCTATAGTTAATTGGGCCTCCCTCTTCCCCCACCACACACCGATAGTCGAGCGCTGCAGGTAGGTATCCCTGCCATAGAGACAAGCTGCACATGTCCCCTATCACGTTCCAGTAGGCTAGCCACTCTATATCTTTGACGTGGGCACACACAAATTCGATGGCACTCTTTATGGATCGCGCGCGCACACATACACACATCATCCCTCTCTTCGATTCTATGGACACCTCAAGCCGATGATACCTCCACTCTCTTCTCGTGGATCACCCCCTCTATATATATGTTATATCCAGGACTCTATTTCACACACATTGCATATGTTACATTTTTTGATTGACCCCCCCACCCCAAAAAGAACTCTCAAGAACCCACACACTATATCTCTCTAGGTTTGTATCTCTCTCACACAACCCCACGTAGGTGGTGTATGTATACAAGAAGAGAATAGGTGCACCGTGCACGTACTCACGCTTCGTGCCCAGCCACATCCGCGCGGGTACACGGTGGAGCTCATTTATTTACGAAATGGCAGCCCACGTGCTAATTTGAACGTCTCTAGCGGTTGTTTACCTAGGGAGGTCATGTACCACGCGTGCACGACACAAAGTTCGACTTGATGCGTTGCCGCGTTATTTTTAAATAAAGTTATAGCGCTCAATGGCATGTACACAGAATATAAAACGATTTTTATGGAGAAAAAGGTAGTCCGCTCACTTTATACTATGGAGCCTGCCTGCCTGGTTTGTCGCTCTTCAGAGTATCTCACACAAGGATGCGGTGGCCTCTCTCTTCACCGTTGGTCACTGATCCGGCCGCATCCCGTCCGCCGGGGGAAAGGGAGTGCGGTGGCGTCTCTCTCTCTCACCGTTGGTCACTAATCCGGCCGCATCCCGTCCGCCGGGGGAAAGGGGGGAAGTGCATCGTTTCTCCGTTCGATGGCGCCGAGGCAACACGTCTCGAGCTGTGGTACACGCCGTTCTCTCTGACCAAGATCCGGCGCGGCAGGGCCTACGCCACCTGCTCACAGTTTCCGCCCGCCGCCGCTCACCTAGTTACATCCCGACGACCTCCGTGTATCCCCTCGGTCTTGCTCCATCGCCGCCTTCCCACGTCGCTGCATGTGGATCTTCCATAGTTCTTTGCCTAAAACGTAGCTCGTCCGGCGTACTTTCCATATTGCATTCTCGTCCTCACACCGTTTTAGACAAACACAACCATGTTGTTATCTTCCCTTAGGACAAGGAATATGCTTCTTTTTTATCGTCGGATGTGTCATCAACTGTTATTGGCCAGTAATTGTTTCCTTTCTACCTCTTTTTTGCAAACAGGGCTATCCATTTCACCTCGTTGCTATTGCGACCTTTTGGTTAACTGCACAAATCACTTTTTTCTTAAGAGTGTTTTGTGCAGTTGTGTACTAAAATGTCACACGGGCAACGTCTCTACATTTCAAAGGCGATCGCACAAAGGGAGATTGGTTTTGCTCTATCCTCCTCATCCAACTCCGAGCCTAATCTTCTCCAACTAGTTAGTCTTAAGAGAGACCGCAAAGGTGACCGCTTCTATTTGTGTGTTTATTGTTTCATCAACAGTCCTCTATTATTGTAATCACACTTAATATCTTTGGAACAGGGACGCCAGCTCTATTTTAGTGGAACTGCACAAAATGATCGAATGTTGCATGCTCCAGATAGCTACTTTTTTCCCAGCATGCCTTGTTGATTTAGATAGAGCTGGGGGGACGTTGCTGCCAATGAAAGCATGGATCAATTTTAATTTAACACCTTCTCACAACTCTTTCTTCAGTTGTGATGTAATTATTAGCTCTGATATGCTAATAATTGACATGCATTAGCAAGGAAGTTAGTTTTTTATTGTTTCCGAAAGAGCATCGATGGCAAGACACCCGAAACAAAAGCTGAAATCTCACACCATTGTACAATTTCATGTCGCTGGAAAATTATTTGTATAGTACGTCAATTATGTAAACAAATGATGGAAGCTTGATAGCATTGCCAGAAGCCTCTTCATCATCCGGGTCCATGTGCCATGCACAAAATTATACTCCTTCATTCCTAAATATTTATCTTTTTACAAATTTCAAACGGGCATATTTTAGAGTGTAGTTTCACTCATTTTGCTTCGTATGTGTACTCCCTCTGTTCCTAAATATTATATTTGTCTTTCTAGAGATTTCAACAAGTGACTACATACCGAGCAAAATGAGTGAATCTACACTCTAAAATATGTCTATATACATCCGTATGTGCCAGTCCATTTGAAATCTCTAAAAAGACAAATATTTGAGTAGTCACTCGTTGAAATCTCTAGAAATACAAATACTCCGGAGTATATTTAAGAACCGAGGGGGTGGTGCACAACCGCATGGGAGACTCAGCCCGTCGTTGTAACGGCATTAATAGTGAGTAATGAGCAGTCAAATCATAAGCCCCACCTTTCCCACTATAAGTTGCTCAAGAAGCAACCATCAATACACTCTTCTTGAATCCGCCATACTTCCATCATCCTTTCGTTTATACAGCACGCTTGTAAAAAAGAAAACAATCTATGGGACGAAGGCGACTAGCGATCGGCCTGAAAAATAGCATTGGTAGTTATAGCACGGCGTCTATTACTAGAGGGAATAATGCGTACACACATGCATGCAGTGCTTCCACCCCTGGTACACACATGCATGCACTTACTCCACTCCGTAGTAGTAGTACAGTACATGGAGAGAAAATTGTGGACTTGATTGCGGTTACCACGCCCTAATTAATTGAGCATTAAACCAAACGTGTCTAAAGTCTCTCTGGTGGTGGAAATGCATTGAGAGAAATTGTGGCGACCGATTCTCCGGGTGTTTATCCCAGGAAAATGGTTCTTGTTCTTACCAGCCCCAGGATAAATGTTAGCTGATAATGCACTAACTTGATACAGAAGATCCAAGCAAAATACAATTTGTAGTACAAGACCATTCTGGCCTGTGAGTAAAACAAAAGGTTTCTAAGGTTGATGGCGGAAGCGGGTTATGAAATATCCTCGTCTATGGGACTCCATTTCCCACAGGAACAGCTGACCAGGTTAAGTCCTATCTTCGCGTGGCTGTTATCACCGTTGCCTAGGTTCTGGGACTGTCATCGCAACGCTCCTCTCCAAGCATGAAATCTGGCCAAGACAATAGCCAGGGACAAGCCAGTGAGTACTCTGAATGTACTCGCAAACATAATGAACACAGGCATGATTTAACAATGGTGTACTGAGAATATATTATGCTCATGACGTTAGTCGTATAAGACAAATAAAACTCTAGTGCGTACAAGCATGTTATTTATGGATATGCAACAATATGGTAGTATTAAAATCTATGAAATAAAAACATAAAGAACTTCAAAAGAACAGCCACAATCGGGCGTCAGAGCGACACCGCAAAAAGGACGTTAAAAGAAATGCCACAGTCGGGCGCCTGAGCGACACCACATAAAGGGCTTTAAAAGAAATGCCACAGTCGGGCATCTGAGCGACACTGCATAAAGGGCTTTAAAAGAAATGCCACAGTCGGGCGTCTGAGCGACACCACATAAAGGGCTTTAAAAGAAATGCCACAATCAAGCGCCCGAGCGACACCGCATAAAGGGCTTTAAAAGAAATGCTACAATCAAGGCGTCGAGCGACACCGCATAAAGGGCTTTAAAAGAAATGCCACACTCAAGCGCTCGAGCAACACCGCATAAAGGGCTTTAAAAGAAATGTTACGGTCGGGCGCCCGAGCGACACCGCATAAAGGGCTTTAAAAGAAATGCCACAATCGGGCGTCTAAGCGACACCGCATAAAGGGCTTTAAAAGAAATGCCACAGTCGGGTGTCTGAGCGACACCGCATAAAGGGCTTTAAAAATAAACACAGTGAATATCCAGGAGGTAGAACCATCCCAGGGATATTCGGTCATACCAATAAAATCATGGGTTAGTCAATAATAAAAATAATAATCGTAATTATCATGATCCAAAATCTGTAATTTCAGTTAACAGTTTAACGGCCATTCAAGACCGACACTAAGACCGACACTTGACCCATCCCAAACTGTAATCCTTAACCATGGACACGGCTATTCGAATAGGTTTAGTCTCTACAGAGGGTGTACTCTTTACCCACGAGTAACGGATTTCTTTAGTCCATCGGGACTAATTCCGTCTATGGTCTTTTTGTTGAAAACACACCTAACTTGCACACACCAGCTTAACTAACATGTGTCTGGAATCACCCACGACACCTGTTAAGCAAAACTCTAAGTGGGGAGGCCACAACCTCGACGTAACATGGGATCACAAAATTTATACCGCGCGCAAACTAGGGAGCTACCCCCTTTCGGCTACAACCGAAACACCCATGCTCCCGGACCCGATGGCATGACTACCGGATGCCTCCAGTATCTTCCACCACAGCCTCTCTGTACGGTGTGTGCTAGGAAAGGGTTGACAACTTACTGAACCGTAACCTACTTGGTGTAGGGACGAGTGGTAGTACGAAGCAAGTATGGGGGTTACTGGCACAAGACTCAATATACGGTCGACTCAGGAGGTTGTAATATTTCCTGCGTGATTAGCATAACAATGCATATATTACAAACGGCAGATAGAAACACCACACGACATATCCCCCTCATGCCATACCGGACACGTCCGTCTCAACGGAGGACTAGGGGCAAGACCGGGTCTACCCAAGACAAGGGCCTTCCCGGCTTTCCTCCTGGTATACGTGAAAGGCATATGTCTGTGATTTCTATCACAAACATCTCAACTTCACTTGCATGAAACCTTTTAACATGCACTCATGAGTAGAAACACCTTCTCACATAAAATGACGTATGCACGTGTCGGGGTGGTGTTGTCACCGTGCTAATGTAACACACACACACACATATTTCACCAGGGTTCAGAATGCTTGCCTTCAGGTCATGGGAAAGAAGGTGCATCCAAAACATCTTGAAATCTTCAAAAGAAACCTATTTAAAAGAATATATTTGAATTAACACACAAAATAAAAACAGCACAAAAAGTTGTTTTGAATTTTTTTTAAAGAAATCTTAAAATAAACTAGACAATATTTGAGAGAGGTAGCAAAAAGAATCAATTCATTTGGAGTCGTATTTAAAAAGTTATCGATAGTCAAAGTTCTGGTGACATGTGATTTTAAAATAAAACAGAAAAACAGAAAAACCGGTTCGATTGGACACGTACACGTCGAAAGCGTAATCTGGAAATACGCTTTCACTTACTCTGCGTGGACCGTGCATGGTCACTGACAGTGGGTCCTAGGTGGCCCACTAGTCAGGTTTGACTAGTCCGCCTCCCTTCTTCTCCCTCCGTCCCCGAGCGGCGGGGATTCGCGATCGTCGCTGGCTTAACGGCGGGTCCTTGAGGGAAGCTGAGGGCGGGGATGGATCCGCGGGTCGAGGGTGATCCTACTGGTAGTTGCTGGGTCGACAGGTACGGCGGCGAGCTTCGCAGCGGAGGAGAGCTTCGGGGGTGAAGTGGTTTTGGGGCGGCGGTGGTTCCCGATCGAAATGGAGTAGGGGAATGTGATCGCGGGAGGAAGGGAAGGTTCCTGGTGGAGAGAGTGGAGAGGGGGATGCCTTGGTTGTGCCGGAATGGCCTGGTTAGTGGCGGCGGCTGGAGTTGCCGGAGAGGTTGAAGATGGCCTGCTCCCCTCCAATTGGCGGCTAGGGTGGCACTAGCGAGACGGTGCGAGGCTGCCTGCGTGCGGGTTTGAGCTCGGGGCCTCCTTATATAGCGTGGCTAGGCTGGTCCGAGGCGGCTGGTGATAAGAACAACGGTGAACCGACGTTCTGTAGAAGCAGGGGTGTCGTGGCGACGACGGAAGCTAGGGGACATGCTTGCGGATGAGTACGTACTGCTCACAAGGGCAGGTGGCGAGCTGGGGTTGCTTTGGCGGCGCCGACCACGGTCGGGCCTGCTAGCGGCCGGCAGCTAGCCGCCACGGCCATCCTGGCGGTGGCGCTGTGGGGTGCCAGGGGTGGTCGGGGTGGCGTGTCGGTGCAAGGGGGCACGGCGAGCTGGCTGGGGCCGGGTTTTGAGTGCGGGGTGTGACGCGGCGGCTCGGGTGCCCGCGGGTGCCAAACGAACGCTCTGGGCGCGCCCAGAGCACGCCCGGGGTGTGCTCGACGATATGCCAAGGCAGCCTAGAGAGTTCCAAACCACAAGGGAGTTACCAGAAAGGGGTTATGGGCTAGGGCAAAACCTTAGGACATGCTGGGTAGGTCAGGGGCTCAAGTTCACAATGTAAACTTGAAATCGTACAAATCTGGTCATGCACTGTGGTGTTTGACAAATGCCAAAGGCACCTAGGTAGCTCTTGGAGTGGCCAAACTCTCCAGATCAGTGGCTCCATGGATGAAAGAGAGGGTGGTGGAGTTAGTTTGCAAAAAGGAGAAACTTGCTAGTGCAA
The DNA here is from genome assembly GCA_021605205.1 of Aegilops longissima. Classification (NCBI taxonomy): domain Eukaryota; kingdom Viridiplantae; phylum Streptophyta; class Magnoliopsida; order Poales; family Poaceae; genus Aegilops; species Aegilops longissima. The sequence continues at coordinate 122,093,287 of CM038682.1, forward strand.
GTTTTGCAAAACTACACTTCTGGACAGGGAGTGAGTGGCATCATTACATGGACCAAAAGTGTTCCAAATAGAGCATGCACCTGGACTTAGGGGTTTTGCAGGGTTGACTACAAGCATGAGAAAACACAAGGTCATTAGAGCAAGAATTAACAGAGTTGTAGTAGAAAACACAAGTCTGGTCCAGAATGAAAAAGAGGTTGTTGCACTCAAATATTCCAAAGAACATCACTAGGCTTTTGCATAAAGTTGAATGGTATGCTACCACTGACATCCCATAATTTTGGTGGAGGCTCTAGGGAAATATTTAATTGGGTTGTAGTGCAAAAATACCCACTGGACCAGAGAAGCAAACCAGGTAAAAAACCCAAAATAAGCAATGAAATAATTTTATTAATGCACATAATTGATTTAGAGACATCTCATGACCTCTCCAAATTTTGGTTGGAAAATTAGTTAAAGTTATCAACTGGTTGCAGTACAAACAGAGCTCCAAATTTTTTAAACAATCCATTTTAATGAATAAAGCTCAGGATGAAATGATCTAATAAATAAATCCACTGATTAAGAAAATGTTATAATGAGCTGGCATAAAAGTCCCATATATTTTGGAAAGCTCTACTTGGGAAAAGATGCAAAACTCCTTATAAAAGAAGAGTTCTGAAACTCCACAGAAATAAAAATTTAAAACTCCTTGCTAAAATTTTAATATCCAAAACTAGGCCAGAAAATTTTGGGGTGTTACAGAAATGCATCATAATGAAGCGCGCCTTGTAAACTATGACGGAGGGAGGAATAGTATGAAGGTGCAAAACCAAGTACGCGTATGGCCAGTCGGTCAATGCACCTCCTCTTGGCATATCACTGACATGTGGGACAGGAGTGTGAGCAAACCAATCTCAATTGACGGCAAAGACCCAACCCTCCATTCCTTGAGAGAGACGAGGAGTGAGAACACACAGACGGGCTCGCATGGAGACCAAGATATATTCAAGCATGGTTGGTTGATCAATATCATTCATTACATGTTGGGCTGCCGTTTTCTGCCCTTCTCCGGAATAAACGTGTACTTTATCAGAGAAAAAAATAAGAGTACAGACGCTCCACCATGCGGTTCTAGTAGTAGTACTACTCAGATTATGCGCTTTGGCTCATTGCCTCTTCGTGAAGTCGAACAATGATGGTACTCCGCATGTTGGGTACTACTGATGTATGCCTCGACAATCGACACCGAATGGACTGATGCATGTCCACGGAGGGTAGGTTGCATTAGTCCAGCATGAAGTTAGCTTCACCTTGTCCTACAAGCTTCTCCTCGCTCATGAGTTGACGGGCACACCAAAAGTAGTGCTAGTCCATACTCCCTCCTTTCCGGTTAATATGGCTTAATATTTTTTGCGGGTAAATGAGAGAGCTTTATTCATATATAAGCATTCTTAGGACGATCAGCCAAGACACTGGTCACTAGGAAGCGAGGTACGCAGCAAAAAAAGATGTAGGAAGAGAGCTGTTTCATCAAGCCGGCTCTCGGCCACATTCAAAGTGCAGCCTTCTCCTTGTTCGACAAGTTGACGGGACACAACAAAGTAATGCTATTCTATACTGCCTCCTCTCCAGTTAATATGGCTTAATTTCAAATGAGATAAATACACTATCTTTCACTGTATATTTGTAAAAATACGGTCAGTGGACTTCATAATACGCTCATTGCGCTCAATATATATATATATTTCAGTGTTTATACGGTCACTAGCTCACCCTGAGTGAGTATGTGTGTGCATGCACGTGTAGGTTCAGCACTTGAGCGTGACCGTGTGTGTTCCTTCGTGTGCTCGGACATGCATGCATTAGGGCGTCATGCTGCTTTTTGGCCCATGTGTACATCTCGATCGCTGCATACACGTAGGGGGAGTACGTGTAGGGGCCACTAAGGAGTAGTCAAATCACACAGTAAGTTAGTCGGAAGAAGCAACCATCATTTCACTCTTGAATGACACGTACGCAATATAAAATGGTTGATATGGAGAGAAAAAGAAAACCACTATATATACACTAGCGGGAGCCTAAGCTACAAGCCTGCTTACTTAGGTTGCTCTCTTCACAAGCATAGAACGACGGGCCTGATCTCACAACTGGGGGAAGGGAACAATGTTCTGCGTAGACACGGTCGACATCAGCAAGGGAGAAAACCCACAGTCGGTGCGTCCCAATTGGGGGTCACCGTGGTATGGGCTGATGCCGCGTCCCAACCGCCCTTCTAGCTACAACCCGACGTCCTAGGTAGTCCATCTTCCTTTTGGAGCCGGCTTGCTCCTCTACCGTAGCTCCATCTCCATGTCGATCTTTCTCTACTTCTACCGGCTTTCTACTTGTGATTAGTTTATGTCTCATGAACTAGTGCCAGTACTATTATTCTAATCACACTTCTTCAATATCTTGGCCATCAGGGATGCTCAGATCGATTTTAGTGGAACTGCACAAAAGCATCGTATGGTCCGAGGGTGCCAGCCGTCTTTCCTTCGACAGGTTCTACCTATCCAGAAAATTAAATCATGTTTAGGGTTTAGGGTTTAAGTCGTACTGACCCCATCAGTAGTTTTTCTTTCGTACACGCTCTCACAACTTTTTTCTTTAGTTGTGAAGGAAATATTGGCTATGATCTGTGAATCAGATGCATCAGCATGCGTGTTATTTTTCCTTTGTATTTGATGGAATGTTGTAACGGGGCAACCTTGGAATAGGAATGAAAAAGGAGTGGAAAGTTTCCGTTTTTCCGGAGAAAAAACGGAAACGGAGAGAAACCAACGTTTCGTTTCGTTGGATCGCGCCATCTAGCAAAACCAATGTTTAAATCACATATGCCGTGTTCGTGTCTCACCCTCCTCCATGGCTCGACCCCACACGGTCGCTCGGCATGCCACTCACCGCAAACTAAGTATACGATAACTTTCCCGCCTGCTTGTCGATGGATCGCGCCATGGAGTACTCGCACTACTAGAAGAGATTGACGAGTTGGGGGAGGACAGCTAGCTGTAGCACGGACTCCCAAGAACTTTTTACATGCATGTTGTAGCCGGCTATTGCGCACCATTGAACGCGGAGCAGCCGCGGCACCGGAAGCGGCACGGCGACGCCTTCGCCGGCGCTACCGCTCAATGCTGGCTTCAGTGAGAGGTCACGTCCGCTCTGGCGGGCATGAATGCGCCATCGACTGCTTTCGAAGGGAAGCACGCTGGTGATGAAGAGGGTTCGGGTTGGTCAGACCGCCGTGGCAGCGGTCCGGACGTGCGCAAACAAGAGATGTTGTATGTTAATATTGCTGCGTATATAATTAACAACGTAAATAATGTGCCAGTTGGACAAATATGATTGGAGATGGAGATGGAAATGGAATTTTACGTAAACACGGATATGTGTGTCTATGTCTATGTGTGTGTGCGTGATGACTCTCGCGACTTGGAAGCGGGGGCGTGTTTTTTGATCGATTTTTCTTTCTTGGTACGTTAGAAAATCAGTTTGTCTAATTCACATCTAGATGTTATTTAAGGATATCACATCTAAGCTCCCACAAGTATATAATGTAGCAACAAGAAACAAAAAAACTAGGAAAAAAATAGACCACAAACAGAGTGGACATCAACTTAGATGTGACATAACTATGTCACATTTAGATGTGTCCTAAACAGACCCTTAAAAAATTGTCCGCTAGTTTTTGTTTCTTTTTTCCGGGAACGCGCGTATTCTATTTAAAACCACTGCTATGGAGAGCTTTTTTACTCCATTATAGCCTCTTGTTTGATAGAGTTTCTCGCGTCTCGCTCTCTCACCCTCTCCATATCAAAAGAAGATGACAGTGTCCACTCTATCTCTCTCCTCACCAGTGGTCACAGATCCGGCCGAATCCCGTCCGTTGCGGGAGCTGAGGAGGTGCAGCATTGATGTTGTCGCCGTCGGCGACGGAGGAAGCCGATGTGCACCGTCCTCTCGGAGCCGGCGCTGGCGCGGACGAAGATCCTCCGCGCCCTTGTTCGCTGCCGTCGTGTGGGCAGATCCCGCCCGCACGCCTAAACGACATCTCTCCCACCTGAGGTATAACTTCTTGTACTGGTCCAGCTCCCCAGGTCGCTGCGTGCGGGTTTTCTTCTATGCGACTACTCCGTAGCTCCCCATACATAGTAGCTAGGGTTCGTCGGTTGGTCCAACATCACCTACTAGTACTGTTATAAAGGAAATGCCACTCGAAAAGTTGTCCTGATTTATGCCTCGGTGGAGGTATACATGTTGTTTCGATAAAAAGTACATGGTGGTTGTGCGGCCATTGTCCATATGGTGGCAGTACTATCACGGGTTAAATGAACAAATGCTTTTTTTTTCTCGGGTATCCGGGTTTAGTACTTCCCATCAAGATATAATTATGATGCTTCTGTTTGTCGGTGTACTTTTCATTAATTCTTATTGACAATTGAGATGTCGTTGCTAACCCTTTTTTATATTTTTGGAAACAGCGATGCGTGTCTCCATACCCGGGCATGTCTTCCTAAATTTTAGTGGAACTGCACAAAATTGGATGGCCATTGTTGTTTCGCCTCATTGTCCTCTGCCACGTGGTTCTTCCTTCCTCGAGCTTGATTACTGAGAAGAAGCAGACCACGATGACATATCGATGCTCATGGTTGCGCCTCATGGTTGCGTCGGCTGGTGAAGCTGATCGATTTTCAATAAAAAAATATGTCTTCCATCAGTGCTCTTTGCTTGTTACGCACAAAGATGTTATCCTTCGTCAGTTCACCTTGGTTGCATTGGAGACGCAGTTGTCTTTCACGCTGGTGCAATTTTATCACACAATTGGCTATGAACCAAATGTTTCCTTGAAGAAGGATCGACGTTGGTACTAAGAGCATAATTTTTGTATTGATTCCTAAGCCTTCTCACAACTTTGTCTCCAGCTCCCCTGTAATTTTATTTTTCCAGCTATTAACTTTGATTTAAAAAATGGTGTGGACTAAACACCCGGATGGACGTAGTAGCCCTCCATTTTTATTTACTCCGCATATTAGATTTGACTGAAGTCAAACTTTGTAATACTCTTAAACCTTTCCGATAATTGAAATTAAAATTCTTTATTTGTACACACTCTCACACATTTCTGATAATTTGGCGCATTTGTGGTTGTTCGCTTAAGGTAGGGTAGTGTACCACACGTGAAGGACAGGAAGTGCGACCAGGACGCGTGGGCGTGGATCGTTAGTTCATCGGAAGTAGTACTGGTTTTCTTCATTGTAGATTAAATAAAGATTTTTGTTTCGTACTTACACAATTTAAAGCGATTGTTATGGAGAGAACAAGAAAACCACTCCACTATATATTAGTCGTATACACGAGAGTACTATATGGACGCAGCTTCATTGACTTAGTGCACCTGCCTTTGGGTTTATGACAGGTGGGCCCAAAATGTGGCTAGCTCACCTGTCATACAGCTAAAAGCAGGTGCAGTGAAGGCACCGGAGCTCAGTCCGTACTACAGTAGTATATATATAAGCGGGAGCCTCAGCGCTTGTTCGCTAGAGTTTGCACTCTCCACACGCTTGCCGCACTACATATATGTTACACGTTGGAGGCTAAGCGTTCATTTTCTAGGGTTTGCTATATTCACAGTCTCTCACCCTCTGTTCACCAGATCTAAACAAGACTGTGTTGGCCTCTTGTCTCTCTCTCCCCCCTCACAGCTGGTGAAGGAGGCGTCCGTATCCCGTCGCATCGGGAAGGGGAGGACGCGCAGCGTTCACTCAATCACCTTCGGCGAGGGTGGCAATCCACTGCCGGCTGCGCTGTTCTTTTTCACCCAGCGCCTGTGCGGGAGGGCCGCCGACCCCTTCTTCCTCGCTGTCGTATATAGTGTGGGCAGATCCGGCCTCCCGCCGCACGCCTTGCCACATCCCGACGACCCTAAGGTATTAGTTTCTTTGAAACCGTTGTTGCTCTAGCTGCATGTGGATCTTTTTTGATCTGTAGTCGAATCTAGGTCTTGGTTCAAAGAGGAAAGAAGGGTGCGGTGGGCTGGAGCAAGAATCTAGGACGTGGTTCAATGAGGAAAGGAGGGGCGGAAAGTAGTATAGACTGGCTATCTCGCCGCTTTGTAGGTCGAAAAGGGAAAAGGGGGGTAACCCAGTACACACATCTGTAAGGAACCGATCTCTTTGTTGAAAAGGGAAAGAAACTGGGGGGGGTCGAGTAGTTTGTGCAGGACTAGATTTGCTGCCCTCACATAGGCAAAAGGTTCAAAGAGGACAAATATGGGACCAACGCATATATGCTGCTTGGCTAAATACTCTACATCACCCATTTATACGTGTGACACACATGGTGCTGGCATGTCCCATACAACTATTTTGCTGTTGTTAATCTAAGAATGCCGCCGGAAAATTGAAGCAATGCCACTGTTAAAAGTAAATTACATTTTTTAACGAATGTTGTTTCAAGAGAATGTCTCTGTTAATATGGATCAATGCAACCATTTTATTAATGCTATTATCCTACTTTGTTTTCCATCCAAGATAAGTTAGATGCTTCTTTCTGTCATGGGACATGCCATCAAGTAATTGTTGTTTCAAGAGAATGTCTCTGTTAATGAATGTTTGTTTCATCCTCCTTTATCGGCAAGTAATTGTTTCCTTTTTTGCCTCTGTTAAAACAGGGGTATCGATTCAACTTGTTGCTATTGCGACATTTTGCTTCGCTACTCAAAACACTTATGTTTTAAGAGTGTTTTGTGCAGTTCAACTTAAATGTCACACCGGTGACTTTGCTTAATTTTTGTGGAACTGCACAAAAGGAGATCGAGATTTGTTTCCAGTCTTCGTGGCGAGTTGTTCCAAATCTTGGTCTCATCCACATGATGTGCAGTGTGCTTTGAGATGTTGTGCTACTTGTTTTGGTACTGTTTTAAATAAATGTTGAATTGAAGCTATTGTATTGCTGTCTTTTCCAATTATGTAGTAAACAAAAATGGGACCAACCCAGACATGAAGCTTGTTGCTTTGTTACAACAAATTCAGCACCACCCCCTTTATAAGCCAGTAATTGAGACCACTCTCAGAACTAACTAATGAATCTTATTTCAAAACTGCAACACTTGTTAGGGATTGGCGGGATTACCATTTTTGTGGCCGCATGTTTCATCCTCCTTTATTAGCCAGTAATTGATTCCTTTTTTGCCTCTGTTTAAACAGGGATATCTATTAACCTTGTTGCTTTTGCGACATTTTGCTTCGCTACGCGAAACACTTTGCTTGATTTCAGTGCAACTGCACGAAAAGAGATTGGATTTCCTATTTGTGTTGGCAGATTCATATTTTATCCTGGTCTTCTCATGAAAGGTCAATACAGACCTTCATCCACATGATTGTGTAGTGTGCTTTGAGATGTTCTGCTACTTGTATTGGTACTGTTTTAAATAAATGTTGAATTGAAGCTATTGTATTGCTGTCTTTTCCCATTAAGTAGTGAACAAAATGGGACCAACCTGCACATGATGCTTGTTGCTTTGTTACAACAAACTCTGCATCACCCCTTTATAAGTAGATGGAAGCACATACTGTTGTTGCGCCCACTCTCCCATGGAACTGTTTATGCTTTTCGTTAATCTAATGCCACTGGTAAAATTAAGCAATGCCACTCTCAGTATTAATTAACTACTGAATCTTAGTTCAAAACTGCAACACTTGTTAAGAATGGTACTATCCTGCTTTGTAGTTCTTTCTACATGTTTAACCAAGGTATTATTAAGATAATGTCTCTGTTAAAATGAATCAGTTGCATTGTTTTAGGAATGGTACTTTTCTGCCTTGTCGTTCTTTATACATGTTGAAACAAGGCATTGTTAAGATAATGTCTCAGCCAATATGAATGAATCACACCGATGGAGAATTGCTACTCTCCGCTTTGTTTCCCATTAAGATAAAGTAGATCAAGAGATGCTTTTCTTCTGGGAGTACAAGTCATCAACTATTATTTCTCAGTAATTGTTTCCCTTATACCTATTGTTGCTTACAGGGATATCAAAATTAAAGCTCGGTTTTATTCCGACTTCGATTTTAGTTGAACTGCACAAAAGGAGCCAATGTGTCCAAGGCAAACTGTTGCATTACTGGGACCAGTTGGTCGCTCCACTTTGTAGAAAGAAGCAGTCATGCTTATGCGCTACATTACGTAAGGAATGACCGAGAAGCTTTAAAGAGTATTATTAGACACCGTGACATGACTAGTCTGCAGAGACCATTGGCAATTTAACAACACGTGGAGTGCCCTGGGCAAAAAGTGCCCAAACAAGTACAAGAAGCTACGACAGGAATCCACGATCATAGGCATTACATATTTTGAATGGGAAAATCTTGTCAAAGTTTAATCATTGATGTTAGCAAGAAGACGTTAGTTTAATATATTGGAATCGGAAAACCTTGTCAAAATTTGCTCATTGATGTTAGCCAGAAGACATGCATTTGATATTTTTGAGTGGGACGCCCTTGCTGTGAGCAGCGTCGAGTGTTTTTTCCTATTCCTGTGTTCAGTTTAGAAGTAAATAGTTACTCTGCTGAGATATTCCTGTGTTAAGAGTTTGGTCTGAATATTGTCTATGTAATGCCAGGCCTTGTGTTTGATTGCAAAGTTGAGCTTGGAATGTTGTGGCATGCGGCATCACGAGCTGTTCAGTGTGCCTCCTGAGAATAATGCTTCCTATTGTTTTGCATGTCGATCTAATGCCAGTGATTTGCTTGTTAAGAAGGTCATCCTCTTCTGTTGTTTCCGTGCTTAAGAAGTTCATCGTCTGATGTTTCATTCATAGCCTATACGACAAGTCGGGTAGGTTAGACGTGAAACCATATGATCTTCCAACCAACTCATGATATTAGGCCGTGATTGGATTGTCGTTTTCCAACCAAAACCGCTTGTAAAACTGACGCTTGTAAATTAAAGCAGATGGTCTCGGGCGAAGGCGCTTGGTTGGTCGATTTCGACTAGTAAAATATCGGAAGTACTTCACACACGATAAAAACGCTGAATGACACTCGGACGATTGCTAATCCAGCCGTTAGCTGCTGTTTCGGCCTTGCCCATGGATGACATGATACGCACGTCGTGCATGTATCGTCTGGTAATGTTGTCCATATAGCAGTGCTCGTAAAATATACACTGGTCTCTCAAATTACACGCGTAACCCGCCGGTTTTACTTATAGACCTGGGGCCCTCGGTTTCATTACGCCTGTATTTTACGTGTTGTTTCCGATGATGAGTAAATTACACTTGTATGTTAGGACAGGTTTGAAATAAACCAGAGCTCCCAAGCGCGGCCTTACCGTTTCATACCGTCTCAGTTTCTCGAAGGTGCTCATAGGTGTTCGATGATCATGGCTTCCTGAATGAGCAGCGGGCGCTGTATCGGACCATCCGTAGGGCCCGCGAGGCCCTCTCCGTTGTCCTTTGAGTTGTCAACGAACTTGAGGATTCAAGAGATGACTTTATTTTGACTGGATGACACTAGAGACCCACTAGGGCCATATCCGTACGTACGCAAGTGCCTCCTTATTATGTACAACTATTTTTTTTTGCTTTCTCCTGGTTTCCCGACATCACGGTCCCACACCATTGTCAACCTATGTAGTCAATATAAACGAGAGAATTGCACAAGATGCGCCGACACTGGGACCAAGCAGCTCGAGCAAGATTTGTGTTTTTGAGGCATGAGCACCGCAGAGTTTTTCTTGGCGATGATTTCGTTGTTGTTTAGAGGAGAGCAGGTATTAATCGGGCGGCTGTGGTCTGCCTAGCCTGTGCCAGATATCCAGCCCAGATACTAATTTTTCAAGATGAAAATGGCTAGCCCAACTATACGCCTTCTTGAGGAATACCGTGCAAGGTCAACTTGTTATTCTCCGCTCATTGGCTGCAAATCTTTCCTAGGAGGGATGCATTAGGCTTAACAGAAAATGGGCCTTAAAAATAATAAATGGGATGTAATTATAAAACAGGGCAGTAACTATAAAAATGCACCAAACACGAAATTAGTTTATAAAATATTATTTATGGATTTTGAAAATCTTAAATTTTCATTGTTGCACGCGCAATGTTTTGTTGGCTTTTTACGTAATACAAATTTATATTTAATCTGACTAGAAATTTCGGGATAAAAATATTTTGGATCCCATCAAAATGTGGGAAATTTTATTAAATTATATCTTCAACGGTTGGTTGAAATTATTAATCATTGTCCTAGCTAGAAAATGGGATGTACTTTTAACAAACTGTAAATGGGCTGTTGTAAATTCCATTAGAATTCAAAAATGGGTTGTACATTCTTTCAAAACGCAAATGGGCTATAAGTTCTCCGCCACACACTTGTGGGCCTACTAAGTGACGAGTCCCCTAGAAAAAATAATTTGACGCGTATTCAAGGCTTTGTCAACTTATTATAGTCAACACACGGTTCTAGCAGCAGTGGCCGTTGGATGTCTATCCAACGGATGTCGTGCTTCTTCTTCAATCTCGGATATTCTTAGCTTCGGCCGCCCAAAAAATGATTCCTCCCCCTGACATCTGGGGCGCACTGTTTCGAAGGCTGACGTGTGCGCCTACTAAGTTGGAGCGTACCAAGGGCTTTGCCAACTTATTCAATATAAACGATTCTAGCTTCAGTGACCGTACGATGTCCATCCAACGGCCGTAGTGCTTCTTCAACCTCTGGTCTTCTTGGTCCAGCCGCCCAAAGCAGCGCGGTCGTCCGCCTCCTCCCGCCTCCCTGTGGCCGATCAGGCCGCTGGAGGCCTCACCGCCCCATACTACTCCCACCGCTGGCCGTGCCATCCCTCCACTCACCCACACCCTCGTTATTCTGCTGCGACGACAGCCTCACACCGCAGCAGAACCAGTGAACCCTCGTACTCCTCTCCGCGCGGGCTTCCGCTGCTGCGTCTTCCCCAGCTCTGCGTCGTCCACCACCCTGATGCACTCGACGCGGCTGGTCAACGTGGTCAACGACCGACTTCCATCGGAAGAGTACTGTACATGGAGAGGCTGACAGCTGAGTCCACGGTGGCTGCAAGGAAGTACCTCCTTATTACGTGCAAAATAATTATTCCTCCACCTGACAACAGGGACCCACCGGACGGGCCACCTTATTTCACGAAAAAAATGTTTCCCCCTGACTGCTGGGACCCACCGGTCGGGCCACCGTATTTCACGAAAAAACATTCCCCCCGCTGTCATCTCAGACCCACCGGAAGTGGCTCCTTATTACGCACAAAAAAATGAATACTCCCCCTGCTAGCTGGGACCCACCTTGGTGCGAGGCTGACTTGTGGGCCTACTAAGTTGACGGGGACGGAGGGCTTTCTCAACTTAGTCAATATGAACGATTCTAGCTCCAGTGACCGTACGATGTCCATCCAACGGCCGTAGTGCTTCTTCAACCTCTGGTCTTCTTGCTCCAGCCGCCCAAAGCAGCGCCGGTCGTGCCTCCTGCTCCTGCCTCCAGTGGCTGGCTGTGCTGCCGCGGAGGCCTCACCGCCCCCTACTATTCCCACCGCTGGCCAGGCCCTGTGGCGACGTCAGCCTCACACCGCAGCCGAACGAGTGAACCCTCATACTCCTCTCCACGTGGGCATCCACGGCCGCATCTTCACCGGTTCCGCGTCGTCCCCTTCCTGGTGCTCTCGGCGCGGCGTGATCAACATTGTCAAGGAAGGACTTCCATCGGACGTGGATCAGACGTGGAGAGGTCGATACCGGGTCCACGCCACAAAGAAGGAAGTGCCTCCTTATTACGCGGAAAATAATGATTCCTCCACCGACAGCAGGGACCCACCGGACGGGCCACCGATTTCGCGAAAAAACGTTTTCCAAAGCTGGGACCCACCAGCCTACACCTTCGCACGCAAGGAACTGCGTCCGCAAAAAAAACGATTCGCCCCCCTGACTATGGGACCCACCAGCTACATCTTCGCACGAAAGGAAGTGCGTCCAGGCCAAAGAACAAAACGATTCGCCCTTCTAACTCATCGGGACCCACCAGCTACATCTTAGCAGCAAGGAAGTGCTCGATACCGTGACCCACCTGGTCGAAGCGCACGTAGCGTTGTCACTCGGTCACGAACGATGTACGTACATACCGGTCGATGTAGAGGTGCACAAGCGCGTAGTAGAGGCGCCGCGACGCGTCGTAGTAGAGGCGCCGCGACGTAGCATGTACACGCACGCACAGCCGCCAGGTGCAAGAAAGAAAATACGCCACGTATGTGTACATACAGCGGGTCTCGAACGCTTACTCGCGCGATACGCACGGCGAGGGCTCGTGTACATGGCTGGGTCGGAACGGAGAAACAGCGTCGTTGTCGTGTTCATGGGGAGGCAACGGAATGCGTCGTGTTCATGGGGAGGCAACAGAATGCGTCGTGTTCATCGAGAGGCAACGGGACGCGTGGGAGCCAACCAGCTGGGTCGGAACAGAATGTGTCGTCGTGTTCATCAGGAGAGCTTGGACCGAACAGGCGATGGAAACGTGGCCTGGCGTACCACACAACGGAGGAAACGGACCTCCTACGTTCGGAACGGGGTCCTGTTGATTGGGAGGGGTGTGGCGTACCGCAAAACGGAGGAAACGAACTTCCTACGGTTGAAACGGGGGTCCTGTTGATCTGGAGGGGTGTGGCGTACCGCAAAACGGACGAAACGGACCTCCTACGGTCGAAACGAGGGTCCTGTTGATCGGGAGGGGTGTGGCGTACCGCAAAACGGACGAAACAGACTTGTGTTGGAGCGCTACGGTCGAGACAGGGGTCCTGTTTATCGGGAGGGTGTGGCGCATCGCAAAACAGGACTCCACGGATCCGTTCATCTCCACCGTCGACCTCCTCCAGCCTCCACGGCTCCTGCTCATCCAGCCTCCACCGCGCTACTCCATCGCTAATGTTCAACTACCCTCCACCGTCTCACCGCTCATCCAGCCCTCCACACCACGGGTCCTGTTCAACCACCCTCCACAGCACCCCTCCATCGCTCATCGTTCTTCCAGCCCTCCACACCACGGGTCCTGTTCATCCAGAGGCAACGCCACCGCCATCGCTCATCCACCCCCGCAACGCCACTATCCATCCAATCGATCAGCTCGCAGCGAGAGCGGCGAATCGCTCAATCGGGTTTAGTTAACAGCCATCGATAGATCGCTCGCGTTCAAGAACGCAGCGTAGCTGCGCAAAGGTAATCGCCGGGTTCGATTAGAGCCCAATGCCTTGCTCGGGTTTAGTTAGAGCCAACGCCGCACACAAAGCGCATACGTACGAGAAACGCGCATCGCCGCCCCGACCTCCAACCGTGAACCGAACTCCTCAAATTTTCCTCGCCCTCGCTTCTACCATGGTTTTTTCCGTCATGGACGGCCCAAAGAATATCATGCAGCTGCGTATCCGGCCCGCCCAGGATGAAAATCCCATTTTATCTCATGATTTTTTGTCATAGAAGTAGGAGCCCACAACATCTATGATGATACCGGGTTTTGTCACAATTATCGTCATAGAAGTGTCATATGTATGACAGAATTTTTTTTCGTTCGGCCCAAAATGTCACAGATGTGTATTTTTTTTGTAGTGCATTGAGCCAGCACGGCCGAGACGAGGGTGCCGAGCTTGATGTAGAAGAACTCCCCCCAGAGCTCGATGGTGGGGAGGACACCGAGGAAGCCTTCGCACAAGGTGACGAAGGCGGACAACAGCACCACCGTGTTCGGGGTGAGGTGGTGCGGCTAGAGACCGTAGAACTCGAGGAAGGACCTGAAGAAGCTGCTCGCCGGCAGGCCGAGGCCGTGCAGGCAGTGCGAGCGGAAGACGACCCGCTCGCCCTCCTCCGGCGCCGGCGAGATCTCCCTCTTCGGCGCGAGGCGGACCTTCACGTAATCTTTGCCGGGCAGCCGCCGCGTCTGGCGGAGGAAATCGATGTGGTCGTCGTGAACTTTGGAGCCGTCCCATGCTCCGGAGTGCGCCATGGGGGGCGTGGGATTGGAGGATGAGCTCATCGGAGACGACCACCGCAGCGCTCAGCGTGGCTTGGGGGCGCTACGGCAAGAGGAGGAAGGAGGAAAGAATGGGAAGGAGGGACGTCCGTGCTCCGCCGCTCCCCCTCCTCCCCCTACTTATAGGCCTACGGGCTGCGAAGCCGAGGGGGCGATCGTGGGATTTACTGCACCCATGACCCCACGCCCCCATGTTTATCGCGCGAGTTACTGCGTGCAGTAACTCCGCGGGAAACTCAACCGCCCACCTCGGCCGCAGCGGATCCGCTCGCGTGCCGAGGCGTGGTAGTGGTGGGCCCCGCCAGCAGGCATGTCCCATCGCGAGCTTGGGATTGGCAGACTGGCCCGGCTGCTCGTCGCCACGTGACAAGCCCATAACGGGTGGTGGCCTGGAGGCTTAGCTAGCACGCCACTAGGTTCCCGCCGACGCATTTGAAGTTTGGATAAGTCACACTGGGCGAGGCCGACTCCCGCAAGTCGGCCCGGAAGAAGTCGGACGAAGCTCCACCTCATGCACTGGGAGAAAGAAACTGCTGAGGCTCCTCGGCTGCTCAGCCGCGGCACCTCACCAGTTTCGGGGACTACTATCAGAGTAATGGGCCACGGGTAGGCTAACCCGAGGCCCAGAACCTTTCAACACATCGGGGCTGGCTGCGCCCCTCAAGGCACCAAGATGAAGTGCCGCCTTCTGGAGACCGGCTGGAGGAATAGCCGGCTGCCCGTAAACGGCCAAGTCCCAGAGACCAACTTCAAGACAAGCTGACTCCTAGTTGGCGGCTTCTAGAGAAGCCGGCCCCTAGCATGGCGCCAACGAAGCCCGCACCCTCATCAAGAAAGACAAGACAGGGAGTGGCTACAATATAGCCCATCCCCCGCCTCGACATAGGGGCAGGCGTGGCCACATGCAGCCGTGCATCAAGCGGAGATCTCCGCCCGCGCTGCTGCTGTTGCACACCACCACCGACATCACCACAAGCAGGCGGAGCCCTGCTCCCACGATGGCATGTCGGTACGGCACAAGGACGACGGGCCCCACCAATCAGCGAGAGCCCGGAAGACGGCTAGAGCCCCACCAGTCGGACCCGAGGGGGGTCGGCCCCCAGCAGTCGGCCCGCCCTTTCCTTGGGACCCACGAGCCATTAACCAGGCGAGATGCAGAGTGGCTACAGTAATCGCCTACCAGGCGACGGAGCTGTAGCCACGATCCCCTGACCAAGCCTGCGTCATTAGTGTCGCGCTACAGTGATCAGCAGCAGACAAGACTCGAGAGCGGCGGAGGCGTCCTGTCGGCCCCGTACCAGACCAGTCGGCGGGGCCCACCAGGCGGCGGGCCCCAGCAGTCGGTGGAGAAGCCGGCGGCCGAAGAGACTGACAGCCGGGCCCTACACCCGGCCGGATTACCATTGTACCCCTGGGGGGTAGGCCTATATAAATGTAACACCCCAAAATTTTGACCTTGTCTTATATTTACTAATTGGAAGCACTAATCAAGCCTCCACATTAATCCTCAATAACTATGTAAATTATCCGTACGATCTCCCAATTAGCTACTAACAGCCGTAGGATTTGTTGAGGAGTCCACGCCAATGTCCCACGTGCCTATCTCGACCTCTTCGTGGGCTTTGAAAAAGAACTTCATGGGCTGCCTAAACTAACGAGAGGATCGATCCTGCACGCTTCATCTCATCTTCCTCCACGAATGTCTATAATCCATCTAAAAGATCGAACCAGCTCATCCCCAACCCATTCCTCTCCGCCAACGAATCTCTTCGTCCTTAACCACACCGCAATCCATGCTGACTAGAAAGATGTTATCCATCTATAGGCGGACTCGCCATCGCAAGTTTAATGATGTTCCTTTGGACTTGACGGTTACCTCCTATCCTATGATGCCAATTGCCTCCCACAATGTCCGCTGCCGCCTTCAAAAAGACCCAAAGGCGACTTTGATCCGCCAACTGGGTTGTCCGCTCCATGTGACAGAGTTACCCACCTCCCTCACGTTATCATTGCAGTGTAATTTTCTATAGGTTTAATGGTGAGGCTGAGCCCCAAGAGAGAAGAGACAGTTTGCCCTGGGGTAGGCTAAAGGTCATGCTTGCTATAGGAAGGAACTAATATATCTGCATATACATACGCCTTTCCATGTGTGTTTGATGAAATTCTAAACCACGCCGTGAACTGAATTCCGTCCATCCATGATTGCATCAATAAGGCTACATGGTTCGTTCTTTCACCAGTCAGCCACTACACCATATTTTTCAGCTATATGCAGTTCAAAATTCACATGGAAACATTGGTTCTTGAAGGGCCATAGGCCGTTCTATTGTTAGATAGGAAGGGAAATACAAAAGGAAAGACAGTCTAGGCGATCTAGAGCTGCCTGCCGTCAGAGTATAAACTCTAAAGGGACAAAGAAAGAAGGCCCAGCCTGAGCCAACATGAAGACTAGAAAAAAAGAAGAAATTTAAAGAGATCGCTAACACAGCTGGCAGCCCTCCAGCTACATGCACTACACCATATATTCTGCTATAGGCAGTTCAAAATTCACATGGAAACATTGGTTCTACGTTGCCATTAGTGCATATTAGGAAGAGCAGTTTTCTCCGTGCTAATTACTATGGTAGTTAGTTTTCCATGCTAATTACTATGGTAGTTAGCCAGCTGGATACCAAGGAATAAGTATAAGCTCAATGCCCGTTCTTCAGATTTGCAATGTCCATGCTCAATGCCCATGTCTTCATGAATCCTTCCGTATAGTGTTCGGTGATGGCAAATTGGCAATCTGTTTTTCAAGTAACTTTTTTTCCTATTGTGTAATAATCAACGAGAAGGAAACTACTGGCTTCTTTTACGAATTTTTTTCACAACATTTTTTTTACTGCTTTTCCTTTTAATCTGTTGTCAAAAGCATCAGTTTGTTTTAGAAGTAGTGCTACAGTACAAATGTACACCATTGATGTTTCTCAAGAGCAAATGACTTTCGGTAGTAAAAGACATTGTCAATTACTAAAATTTTTGAAACATTCTTGAACGTACATGTAAAACATTTTACGTGCATTTTATTTTGCATTTGCTTGGTAGATGCAGTTGTTTGGTTGCTTTCATATGAATATTGCCATTAAATTGTTTTTTTTTCATATCTATTATCTACCTACAATATTTAAGCAAGCTGAGAAAATTTGGACGTTAAATAATTCAAAAGGAAAGTCTCAACATCTTCTATTTCGCACATTTGATTTGAACGCCTCGATATATGATAGTTTTAACAAAGAACACTAAGATAATGATTAAACACTGGACATCAAGCTCCGGTAGCCATGAAGCCATCCTCACATCTCCGATTCAGTTGTACAGATTGTAGCTGTTGATCCAAGTTATCATTTTTGCTCCTGCCCTCGCTTGCAGGAAACTCCTACTAGACACAAGTCGCTACAAGAAAAAAAACTGAAGGTACCTGTATTTTCTGTTGAATAACTAATCACTCCTGTGATTTTATAGTATCACATAATAATGCTATTTTTCAGTCCATTTTGATCTACATTGAGTGTGCTATCTTTGCCATTTTGAATCAGTTGGATAGTTTTGGATAAGTAACAAGAAAAAACACAATGTTGACATTGTGCCTTCGTTGTGTCATTGGAAATTTGGAAAACAAACAATATTATGGTTTTAGCTAATCTAATACAATAAGATATGTACGCAGTTTGTGGCGCGATCTGATAATCGACAATATTATTTAGTGGCGGTACTATAGTCAATGGTCACTAGGTTCCGCTTCACATGGCTATTAGCTCGCAGAATTTTTTGATGTGTTTTTGCTTATATCTAATTTCCACAATTTCGAAATTTATAGGCTGCTGCAAAACTGGATGGAAAATTGGGACCAGTAGAACAACAGTAATATCTTATTATTTAAAATTATTTCTTATCTTGAACAAATTTCAAACTCATTTGTTGGAAAAAAGGCGGCTGAGACTATTATGTTGTTTCATGTTGATCATGTTGTATTGTGAAATTTCATAAGGTATTCATTTTCAATATCCCTAAAGATGACCAGGCTCATATATTTGTATGGTAACTGCCATTACTATATAAGATATAGTAACTTCCTCACTGCCATACATGTACGGTTATCATGCTCCTCTATATTTGTTCTTGATTGCCAAGGTGGAAGGTGGATGCATAGTCCGATCGACAACCTGAGTTGAGGTTTTCATATACTGAATTTTGTTCCAACCTTACCCCTATTAATACAATGTGTAGTTCATTGGACATGTTTCATTAGAAAAATATCTCATGTTTCATCAACTCTTTTTGAGCTATAATAGTCTTTTACACCGGCATGACAGATACATTGTTTCTGTGTTTAGTTTTTCGCCACTAGGCCGTGCAGTAGCACGGGTTGATGACTAGTTTGATTAATTAAAATTTGGTCTGGAAATTTAATTTTTATTTTTCTGGATTTTCTTTTGGTTTAGAACCACTCTTTTCTCCTGAATTGTGAAGTTTTCACCCCAAGTGAAAACTTTTCAAAAATATTGTTGGACTTGTATAACCTCTCAAGAAAACATTTCTTTTATCAGTGGATTTATTTGCATAATTGTTTTTCCTGAGCTTTATTCTTTTAAAAATGATTTTTCAAATGTTTTGGAGCCTCTTTTGCACTGCAACCCTTTCAAATTCTTCTTTAAAATCCCCACCAAAATTTGGGGAGGTCATGTGATGTTCCCACATCACTTTTGTGCGAAAACCTCTTTTAGTCATTGGAAATTTTGAGCTCTACCCCTAGTTTTCAAATCTGGTCCAGTTTGTAAAATTTCACTACAACCTATTTAAATATTTCTTTAAAGTTTCCACCAAAATTAGGGGGTGTTAGTAGGAGTATATTATTCAACTTTATGCAAAAATACACTGGTGTTCTTTGAAAATTTTGAGCAAATCATCCTCTTTTGCTCTCTGGTCCAGTTGGGTGTTTTCTACTGCAACTCTATTTTATTCTGCTCTAGTGCCCATGATCTTTCTCCTGCTTATAAACCACCCTACAAAACCCTTAAGTCCAGGACAGTGGACCCATTGGAGTATTTTTGGTCCATGCTATGATAGCCTTTATTTTCTGTCCAGATTTGGTTTTCTCAAAAAAATTGCACTAACAAGTTTCTTGTTTTGCCAAGCTATTCCTGCCACCCTCTTTATCATACAAAGAGACTATGATCTGGAGTTTTTGGCCACCCCAAGAGATGCCTAGATGGCCATAGCATTCTGTCAAACACCTTGTGTGCATGGCCAGTTTTGGCTTGGTTTTTAGTTTGCATTGTGGACTTGATCCCCTGACCAAACCACCATGTCCACTAATCTCCTTGCAAACTCTAACCTAGACCTGTTAACCCCCAGCCTCATCCAAGCCCTCTAGAACGCGCTAGCATTACGTCGAGCACCTAGCGTGCATGCTCTGGGCGCAGCCAGAGCACGCGTTTTGCACGTGCGTGCGCCCGAGTCGCCGCGTCTCGTTGCCGCCTCCCTGCGCCCGTTCTGGTCCCTTCCCACTCGCAGCCAACACGCCCGACCCCTCCCTCGCCGCAGAGCCGCCCTGGCCCCCTCCTGGCGCCCCACCGCGCCACCACCGCAAGCCACCGATGGCCGCAACAGGCTTCTGCCATGGATGGCGCCGCCCGAGCCACTCCAGCCCGCCAGTTGCCCCTGGTACAGTTCGAGCTCATCCATTCACCCCTCCAAGCCGCCCCTGCATCGCCACGTAGCCTGCGGCCATAGTAGCAACTCACCGACGATCTTCTCCCCGACCACCGAGGAACCGACTTAGATACGCTATAAAATGGGCCACCGAGCTCTTCCAGTCCCTCAGGCAACCTCAAGCCATCCCCCTAGGGACCCCTTAGCCGGCAATCGATGGAGGAAGGCCGTCTTCCCCATCTCCGGTCAGTTCGGCCGCCGCCACACTCCGGTGCCGTGCGTCGCACGTAGAGCCTCCCCTGCCCTTCCAACGCCATCGTCCGACTCCCCTCGACAGTGCGGAGCCACCCAACGCCTCAGCCTCGACCGGGAACCACCGTAGCCCAAACCCCCAAATCCTCCAGAAGCCACCTCCGCCGCGGAGCTCGCCGCCGGCGACTCCCTCCACCCCCGCCAACCTAGCAACCACTAGGAGGACCGCCCGGGACTGGCGGATCCATCCCTGCCCTCGGAACCCCATGGGGAGCCGCGGTTCGTCGACGGCGATCGCCGGAGCCCCGCTACCTTCGGCGGAGGAGAAGGAGGGCGGCGATGGTCAACCTGACCGGTGGGCGAAGGACCACTGTCAGTGACCCCGAGCCGGCCCGCGCTGGTTTAAGTGGAAGCGTAAACCCAGAAGTATGTCTCCTCCGTCTCAAAAACATATTCTTGTTCGAACCATTTTCTTTTTCTGTTTATTTAAAAACAGAGTTTTGATTGAACTTTGACTGGCTATAACTTTAAAAATACAAGTACAATTGATCTGATTCTTTTTCTGTTGTTTCTCAAATTTTGTCTAGTTTATTTTTATATTTATTTGAAAATTTTCGAAGAAAATTTTTTGTACTTTTGTGAAACTATGTGTTAATTCAAATTTTCGTAAAATTGGATTTTGAAGAAGAAGGCAACTTTCAAAAAGTGCACCCCCATTTGCATACTCTTGAAGGCAAGCATTCAAAACCCTGGCATAATATTGTTGTGTATTGTTTGATATGGTTACAGCACCACCTTAACACGAAGTATTCATTATTTTATGTGATGATATGATCATACTCATGAGTGCATAATGAATATTCCTTGCTGTTGGAATTTGATATGCTTGTGATAGTAATCACCCTCGTATGCCTTTCATGCCTATCGGAGGGAATCCGGGAAAGCCTCTGTCTTGGGTAGACACGAGCTTGTCTCCAGTCTTCGTCAAGGCGTTTGTATCCGGTATGGCATAGTACGGTATGATGAATGGTGATTCTGTCTGTTGGTTGAAACATATTTGCTATGCTAATCATGCAGGGAATACTTAAACCTCCTGAGTCGGCCGTAGATCGAGTCTTGTTCCAGTAACCCCCATACTAGTCTCGTACTACCACTTGTCCCTGCCATAAGTAGGGTACGGTTCAGTAAGTTGTCAACCCCTTTCCTAGCACACACCGTACAGAGAGGCCATGGTGGAAGATACCGGCTGCATCCGGTAGGCATGCCACCTGGTCCGGGGGCATGGGTGTTTCCAGTTGGATCCGAGGGGGTAGCTCCCCTAGTTTGCGCGCGTTATAAATTTTGTGATCCCATGCTAGTCGAGGTTGTAGCCTCCCCACTTATAGTTTTGCTTAACAGGTGTCGTGGGTGATTCCAGACACTGGTAAGTTAGGCTGGTGTGGGCGGTCAGGTGTGTTTTCAATTAAAAGACCATGGACGGAATTAGTCCCGATGGACTAAAGGAATCCGTTACTCATGGGTAAAGAGTACACCCTCTGCAAAGGTTAAATATATTCGAATAGTCGTGTCCATGGGTGAGGACTACAGTCTGGGATGGGTCAAGTGTCGGTCTTAGCGTCGGTCTTCGAAGGAAAAAGTACTAAACCAGAACATGGAACATGACTTGTGACTTATGATGATCAGGATTATTATTATCCTGGACTAACCATTTATATTATTTGAATTATCAAGTATCCCTGGGACGGTTCTACCTCCTGGATATTCATGGTGATTATTCTCTTATAAGCCCTTTATGTGGTGTCGCTCAGATGCCCGACTGTGGCATGCTTGTTATTTTTTTTACTTTATAAGCCCTTTATGTGGTGTCGCACAGACGCCCGACTGTGGCATGTTTGTTATTTATTTACTTTATAAGCCCTTTATGTGGTGTCGCACAGACGCCCGACTGTGGCATGCTTGCTATTTCCTTTATAAGCCCTTTATGTGATGTCGCACAGACGCCCGACTGTGGCATGTTTGTTATATATTTACTTTATAAGCCCTTTATGTGGTGTCGCACAGACGCCCGACTGTGGCATGTTTGTTACTTATTTCACTTGTAAACCCTTTATGTGGTGTCGCTCAGACGCCCGACTGAGGCATACTTTATATCATTATCCTTTTGAGGCATCACTTCAGACACCCGATCGGTGCATTCTATTTCTACTCTCTGATTGCATATTCATGTTTTATATAATCTACCTGCCTGCGTGCATCATGGATCTTTATTTCGTGACTGACGTTGTGATCATAGAATATTTCGGAGCATGATTATCATTTGTTATATTATACCAGTGTTCATAATGTTTGCGAGTACATTCAAAGTACTCACTGGCTTGTCCCTGGCTATTGTCGTGGCCAGATTTCTTGCATGGAGAGGGGCGTTGCGATGACAGCCCCGGAACCTACGCAATGATGATAGGAGCCTCGTGAAGATAGGTGTTATCATGGTCAGCTGTTCCTGTGGGAAATGGAGTCCCGTGGCCACTGATGCACCACAAACCGCTTCCGCCATCAACGACCAGAAACCATTTGTTGTACTCATAGGCCAGAATGGTCTTGTACTACACAATTTGTATCTTGCTTGGAATTTCTGTATCAAGTTGGTGCCTCATCAGCTAACAGTAATCCTGGGGCTGGTGAGCCCAAGGACCATTTTCTGGGAAATATATCCTAGAAAACCGGTCGCTACAACCTTGGTATCAGAGCCAGGCTGACCATTGGCTAATCCTATCTTAGCCAGGTCGAAAAACCTAGGTTAACCAACCCACAAGATCTTAACCTAAACCCCAGCCAATCTTCTCATGTAAGATAGCCACACAGTGACCCGACACCTTCTGGCAGTCGGTGCCTAACCTATCAGCCTAGCCTGTCAATCACGCGCCAGTGACCCACACCTAAACAGTCTTTTTCGCGAGCGTGCGAAGGAAGACTTCGTCCCCTTTTTCTATAAAAAGGGCACGCTAGCCTCAACCCAGCACATCACAGCCTCTTCACCAAACCGAGCTATAGTGCCTGGACCCATTGTTCACAATGAGACCACAGCAACCAACCTTGGAGGTTTTGTGACCGTGCTAGCTAACCTTACCCGCCGTGCCTTTGCATTAGAAGAGCCCCCAGAATATGTTGTGTACCAAGGGCCCATGAGCGGTGAGAGCCGTCAATTCTGGGCCACTGTGCACATCTATGGTAGGGGTCTATCGCCAGAACGCCCCTACAGGTTCACCGGAAGAACAACTTCCTTTGAGCCACAAGCCATCCAACTAGCTGCTCGAGAGGCTGTAGTTCAACTCCGGCACTTGTCGCCCAGGGTCAACTGTCGCTCGTTCTACTACTACCCCAGCCGTAACGGGTATGGTAGGCCACCCTAGGTTGCCAACGGAGATCACGAGACGGACCTTGCGTTGTTGCATCTGGTGCGCTATGTAAGTGCACTAGAGGAACTGTTCGATCAAATCACCCTCGATTTAGTCACAGCTCGTGGAGAACTGGTTCGCCGAGCTCCGGCAAGAGGAGAAGATGAGCCCGACGCTGACAGCCCAGTCGTGCTATTCGGACAACCGATCGAGTCCTTGAGGTCAGCCCCAGCCATCGACCAAAATGCGTTGGTGTCCCCAGAAGTGCTCCGTCGCCTTTTTGGGACATGCTCCAACGGGATTGTGGCCAACAATCCCCGGGATGGTCATCATCGCTACCCCAACCCTGCAGCCCCTCAACCCCCTCTAGCTAATCCCGACGGTGAAACCCGTGGAGAAGCCTCGGCGTCCACTAGGCATGCCCACCAAGATATTAGGAGATAGACTAAGTCACTCGAGTAGTACCGAGCCTTAGTATTTCTACGCCCTGTAATTGTGTGATCCTATATCGCCATAATTAATGCAGCCTGCTTGGTTGCCTCTGTTTTACATAGTAAACATACATAAGTATGTTGGCGTGCGATTGCATTTTTTTAATTCCGAACACAGATACCAAAAACCACCCGACGACACCCACAATAATACATCACTTTTGTGAGATATGTGTATCTGTAGGACTAACCTCGACCCCAAGAGCGGAACCGACAAACTAGTTGCCCCTCAACGCGATTAATGACCCAGCCCAGATGCAATATAAAAGGCCACCTTGTGACCTTACCAAGTACCCCTCACCTTGTGCACAACTCTCACAGCCATTTCTTTGACATGCCGAGCCCTAGTATTTATCTAAGAACCCCAGATGCCACCCCAGGTAGTTTTGTCAAATATTGTGGGACTTTACTTGCAGTACCATGAGTTCTATCCATCCACCCCAGTACGAGTTGCTCAAATCAAGGATCACTCCATCCACCTCGAAATATTGGGCAGTGGTGCACATCCCTCCTACAAACCCAAACCAAGACCCAACGAAAGTCTCCTTTGTGGGGAAATCTATGCCGACTCCACAAATGGCCATAGAAGCTGCTGCGTATGAAGCGCTGGCTCGCCTTCGATTCGCGGTACCCTATGCCAGCGAACGGGTTTATTATTACTTCTCGAGTCGTGCAGCGCCCGGAGAAGTAGCATCTTTTCCCGGTGGACGAATGATACGTCTCCGTCGTATCTAATTTTCCAAACACTTTTGCCCTTGTTTTGGACTCTAACTTGTATGATTTGAATGGAACTAACCCGGGTTGACGCTGTTTTCAGCAGAATTGCCATGGTGTTGTTTTATGTGCAGAAAACAAAAGTTCTCGCAGTGATCTGAAACTCCACGGAATACCTTAGAAAAAATAATAATAAATCCTCGCCAAAGATGAAGACCAGGGGGCGCACACCCTGTCCATGAGGGTGGGGGCGCGCCCCCCTCCTGGGTACGCCCCCTACCTCGTGGGCCCCCTGGAGACCCTCCAATGCCAACTCCAACTCTCTTTATTGGCTTTCAGGGAGAAAAAAATCAGAGAGAAAGAATCATCGCGTTTTACGATACGAAGCCGCCGCCAAGCCCTAATCTCTCTCGAGAGGGCTGATCTGGAGTCCGTTCGGGGCTCCGGAGAGGGGGATCCGTCGCCGTCGTCATCATCAACCATCCTCCATCACCAATTTCATGATGCTCACCGCCGTGCGTGAGTAATTCCATCATAGGCTTGCTGGACGGTGATGGGTTGGATGAGATTTATCATGTAATCGAGTTAGCTTTGTTCTGAGATTGATGTTGCTATAACTTTGCTATGCTTAATGCTTGTCACTAGGGCCCGAGTGCCATGAATTCATATCTGAACCTATTATGTTTTCATGAATATATGTGTGTTCTTGATCCTATCTTGCAAGTCTATAGTCACCTATTATGTGTTATGATCCGACAACCCTGAAGTGACAATAATCGGGATACTTCTCGGTGATGACCATAGTTTTAGGAGTTCATGTATTCACTACGTGCTAATGCTTTGTTCCAGTTCTCTATTAAAAGGAGGCCTTAATATCCCTTAGTTTCCATTAGGAGCCCGCAACCACGGGAGGGTAGGACAAAAGATGTCATGCAAGTTCTTTTCCATAAGCACGTATGACTATATTCGGAATACATGCCTACAATACATTGATGAATTGGAGCTAGTTCTATGTCACCCTATGTTATGACTGTTACATGACGAACCACATCCGACATAATTACCCATCACTGATCCGGTGCCTACGAGCTTTCCATATACTGGTCTTCGCTTATTTACTTTTTCGTTGCTACTGTTACAATCATTACGAAAATACCAAAAACATTACTTTTGCTTTCTTTACTTTTGTTACCGTTACCATCACTATCATATTACTGTGCCACTAAACACTTTGCTGCAGATACAAAGTTTCCAGGTGTGGTTAAATTGACAACTCAGCTGCTAATACTTGAGAATATTCTTTGGCTCCCCTTGCGTCGAATCAATAAATTTGGATTGAATACTCTACCCTCGAAAACTGTTGCGATCCCCTATACTTGTGGGTTATCAAGACCATTTTCTGGCGCCGTTGCCAGGGAGCATAGCTGTATTCTTTGAGTCACTTTTGATTTATATCTGCTGGACACTATGAAGAACTTGAAAGACGCTAAGACAACAATGTATCCCTCAACTACGAGGGGAGGTAAGGAACTGCCATCTAGCTCTGCACTTGATTCACCTTCTGTTATGAGTAAGCTAGCGACACCTAAACCTCCTTCTGCTATTTGTTCGGATATGTCGCATGTTATTGATGATGCCACTTCTGCTATGCATGATACTTATGATGAAACTACTTCTATGCTTGATACTACTATGCCCCTTGGTGAATTTCTAGATGAAAAAAAATCTAGGTCTAGAGAAAGAGAAATTATTGAAACTGAATACAATGATGAAAGTGATGATGAAAATATGCCTGCTATTCCTGAGGGTTATCTTTTTGATGCTGAATCTTCTGCAGCTATTTTTGCTTGTAAGGATAGATATGAAATTAAGAGGCTGCTAGTTAAATGGAGTAAAGAATCTCTTAGAGATAGGATGAGACCTGACCCTGCTTTTGCTACTTCACCTTACTGTGTTCCCGATAAGGATTATTATGAATTCTCTGTTGATCCTGATATAATTACTTTGGTTGAATCTGATCCTTTTTATGGCTATGAATCTGAAACTTGTTGTGGCACATGTTACTAAGTTAAATGATATAGCTAAGATATGATTTAATTCTCTTGATCCTGTTGTGTGCGTAGTCCCCAGGATATGATTTATTACTTTTCTGCTAAATATTTCCCTGCTCATAAGAAACAAGCTGCTTTGAGGGAAATATACAACTTCGTGCAAATTGAAGAAGAGAGTCTCCCACAAGCTTGGGGAGGCTTCTCAAGTTATAATGCTTTGCTGATCATCCTCTTAAGAAACCTGAAATACTTGATATCTTTTATAATGGACTAACCGATGCTTCCAGAGATTACCTGGATAGTTGTGCTGGTTCTCTTTTCAGGGAAAGAACACCGGATGACACCGAAATTCTATTGAATAATATGTTGACAAATGAAAATAATTGGGCACCTCCTGAGCCAACTCCCGAGCCAGCTCCTAAGCCAGCTCCTGAGCCAATTGATGAGCCTATTCCTAAACCAACTCCAAAGAAGAGAGGTGTTCTATTTCTCAGTCCTGAAGATATGCAAGAGGCAAAGAAATCTATGAAAGAAAAAGGTATTGAAGCTGAAGATGTTAAGAATTTAGCTCCTATTGAAGAAATACGTGGTCTTAATCTACCGCCTGTTGAAGAAGTGTATGATCTCAATTCTTTATTCACTGAAGAACCTCCTGATCCCGATATCCCTACACAGGTAGTAAAGGTAAATTCTCTGTATAGATATGGTAAAGCTGAAGTCCCTCCTACTAAAATTGCTAGTCAGTGCTTGGATGAGTTTGATGACTTTATGTTTAAGCAAGATGACTTTAATGCTTATTTTGGTAGACAATTAAAACAGAATACCTTTATGATTAAACGCTTGAGTGATTATATGGCTAATATTAGAGGTGAACTTAAACTTGTTAGCAAACATGCTACTATGGTTACCACTCAAGTAGAAGAAGTACTAAAAGCTCAGAAAGAAGTTCTAGATGAAATGAATAGTAAGAAAAATGATTATGCTGTTAGAGTGGCCACTAGAACTGGTAGAATGACTCAGGAACCTTTGTATCCTGAAGGCCACCCTAAAAGAATCGAGCAAGATTCTCAGAGAAATAATATTGATATGCCTAGTTCTTCTAAAAGGAAGAAAAAGAAAAATCATAGGACTTTGCAAACTTCTAGTGAACCTATTGCTGAAGCCCCTGAGAATCCAAATGATATTTCTATGTCTGATGCTGAAACACAATCTGGTAATGAACATGAACCTAGTGAAAATGTTAATTATGATGTTCTTGATGATGCTCAACCTATTAATGATAATGATGTAGAAGTTTAACGTGTTGTTGATCTTGATAACCCACAATCAAAGAATCAACGTTATGATAAGAGAGACTTTGTTGCTAGGAAACATGGTAAAGAATGGGAACCATGGGTTCAGAAACCCATGCCTTTTCCTCTGAAACCATCCAAGAAAAAGGATGATGAGGATTTTGAGCGCTTTGCTGAAATGATTAGACCTATCTTTTTGCGTATGCGATTAACTGATGTGCTCAAAACAAATCCTTAAGCTAAGTATATGAAAGATATTATAACAAATAAAAGAAAGATACCGGAATCTGAAATTTCCACCATGCTTGCTAATTATACTTTTAAGTGTGGAATACCAAAGAAACTTGGAGATCCAGGAGTACCTACTATACCATGCTCCATTAAGAGAAATTATGTTAAAACTGCTTTATGTGATCTTGGAGCCGGTGTTAGTGTTATGCCTCTCTCTTTATATCGTAGACTTCACTTGAATAAGTTGACACCTACTAAAATATCTTTGCTAATGGCTGATAAATCAACTCCTATACCTGTCGGTATTTGTGAGGATGTGCCTGTTGTGGTTGCAAACATTACTATTTTAACAGACTTTGTTATTCTTGATATTCCCGAGGATGATAGTATGTCTATTATTCTTAGAAGACCTTTCCTTAATACTGCAGGGGCTGTTATTGATTGCAACAAAGGCAATGTCACTTTTCATGTTAATGGTAATGAGCATATGGTACACTTTCCGAGGAAACAACCTCAAGTTTATAGTATCAATTCTATTGGAAAAATTCCATCGATTATATTTGGAGGTTTTGAATTTCCTCTCCCTACTGTCAAGAAGAAATATGATATACTTATTATAGGGGATGTGCATATCCCCATTGAGGTAACCTAGTGTTATTGAAATTTCTCCGGTTCCATGTTAATTGGAATGAGTTTGTTAACAAGACCTGATCAACCTTGTTAGTGGATTCTTTTTGATGAGCATGAGATGGATGAAACTAGAAGCACAACCTTCTGTACCCTCTTTATATTTTCTGTTATTTAGTAGAAATAAAGTAAAATAGTATCTTTCTGTTTGTTTCCTGATTTATCAATGCAATATAAAAATATCTCGAAAATAAAAGTTCTCAGAATGCCATGCCAATTTAATATGATTTTTCGGGAATATTTGAGGATTTTTAGTGCAAAAATTACAGCATGGGAGCTGCCACTGCCACGAGGGTGGTGGGGGCGCCCTACCCCCCTAGGCGCGCCCCCATGCCTCGTGGGACCATGGTGGCCCTCCTCCACTTATCCCTGCACCCATCTTCTTCCTCTGCCTCACACAAACCCAAAAAACCAACTCAAGCACGAGTTTCAGCCCCTTTTGCTGTGATTTTCGATCTCCTTGCTCAAAGCACCTCTGGCAAAACTGCTTGGGGAGATTGTTCCTTGGTATGTGACTCCTCCATTGGTCCAATTAGTTTTTGTTCTAGTGCTTTATTCATTGCAAATTTGTGCTGCATAGGTGACCATGTTCTTGAGCTTGCATGTCAAATTTATATGGTTCCAAGTAGTTCTAATGCTTGATATATGCTCTAGGCACTTGTATGAGTAGTTGCTATCAGTTTTATTGAAGTTGGTTCACTTTTGTTTGAAGTTACTAAAAATTTCAGAATTATTTTTCAGAGAAAACAATATGTTTAGGAAGATGTTCCAAGGTGGTTCCTCAAGGAAGCAAGGTCCCAGGCTTGCAATGCGTCATGCTGACGAGGAACCACCAAGAGACGCTCTTGTGAGGCCCTGTGAATGGCCTTCAGAAAATTTTATGGATCAAGCGGGAATCAAATAAGAATTTAACACATATTTGCGTAATGCCGGTCTTGAGGATTTTGAAGCTGACAAATGCCCCCAGTATCGTGATCTCACAAGTTCATTTGTGGGGAGGTTTGAGTTTTCATCTTCACGAAATTCTCGTTCAGTCATGTTTGACCTTTATGACAAATCTTATACCATGGACTTAGAGGATTTCACTTTTTCTTGCAAACTTCCATCTTGGGGTAATGTTAGGGATCCCCCTAAATCTGAATATAGAGACTTTCTTGCTAGAATAACTGTGGGGGAATCTAGAGATATAACGCAAGCCACTATAGGGAGCATTCACTTTCCTGCTATACATTATTTTGCTCTCTTCATCGGTAGGTGCATAAATGCTAAGGATGAAGCATGTCACATGTGTGCCCCTGATCTCAGCATTCTCAGAAGTGCTGTTAGGGGACCAATCTTATCATATGGGAGCCATTGTAGCTCGTAGGTTGCATCATAATAGACATAACGGAGATTTCTTTGGAGGAATTTATGCAACCCGCTTAGCTAATTTTCTTGAGATAGACATTCGTGAGGGTGATATGGAGTTACCCCCTGCTTAATTAGATTTTGATTCTATGGTTTCCCACCAGTTTGTTGAGAGGACTGAACCACCTCTCCAGTATCGACTAATCTTTAACAAACGACATGTTGTCCATCTTACTCTTCCTGCTCCTGCCTTCTTTGATTCTCAGGCAAGAGGAAGATATATTATTACCAGAGAGGAGGCAGATAAGTACGAGAGGAGAGCGGAGGCGGCTCGACGCCACGCTGCAGCTCAGGAGGCGATAGCCGCTGCATCACAGTACGACCCCAGCTACACCTACGGGTATCATTCGGGCTATCCCTGGCAATAGACCAACTTAGGGCAAAAGCCTAAGCTTGGGGGAGTACGTATTTCTCACCGACGTTACATTTATGCTCATACACACTCATTGCTAGATGTCGGTGCTCATACTCTTTCACTGTATTATCCATGCTAGTTTATTTTCTTTTTCCTGCTTTCTTCTTGTGTGTTTAATAAACCTTAAGAAAAACCAAACAAATTAGTAGTAGTTTATTTTTCCTGTTGTAGTAGTAATAATTAAAAAGAAAACCCAAAAATATTTCCCGTTCTTCTTTTGCTTGTTGGGAGCTTTCCCGTGTAATTTTTATTTCTTTTCTTTGGGGGTCAGTAGGAGAAGGACATGATTAAATTGTTGAAGTGGCTCTTATATGCATCATTGTTGATTTAACCAAGAGCCCATATTGCCTTGTCTTCTCCTGTTTATTGAATGCTTGCAGATTCCAGCTTAGTCCAATGCACGTGCACTCTTATTATTATTCACACCGTACGGTCGTGCAAGTGAAAGGCAATTATGATGACATATATGATGGACTGACTGAGATGGGAAAAGCTGGTATGAACTCGACCTCTTTTGGTTTTGTAAATATGATGAGTTCATCGTTCTTGATTCAGCTTATTATGAATAAACATGTTTGCAATGACGATTAGAGATCATAGTTGCTTGTGACATGCTTGATTAGCTATGAGTTATAATGGTTTACCTTGCGTGCCAACATGCTATTAAAATGGTTGTGATGTGGTATGATGGGGTGGTATCCTCCTTTGAATGATTTAAGTGACTTGACTTGGCACATGTTCACGCATGTAGTTGAAACAAATCAACATAGCCTTCACGATATTTATATTCATGGTGGATTATATCCTACTCATGCTTGTACTCAATGTTTATTAATTTTAATGCATGTTCATGACTGTTGTCGCTCTCTAGTTGGTCGCTTCCCAGTCTTTTGCTAGCATTCACTTGTACTAAGCGGGAATACTGCTTGTGCATCCAGTCCCTTAACGCCCAAAGTTATTCCATATGAGTCCACCATACCTTCCTATATGCGGTATCTACCTGCTGTTCCAAGTAAATTTGTATGTGCCAAACTCTAAACCTTCAAATAAACATTCTGTTTTGCATGCTCGAATAGCTCATATATCAACTAGTGCTGCCCTTATCTTCCGTGTTAGGCGGGTTATTCTCAAGAGGAGTGGACTCCGCTCCTCACTCACGAGAAAATGGCTGGTCACCGGGATGCCCAGTCCCATACTTTATGCAAACTAAATCAAAATAATTGCAAACAAAACTCCCCCTGTGACCCGTTGAATGTTGGAGGCACTCGTTGTTTCGAGCAAGCCATGGATTGATGCTTGTGGAGGAGAGGGAGTATAAACTTTACCATTCTATTTGGGAACCGCCTATAATTTGTTTAGCATGGAAGATATCGTCATCTCTTAGTTGTTATGTTGACAATGAAAGTATGCCGCTCAAAATATAATTTATCTCTATTTCAAAACCGAGCTCTGGCACCTCTACAAATCCCTGCTTCCCTCTACGAAGGGCCTCTCTATTTACTTTTATGTTGAGTCATCACCCTCTTACTAAAAGCACTAGCTGGAGAGCATAGCTGTCATTTGCATTCACTACTGATAATTTATATCGGATATGACTATGATTGGATCTCTTTTACCATGAATTACAATGTCTCGTCAGTCCTTGATCTTTGAAGGTGCTCTGCATTAATGTTTTGCTGTCTCAGAAAGGGCTAGCGAGATACCATCTTGTTATATCATATTATGATTGTTTTGAGAAAGTGTTGTCATCCGAGATTTATTATTATGACTTGCTAGCTAATTATGCCATTGATATGAGTAAACATGAGACCTGAGAATTATTGCAAATGTGGTTAGTTATAATATTTGCCGAAAACTTGAATGCTGGCTTGACATATTTACAACAACAAGAGCAAATAGAGTTTGTAAAAGTTTTTCTTTTTCTCTTTCAGTTTGTCAACTGAATTACTTGAGGACAAGCAAGGGTTTAAGCTTGGGGGAGTTGATACGTCTCCGTCGTATCTACTTTTCCAAACACTTTTCCCCTTGTTTTGGACTCTAACTTGTATGATTTCAATGGAACTAACCCGGACTGACGCTGTTTTCAGCAGAATTGCCATGGTGTTGTTTTATGTGCAAAAAACAAAAGTTCTCGGAATGACTTGAAACTCCACGGAATACCTTAGACAAAATAATAAAAAATCCTCGCCAAAGATGAAGACCAGGGGGCCCACACCCTGTCCACGAGGGTGGGGGGCACCTCCCCCCTCCTGGGCGCGCCCCCCTACCTCGTGGGCCCCATGGAGACCCTACGACGCCAACTCCAACTCTATTTATTGGCTTTCGGGGAGAAAAAAATCAGAGAGAAAGAATCACCGCGTTTTACGATACGGAGCCGCCACCAAGCCCTAATCTCTCTCGGGAGGGCTGATCTGGAATCCGTTCGGGGCTCCGGAGAGGGGGATTCGTCGTCGTCGTCATCATCAGCCATCCTCCATCACCAATTTCATGATGCTCACCGTCGTGCGTCAGTAATTCCATCGTAGGCTTGCTGGACGGTGATGGGTTGGATGAGATTTACCATGTAATCGAGTTAGCTTTGTTAGGGTTTGATCCCTAGTATCTACTATGTTCTGAGATTGATGTTGCTATGACTTTGCTATGCTCAATGCTTGTCACTAGGGCCCGAGTGCCATGAATTCAGATATGAACCTATTATGTTTTCATGAATATATGTGTGTTCTTGATCCTATCTTGCAAGTCTATAGTGACCTATTATGTGTTATGATCCGACAACCCTGAAGTGACAATAATCGGGATACTTCTCGGTGATGACCATAGTTTGAGGAGTTCATGTATTCACTATGTTCTAATGCTTTGTTCCGGTTCTCTATTAAAAGGAGGCCTTAATATCCCATAGTTTCCATTAGGACCCCGCTGCCACGAGAGGGTAGGACAAAAGATGTCATGCAAGTTCTTTTCCATAAGCATGTATGACTATATTCGGAATACATGCCTACATTACATTGATGAATTGGAGCTAGTTCTGTGTCACCCTATATTATGACTGTTACATGACGAACCACATCAGGCATAATTATCCATCACTGATCCGGTGCCTATGAGCTTTCCATATACTGGTCTTCGCTTATTTACTTTTCCGTTGCTACTTTTACAATCACTACGAAAATACCAAAAAGATTACTTTTGCTGTCTTTACTTTTGTTACCGTTACCATCACTATCATATTACTGTGCACTAAACACTTTGCTGCAGATACTAAGTTTCCAGGTGTGGTTGAATTGACAACTCAGCTGCTAATACTTGAGAATATTCTTTGGCTCCCCTTGAGTCGAATCAATAAATTTGGGTTGAATACTCTACCCTCGAAAACTGTTGCGATCCCCTATACTTGTGGGTTATCAACGAATTTAGAGAGACCCAGTACTGGCCAACCTTGCCCAGTATGCTATCGCTCAAGAGCGTTTGACCCAGCGGGTAATGGGTTATCTCCAGAGCCTCGCTGATTTAAATCCTCAGATCGCCATCGGCGGACCACTAAGGCTAGACCAAGAAAGACGCGTTCATCGACTAGTCAATCCACTTCCCCCGATAGAAGAAGAGTGTGCCCCAGTACCAGAGACGTTTTCTCAGGACCCTGTCTATTTACCATTTTCATTGTAGATGTCACTGCAATGTTTATTGTCCCAGCATTTATTTATGTGTTGCAACTTAAGCGATGTGTCCTAAATTTGTGCGATTAATTAAATATTTGGTTTCAATCAATGTGAGTAGTTTATACTGCTGTTAATTTTTATTAACTGTTTTCACTCTCGGTAAATTCTGATGTGAGATTTTTCCCTGAGTTGTTGCGGCATATATCCCTTCACGACATAGATTTTTATTCACGCGGTACCACGACAGCAGACTCACAATCACAACCACCCGACCCCATGCACTAATTGCAAATCCTCGTGCACGTGTTGCACCTAACGGATCACTTTCCCCCTCCCCTAACACACCACCGTCTCTGAAGGAGAGAGTTGTGGGTAATTATTCGGGTACAAGTTGCCCCCAGCACACTGACCACAGTTAGCACCCGACACTGCACTTAATCCTCATGGTCACCGCCACCGCGGGGAGCTAACACTCGAGCGGCAGCATCACGACGATCATCAATGATCATCGCGCACAGGAGCAGGGAGAACCCCAGCAATGCCGCCAGCCCTCCGCACACCAGGATCATGCGCCAGTCCGGCATCACCTCCGCCACTAGAGCCTCGTCTCGAGCTCCTGCACACAGAAATGGAGGAGAAGGAAGGAGAAGGAGAAGCGAGGCCAAGTGTGGGGAAGAAGAAGGAGCACCTCGGTCGTTTTATAGCTCGAGATCGGTGTACGGTGGGCAAGGTCCACCAGCGCCGCTCGTCGCTCGATCACCGGTGTTCGGAGGCGAATCCGCGAGCAGTGCCGACAGCGCACTGGCCCGCGAGGTGAGTGCACGCTGCACCGGCAGCTAGCACGCCGCGCACTACCGCAGTACGGCCTAGATGCTCTACGCGCTAGACGTCGCCGATGGAGAAAGCGCGGGAAAGAGCGTGAAAGAGAGGGAGAAGAGAGAGCTAGAGGTAGAAGAAGAGAATGACAGTGGGCCTCGGATCCACCTGTCAGCCAGAGAGAGCACTGTGCTCTCGGGTACGACCAGCGTATTTTAGTAATTTAGAAATTTATTCTAAATTCACTATAACCAAGAGTGGAAGTATCTCGTTTCCCCCGACTATAGATTTGTTTCCAAGCAGCGCCAGTATACCACACTGTTGTTTTACACCACTTAATTGCCCACTCACTATAGCCACATGTTATTGCATGAACATGATGGTTATTTTTGTGATTTTACTTTGTGATGGTAGGAGTAATATTTTCAAAACAACCCTTAGCAAATCTCAAGGACGAGATTTTCCTTAAGGGGGGTAGTGTTGTAACACCCCAAAATTTTGACCTTGTTTGATTAATTAAAATTTGGTCTGGAAATTTAATTTTTATTTTTCCGGATTTTCTTTTGGTTAAGAACCACTCTTTTCTCCTGAATTGTGAAGTTTTCACCCTAAGTGAAAACTTTTCAAAAATATTGTTGGACTTGTATAACCTCTCAAGAAAAAATTTCTATTATCGGTGGATTTATTTGCATAATTGTTTTTCCTGAGCTTTATTCTTTTAAAAATGATTTTTCAAATGTTTTGGAGCCTCTTTTGCATTGCAACCCTTTCAAATTCTTCTTTAAAATCCCCACCAAAATTTAGGGAGGTCATGTGATGTTCCCACATCACTTTTGTGCAAAAACCTCTTTTAGTCATTGGAAATTTTGAGCTCTACCCCTAGTTTTCAAATCTGGTCCAGTTTGTAAAATATCACTACAACCTATTTAAATATTTCTTTAAAGTTTCCACCAAAATTAGGGGTTGTTAGTAGGAGTATATTATTCAACTTTATGAAAAAAATCCACGGGTGTTCTTTGAAAAAATTGAGCAAATCATCCTCTTTTGCTCTCTGGTCCAGTTGGGTGTTTTCTATTGCAACTCTATTTTATTCTGCTCTAGTGCCCATGATCTTTCTCCTGCTTATAAACCACCCTACAAAACCCTTATGTCCAAGAGAGTGGACCCATTGGAGTTTTTTGGTCCATGCTATGATAGCCTTTATTTTCTGTCCAGATTTGGTTTTCTCAAATAATATGTACTAACAAGTTTCTGGTTTTGCCAAGCTAACGTTGCCACCCTCTTTATCATCCAAAGAGACTGTGATCTGGAGTTTTTGGCCACCCCAAGAGATGCCTAGATGGCCATAGCATTATGTCAAACACCTTGTGTGCATGGCCAGTTTTGGCTTGGTTTTTAGTTTGCATTGTGGACTTGATCCCCTGACCAAACCACCATGTCCACTAATCTCCTTGCAAAATCTAATCTAGACCTGTTAACCCCCGGCCTCATCCAAGCTATCTAGCACACGCTGGCATTACGTCGAGCACCGAGCGTGCGTGCTCTAGGCGCAGCCAGAGAACGCGTTTTGCTCGTGCGTGCGCCCGAGTCGCCGCGTCTCATTGCCGCCTCCCAGCGCCCGTTCTGGTCGCTTCCCACTCGCAGCCAATACGCCCGACCCCTCCCTCGCTGCAGAGCCGCCCTGGCCCCCTCCTGGCACCCCACAACGCCACCAGCGCAAGCCGCCGACGGCCGCACCAGGCCTCTGCCATGGACGGCGCCGCCCGAGCCACTCCAGCCCGCCAGCTGCCCCTGGTACAGTTCGAGCTCATCCATTCACCCCTCCAAGCCACCCCCTGCATCGCCACGTCACCTGCGGCCCCAGTAGCATCCATTCATCCATTCTTTTTCTGGTTTATTTAAAAACAGAGTTTTGACTGAACTTTGAATGGCTATAACTTTTAAAATACAAGTCCAGTTGATCCGATTCTTTTTCTGTTGTTTCTGTGGCGACCGATTTTCTGGGTAATAAATTCCAGAAAATGGCCGTTGTGCTCACCAGCCCCAGGATTACTGTTAGCTGATGAGGCACCAACTTGATAAAGAAATTCCAAGCAAAAATACAAAATATATGTAGTACAAGACCATTCTGGCCTGGGAGTACAACAAATGGTTTCTAGTGGTTGATGGCGGAAGCGGTTTGTGGATCATCATTGTCTATGGGACTCCATTTCCCACAGGAACAGCTGACTAGGATAACTCCTATCTTCGCGAGGCTGCGGTGTCCGTTGCTTAGGTTCCGGGGCGGTCATCGCAACGCCCCTCTCCATGCAAGATATCTGGCCAAGACAATAGCCAGGGACAAGCCAGTGAGTACTTTGAATGTACTCGCAAACATTATGAACACGGGTATAATATAAATGATAATCATGCACGGAAATATTCTATGATCGCATTGTCAGTCATAAAATAAAATCTCTGATGCATGCAACACTACTAGGAAAAGGGCTATAGATGGGAATGACACTAATGGCGCACCAGAAAGATGGTGCGCCATTAGTATATACTAATGGCGCACCACCATCTGATGCACCATTAGAGTCTAAACTACTAATGGCGCACCATGCTTTGGGTGCGCCATTAGTATCAATTTTTTTTAACTAGTGCGCTTGTCCAAACATACTAATGGCGCATCCTGCCCAAGTCGCCATTAGTAGTTGTAACTACTAATGGCGCACTGTGAGTGGTGCGCCATTAGTATAGAAATTTTTTTGAACTAGTGCGCCTATCCAAACATACTAATGGCGCACCCTTGCAGTGCGCCATTAGTAGTTGTAACTACTAATGGCGCACAGGCGCAAGAGTGCGGCATTAGTATAGAATTTTTTTGAACTAGTGCGCCTATCCAAACATACTAATGGCGCATCCTGCTTAAGTGCGCCATTAGTAGTGGTAACTACTAATGGCGCACCATGCAAGAGGTGCGCCATTAGTAAGTGGGCAGCAACAAGATATTTGGGACAGCCTCTCCTACCCACACACTCACTTTCTCCCCACTTCATTCTCTCCACCTCCTCCTTGTCTCGGTGCCTCCTCTTTTCACCTCATTTCCACCATAGATTCATTCAAATTAAGTGGTTAAATTACCTTGTTTTAATAGGTAAGTAAGGGGGGAAGCTATATTTAGGTTGTTCTCCTTACAACAATGTGCACATGCACTTTTTACGGCCTAGCTAGATCTATGTATGTTCGTGGTGTTGCATATGTTTGTGGTGTTGCATATGTGTTTGTGTTTGGAGGTGTACCGGTATTTGAAATGCGATTGTTGCCAATATTTTGCGGAATGTTGATTCATTTCCGTTTAGCGAGAATTTTGGCATTAAGCATTCTTTTGGTCCTATTTTTAGGGAAAGTCATGCCAAATTTTTGTTTGGTTCTAAAATATCGTTTTGCTCTACCCTTGCGACCATGGTCCGCACGATGACCGAAGGCATCGTGAATAGGTTTTTGAGGTCCATGAAGGCGAGATGCTTCAAAAGAACGAGGCGGAGATAAGATGTCCTTGTCGAAGATGCAAGTGAAGAGCCTTATTGCGGACCGGATTCCGGCAGGTGCGGGACCACCTGCTGTTGCGTGGTTTCATGGATGGCTATCGGTGGCAAGGTGATGAAGATGACTACTGAAGTCGTCCATGCGGGCGGGCAAGAAATGAGGAAGGGCAGCAAGACAACCACCGCGGCTCGGCGGGCGAGAAGACGAAGAATCCCGGAGATGATCACGGCGTGATGTTGTACACAGTCATCATGTAGAAGATGCAGGACATGATGATGAGGAAGATGCGGAGCAGGCGACGGGCATGATCATGAAGATGATGATGCGGCGCGAGCGACGACGCTGGACCATCGATGGGCTGGGTGCAGGACCCTCATATTCAAGAGCTGCTTCTCAAGCAGACGGATAACGCAAGAGCTGCCGCCCGAGAGAAAGCCAAGATGGATCAACTTGAGTTAGACACGGTTACTCCATTGTATGAAGGATGCAGGCCGAGGATACCCTTTGAAAGTAACGCTCATGGCCCCGGAGATGAAGGTAAAACACAAAATGACCGGCGATGCTTCGGCGAGAACATG
Source organism: Aegilops longissima (assembly GCA_021605205.1). NCBI lineage: Eukaryota > Viridiplantae > Streptophyta > Magnoliopsida > Poales > Poaceae > Aegilops > Aegilops longissima. Next base: position 122,132,548 of record CM038682.1, read on the forward strand.
TCATTCGCATGAACGTCTTCCCAAGGGGAACAAGTGCCCGACCAGTTTGGAGGAGGCGAAGAAAATCGTGTGTCCTCTGGATTTACCGCGACGTGAAATACCATGTGTGCATGAACAATTGCATCATTTATCGGGACGAGCACGCGGAGTCTACCATATGTCCGGTGTCGGCGTCACTCAATACAAGAAGAGGAAGAAAGCTCCTCGAAAAGTGGTGTGGTACTTTCCGATCACTCCTCGTCTGCAGCGCTATTTCGCGGACCCTAAGGTAGCAAAGCTCCTGCGTTGGCACGCGGATAGGGAGGAGAAGAAGCGGGAAGCAGATGGCGAAATGATCCGGAGATAGATAAAAAGACAAGATGCTGAGTCACCCTAAGGATGCGAGCGGTGGCAAGCGTTGAACTTCGAAGACTCGGAATTTGGGAGCGATCCAAGGAACATCGTGCTGGGCGCGAGCACCGATGGAGTCAATCCGTTTGGCAGCCGAGAAGCACACATAGCACCTGGCCTGTGTTTGTGTGGATGTACAACCTTCCCCTGGTTGTGCATGAAGAGGAAGTACATACACATGAGTATGCTAATTGAAGGGCGAAACAACCAGGGAGCGACATCAATCTGATGGGGCTGCTGAAAGAGGAGCTTGACACGCTGTGGAAAACGCCAGTATCGAGGGACGCCGCAGAGAAAGAATATTTCCCTATGAGAGCCGTGACTGCTCACGACGGTGCACGACTATCTCGATTACGGATATGTCGCGGGCAGGTAGTCCACGGATTTTACGGATCGTAAGGTGCATGGATGACACAACGACGCCAGCTAGATAGAGATCCGGGTCTTGAAAACCGTGTTCATGGGACATCGAAGGTGGCCGCGACGATGACTCATGGAGAAACGCAAGGATCTGTTCGATGGTGAAACCGAACCCCGAAAACGCCCGTGTACGAGGAGCGGCGAGGAAATAGACAAGCTGTTGAAAAATTGGAAAGACTGCCCACCGGGAAAGAAGCAAAAGGCGCCAGAGCCGGGAAAGAAGCGAAAGGCGCCAGAGCCGCTGCTGAAGGTATGGAAAACGAGGTCTGTTTTCTGGGACTTGCCGTACTGGAAGATCCACCGTGTGCCTCGAGCCTTGATGTCATGCATATCACGAAGAGCGTGTGCGAGAGTCTGCTTGGTACCCTGCTCAACATGCCGAGAGGACCAAAGATGGGCCGAAAGCAAGGGCAGACTTGAAATCAATGGGCATCAGGCAGGAGCTTCACGCTATATATGATGATGATGATGATGATGATGAGGCGAAGCAGGACACAGAAAGTAGTCGCAAAGGCAAAAAGGCCAAGAAGACCGGAAATGACTACCCTCCCGCGTGCTTCACTCTAAGTTAGGAGGAGATCGAGCAGTTTTTCACCTGCCTCCTAGGAGTAAAACTTCCTTCTGATTCTGCTGGGAAGATAAGCAGATACCTAGACCCAGTGAAGCGAAGTTCAGCGGGATGAAGTCTCACGACTATCACGTCTTGATGACGCAGATACTTCCGGTTGCAATCCGTGGGATCATGGGACGCGCACGTCTGTGAAACGCTATTTGGCCTATGCAACTTCTTGACGTCATCTCGGAAGTCGATTGGCGTGAGGCAACTCGAAGGCTACAGGAAGAGATCGTGGTGATACTATGCGAGCTTGAGATGTACTTCCGCCCGCATTCTTGACGTTATGGTGCATCTGCTGGTCCATATAGTGGAGGATATCATCCAACTCGGTCGACGTTCCTGCACAGCATCATGCCGTTCGAAAGGATGAATGGTGTCATCAAAGGATACGTTCGCAACATGTCACGCCCGAAGGAAGCATAGCCGGGGCTTTCGACGAAGAGTGCATCTCCTCTCGCACGAATTATCTAGGCATCGAGAACCCGTTGGTCTGCCCGTCAGCAGCACCTCGGCAGGCTCACTGGATGGGGTCACCGTGAGGGTCGCCTTGAAATGCATGTCGACTTGGTCGACTCGCCGACTTTGAAAGAGCAAACCTAGTCGCGCTACAACACATAGGCGTGGTCGATCCTTGGGTGGTAGAGCACAAAACCTTTATTAAAAAGGCGTACAATGACCGAGGCCAACAGAGGACGGACGGAGATACACTCAAAGAGCACAACTCATGTTTCACGCGTTGGTTCAAGCATAAGCTTCGTCGTACCCTTTACATGAGGATTCTTCCGCGGAAGAACAACTCATATTCGCCTTGTCACAGGCGCCGAGCACAACTCGATGACCTATGAGGCGACGATATCAACGACTACACATTCTACACGAGGCCAAGGACATGAAGAGCGATGGTTATCGAACTCCGGGTAACGATGGAATCCTACACGGTAACGACAAGGACAGATACTACGGAAGGATCGAGGAGATCTGGGAGCTAAGCTCTGTTGGAGAGAAGGTCCCGATGTTCCGTGTCGATGGGCCAAGAACGTCATAAAGAAGACCGGTATTTCACCACCATGGTTATACGAAGCCAAATCAAGATCGCGGGCATAAGCGTCACCGCGAAAAATGAGCCATGGGTACTGGCTTCCCAAGTGGACCAATGCTTCTTCATTACCGACCCGCCAAAGCCCGGTCGTGTTGTCGTGAGGAGAGGAAAAGGAAGATCATCGGAATGGATGGAGTAGCCAATGAGCAAGACTTCGACAAATCACGACGACCGAGGATCGAACATGGCAGCGATGATGAAGTAGCAGCAAACACCACAAGAAGAAGCAGGACCACCCTACCTAAAGGGCGTCCGTTCCACGAAGAACTCCATTTGCGAAAAAGAAGGGCAAGAAGATTGTGAACAGATAGCTAGCTAAGATCGATTGTATTTAAATCGTAGCCTTCATTTCTCGATTGTATTTCATGGGTACTTTTGAACTATCATGAATATTTTAAGTTTCATGGACACTCGATCTCGATCCCCCTCCATCTCGATCGCTATCCCACCTCGCCAGATCCGGCCCCCTCGCCGAGCACCCCCAGTCCACCGGCGCGCCGCGAACCCCCGCACCCTCGATTCCCCTACTCAACCGCGCGCTGACCCCCGCACCCAAGCACCGTCTTATAAAAAAATAAGTATCAAACAGCTTTTAAATGCTACTGTCTTATAAAAAATATTACTGTTATTATTTAAACAAGTTTGAACATATTTAAACATAAATAAGTATCAAACAGCTTTTAAATGCTAAAAAAATTTGTGGAGCACAGGAGTCGAACCCGGGACCTCCAGTGTGAGAACTGGTTCGACCAGTCGAGCTAGTAGAGTGGGCTTGACATGGATAGGTTACGGTACTACATAACCTTTGGCTCGAGTTGAAATAAAAAAAATACTAATGGCGCACCACGGTGAGGTGCGCCATTAGTATGGACATGCTAATGGCGCACCACGGTGAGGTGCGCCATTAGTATTGTGGCCCCCCTTCGCCCGATCCCCCTTCGCCCGATCCCCTTCGCCTGAACCCCCGCCAGTTCTCTCCTCTCGATCCACCGCCCGCCGCCCGCCGCTGCCCTCGCCCTCGCCCTCGCCCTCGCCCTCTCCCTCCCTCGCCCTCTCCTCGCCTTCCCTCTCCCTCGCCCCGCCTCCCTCGACGCCACCGTCCCCGCCACCTCGACGCTGCCCCGCCGCCTCGACGCGACCCCGCCGCCCGGACGCCGCCCCGACGCCGCCTCGACCCTGCCCGACCCGCCGCCCGGACGCCGCCCGACCCCGCCGCCCGGGACGCTGCCCTTCTGGTCGATTGCTTCTTGATGCTTGAGGTGACTCTCTGGACGGACATCCACACTGAGTTGGACAGCTCACTCTCAAAACCAGTGGCCATCTAATTTTGCGTCTGTATTTCATCTGGTTTCTTAGAGCAAAATTGCCACAGCCCAGTTCCATTGCTAAGAATGAAACAAGCAGGTTTTTTCAGTGTTATTTACAGCTCGGACTGAGTTTGGTGTTACGAAGCTTTAATTTGCCAAGCAAATCCAAAGAGGAAAAACTGCAGAAATGCAGCAACATCTATATATTGTCTTCCAGTTCAGATCGAGATAGGATAGGATAGAGCGCGCATCTTGGGCCTGCTGTGCAAATTGCAAAAATACTGTTTGGTGTGCATCAACAGCTCATCACGATATGTTGGTTCATGCCGCTGCTATGCCATGAGATGTTTCAGCTGTCTTTGTGGACCAACTATTAGCTATATATGTAGTGATTGTTATCGATATGCAAACTATTGTAGTAAGATGATGCATGGTTTTAGATCCTTGTTCTCTCGAGCATTTTCTGTGGATGTTTCCCACCTCTCCTAAGCAGCTATTTTTGTTGTGATGCATGATGTGTTCAAGTGGGTATTATGATGGATGGCTAGCCTTGGTTCAATTTTTTCTGCAGAATAGAAAGTTGGGTGGCACTATGTCTTACCTGTAGCAAATAAATGAGCCAAGCCCAGCACCGCACATAGTTTTCTATTTCAAAATGGTCTAAATGTATATGCATTTTGGAATCCATGCTAAAATATTTAAAAATGCAAAATTTAGTCAATATAGGTTTTAAATCAGTGTTCTCGTATCTTATAAAATGTTGATTAAATCCAGAAAAGTAATGTTTACATGTTTTCTCTGAATTTTTAAAATGTTTACATATATTTTAAAAGGTTCACATCTTTAAGAAATATTAAAACATTATCACATAATGTTCACTTTATCATGTATTTCAAAAATATGTTCACTCTTTATCAAATAATGTTCACCTAATTAAAATGTTTCTAGCTATTTAAAAATATTAACCATAATTTATTTAAAATAAATAATGCCTGTACTCCCAGCCTGTGCATCGTTTGATGCATAAACCCAACTTGTTCATTTACCCTCTCTACAAGTCTTGATTGAAAATCATTGGGCTTCATTTACAGCGGGTTAAGCTATATCGTCATTGTGCACCATTGTCACGAATTGAGCATTGTTTTTATTACGATGGGACTTGGGCTTGGTTCATTGCAGGGCATTAGTCGACATGGTAAATAGCACCCACTGATTCGTATGCAGCGTGGTGGTTCTTGTTTAAATTTGTACTGTTTCGCGGTTTCCCTAGTGCAAATTGTGGAACAATTTTTTTTTTTGCCGGCTGTAGAGTTTGCTAACATTTTCTTCTTCTTTTTTGCGGTGCCAGGAAGGCGTCATCTACTTACTGGCGGTGATCGTGAATTCTCACACCTTTACATTGAAGACAGTCTCTCTATTTTGAAGGAGTTGCATTGAGGACAATCCCCACAGCCATAGGTCTGAGCTATGTGCTGTCTTCTTGGACTTGCATTGAATTTACTTGTGAAATTGCTGCTAGGAGCCATGCAGCTGTGTGGTTTTAATAGTTGGATAGCACCAAGCTCTGGGTTTTGTTCGGTACACTCTGAGATGTAGATGCCTGAAAGATAAACATGTTGTTTGTCTACAAAGAAAACTTAATTACTATTATGGGCTAGTGATGATCATATGCACTAGTTACTAGTAGATGCTTTTTTATCCTCAGATTGGCGTCTAGTGTTCATAGAAATATATGATTATCTTTGTTGTATAAACTGACTGGCTGCCAAGTTACAACTTCTTGGTGAAAGTTCATTTTTTTATCGATGGCATATGAGTGGCGAGAAAAGTGGCTAGCCTAAATCGCATATATGAGCATATAGATCAACAAAAAATAAACCCATTCGGCAAGAACATTTATGCACCTATTTACTAGAAGAATGAATAAATGAATGTCAGGGCTAGAGATCATTACTGTTTTTGCATGCAGTTTTTTCCTTCTGAAATGTGTTTTTCTTCTTCTTCCTGTTTTGAGTAGTTTGCGTAAGTTTTCTGAAATGATGATGTATTTTTCTTAATTCAGCGAACCGTGAGATGGACTTAGAAGAAGAAACTGTCTCCTGATTGCAGTTGATTAATTAGTATATATTTTGTAGACTTGTAGCTTACCTACCTCTATATGGTTTTATATTTCAACTTGATTTCTGAATATTCCAAACCACACGCGAAGTCCTTTCTTACAAGAAGAAGTTTCTCTTCATAACAGTGAACAAAACTACTGTCAATCAGCTCAGTTCTAGTGCTGTTGGATTTTTTTAATTGGCTTCTTGCAGTTTTGAAAATTCAGTTTATTGGTTCTTGAAAATTCAGTTAATTCAGTTAGGCACACAAATTTCAGAACTTTTGTGTGCCCTAGTACTTGGTGTTTGTAGAAAACCAGGAGTGTCAATGGGACTAGAATTCACTTGTTCTTATATGGGTTTGTAAAACTTGTTCATGTCTTGAACTACTAATGCCTTGTGATGCTCTGAATTACTTGTGATGCCTCTAAATTACTTGTGATCACATTGAGAAAGACTTGTAAAGATGATGATCATCTTTAACGAGAAAACAATTTGTGATGATTTTGCTAGTTTGCTGGGTTTTGTCTCCGACCATCGTGTCGTGATGATTTTGCAGGTACCCGAGAGGCCCTTGAGTTTGCGGAATGTCGATTAACTTCCGTTCCGGCAAATTGGTACTCCATATGTCCTATTTTCAGCAAAGGTCATGCTGAAATTTTCCGTGAATTTTAGCATGACTTTGCTAAAAATAGGACATATGGGGTACTTGTGACTAATGCATGGGCCGGGTATCTTAGTAGTTAATTAAGTAGGATCAAGTGCCCGGCGTACTTGTGACTAATGCATGGCTTTTAGGGTGCCTCGGTGTCGATAAAAACCGAAATGATGAAAAGTTAGGCTTTTAGGGTGCCTTGGCGTCGAAAAACCCTCAATGATAAAAGCTTAGATTTTAGGATGCCTCGGTGTCGACAAACCCTAAATGATGAGACCATGATCTTGTTCCTTGACAATAACCAACTTTTGACCAAACTTTGTTTCTATTTAGAGAGAAACATGGCCCTAGCGATGAGGCCGGGGTTGAGGCGGCAAGGCATTCAGGAGCTGTCCCAGGAGATGGAGGAACAACCTCACTTGTATGAGGCCGCCGCCTTCCCCACCGATCCTGAGACCACGGATGGTGCCGCCGAGGATGACCACACTGATGCCACCACTGATGGTGCCGCCGAGGATGCCACCACTGATGATGGCGGCGCCGCGACGAGATGGCAGCCAGCCGAAGAGGCAGCGGAAGGACGGCGCCCGATCGTGCTCCGCACCCTCAAGGAGGAAGTTATGAAGTGGACTCCAGCGGAATCCAACGGCGCCCGAGCGAATAGTCAAGGGTACTCGCTTCAGCTCGGGTGCATTGTCCGGAGCACCGTCTCGATCAACACCGAGAACACGAGGCATCGACCGAGGAATTTGCGCAACCTCCTCTTCACGAAGCTGCACGAGCGATACAAGTTCCCGCTGAATTTGAAAACACAAGCCTCAAAGGGAATAAAGTGAACAATGCTGCCCTCACGAAGATGAGCAAGGCCCTGTCTACTTGGAAAAGCAATGTGAGGAGAATGATCGAGAAAGGTGAGAGTTATGAGAAGATCAGGAGAAAAATCCTTCGATCACGAAGATGACTACAACGACTTCAAGATCAATTGCTCGAGCACCATAAGCTCCCAATTAAGTGAGTGGGGAAACAAATCGGGAGCTGAACATGGGAACACACACTCGGTCCCGGCGGTTCTGAGTGGCGGAGCCTATATGGGACAAGGAGGAGGCGGACCGTGCCGAGCAAGGCCTACCGCCCCTCTTGATACATACGGTGACAAGCGAACAGGAACTTTGTCGGGGCCGGTACAAGAAGGACCCGAAAACAAAGGAGCTTACCACGGATCCGAAGACCAGGCAGCTTGAGCTTGTTCTGGTAAGGAATACACCCCCGCGTAATTAGCTCCATATGGTTGCATTCTAATTAATGAAGCCGAATTTCTAAATGGTTCACATTCCTTCCTTGCGATCGAAAGCGATGGCGCTGGGTCGACTCGAGCAACCCTTGGGACACCACTCTAAATAGGGGTTGAATGTAATGAAGAACAAGGATAAGCTCGATGGCCGGCGTCGGCTGGTCGTGTGGCGGCAAAGGCTTGTCGACAAAATGGGGGTCATACTATACCGCTGGTGTGCGGAAGGAGAAAAAGACCAGCTCGGAAAGCCAGGCGCGAGAGGTTCAAGAACTCAAGGCACAGGTGGCGCGGATTCCGGAGATTGTCCAAGAGCAAGTGGAACAACGACTCGGGCGGCGATCACCGCCCTTGTGCCTACCTTGATCTCGGGGTTGAGTCGCGTGGATTGCGGGCGGCCAACAGGCCGCCCGATTCCTAGCTTCACGCCAGCAACTTCGCATAATGCGATGGCGGGGCCATTGGTGCCTCCGCGGGCGGCATTAGTGTCTCCGGCGCCGCACGGGAGCTTAATGCACCGGGTGTCGCCGGCGGCACCTCTGCAGCAAGCGGCCCCTCCGTCAAGCTGCGCGCCGCCGTTGGCGGTGCCTCTACATTAGCCGAGCTCGGCGCCATCATCACGGTAACTAATTAAGCTCTCTCGGCCGAGGACTTCATCTCCTTGCCTTTGGTGGGCATCCCCGGCGCCCTACATGTTTTCGCAGGGCGCCGCCGACGTTCGTGCACTCTCCTCCCGCCGTGAACAACGAGTTGGTCGATGTCGCCAAGGGCAAAATCGTTCAACCGGCAACCTTGTTCCACGGTACCGGATGCCACCCAACTTGTTTAGGGTTCAACTGGTTGGTGCTGCCAGGCTGCGACGACTTGTTACCTCCGAATCGACCCGTCGGGGCCGGCGATGATGGCGTGATGACCCTCGGCGCTGCTGAGCTGGCCCTGCTTTGGCGAAGAGCCAGATTCGTTTGGGGCGGGGACACCACCCAAAGACAACACCGCCGGTCGTGCGGCGCCAAGTCGGCCCCATGGCAAGACCGCCGAACGGTGCGGACATCCCTATGCCATGGATCCAAACATGCATATGGCACAGGATCGAATGGCGGCGGCGACGACTATGATACATTTGGCAGCGTCGATCAGTACTTTGCCGAGCATGGGTGCGATGGCGACTTCATGGGGCCTCCTTCAAGAACCAAACCCAACAAAAGGCGTGTGCGATCTAGCTCGTCTGCGGAGAAGCCAAGTTGCAACAGCCGCCGTCTGGCGTTCAGCTCTCAGAGGCGCCTCCCACTGCCGACTTCACCGAGCCTCGATAGGCGAGGTGCGAAATATTATCAGCCCCAACACACTCAAGAAGGCGGTCGTGAGCAAAACTCGGTCCCATTACGGGAGAAGAAGAAGGCACGCAAAATAAAGACTAAGAAGGGTGCGAGCCAGCCGGCACCGAGTGCGATCCGTGCTCGGGGCGGGCCACCTTCACCGCAGGATATCTCGAGGAGGGTGCATGTGGCGGGTAGGGCGATGCTACCGACAAATATGCTCAATGCTGCAACCGGTGCTATCACGGAGTCTGCATGACAGTGTTCTTTCTTTGGAGAAGCGGCGTCTCGGGGAGAAGGATGTGGCATACCGGTTTTCGCGGCCAAGGTGCGGAGGGCAAGGGCTTTGTGGATAACTCCATCGGGCGTCACGATCGTCCTGCGTTTTGATGACATCCACGCTATGTTGAACCTTCATCCGCTGCACTACACCTTCATTCGGCTATTTTCGCTGAGTATGGAGATGCGGATCATTTGCAACAAGACCCGGACATCGTGATAGTCGACCCCTTCTACATGCGTGCCAAGATCTTGGGCAGCGCTGGGGACCGCAAGTCGCGAGTTCTTACCTCAAGGCGTCATTCGGCAAACCAAGATAAGGATAACTTCCTCGTGCCTTACTTTCCCGATAAGTCCTCCCTCAACCGCCCGTAACATATGAATTCTTACATTTCGATCGTTTTCTTTTAACATTCCGTGTTTTCTGCGGTGACACACGTTGCACGCTCATCCTCCTAAGCCCCAAATATTCCATGGCCACGTATTTCGACCGGACCGTCGATCGAACGTAGACTACACAAATGTCAAGAAGGTTCTTGATGATGTTCTCCCGCCACGCCAAATCTGGAGGCACCTTCACCAGGCCTATTCGTAAGCACGGCAAGCACGTGTTCTCCCACAATCTGACGTTCGCTGCGTCAAGCAACCGCTGGCGGTCGAAGGGTGCCTACTCGCCATCCATCACATGTGGGCGATCGACGGGACCATCATCAACTTCGCTACCGAGTAAACTCCAAGATTGGGCGCGGCGTGTCGGCAATCCAGACGCGGACCTCCGACAAGAATTCTTTCGCATCCAATCGGAGTTTGCGGAAATCATCCATCAAGATGTCGCCGTACCTCGGGTAGTTCTACCTCGAAATCAACCGTCCAACGGTGACATCGACACAATGCTACAAATGCAGGATGACAACGCCCGTTCTTTCATGACTCCCACGATGAGCGGCGGCTTCATCCACGCTCCGTCCCTTGAGTCGAGTTGTCTAGTTCTGAAACATCGATTGGCTCATGTTGTAATTAAACTTTAATGAACTTGTAGTATGTCTCTTTGGTTTGAGAGTCGTTCAACTTAGATGTAATCGATGCTATTAATGTCTTGCTTTTCTCTTCCGATCGTTACATTGCATACTTATATATTGCTTATGTATTGTCGTGAATTGGTACTAACGTTTCGTTTGGCTAGTGCATAGCGATGCCGGCGTATGTCGTGTACAAGGGTAAGGTTCCGGAGTCTCGATGGTCGGGAGGAGTGTCGGAGACAGGTTCACCAATTCAGCGGTAACAGTTACAAAGGGTACACCACTAGGGCGAGGCCAAATCTAGATCGCCCGCTATCTAGCGGGAGAGGGAGGGAGCGTTGGAGGAACCGGATGAAGGCGAGTTTCATCGTGATGATGCTCATCGTGATGACCGCAGCTCTCTTCTATGTGATGGTAGTTTAGATGATCGATATCGACTTGTAATGCGAAGATAAACTCGCTACTCGCGGTCTCGAGACTTGTAATATAATGTTCTATCTTTGTTCGGTCTTTTCAATCCGGAGACTAATATGATGAATTGTATTCGGAGACTAATATGATGAATTGTATTCAAAGACTAATCTTCTATTGTATTTGATGAATCTATTGTTGATGTGTGCTGTCTATATTTTGTCAAATTATACATTTTGTAACCTGTGCAAAAAACAGAAAATAAAAAAATAAAAAAAAACCTAATATTCTGCGGTTACTAATGGCGCATCCAGAGGTGGTGCGCCATTAGTATGCCAAAGCACCTGGGTATACATGCCCCCTGGGAGGCATACTAATGGCGCACCCTCGCATATACTAATGGCGCACCAGGTGGTGCGCCATTAGTATACCAGATACTAATGGCGCACCAGGTGGTGCGCCATTAGTAAAAATTACTAAGGGCATGCTATCAATGGCGCACCAGTGATGCGCCATTAATGGCCATATTAGGTGCGCCATTAGTAGTGGTATTTCTAGTAGTGCAAATAGGTTATTTATATGTAACAAGAATATGAAATGACAGAGGAGGAAATAAAATGCACCATTCGGATGTCTGAAGCGACGTCTCGAAATGATGGTAAATAATAAGCATGCCTCAGTCGGGCGTCTAAGCGATGCCACATAAAGGGCTTATAAGGAAAATATATAACAAGTAATGCCACAGTCGGGCGTCTGAGCGATACCACATAAAGGGCTTATAAGGGAAATAAATAACAAGTAATGCCACGATCGAGGCGTCGAGCGACACCACATAAAGGGCTTATAAGGAAATAAATAACAAGTAATGCCACGATCGAGGCGTCGAGCGACACCACATAAAGGGCTTATAAGGAAATAAATAATAAGTAACGCATACGCCAAGGCGTCTGAGCGACACCACATAAAGGGCTTATAAGGGAAATAAATAACAAGTAATGCCACACTCGGGCGTCTGAGCGACACCACATAAAGGGCTTATGAAGCAAATACATTCATAGTGAATATCCAGGAGGTAGAACCGTCCTAGGGATACTCAATAAATCAAGTAACGGCAATATTTAGTCCATGATAAAAATAATCATAATCATCATAATCAAGACAAGTCACAAATCATGATCCATGTTCTGGTTTAGCAGTTTCTCCTCCGAAGACCAACACTAAGACCGACACTTGACCTGACCCAGACTGTAGTCCTTAACCATGGACACGGCTATTCGAATAGGTTTAATATCTCTACAGAGGGTGTACTCTTTACCCACGAGTAACGGATTTCTTTAGTCCATTGGGAGTAATTCCGTCTCACGGTCTTTTAGTCAAAAACACGCTGACTTGCACACACCAGCTTAACTCACGGTGTGCTCGAATCACCCACGACACTGTCAAGCAAAACTCTAAGTGGGAGGCTACAACCTCAACGTAGCATGGTATCACAAAATTTATACAGCGCAAACTAGGGAGCTACCCCTCGGCTACAACCAAACACCCATGCCCCGGTCGATGGCATGCCTCACCGGATGCCTCCGGTATCTTCCATCATGGCCTCTCTGTACGGTGTGTGCTAGGAAACGGGTTGACAACTTACTGAACCGTACCCCACGTATGGCAGGGACAAGTGGTAGTACGAAAAAAGTATGGGGGTTACTGGAACAAGACTCGATCTATGGTCGACTCAGGAGGTTTAAGCATTCCCTACATGATTAGCATAACAAAAATATTTCAATCAACAGGATCACCGCTCATTATACCTTACTATGCCATACCGGAGACCGGCGACAAGCTCACGCCTACCCAAGGCAGAGGCCTTCCCGGATTCCTTTCCGGCATGCATGTAAGGCACATGAGGATGATTACCATCACAAGTATATTCATTTCCAACAGCAAGGTAAAATCACTAATATGCAATCATGCAAAAGATCACATCACCACATAAAATAATGAGTTTTTTCGATGCAAGGTGGTGTTATAACCGCGTCAACTAACACACCAAAAATATTATGCCATGGTTTAGGATGCTTGCCTTCAAGGTGTGGAGAGGTGGGGTGCTCTCCAAAACTTTTGAAAGTTTTCTCCTCTCTCCAACAAATCCTATTTTGAAAATATTGGAATTAAAACACAAATTCAAAACAGCACAAAAAGTTGTTTGAATTTTTTTCAAATAAATCTTAAAATAAACTAGAGAGAATTTGAGAGATGTAGGAAAAAGAATCAACTCATTTGGAGTTTTATTTAAAAAGATACAGCCAGTCAAAGATTTTGTCAAAAATCTGTTTTTAAAATAAAGCAGAGAAGAAAACGTTTCGGGCAGAATACGTCTTCAAAAAGGGGAGACGTACTCGGGGTTTTGCGCTTCCACTTAAACACGTGGAGGCGGGCTGGGTCTCGACGGTGGGTCCAGGGGCCCTTGGTCGTCTGACCAGTCCCCACTCCCTCCTCTCTCTGCCCGGCGAGGCGGGGCGCCCAGCGATCGTCGCCGGTGAGCGGCGGTTCTTGTGAGCATCCGAGTGCGAGGATGGATCCGCCACTCCTAGGCGGTCCTCTCGGTGGTCGAGGGTCGCCGAGGTGGAGGAGTCGCCGCGCGTAGCTCCATGGCAGAGGGGAGGCTTCGGTGGATTTGGGGATTCCGGCCATGGTGGTTCCTAGCTGTGTCTGGGAGGCTAAGCAGCTCCGCGGGTTCAAGTGGAGCTGGATGGTGGCGTTTGGGAGGGCAGGGGAGGTCTTGGTGCGTCGGAACTGACCGGGACGAGGCGGCGGCCTAGTTGACCGGAGAGGTTGAAGACGACCTCCTCGCTTTGATTGACGACTAAGGGGGCACGAGAAGGACGGTGTGGGGTTGCCCGAGGGCTCGGATGAGCTCGGAGCTTCCTTTTATAGCGCGACGAGGTCGGTTCTGCGGCGGTGGGGATAAGATCGCCGGCGACCGACGTTCTGTAGCAGCAGGGGGACGTGGCGGGGCTGAGGATGGCGGCAGGAGCAAGCGGACGAAGCGAACCTTTGCTCGTGGCGGTGGCGGCGAAAGGAGTGGTTTCGGCGGCGCCGACACAGCCGGGGCCTGCATGCGGCCGTCAGCTAGCCGCCACGGTCGTCCGGACGGTGGCGCTGTGGGGTGCCAGGGGTGGTCGGGGTGGCGTGGCGGTGCAGGGACACGTGGCGTGCTAGCTGCTGTTGGCCAAGGGCCGAAACGGGTGCGGGGTGAGACGCGGCGGCTCGGGCGCACATGCGTGCCAAATGCACGCTCTGGGCGCGCCAAGAGCACGCCCGGGACGTGTTCGATGAAATGCCAGGGTAGCCTAGCGTGCTTGAGCGGGGTTGGCAAGTAACATGGCTAGTTTCGGGTTAGCAAGGGGATCAAGGGACATTGTGGATAGGCCAGGGGCACAAGTTCACAACACAAACTTACAATCATGCCAAATCTGTTCATGCCCACAGGGTATTTGACAAAATGCCAGAGGCATCTAGGAAGGTCTTGGAGTGGTCAAAAACTCCAGATGGTGGTCTCATTAGGTGAATAAAAGGGTGGTGAGGTTAGGTGGCCAAATACAGAAACTAGTTAGTGCAAGTTTTGCAAAAACTCAATTCTAGACAGGAGACAAATGGCATCACTTCTTGAACCACAAATGATCCAATGGGTGCATGCTCCTGGACTTAGGGGTTTAGTAGGTCTACAAGCAGGGGAAAGAATCAAGGGCCAAAGAGCAAGCAACAATATGGATGCTGTACAAACCATCATGTTGGACCAGAATGAAGATGAGGATGATTCACTCAAATATTTCAAAGAACATTACTGGGTTTTTGCATAAAGTTGAATCATATGCTACTACTAACATCCCATAAGTTTGGTGGAGGCTAGAAAGAAGTATTTAAATAGGTTGTAGTGCAAAATTGCCCACTGGACCATAGAAGAAAAATGGGTGTAGAGCTCAAAATATTTAAGGAATGAAATATCTTTTTGCATAAAAGTGGTTTGGTGACATCACAGGACATCCCCAAATTTTGGTGGAATTTTTGAAAGAATTTATAAAAGGGTTGCAGTTCAGAAAGGACCATAAAACCATGGGAAACCAATTTTCAAGAAAATAAAGATCATGGAGATTATTATATAATTAATTCCTCTGATGAAAAGAAAGTATTTTTCTTGTGAGGATAAACAAGTCCAATAACATATTTGAAATGTTTTTACTAGGGGTGAAAACTCCACAACTTAGGGGAAAAGAGAGGCTCTGAAGTCAAGAATAAATCCAGAAAAATAAAAATTTAATTTCTTGGCAAAATTTTGATTAAATAAACAAGGTTAAAATCTTGGGGTGTCATAGTTTCTTAAATTTTGTCTAGTTTATTTTCTTATTTATTTGAAAATTTTCCAACCATCTTTTTTGTACTGCCTTGAAACTATGTGTTAATTCAAATTTTCGTAAAATATGATTTTGAAGAAGAAGGCAACTTTCAAAAAGTGCACCCCCATTTGCATACTCTTGAAGGCAAGCATTCAGAACCCTGGCAGAATATTGTTGTGTGTTGTTTGATATGGTTACAACACCACCTTAACACGAAGTATTCATTATTTTATGTGATGATATGATCATACTCATCAGTGCATAATGAATATTCCTTGCTGTTGGAATTTGATATGCTTGTGATAGTAATCACCCTCGTATGCCTTTCATGCCTACCGGAGGGAATCCGGGAAAGCCTCTATCTTGGGTAGACACGAGCATGTCTCCAGTCTTCATCGAGATGGTTGTGTCCGGTATGGCATAGTAAGGTATGATGAGTGGTGATTCTCTCTGTTGGTTGAAACATATTTGCTATGCTAATCATGCAGGGAATACTTAAACCTCCTGAGTCGGCCGTAGATCGAGTCTTGTTCTAGTAACCCCCATACTTGTCTTGTACTACCACTTGTCCCTTCCATAAGTAGGGTACGGTTCAGTAAGTTGTCAACCCCTTTCCTATCACACACCATACAGAGAGGCCATGGTGGAAGATACCGGCTGCATCCGGTAGGCATGCCACCTGGTCCGGGGGCATGGGTGTTTCTGGTTGGAAGTGAGGGGTAGCTCCCATAGTTTGCGCGTGTTATAAATTTTTTGATCCCATGCTAGTCGAGGTTGTAGCCTCCCCAATTAGAGTTTTGCTTAACAGGAGTCATGGGTGATTCCACACACTGGTAAGTTAGGCTGGTGTGGGCGGTCAGGTGTGTTTTGATTTAAAAGACCGTGGATGGAATTAGTCCCGATGGACTAAAGGAATCTGTTACTCGTGGGTAAAGAGTACACCCTCTGCAGAGGTTAAATCTATTCGAATAGCCATGTCCATGTGTAAGGACTACAGTCTGGGATGGGTCAAGTGTCGGTCTTAGCATCGGTCTTCGGAGGAAAAACTACTAAACCAGAACATGGAACAAGACTCGTGACTTATGATGATCAGGATTATTATTATCATGGACTAACCATTTATATTATTTGAATTATCGAGTATCCCTGGGACGGTTCTACCTCCTGGATATTCACGCTGATTATTCTCTTATAAGCCCTTTATGTGGTGTCGCTCAGACGCCCGACTGTGGCATGTGTTGAGGATATAGCTACTAAGTATAAACCGGCCAGGAGGGCCCGGTTCACCTTAGACTGTGCTGAAGCCCATGAAGGTCTTGAAGATGGCATTCAACTAGTAAAGCTTGGAAGCCCACGGCCCGAAGGCGGATTTGGGCCCGTAGTGGTAAACCGCCATGATCATGCAAACTTGTAATATAAGTTAGAAAGGAGAGAGACCGAGCCGGACACTTCGTATAGGTCGGCTCGGGACTCTGTAGACCAGCCGGGCGTCAACCTGTTTATATAAAGGGACGACCCGGCGGCGGTTCAGGACAGACAACAACAACTCGAGGCCTAGGCGAAGCTTATTTGCTCCCTAGTCATCGAAACCACATCAATCCCATCACAACTAGACGTAGGCTTTTACCTTCATCGACGGGGCCAAACTAGTATAAACCCTTGTGTCTTTGCGTCCGCTTTAACCCCTTCAAGTTAACCCGTAGCGATGGCTCCACGACTAAGTCCTTTCACGAGGACATCTACCGTGACAAAACCACGACAGTTGGCGCCCACCGTGGGGCTATCGCACGATGGTTTGATGATCTTGGAGGGCAAGTTCGAAGGACTCGAAGGCTATGCTGTGGGCCGGATGACCAAGAGTCATCGCGGCAAGCTCTACATCGATGACGCAGGATGGGTCCCCGACGCCGGCTCAATCGAGTACGGACACCGGGTCCCCTTTGGTGGCATACACGTCTTCATCGGCAAGATTGGTGAACCAGGTGTTGAGCCGGACATCTGCACCGATCTCGTCGAGACGGCTCAGCGTACGAGATCTGCCCAGGTTAAACCGGCTATGAAGCGTGCCTTTGTGGGAGTCATCCACGGAGGAAGTTATGAGGACGGATCAGAATCTGGTGGCGAGACCATCGTCTACTCTGGCGACGAGTCGTCAACCGGAGAAACTGAATCTTTATATCAGTTACAAGATGGCCGGATTGGGGGCTGCTCTGATGGTGACAGTATTCCGGACCCCTCCGATCTGCCCAACCGGGTTGGAATATTCATGGCCGGTACACAAGCAGCGCTTCACTCTTCGACTACTGCGGCAATGATCTCCGGTTCAACAGCGGCGACGGCTGCCGGGGCAGGAGGCCCTGGCGCTCGCCGCTCAAGTTTTATCAGATCTGTTCGATCGTTGGCTGCGCCATGGCAGAGGCTAACCCGCGGATCAGGACGCCATGACGCAGAGATTGCGAATGTGAAGGAACAAATCACTCAAAGCTAAAGTGGATCTAGCAGCCGCAGACGCCAGATGACGGCAGAGTGGGCGCTTTATATGCGCAGGCTTATAGGCTCATGTTGGATCGTAACGCCACATGAAGTCATGAAGAGGAAATACAGATCTCGCTTGCCTTGATTTTGAAGCCGAGACCGCTTCAACACCCCGGAGCGGAACCAGAATCCGCGGTGGTAAACCGGCGGAAGCACCTTGGACGGGCGCGCCGGTCCAACCCCGCTTAATAGATCTACCTCGCCATAACGCAGTGTGCCTCAGGCTGTGCAAACACCTCCGGGTCACTACTCCAACCCGATGGATAACCTTGTTGTAGCTGCGGCACGGCTGGAGGCTATTCAAATTGAAGGTGATTCACCACAGGCGGTAGAGACGCGCTGGGTCAAGGAGCTCCTTAGGACAGCTTTGGTCAAACATGAAGCGATTCAGACGGCCGCAATCGGATCCACTCTACCCCCGCCAAGCCGGAGCTATAGCGCACGTGGATGAACCGCCGATCAAGTAATGCACGGCGTGGTGCGCCTGTGGCAACAACCGGCAGGTGGTGTCGATAACGCCTGGAGGTGGTGGACCGGCCCGAGCGCGCAGGAGGCCGAATTAGCAGCACAAACATCGGGCTCATCAGCTTACACGGTTCGTCTGACCATCTCGGTCGAGCCTGGGTTACCTCTAGCTCTTTGGGGTGCCTTGCCTCGCCCCGCTTTACACAATGTGCGCTTGCCCAAAGATTTCAAGGGTCCGCGCAAGGTGCCAAATTACACTGCCGATTTATCTCCAGAAGCATGGATAGAAAGCTATGAGATGACCATGGAGATGCTAGATGTGGATGAGGCCGCGTGTGCAAAGTACTTCACCATGATGCTTGAGGGCACGTCCCGTACTTGGTTGAAGAGCTTGCCGCCCAATTCTATCAATTCATGGGCCCAGTTGCGGACCCGGTTTATCCAGAAATTCAAAGATACCTGTAAGCAGCCCATGTCCGTAGTGGACTTGGCGGCTTGTGTCCAGGGGGAAGGGGAGTCAACAACCCATTGGGTACGCCGCGTTTCAGAAATCTTGCACTCGTCAGACCGGATCAACGCTGACTCTGCGATCTTAACCCTGGAGGGCAACTGCCGATTTCAGCCTCTGAAGTTAAAGTTGGGGCGCATGAAGCGATTTTGTAATGACATGGGAACTCTCATGGGCGCTTTAGTGAAGTATGCTGATTCTGATAGTACCAAGGATCCCGAGTCTGACGATGACAAGACAGGGAAGGGAAGGAAGAACAGCAACCCAAGGGCCAAGAACAAAGACTCAAAGCAGGTAATGGCAAACGTAAAGCGGATGGCAACATGGACTTTGTAGCTAATACCAACGCGCAGGACAAGGGTCAGCGATGCAGAGGTAAGGCGGCGAATCATGGTGGGGCTCCGAATCCTAACCCGGATCGCTTAAATTATTTATTGAATCAGCCCTGTCCAAAGCACGGGACGAAGGAGATGCCGGCCAACCACCTTTGGAAGGACTGCTACATTATGCAGGAGTTCAAGAGTTCTAATGCTTTCCGGTATGATAACGGCTCTGGCGGCGGTTTAGGATCCGGGACGGGTTACGGTGGAGGAAATTCCGGTTCAGGATTTAATGGTAATCCGGGCGGACATAACAACCAGAACAATCAGAATAGCCAAGGTGGTTACAACCAGCAATAGCAGCAGTCGGGTTATCAGAGCAACCCAAAGCAGTTGAATAGTGGGCAGTACCATGTCTTCACCACTAGCTTAGACAAGCGAGACCGAAGGTTTGAAGCGGGCAGTCAACATCGTTGAACCGCCGTGCCCCATTACCTACGCTGGTCGGAGCAGCCCATTATATGGAGTAGAGAGGATCATCCTCCTCGGTCGATAATCCGGGTCAGCTAGCCCTGGTGGTGGCACCTCGTGGGAGGTTATAAGTTCACCAAGGTACTCATGGATGGAGGGAGCAACATTAACATCCTGTACTATGAGACCTTCCGTCGTATGGGGCTAACGGATAAACATCTCAAACCGTCCAATACAGTGTTCCATGGTGTGGTACCTGGCAAGTCAGCATATCCTGTTGGTAAAATAGCTCTGGAAGTGGCCTTTAGTGATGATTATGACTCCAGATCGGGAACATTGACGTTTGAAGTGGTAAAAATCCAAAGTCCATATCATGCCCTGTTCGGGCGACCGGCTTATGCCAAGTTCATGGCACGGCCTTGTTATATCTATTTGCAGCTCAAGATGCCGGGTCACAAGGGGACAATAACGGTTCATGGGAGCTGCAAGATCGCTTTGGAATGTGAGGAAGGTGATGCGGCTTACGCAGAGTCGGTTTGTGCCACCATGGAGCTGAAGTACTATAAGGACAATGTTGATCCGGCGGACATGACTCCATTGAAGAAGCCAACTACAGAGCATGATCCGGCCCTGAAATTCAAATCGGCAGCTGAGACTAAGCTTGTTGACTTCATGCCTGGCGATTCGTCCAAGCCATTCAGCATCAGTGCCAACTTGGATCCGAAATAGGAAAGCGCACTCATCGAGTTCATCCGTGAGAATCGGGACATTTTTCCATGGAAGCCTTCTGACATGCCAGGTGTACCGAGGCAACTCGCTGAGCACACTCTTAATGTTGATCCCAAGTACAAACCGTGAAGCGGCCCGCTGGTTTAACGAAGAAAGGCGCAAGGCCATTGAGAGGAGGTGGCCAGTGCTCTTAGCAGCTGGTTTTATCGCTGAAGTCTTCCATCCGAGTGGCTTGCTAATCCGTGCTGGTTCTTAAGAAAAACGGCACTTGGCGATGTGTGTGGATTACACAGATCTTAACAAGGCTTGTCCAAGAGATCCTTTGCCCTCCCCGCATTGACCAGATTATTGATGCTATCAAGGGTTGTGAGCGCTTGAGCTTTTTGGATGCGATTCGGTATCATCGATCAAGATGGCAGTTAAGGACCGGAGAAAACAGCGTTTATCACTCCCTTTGGAGCCTTCGCTATGTATCTATGCCTTTGGGCTCAAGAGCGCCCAAGCAACTTATCAACGCGTGTACGTAATTGCTCGTGATAAACAGATCGGCCGTAATGTGCACGCCTATGTTGATGATATTGTGGTCAAGTCATGGGAGAAGGAGACACTGATTGACGATTTGAAGGAAACCTTTGACAACCTGCGGGTTTACAAGATGATGCTCAACCCGGCCAAATGTGTCTTTGGTGTTCCGGCAGGCAAGTTATTGGGTTTTCTCGTGTCCAATAGGGGAATTGAAGCTAATCCGGAGAAGATTACGGCTATTACCTCCCTGGCTAAACCGAAGTGTATTAACGATGTCCAGCGTTTGGCAGGCCGGATTGCCGTCTGAGCCGGTTTATCACCGCCTCGAGAGAAGGCCATCCTTTGTACGAGATCTTTGAAAAAGACAGATCGGTTTGTTCGAGTCCAGCCACCGATGAAGCGTTGGTGGACTTAAAGTGGCAATTGGCCAACCCGCCTGTGCTCGCCGCTCCCATTGACAAGGAGCCACTTCTGCTATATGTTGCTGCTAACGCCAGGGCGGTCAGCATGGCCATTGTGGTGGAGCGGAAGGAGGCAGGGAAGGAGCATCCGGTTCAACGTCCGGTTTACTATATCAGCGAGGTACTTATTGAATCTAAGCAAAGGTATCCGCATTGGCAGAAGCTAGTATATGGAGTTTTTATGGCAAGCGGAAGCTGAAGCAGATTTCCAAGGGCACCCCATCACGGTGGTCGGGATTCTGCTCCTTTAGGCGATATCATATGTAACCGGAAGCGACCGCCGGATTGCCAAGTGGGCTATAGAGCTTGGGCCGACGGTTCAAGTACGTGCCTCGGACGGCAAAGTGAAGTCTCAAGCACTTGTGGATTTCATTAATGATTGGACGGAGTTGCAAGCACCAAGAAAAGCCGAATCACACATATTGGACCATCTATTTTGACGGATCCGAGGCAATTGAGGGCTCGGGGCTGGAGTCGATTAACTTCCCCACGAGGTGACAAGTTCTACGTTCTCCGCTTAATGTTCCCTTGTACTAACAATGCAGCTGAGGATGAAGCCTTGCTCCATGGTCTCCGGATGGCTAAGGAGATGAATCTAAGCCGGGTTAAGTGCTTCGGTGACTCGGACCTAGTGGCTCAACAGGTGTCTGGCACTTGGGATTCAAAGGACCCACTCATGGCTGCATATCGTCGTGAGGTGGATATTGTTGTAGGTCATTTCAAGGGCTATCAGGTGGACCATGTGGACCGTCGGAAGAATGAAGCGGCGGACGCTTTAAGCCGGTTGGGCTCTCAACGTAAACCGGTCCCGCCCAATGTTTTTCTGGACGTGCTGCACAACCCATCGGTCAAGCTCCCTAGTGAAGCGGATTTGGCTATTCCTGATCCGGAGGCTCAATTGGTGGCAGCTCTTCACGTCACTCCGGATTGGACGCTTCCTTATCTTGCATACATGAACCGGGGCGAGTTACCCGAAGATGAGACGTTGGCCCGGCAGATAATCCGGCGATCCAAGTCTATGACCATTGTTTATGGTGAATTGCATCATTGCAGCGTGTCAGGGGCGTTTCAACGCTGTGTGTCCCCTAAGGAAGGCTATGAAATATTGCGTGAGATCCATGAAGGAGATTGTGGTCACCACGCCGGTTCAAAATCCTTGGTGGCTAAAGCGTCCCGCCACGGTTTCTATTGGTTGACCGCTCATGCCGATGCGGAAGATCTGGTCGACGATGTGATGGTTGCCAAAAGTTTTCAGACGTGTTTCATGTACCGCCCAAGAATCGAGGATGATTCCAATTACTTGGCCGTTTGCAACCTGGGGGCTGGCTATGGTTGGACCTTTCAAAAGGTCCAAGGACAAGAAGACCCACCTCCTGGTGGCAGTGGACAAGTTTACAAAGTGGGTAGAGGCAGAACCTTTTAGCAAGTGTGTGGCGGCCACGGCGGTTCAGTTCATCAAAAAGGTGATTCTCCGGTTTGGCTTTCCGCACAGTATCATCACAGATAATGGTACCAATTTGTCCAAAGGTGCCATGAAAGAGTTCTGCGAACGTGAACACATCCGGCTTGACGTTTCTTCAGTAGCCCACCCACAGTCCAATGGTCAAGCGGAAAGGGCT
Organism: Aegilops longissima; assembly: GCA_021605205.1. Taxonomy (NCBI): domain Eukaryota; kingdom Viridiplantae; phylum Streptophyta; class Magnoliopsida; order Poales; family Poaceae; genus Aegilops; species Aegilops longissima. The sequence continues at coordinate 122,155,471 of CM038682.1, forward strand.
AATCAAGAGATCTTGAGAGGCATCAAGCCCCGGCTTATGGTCCCTTTGTAGAGGACACCGGGTTGTTGGGTAGAAGAGCTACAATCTGTGTTATGGAGTATCAACACTACGCCCAACAGATCCACAGGATACACACCGTTTTTTATGGTCTATGGAGCGGAGGCGGTTCTCCCCAGTGACATCCGTCATGACTCACCTCGTGTGGCAGCTTATGTTGAAGCGGACAACAAGACGACACGGCAAGACGCTTTGGACAGGTTGGATGAGGAGCGTGATATAGCAGCTGCCCGCTCGATGATTTACCAACAGGATCTTCGTCGTTACCATAGTCGCTGGGTCAGAACGAGAACTTTTCAAGAAGGAGATTTTGTGCTTCGGCTCATCCAAGACCAGACTGATATGCACAAGTTATCCCCACCTTGGGAGGGACCTTGCGTGGTCAGCAAGAATCTGCACAACGGGTTGTACTATCTGATCGATATTCGGGAGTATAAAGACTCACACACGTCAGAGGAGGAGACCAGCAGGCCGTGGAACATAGCTCATCTTCGGCCTTATTATACCTGAGCCATCGGCTGTACTTATGTACATATTATGGCAGTGTATATATTATGAATAAAGTAATAAACCGGAGCCTCAGCTAAAGCGGGGTATCTGTTCTGTTACATCATGCGTGGTTACATGGAGTTGTTCTGTCTTAAAGCGGCCTCCGGTTTACCCCCTGAGTTTGCTTTTCAAAAGTTTTATGACATCACTTGGGGGCTTGGTCGTGTCCGAACCAATGCAACACCTTTTGATAGGCGAAAGCCACCAGATCACTTGGGGACATGGTCAAGTCTGAACCAGTCACGCCTCTTGATCGGCCTAAGGCCATAGAGTCACTTGGGGCATGGTCGAACCCGAACCATTGCCACGCCACTTGATCGGCATAATGCCACGGTTTCAGTTGGGGACCTGGCTGACTTGAACCATGGCTACACCTTATAGGGAGCTTGGTCGTGTCCGACCATGGTAACACCATCTGATTGGCTTAGTAAATCCTCTTTTTGCAAACGGTTTATCATTGCCTTTGCTTCCATGTTTTTTTCATAAATGTTATTTGATTTTTGTTGCGTTTTTAAACCGATAACATTTTTAAACCGGTTCAAACTGTCAATTGACAGAATTCGGTCCATTTTTAATCCGGAGATAATTTTTCCGGTTTGACTTTTTCTGTTAACATCCCATTATGGAGTAACAGGGGGCTTGTCGTGACCCAGCACGGTTTACATGGTAAAACCGGCATTATAAACACAAGAGCTGTTTTCTCCTTTGACGGTAATGGTTTATACAACCTCCACTTCAAGATTGGCTAAGCCAACTTCATGCCCAGCGATGGCAGGTATTTTATGTCACAAATTTTGATCATATACCTCAATATTTCATTGCATATATATATGAACGTCACAAGCCAGCTGGCGGCACAAACCGCCGTGGCGGTTTAAGATTTTTGCTGCAGGTAATAGCTTATCATTGGCAAATCAAACGGAGGCATAAATTGCAAAACGCATGCACGAAGGCATATTAAAAGCAAAAGTGTTGGCTATCCTATTACAAGGCATTCAGAGGCCCAAAATTTGGAATTGCTTCATAACAGGCAGTTTCTGACGTATCAACCGACTTGACGGATTAAGCTGCATTGCCGGGTTGATGTGAAGTAGATGTGTCGTCTGGTGTCGGTTCAACTCCTTCCTCCTCACCATCCAATGGCCGGAAGTCATTGGTGGTCCAGTCAATCCGGGTTAAAGCCTGAAAGACAGCCTCTTCACTTATAAGCTCAGTCGGATCAACGTTAGGGGCGTAAGTGTGCTTACGGGTTGGTGGAACAAGGTTCTGCACTTCCGGAATAATAGCTTCAACCCGTTTGTTGTTTGCGTCACCGAAGGAGCGGTGAACCGTCAGGTTGGCCTCTTCTGCCAGTTGACTCGCCAAAGGACGCATCTCCCTTGTTACCCGCTTGAGAGCATCATTCCATTTTCTTGAGCACTGGGGAAGCCTTTGGCTATGTCAGCTAGATCAAGGTCAGCTATCCATGCTTTGGCGCGAGTTAGTGCCAATAAGGTGCTAGCCCGGGCAGCGGATCGTTTCAATTCTTCTATCTGTGATGGTATCATAGATAGTCGGTCCAGTGTGTCCTTTATCAGTTTCCGAGCTGCATTATCATAAGAAGTGGCGCAAATAACTCGCTGGGTGCCGGTATACAGCTGTTTAATTAGCGTATACGCGGCCTTGAGTTTCTTCCGCATGCCAGAGCCCAGATGAGCAATGCGCCTACCTATACCGGTTTAAGAAAGTTCATGTTAAACCGGAGGAAATTTCAAAGCGAAATATTCATCACAACCTTGGTGAAACGTTGCTTACCAAATATTGCAGAGGTCATGGCATTGATTTGGCGCTTTAATCCAGATGAGCTCTTCCGTCACCGGTTTAAGAGCTGCTTCAAAGATCTTCCGCCTGCTTTAGCAAGCCCGCTTTTCAAGATCCCACCGCCCGCCTGACTTGAACCACTCCTTGAGCTTCTCCATGGTAGTCAAGGCGGTTTTCAGCTCATCCTTGGCCTTGGAGGTTTCGCTTGTTGAGATTTCAGATTTTCTTGAAGATCATTGATTTGTGAGACTTGTTGGCGATCTCACTCTGCAACAAAAAGAGAGCATGTTAATATCTTCATTAAAAGTCCCAAGCGCATAACCAGTCATACACTTGGCACTTGGGGGCTAACGCGGATCATTTTTTATACTGATTATTGAAGTCCCATCGATTAATACAAGTGTTAATCATGGCACTTGGGGGCTAATGTGTGTTTGATCAGAAATATACAAGGCAAAGTACTATGAATTATGCAAAGTCCCTGTTTGACTTTCTAGGGACAAATCGACCCTTGGGGGCTACTATGCAATGAAGGTACAAGAGAAGGGCACAACTATTTACCTCATAGCGCTCCTTCATAAGATTTACTAAACCGGCTTCATAATCACGGCTTGTGTAGAGCCGGTTCAGGAAGCCAGAGTGAAGGTCATGGGTAGAGAGATTGTTATAAGCTGGCAGATCAGTTTTCTCTTTCCCTTTGCTCATGGCAGTAAATTCGTCCTTGGCAGTGTGCTTTGATAGAGCAACCGGATTGCCAGGGGCGGTATATGCGGTGCCCGTAACTACGACATCATCATCTTTGGTCGGGCTGGCCGGATTAGCATTTTCAACTGGGCTTGGCGCTTTCATACCCGGGCTTGGCGGATCAGCAGTTGAGTCCCGTTGTTCTGCTGCAGGACTTAGAGGAGCAGGAGGATGTGAAGTCTCAACTTGGACATCCGGTTCAACCTCTGGCGGATTAGCATTGGCATCTTGATTTTCCCCAGCAGAGTTGTCTTTAGCAACTTCGGGATTTTCACCATGATGCTCTGGAGTCTTCTCCGAATCAACATCCACAGTAGGGCCTTGGTGCAACAACATCAAGGGTTAGAATATGATAAATCGACAAATACAAGGAACAAATTAAGGAGTAATATACGTACCCAGCAGCAACTTTGGGAGGAGGCAGCTGAGTGGTTGATGAACCGCCAGACGAGTTGAAGAAGCCGGTAATTCGGTCGACGGATTGAGAGGGCATCGAAGAAACCTTTCAAAGGATAACGCCAGAGAACAAGTCTCCTCTAGACGACGCTTCCGGTTGGTGTCACTAAACCGACAACGAATTTGTTGACCGCTATGCCGGTCGTACTGGCGTTCTTCAGTTTCTTTGTGTCTTCAAAGAAAGTTTTGGATTCAAATGAGCATAAGAGTGAGATTGTTTCACTTTTCGGACTGTGCGGCGAATTCTTTTAACCGGTACAAGATCAGAATCAGAAGAAAGAAGGATTACCTCAATAGGTTCGGCATGACTGGCCTCAGCGTCATCCTGGGAATTGTAACTGTCAATAAAATGAATGAAAAATGAACCAAGTGCGTCAAGCTCTACCTCAGCATATGATTCATCATCTTCTGGTGGTTCATAAGACTCGGCGGTTTTCTTCTTGCCTGTTTTCTTTTGGTGGTCTTGGTCTTTGCACGAGGAACCCTGGCCGGTTTAGTTCGTTTCCAAAAGGAGTTGTTGGCCTGAAAATTAATACAGAGGGATTAATACAATCAATATGGAATCAAAGTCAGTAGAGTAAGGAGAGGAACCTTACCGCGGGCGGTTTGTTGGAGAGGCAGAACGGAGCCAACCCGGTTTGGCTGCATGTGGAGATCGGTTCATCGAGCATTTTCTTCACTATTTTGGTAACTTCAAGCTCAGTTATTGATAGTTCGTGATGACGTTGAGGATCTTTGACGTCACCAGTATATTCGTGCATCAATCCGGGGCGGCGGCTTAATGGCAAGATGTCCCAAGAAACCCAGCAGCGGACAAGGTCAATACCAGTTAAACCGTTTGCCATCAGAGCCCGGAGCTTGGTAATTTGAGGTGCAAAGTTCTTTCGTCCTGCAGCGGTCAAGCGCGAAGGCAATGGGTGGCTGTTGCTAAGACGGGGAGGGCGATAAACCGGCAAGTGTTCCGGCAGTAGAACCAGGTTTGATTCCAATCTTTAGGATGGCTATGATGTTTGGCGTGAGGGAAGTCCACTTCTTTCCTTTTCTGGATTGAAACGCCGCCAAGTTTACGGTTAGGGCCGTCCGAGAACTCTGACGGCGGTTTAAATGAAAGAAATCTCGAAATAACTCCACGGTTGGTTCTTCTTGAAGATAGACTTGCAGAATACTTGAAAGTTGCATATATTGGACACAGAGTTCGGACCAATATCTTGTGGATGGAGTTGAAGCTTATGAGGACATCCGGAAATTTTTGATCCGGCGGCTGAATCCCGGTCTAGGTGTTGCATAAAAACAATCACTTCTCCTTCTTGAGGTTCAGGTGGACATTCCGATTCGAAATCGCCATGGAGAACATTTTTGAGGCCAAACGCCATGGTGACGAGCTGCTGAGTTGTGTTTCCGTGATCCGAGACGGAACCCAATTGCAAGCAGTAAATTGTTTCGCCATTCGAAGGGGGAGCTGAAAGAAAATCAAACAGGTGCGGTTTACTGTCCACGGTTTGTAAGTGAAAAATTCAGTGTTAAACCGTGAAAATACAATGCAAGGTCAAGTTGGCGGTTTAAGAGAGGGCTAATGACATATGGCGGATTGGCCATCACGGATTAAACCGCCCATAGGCAGAAAGGCCCAGATTCAAAATTTATGCTAAGTGTTGACAGAAACAGGTTTCACACAATGTTCAAATCTATTTGGATCTACCGCACATCTATAAAGCAGTATTTACTGCGTTCTTTAAAAGGTGTTCAAGTAAAACAGAGAAGGATGCATACTCTACCAGAAGAAAAGGAAGGGCTGCTAGTATTAAAAACAGATGCGGAAAGACTATCGCAGGAGATCTATATCATTTTTGGAACAAAACTACCGCGGCAGAAGGTAGGATGAAGAGGAAAATGGAGAGCTATGCGGATGAGCTTGTAAAACCTAATGCAGATCTAAGGACGAAGAACAGAAGAAGCTTACCGCTGCAGATTACGGCGGAGGGGGGCGATGAGCCTCTGATCTAATTCATGTTGATGCAGCGGCCTTGGTTGGTGCAGTTCTCAAAGGTTGCGGACGGCGGCGGGGCTTCAGAGCTGAGGGCGTCGCGAGGAAGAAGAAGATGTAGAAGAGAGAGAAAAAGGAGCCCTCGGGCTTTATTTATAAGGGAAAGAGTAAATGGCAGGCGCGAGAATTAAGGCGTCCGAAGCGGCCGAGTGGGCGCGCCTGTCGCCTTGATTTTAGAGATAATCATTAATGAGAAGGGTATCTTTTTAATCCTTTTATGCAGAGATGATGTCATGACGGACTGTTGCGGTGCTCTGAAGGTGACGTCATGGCGGTTCACAAAAATTCACAGGAGAAGTCAATATGGCGGTTTACGAAAATACAAGAGGATGTTTACAAGATATTTTTAGTGTTGAAGATTGACATGAATAAATTCAAATCAACTGGGCCTAATGTTGAGGATATAGCTACTAAGTATAAACCGCCAGAGGGCCAGTTCACCTTAGATCGTCTTGAAGCCCATGAAGGTCTTGAAGATGGCGCTCAACTAGTAAAGCTTGGAAGCCCACGTCCAAGGCGGATTAGGGCACGAGTGGTAAACCGCCATGATTATGTAAACTTGTAATATAAGTTAGAAAGGAGAGAGACCGAGCGGACACTTTGTATAGGTTGGCTCGGGACTCAGAGACCAGCCAAGGCCAACTTGTGTATATAAAGGACGCACCCAAATGCAGTTCAGACAGACAACAACAACTCGAGGCCTAGGCGGCTTATTTGCTCCCTAGTCATCGAAACCACATCAATCCCATCACAACTAGACGTAGGCTTTTACCTTCATCGAAGGGGCCGAACTAGTATAAACCCTTGTGTCTTTGCGTCCGCTTTAACCCCTTCAAGTTAACCCGTAGCGATGGCTCCACGACTAAGTCCTTTCACGAGGACATCTGTCGTGACAAAACCACGACAGCATGCTTGTTATTTATTTACTTTGTAAGACCTTTATGTGGTGTCACACAGACGCCCGACTGTGGCATGTTTGTTATTTATTTACTTTATAAGCCCTTTATGTGGTGTCGCACAGACGCCCGACTGTGGCATGCTTGCTATTTCCTTTATAAGCCCTTTATGTGGTGTTATCCTGGTCAGCTGTTCCTGTGGGAAATGGAGTCCCGTGGCCACTGATGCACCACAAACCGCTTCAGCCATCAACGACAAGAAACCATTTGTTGTACTCACAGGCCAGAATGGTCTTGTAGTACATATTTTGTATCTTGCTTGGAATTTCTGTATCAAGTTGGTGCCTCATCAGCTAACAGTAATCCTGGGGCTGGTGAGCACAAGGACCATTTTCCGGAAATATATCCTAGAAAACCGGCCGCAACAAGAAACCCCTCAGGGCACCCATGCAAAGGGTTCCAAACCTGTTAGAACTAGACCAGCCCATAGAGAAAGGAGAGAGCTAGCCTTGCCTTCTCCTACCTCTATCAAACAGCTCGAGGAGCACCATTGTACAACTTGTGCCTTAGTGATCATGCGGAGACCCCGCAGAGCAGAACTAGGGGTGTTATCTCCTAGGAGAGCCCCGAACCTGGGTAAAGTGCGTCGGCTCCGTGTCTACGCCTTATCCCGCTTCCAGGCACCGGCAACGTTCTACTCGCTCCCACCATGATAAGCCATCCATTGGCATATGTCGCACCCAACCCCCGACAGTGATGGAATCGGTGACCCAGGAGACCGACGATGCCAACCGGGCTTCTGTGACTTTTTCCGTACCATTGTCGAGTGCCCAGCCTTCTGCGTCGACTGCGCAGATTCCAGCCGATCCACCGTCTTCACTCTTCACTGCGCATCACGTCCCAGAGGACCAAGTGGATGCTTCCAAGGAAGCTATATGCCAGGCAGGCAATATGATGGAGCAGACGAAGGTGGTTCGGGAGGCCAGTCAAGCTTCTTATGACACCAGCTCAGCTCTCCAGAGCAACGTCCAGGTTGGTTGATTACCGACTGATCTTTAGCTTGTCGCTTGTTCTGTTAGGATATGCTACCTAAAAACTTTCCTTGTGCATCTTTTCGTCAGTCTGCATTTTCAATTTGTACACCCACTGGGTGTTTAACTTACTGCTGAACAGTTTTGCTTCTTGAGTCGACCAGGTTGTGTCGATTGAGTCTTTGAACCAGTGGGGGCACGCTGAGTGCACCCACTGGGTGTAGTCCCCGAGACCATAGGTGACTGCGGGCAGTCGGCTATGGTCTGAGAATCATAACTTTCTCGCTCGGTCTGAACGGATCACGTCGAGTGGAACCTGAACCAGTGGGGGCACGCTGAGTGCACCCATTGGGTGTAGTCGCCGAGACCGTAGTCGACTGTGGGCAGTCGACTATGGTCTGAGAACAACTTTCCTCTTTCATTTTTTTCGACTAGATGGACCAAGTCAATGAAAACGTAGAACCAGTGGGGGCACGCTGAGTGCACCCACTAGGTGTAGTCCCCGAGAATGTTGTTGAATGTTTGATTCGGCAGTAGTCTTAGAACTCTTTGAACTTGTTATTTTATTGCTCGGAAGCAGCCCAATCTCCGTGTCTGTCGAGTTATTATCTCCTCACCATAGAAGTCTTGTGAACATGGAGCTCGGTTTGCTTACTTGGAACAGAAGAAGATTCAGCTCAATCTTGATCTGGAGTTGGCCAAGGCTAACTTGCAGAAGGCCAAGGATGAAGCTGCTGGTATGAAAATCTTGTCGACTAATTCGTTCCTGACCCGAGTGTTATCTCCTTCTCCTGAACAGAGTGTTATTTTCTACAGAAAAAATGAACAAGGCTCTGGCGTAGAAGGATCTGGACCTTGCAGCCGCACAGAAAGCAGCAGAAGAGAAAACTGCATTCGCCGACCAAAAGCTGGCTTCAGTCGGTAAACTGGAGGAAGAGAACATCAAGCTGAAGGCTGCCCTTGATGAAGCAAACAAGGAGGAGACTCGTCTGAAGAAGGACAAGAGGACCCTAACCAACAAAGTAGAATACATCGCCCGCAAGAGAGATGAGCTGGAGAATTATCTGGGAGGATTTGCCAAGAAGTTATTCGTTATGCTTGAAGGTGCTTTCCTTTGTCCGACTGACTTGTTGCTGTTGACTCGATATATAGCTATTGACTCGATATATAGCTATTGACTCATCGTTGTATTGCGTGTGCAGAATTTTGCCAGAACTTCAAGGAAGAGGCTGGGCGAATTGAGACAAGCTTGGATCCCATCCTCTCTCCTGTTAAGGACGAAGCTGCCATGTGCTCCGACTGGAATCTCGTGTCGCTGGTGTTCTCAACTACCTTGCTCGGCTGAAAGTTGTGATGTCGCGAATCGACATAGCGCTCTGGCCAGGGGCGACACTCAAAAATGACCTCGAGTCTCTGATGGCTCGACTCAATGAGGTATCTGGTTGAGTGCAGGAATGGAAGAAGTCTTCTGCTCGATGCAGTGCTGACGTGGCTCTATCTCTGGTTCCTGTCCACTGCAAGGAAGCCCGAGAAGAGAAGCTGGCGGCGATCATGGTTGCCAATGCCAAATGGCACGACTTCCAATCTTTCATGGAAACCTCCATTGCTGCTGCCACTCGGATTGCTGATGGAATCGACCTGGACGAGTTCGTCTAACCTGCTAGCCCTCCTTCTGCGGAGTGAACAAACTTTATGCATCGCCTAAATTTTGTGTCGGAATGCCGAGTGATTTTGTAACCGTTAAACTCCTTCAGGCCTGATGCCCAAGTACTTTAATCCGTGGTCTGGAACCTCGCGAGATTTATCTGACCTCGGTCTTTCTCTGAATATGCTTGTGTTTGCCTTTGAGTGGAACTTTTTTCTTCACTCGGAATAGTCTTTGTATTTGTGAGGCAGCTCCGAGGAGAAGGTAGCAGTCGACCTACACCTCGCCGTCCTTATGGATCAGGACGGAGAGCACATTGTATTTGTGGTGTAGCTCTGAGGAGAGGGTCACAGTCGACCTGCACCTCGTCGTCCTTGCGGATCAGGATGGATAACACATTCTATTTATAGCGTAGCTCTGAGGAAAGGGTCGCAGTCGACCTGCACCTCGTCGTCATTGCGGATCAGGACGGATAGCACATATTGTATTTATGGCTCAACTCTGAGGAGTAGGTCGCTGTCAATCTGTACCTTGTCGTCCTTGCGGATCGGGATGGAGCGCACATTGTACTTATGGCGCAGCTCTGAGGAGAAGGTCGCAGTCAACCTGTACCTCGTCGTCCTTGCGGATCAGGAAAGAGCGTGTGTCCAAATCCCCGAGCGCGAAGATCGGTCCTCACTCGGAACGTGTTTTATACTTAGGCGAGTACTGGACTGCAGCTAAGCCCCCGAGTGAGAGGGTTGCTCTTCACTCGGTGGGATTTTTTAAACTTAGGTGAGTGCTGGACTGCAGCTAAGCCCCCGAGTGAGAGGGTTGCTCTTCACTCGGTGGGATTTTTTAAACTTAGGCTAGCATGGATCAGCTAAGCCCCCGAGTGAGAGGGTTTCTCTTCACTCGGTGGGATTTTTCAAACTTAGGCGAGTACTGGACTGCAGCTAAGCCCCCAAGTGAGAGGGTTGCTCTTCACTCGGTAGGATTTTTCAAACTTAGGCGAAACGGATTCTTGGCTAAGCCACCCACTGGGGGATTTTAAACACATGTATAAGCGACAACAATCATTTAGAAGACTGTAAAATTATGTCTGTGATATCCAGACTAAAAAGGTATTTCTTATTACATCTCAACAGACTGAGAGTTTTAGGTATAAAATTATGTCTGCATTCCAAGCGCGTGGCTCGTCCTTATTGTGTTCCAAATTGTAGAGGTGGTATGCACCATTGTGGAGTACCTTGCTGATGATGAAGGGACCTTCCCATGCAGGAGCAAGCTTGTGAGGCCGTTGCTGATCCACTCGGAGAACTAGGTCCCCCTCTTGAAATGCTCGACCTCTCATGTTTCTAGCGTGAAAACGACGAAGGTCTTGGTGGTAAATGGTCGACCGGATTAGGGCCATTTCTCTTTCCTCTTGCAGACGATCAACAGCATCTTGCCGAACTTGTTCTGCTTCGGCCTCTGAGAAAATTTCCACTCGGGGTGCATTGTGAAGCAAATCACTTGGAATTACGGCTTCAGCTCCATAGACCAAGAAGAATGGAGTTCGCCAGTCGACCGATTTGGAGTTGTCTTCAATCCCCAAAGTACTGATGGTAGCTCGTCAACCCAAGCGCCTGCAGCATGCTTGAGATCACGCATTGTAACACCCCGAAAATTTAACCAGGTTTTAGTTATTAAAATTTTGCCAAGATTTTAAATTTTTTGCCTCCAAGAATATCTCTGTGGATTTCAAAACTTTTCTTTTAATATTAAGGAGTTTTTCCCAAGTGGGTCCTTCCAAAACATATTGGACTTATATGCCCTCCTTTTAAAAACATCTCTCAATCAGGAGATTTATTTATTAAATTATTTCACCCTTAGCTTTATTCATTAAAATGACTTGTTTTAAGTTTTGGAGCTCCTTTTTGTACTACAACCAGTTGATGAACTTAACTAAAAATCCAAACAAAATTTGGAGATGTCATGTGATTTCTCTAAATCACTTTTGTGCAATAATATATTTCATTGATTGCATATTTTGAGTGCTACACATGTTTTTCTTCTCTGGTCCAGTGGACAATTTTTCACTACAACCCTTTTAAATATTTCTTTCTAGCTTCCACCAAAATTATGGGATGTTAGTAGAAGCATATGATTCCACTTTGTGCAAAAATCCAGGGATGTTATTTGAAATTTTTGAGTGAATCAACCTCATCTCCATTCTGGTCCAACATGATGATTTGTACAGCAACCATAGTCTTGCTTGCTCTTTGGCCCTAGATTCTTTCTCCTACTTGTAGTCCTCCAAGCAAAAGCCCTAAGTCCAGGAGCATGCACTCATTTGATCATTTTTGGTTCATGTTATAATGCCATCCACCTCCTGTCCAGATTTGAAGTTCTGCAAAACTTGCACTAGCAAGTTTGTACTTTTCACAAACTAACCTCACCACCCTCTTGTGCATCCAAGGAGACACTGATCTGGAAGTATTGGCCAGTCCAAGAAATGCCTAAGTGCCTGTGGCATTTTATCAAACACCTGGAGGGCATGAACTGATTTGACATGAGTTGTTGTTGGCATTGTGAACTTGGCCACCGACCAAACCATCTTGTCCCTTGAGTTTCCTCTATCTCTAACCTAGTTCTGTTGCTTGCCAACCTCACTGCGGACTCTAGCATGCCACGGCATTGTATCGAACACTTGGCGTGCACGCCTGGGCGCGCCCCGAGCTCGATCCGATCCACTGGTATAGCCGTGTTGCGCCCCACCCGACCGCCTGGCTCGCCATCATGTGTCAAGATCAAGCTTCTTGGTCAGACGCTTGACGGCCAGATCCATGGATGGCGCCGCCAAACCTCCTCCGCCACCAGCTGCCCCTTACATCTCCAGCTCAGCCGCAGCTTCGTCCCCTAGCTGTCGCCGCCACGCCGCCATTGCTACAGTAAAGACGGTTCATCGTCATCCTTATCGCCGCCGCCCGGAACCAACTCCACCGCCTATATAAGGACCCCGGAGACCAATAGAGTTCTCGAGCAACCTCATATGATCACCCTAGAGCTACTGCGGCCAGTAGTCGAGGAGGGGAAGGCCTTCTTCCCCGAGTCCGGCCGGTTCGGTCGCCGCTAAGTTCCGGCTGATTCCGCCGCCACGGTGCCTCTCCCTCCATTCTCTCCACCAAGAGCTCCCCCTCCTCTCGTGAGTGCAACCCCACGCCGATTTTCATCGAAACCACCGTAGCACCAAACCCACTATCCACCCGAACGCCTCCTCCCGCCATGGCTTCGCCGACGGCGACCGCCCACATCGGGCGACCATGGCGGGTACCCACAGACTGTCTCGACCCCCGAGCACACCCATGTCCTCAGATCACTAAGGACGCTTCGTTGCCGGCAAATCTCGCTGAGCTCCACCTCTGCTCGGTCGAGGGGAACGACGCGTGGCTGGTCAAACTCGACCAAGGCTGTGCAGGCCCACCGTCAGTGACCCAACGCCTGTCCACGCAGGAGTAAGTGGAAGCGCCTTTTTCTGAATACGCCTTCGACGTGTTTTTCTTTTAAAACGTTTTCTTTTCTGTTTTATTTTAAAAACAGATTTTGACCAAACTTTGACCTGCTGTATCCTTTTAAATACTACTCCAATTAAATTGATTCTTTTTCCTACCTCTTTCAAATATTGTCTAGTGTATTTTAAGATTTATTTGAAAAAATTTCAAAGCAACTTTTGTGCTATTTTTATTTTTGTGTGTTAATTCTTTTATATTTTCAAAATAGGATTTTTGAAGAGAGGAGAATTATTTCAAGAGTTTGAATGCACCCTGCCTTCCCGTGACCAAGGCAAGCATTCGAACCCCAAAGATAATACTTTTGTGTGTTCGTTGACACGTTTATAACATCACCTCGTTTCGAAGGACTCGTTATTTCATGTGATATGATCATGTGCATGGATACATATTAGTGATTTCCATGCTGTTGGGAATGAACACACTTGTGATGATAATCATCCTCATGTGCCTTCCATGCATGCCGGAAGGAATCCGGGAAAAACCTCTGCCTTGGGTAGGCATGAGTTTGTCGCCGGTCTCCGTCGGGACGGTTATGTCCGGCATGGCAGAGTAAGGTATAGTGAGCGGTGATTCTGTTGGTTGAATTATTTTCATTATACATGCCATGCAGAGAAATTTATAAACCTCCTGAGTCGAATAGCCGTGTCGCTCAGACGATCGACTGTGGCATTTCTTTTAAAAACCCTTTATGTGGTGTCGCTGAGACGCCCGACTGTGGCATTTCTTTTAAAGCCCTTTATGTGGTGTCACTCAGACGCCCGACTGTGGCATTTCTTTTAGAGCCCTTTATGTGGTGTCGCTCAGACGCCCGACTGTGGCATTTCTTTTAGAGCCCTTTATGTGGTGTCGCTCAGACGCCCGACTGTGGCATTTCTTTTAAAGCCCTTTATGCGGTGTCGCCGAGACGCCCGACTGTGGCATTTCTTTTATAAGCCCTTTATGTGGCGTTGCTTCAGACGCCCGCTCGGTGCCTTTTATTATTGTTATGTTATTGCATTTTCACAAATAACCTGCTTACATGCATCAGAGATTCATATTACCTTTTGTGACTGATGTTATGAGCATAAATATTTCGGAACATCGTTGTTATATTATTCCTGTGTTCTTAATGCTTGCGAGTACATTCAAAGTACTCACTGGCTTGTCCCTGGCTATTGTCTTGGCCAGATTTCTTGCGCGGAGAGGAGCGACCGTGTTGACAGCCCCGGATCCTAAGCAACGGTGGTAGCAGCCTCGCGAAGATAGGAGTTAACCTGGTCAGTTGTTCCCGTGGGAAATGGAGTCCCATAGACACTGATGATTTACAACCCGCTTCCGCCAGCAACCGCTAGAAACCATTTGTTGTACTCACAGACCAGAATGGTCTTGTACAACATATTTTTTGTGTTTTGCTTGGAGTTTCAGATTGTTCAGTGCCTCATCACCTAACAAGAATCCTGGGCTGATGAGCACAAGGGCCATTTTCTCGGGAATTAATACCCGAGAATCGGTCGCCACAAACTTGGTATCGAGCCAGCTGACCATTGGCTAATCCTATCCCAGCCAGGTCGATAAACTTAGGCAAAACAACCTACCAGACCTAACCAAACCCCAGCCAAGCTTCCCGTGCAAGATAGCCACACAGTGACCCCGACACATTTGGCAGTCGGTGCCCAACCTATCTGCCTAGCCTGTCGATCACACACCAGTGACCGATGGCAAAGATGTGTCATTCGCAAGCATGCGAAGGAAGACTTTGTCCCCTTTTCTATAAAAGGGCACGCTAGCCTCAACCCAGCTCAGCACAGCCTCTTTCCCCAACCTAACCACAATGCCTGGTCCCATAGTGCACAATGAGACCACAACAACCAATCTTGGAGGTTTTGTGACCATACTCGCAAACCTCACACGTCGTGCCTACGCGTTAGAAGAACCCCCAGAATATGTTGTGTACCAAGGACCCATGGGCGGTGAAAGCCGTCAATTTTGGGCTACTGTGCACATCTATGGTAGGGGTCTGTCGCCAGAACGCCCCTACAGGTTCACCGGATGAACAACTTCCTTTGAGCCACAAGTCATCCAGCTAGCTGGTCGAGATGCTATAGTTCAACTCCGCAGCTTGTCGCCAGAGTTAATCGTCGCCGCTCTACTACTACCCCAGCGTGAAGGGTATGGTAGACCACCCCAAGTTGCCAACGGAAATCACGAGACGGATCCCGCATTGTTGCACCTAGTGCGCTATGTAAGTGCACTAGAGGCATTGTTCGATCAAATCACTATTGATCTGATCACAGCTCGAGGAGAGCTGGTTTGCCGAGCCCGGGTATGCAGAGAAACCGAGGCCGACACCGACAACCCAGTCGTGCTGTTCGGACACCCGATCGAGACCCTAAGGTCAGCTCCAGCCGCCAACCGAAATGCCTTGATGACCCCAGAAGTGCTTCGTCGCCCTTTGGGAGCACACTCCAACGGGATTGTGGCCAACAATCCCCGCGATGGTCATCATAGCTACCCCGACCCTGTAGTTCCTCCACCATCTCCGGCTAATCTCGACGGTGAGGCCCGTGGAGAAGCCTCAGCATCCTCAAGGCAGGCTCGTTTAGATGTAAACGAGGTAGACTAAGTCACCCGGGTAGTGCCGAGTCTCGGTGTATTCTCGCTTTGTAATCGTGTGACCTTGCGAATTATCACAGCCTGTTGTTATACCCCAGTTTTAAATAGTAGCCTTGCATATTTTCGTCAGCGCGCAGTTGCATGTTTTTCCAGACACAGCTACCCAGACAACCCCGACAACCCTAGAGTGATACGTCACTTGAGTGAAGTATGTACCTGTGACTTTGACCTCGACCCTTGGAGCTAAGCTGGCATAAAATTATTACCTTTCACCACGGTAAAATGACCCAGCTCCAGTGCTATAAAAAGGCCACCTCATGACCTTACCAAGCACCCCACACCTTGCGCACCACCCTCACAACCTTTTACCTACCATGTCGAGCCCTAGTATTTATCTGAGAACCCCAGATGCAACCCCGGGTAGTTTTGTCAAAATATTGTGGGACTTTACCTGCAGTACCATGGGTTCTACCCAGCCACCCCAGTACGAGCTGTTCAAATCAAGGATCACCCCTTCCACTTCGGAATATTGGGCATCAGTACACATCCCTCCCGTAGACCCCAACCAAGATCCAACAGAGGTTTCCTTCGTGAGGAAATCTATGCCAACCCCACGCTTAGCCATAGAAGCTACTGCAAAAGAAGCGACTGCTCGTCTTCGATCCGCAGTACCCTATGCCCGCGAGCGAGGATATTATTACTTTCCGAGCCGTGCAGCACCCAGAGGAGTATCATCTTTTCCCGGTGGGCAGATTGAGAGAGACCCAGTGCTAGCCAACCTTATCCAGTACATCATCGCTCAAGAACATTTGAACCAGCGAGTAATGGATTATCTCCAGAGTCTCGCTGACTTGCACCCTCAGATTGCCATCGGCAGACAACTAAGGCCCGACCAGGAGAGACGCATACATCGACTGGTCAATCCACTTCCTCTGATAGAAGAGGAGTATATTCCATTGCCAGAGACATTTTCTCGAGAACCAGTCCAGTTACCATTCTCATTTTAGACGTCACTGCCGTGTTTGTTAGTTCAACATTTAATATTATGTTGTAACTTATGCTTAGTACCTTAAATTTTGCGCGACGAGTCGAGTATTTCAGTTCCTGCTTATATGAGTAGTTCTCCTTGAGACTAACATGTGTAACCGCGAAGAAAATCCAAGAATGAGATTTCTTTTCCCCGAGTTGATGCATCGTTTATCCCCTCACTACATAGTTTATTTTTCATTCAAGCAGCACCACGGCAGCAGACTCACAACCGCTCGAACGCATGTGGAGCACCTGTTTTTCTCAACGGCTCTTCGCAAATCTCGAGGACGAGATTTTCTTAAGGGGGGTAGTAATTGTAACAAGCCAAAAATTAACCAGGTTTTAGTTATTAAAATTTTGCAAAGAGTTTAAATTTTTTCCCTGCAAGAATATCTCTGTGGATTTCAAAACTTTTCTTTTAATATTAAGGAGTTTTTCCCAAGTTGGTCCTTCCAAAAAATATTGGACTTATATGCCCTCCTTTTAAAAACATCTCTCAATCAGTAGATTTATTTATTAAATTATTTCACCCTTAGGTTTATTCATTAAAATGACTTGTTTTAAGTTTTGGAGCTTCTTTTTGTACTACAACCAGTTGAGGAACTTAACTAATAATCCAACCAAAATTTGGAGATGTCATGTGATGTCTCTAAATCACTTTTGTGCAATAATATATTTCATTCATTGCATATTTTGAGTGCTACACATGTTTTTCTTCTCTGGTCCAGTGGACAATTTTTCACTACAACCCTTTTAAATATTTCTTTCTAACTTCCACCAAAATTATGGGATGTTAGTAGAAGTATATGATTCCACTTAGTGCAAAAATCCAGGGATGTTATTTGAAATTTTTGAGTGAATCAACCTCATCTCCATTCTGGTCCAACATGATGATTTGTACAGCAACCATAGTCTTGCTTGCTCTTTGGCCCTAGATTCTTTCTCCTACTTGTAGTCCTCCATGCAAAACACCTAAGTCCAGGAGCATGCACTCATTTGATCATTTTTGGTTCATGTTATAATGCCATCCACGTCCTGTCCAGATTTGAAGTTCTGCAAAACATGCACTAGCAAGTTTGTGCTTTTCACAAACTAACCTCACCACCCTCTTGTGCATCCAAGGAGACACTGATCTGGAAGTATTGGCCAGTCCAAGAAATGCCTAGGTGCCTGTGGCATTTTATCAAACACCTGGAGGGCATGAACTGATTTGACATGAGTTGTTGTTGGCATTGTGAACTTGGCCACCTGACCAAACCATCTTGTCCCTTGAGTTTCCCTCTATCTCTAACCTAGTTCTGTTGCTTGCCAACCTCACCTGTGACCTGTAGCATGCCACAGCATTGTATCGAACACTTGGCGCAGCACACTGGGCGCGGCAGAGCAGCGCTTTGCACGCGTCGCGGCGCCCGAGCTGCGGCCCCCAGTTGACCCTCCCCCGAGCTTGATCTCGATCCACTGGTATAGCCGTGTCGCGCCCACCCGACCGCCTCGATCGCTATAGCGGCGCCGCAGCAAGCTTCTTGGCGGCACGCTTATGTCAAGATCCATGGACGGCGCCGCCCAAACCTCCTCCGCCGCCACCTGCCCCTTGCTTCTCCGGCTCAGCCGCAGCTTCGTCCCCTTGCGCAGACGCCGCCACGCCGCCATTGCTACAGAAAGACGGTTCGCCGTCATCCTTATCGCCGGCCGCCTCGGAACCGACCTCCACCGCCTATATAA
This sequence comes from Aegilops longissima, assembly GCA_021605205.1. NCBI lineage: Eukaryota > Viridiplantae > Streptophyta > Magnoliopsida > Poales > Poaceae > Aegilops > Aegilops longissima. Next base: position 122,173,569 of record CM038682.1, read on the forward strand.
GGGCCCCGGAGACCAATCAAGTTCTCGAGCAACCTCATATGATCACCCTAGAGCTACCGCGGCCAGCAGTCGAGGAGGGGAAGGCCTTCTTCCCCGAGTCCGGCCGGTTCGGTCGCCGCTAAGTTCCGGCCGATTCTGCCGCCACCGGTGCTCTCTCCTCCATTCTCTCCACCAAGAGCTCCCCTCCTCTCGTGAGTGCAACCCCACGCCGATTTTGATCGGAAACCACCGTAGCCCCAAACCCACTATCCAACCGAACGCCTCCGCGAAACTCGTCAGCCGGGCGACTGGCCCACATCGGCGACCATGGCGGGTACCCACAGGTCGTCTCGACCCTCGAGCACACCCATGTCCTCAGATCACCAAGGACGGCCCCGTTCTTGGCAAATCTCGCCGAGCTCCGCCTGCTCGGTCGAGAGGGGAACGACGCGCGCGTGAATGGTCAAACCTGACCAGTGGGCCAGGCAGGCCCACCGTCAGTGACCCAACGCCTGTCCACGCAGGAGTAAGTGGAAGCGCCTTTTTCCGAATACGCCTTCGACGTGTTTTTCTTTTAAAACATTTTATTTTCTATTTTATTTTAAAAACAGATTTTGACCAAACTTTGACCTGCTGTATCTTTTTAAATACAACTCCAATTAAATTGATTCTTTTTCCTACCTCTTTCAAATATTGTCTAGTTTATTTTAAGATTTATTTGAAAAAATTTCAAAGAAACTTTCGTGCTATTTTTATTTTTGTGTGTTAATTCTTTTATATTTTCAAAATAGGATTTTTGAAGAGAGGAGAATTATTTCAAGAGTTTGAAATGCACCCTGCCTTCCCGTGACATGAAGGCAAGCATTCTGAACCCCGGCATAATACTTTTGTGTGTTCGTTGACACGTTTATAACATCACCTCGTTTCGAAGGACTCGTTATTTCATGTGATATGATCATGTGCATGGATACATATTAGTGATTTCCATGCTATTGGGAATGAACACACTTGTGATGATAATCATCCTCATGTGCCTTGCATGCATGCATGCCGGAAGGAATCCGGGAAAAACTTCTGCCTTGGGTAGGCATGAGTTTGTCGCCGGTCTCTATCGGGACGGTTATGTCCGGCATGGCAGAGTAAGGTATAGTGAGCGGTGATTCTGTTGGTTGAATTATATACATTATACATGCCATGAAGAGAGATTTATAAACCTCCTGAGTCGACCCTAGCTCGAGTCTTGTTCCAGTAACCCCCATACTTGTTTCGTACTACCACTTGTCTCTACAACAAGTAGAGTACGGTTCAGTAAGTTGTCAACCTCTTTCTAGCACACACCGTACAGAGAGGACAGGGTGGAAGATACTGGTTGTAGCTGGTAGGCAGACCACCTGGTCCGGGGGCATGGGTGTTTCCGGTTGAGACCGAGAGGGGAGGCCACCCCTTAGAGCGCGCAATATAAATTTGATCCCATGCTACGCGAGGTTGTAGCCTCCGCACTTAGAGCTTGCTTGACAGGTGTCGTGGGTGATTCTAGACACGAGTGATTTAAGCTGGTGTGTGCAAGTTAGGTGTGTTTTCAACAAAAAGTCCGTAGACGGAATTAGTCCTGATGGACTAAAGGAATCCGTTACTCGTGGGTAAAGAGTACACCCTCTGTAGAGATTTAACCTATTCGAATAGCCGTGTCCATGGTTAAGGATTACACCGATGGGTCAAGTGTCGGTCTTAGTGTCGGTCTTCGGAGGTGAAACTGTTAAATCAGAACCGATATTACGATTTCTTGCGACGGTGATAATGATGATTATTATTTTGTTGTGGACTAACCCGTGATATTATTGAATTATCGAATATCCACGGGACGGTTCTACCTCCCGGATATTCACTATGATTGTTTTTCTTTAAAGCCCTTTATGTGGTGTCGCCGATGCCCGATCGTGGCATTTCTTTTAAAGTCCTTTATGTGGTGTCACCGACGCCTCGATCGTGGCATTTCTTTTAAAGCCCTTTATGTGGTGTCGCCGACGCCTCGATCGTGGCATTTCTCTTAAATCCCTTTATGTGGTGTCGCCAGACGCCTCGACCGTGGCATTTCTTTTAAAGCCCTTTATGTGGTGTCGCCGACGCCCGACCGTGGCATTTCTTTTAAAGCCCTTTATGTGGTGTCGCCAGACGGCCGACCGTGGCATTTCTTTTAAAGCCCTTTATGTGGTGTGGCTCGAGACGCCCGATCGTGGCATTTCTTTTAAAGCCCTTTATGTGGTGTCGCCGACGCCTAACTGTGGCATTTCTTTTATAGCCCTTTATGTGGTGTCGCTCAGACGCCCGACTGTGGCATTTCTTTTAGAGCCCTTTATGTGGTGTCGCTCAGACGCCCGACTGTGGCATTTCTTTTAAAGCCCTTTATGTGGTGTCGCTGAGACGCCCGACTGTGGCATTTCGTTTATAAGCCCTTTATGTGGCGTTGCTTCAGACGCCCGCTTGGTGCCTTTTATTATTGTTATGTTATTGCATTTTCACAAATAACCTGCTTACATGCATCAGAGATTCATATTACCTTTTGTGACTGACGTTATGAGCATAAATATTTCGGAACATCGTTGTTATATTATTCCTGTGTTCTTAATGCTTTCGAGTACATTCCAAGTACTCACTGACTTGTCGGCTATTGTCTTGGCCAGATTTCTTGCGCCGAGAGGAGCGACCGTGTTGACAGCCCCGGATCCTAAGCAATGGTGGTAGCAGCCTCGCGAAGATAGTTGTTAACCTGGTCAGCTATTCCCGTGGGAAATGGAGTCCCATAGACACTGATGATTTACAACCCGCTTCCGCCATCAACCGCTAGAAACCATTTGTTGTACTCACAGACCAGAATGGTCTTGTACCACATATTTTTTGTGTTTTGCTTGGATTTTCTGTATCAAGTTGGTGCCTCATCAGCTAACAGTAATCCTGGGACTGATGAGCACAAGGGCCATTTTCTGGGAATTAATACCCGGAGAATCTGTCGCTACACGCATCAATCGGGGCTTCAGCCCTTTGAGGATTAAACCGTTTGCTCGTTCCGCTTGTCCATTCGACTGTCGGTGGGCGACTGAAGCATAGTCGACCCGAGTGCCTTGTGAAGCGCAGAAAGCTCTGAACTCGTCTGAATCAAAGTTTGATCCGTTATCTTTGATGATGATGTGCGGAACTCCATATCTGAATGTTAACTCTCTGATCAAGCTGACAGCAGTACTTGCTTCACGGTTTTTGATAGGTTTAGCTTCAATCCATTTGGTGAATTTGTCGACTGCCAGGAGCACATGGGTGAAGCTACTCCTACTAGTCCTTAGAGGTCCTACCATATGCAATCCCCAAATTGCGAGGGCCAGACGAGTGGAATGGTCTTCAAAGCTGAAGCGGGTTTGTGGGACATGTTGGAGTAGAACTGACAACCTTCACACTTGTCGACTATTTCTTTCGCCATCTCATTGGCATGTGGCCAGTAAAACCCGGCTCGGTATGGTTTGGCCACGATGGTCCGAGAGGACGCATGGTGACCACAGGTCCCCGAGTGAATATCATTGAGGATCATTCGGCCTTCTTCCGTGTGATGCATGTCTGACTGACTCCAGTGACACTCTCTCTATAAAGCTGTCTGCCCATCAAAGTAAAGGCTTTGGATCGACGTACGATCTGATGAGCCTCTTCTTCATCCTCTGGGAGTTCCTTCCTGAGAATATATGCAATGTATGGCACTGTCCAGTCGAGAATGACAACCAAAACCTCCATGACCAAGTCAACAAAGGCTGGGATTTCAACTTCAGTCGGATCAGTGGCACTCTTAGGCTGTGGGGTATCTTCAGTGAAAGGGTTTTCCTGAACTGAAGGTGTGTGAATATGTTCCAAAAACACATTGCTGGGAATGGGCTCCCTCTTGGAACCTATATTTGCCAAGTCATCAGCTGCTTGATTCTCTAGTCGGGGTAGATGGTGAAGCTCTAAACCCTCAAACTTCTTTTCCAACTTTCTTACTGCATTGCAATAACCAGTCATGGCTAGACTCCTCACGTCTCATTCCTTCATCACTTGATTGACTTACAAATCTGAGTCGTCGTAGACCATTAGGCGCTGGACGCGGAGTGAAATGGCCATACGCAACCCATACAAAAGTGCCTCATACTTAGCTTCATTATTGGAGGAGTCAAAGTGAATCTGGAGAACATAACTGAGCATGTCGACTCGTGGAGATACCAGGACTACCCCAGCAGCTGAACCATTCAACATCTTGGACCCGTCGAAAAACATAGTCCAATGTTCCGACTGAATCTGAGTTGGCAGCTGCTGTTCAATCCACTCGACGAGAAAATCTTCTATTGCCTGAGATTTGATTGCTTTCTTTGCCTCAAACTTGATATCCAGCGGAAGGAGTTCAATTGCCCATTTAGCCACTCGACCAGTTGCATCTCTGTTATTCAATACTTTTGACAATGGAGCGTCGCTGACGACTGTAATTGAATGATCTGAGAAGTAATGTGCAACCTTCTTTGTGGTCAAGTAAATCCCATAGACAAGCTTCTGATAATGCGGATATGTTTGCTTGGATGGGGCTAGAACTTCAGAAATCTAGTATACTGGGCGCCGAACCTTGTAGGCCTTGCCTTCTTCTTCCCGCTTGACCATGAGTACTGTACTGACAAATTGTTCAGTGGCTGCAATATAAAGCAGTAAAGGCTCTCTGTTGATTGGGACAGCAAGCACCAGCTAGGTGGACGCAGGGTTTTGAGCTCTGCCAACACTGCGTCAGCTTCAGGAGTCCACTCGAACTTGTCAGATTTCTTCATCTGTCGGTAAAGAGGCAGTTCCTTTTCGCCGAGATGAGAGATAAATCAATTCAAAGTGGCCAAACAACCAGTAAGCTTCTGAATGTCGTGTACACGCACAGGGCGTTTCATTCGGAGGATTGCACCAACTTTCTCTGGGTTTGCATCGATCCCACGTTCGGAAACGAGGAAACCAAGTGACTTGCCACCAGGAACTCTGAATGTACACTTTGACAGATTAAGATTGATATCATATCTCCTCAGATTAGCAAAGGTTTCAGTGAGGTCATCAATAGGTCAGAACCTTTGCGTGACTTAACCATGATGTCATCCATGTATGCTTCCACATTCCGGTTGATTTGAGTAAGCAGGCACTTCTGTATCATACGCATGAATGGGGCGCCAGCATTCTTGAGACTAAAGGGCATGGTAACATAGAAAAAGCACCCGAATGGGGTGATGAAAGTTGTTTTTATCTCATCAGGTCTATACAGTCGGATCTGATGGTACCCAGAATATGCATCAAGAAAAGACAACCGCTCACATCCCGCAGTCGAGTCGACTATCTGATCTATGTGAGGGAGAGGGAAGTGATCCTTCGGGCAGGCCTGATTGATGTGCTTGAAGTCAATACACATGCGGAGTGAATCATCTTTCTTAGGAACCATGACACATTGGCGAGCCACTCAGAGTGATATATCTCTCGGATGAACTCAGCTGCCAGAAGCCGAGCCACTTCCTCGCCAATTGCCTTTTTCTTCTATATGGCGGACCATCGAAGATGCTCTTTGACTGGTTTTACTTTTGGGTCGACTCGCAAACGGCGCTCAACCAGTCCCCTGGGTACACCCGGCATGTCAGAAGGTTTCCATGCGAAGATGTCCCAGTTCTCACCGAGGAACTGGATGAGCTCTTCTTCCTATTTGCTGTCGAGCATCGTTGAGATATGAGTCGGAGCGGCATGGGAATCAGTCGAGTGAATATCAACCGACTTCGTTTCACCTGATGACTGAAAAGCAGACTCTGAGGCAGGCTTCTTAGCCCACTGCAAATCACTCGGATCAGCATTCTTCTGGTATTCCTGCATTTCAACTGCTGCCATTTGTTCATCAGCAATTTTTGAGCCCTTCTGAAGGCACTCTTCTCTTTCTGCCGATTACCAGTTACTGCGATCACACCTCTGGGCCCAGGCATTTTCAACTTAAGATAGACGTAGCACGGTCGAGCCGTAAAACGGGCATATGCAGGCCTGGCCAGAATTGCATGATAAGCACTCTGAAAATCTACCACCTCAAATGTCAACTTTTCCTTATGGTAATTCTTTGAATCACCGAAAACCACATCAAGAGTTATCTGGCCGAGTGATTCAGCCTTCTTTCTAGGGATAACACCGTGAAAGCTCATGTTGCTCTCACTAAGCTTGGACATCGGAATGCCCATCCCCTTCAATGTTTCAGTGTAAAGAATATTCAGACCACTACCACCATCCATCAACACTTTGGTCAGTCGAGTGCCTCCAACCACTGGGTCGACTACCAGCGCCTCCTGCCCTGGAGTGGCAACGCGTGCTGGGTGATCAAACTAGTCGAACATGATCGCAGTTTGCGACCATTTCAAGTATGTCATCGTTGCCGGGGCAACCATGTTAACTTCTCTGTTTATCACTTTCAGTCGACTTTTGCTTTCGATGTCAGCAAAGATCAACAGAGTGGAATTGATGTTGGGAAAACCATCATCACCTTCATCTTTTTCGTCATCCTTGTCTGACTCTGTTTCCTTTTCACTGGGCTGCTTCTCTCGGAATTGCTGGAACAGGAGCCGACACTGTCTGGTGTTGTGTTTAGGATAAATCAGCTTACCCTCTTCATACTTCTTGGTGTGAATGTGACATGGCAAATCCAACACATCATTTCTGGCTTGATCTTTCACTTTCTTGGGGGTCTAGGGCCCCTTGGGTTTCCCTTTAAACTTTCTTGGATCACTATCGCAGTTTCACCAGGTCATGTAGGGCTCAGCTTTATGCTTCTGTTTCCGATTGGAATTGCCTCCACCGGTGTCCTGACCGACTGGTTTGCTCTTTCCATTTCGGAGTCGATCTTATTCTTCTCCTTTGGCAAACCGAGTGGCTATTTCCATCATCCGAGTCAGAGACATATCTCCTATCTGACTGAATTTCAGGTTGAGCTCTCGATACTAACGCCTTCCTTGAAGGCACAAACTGCATGATGCTGAGATACATTTTCCACTATGTGTTGCAAAGTGGTCCACCTATGAATGTAATCTATCAGAGTCTCATTCGGTTTTTGCACACAATGATGCAATTCCATCAATCCTGCTGGCCGTTTGCAAGTACCCTCAAAAGTTCTGACAAATACTCAGGCAGGTTCTTCCCAACTGAATATACTGCATGGGGTCAATTGATTCAGCCATGCTCTGGCCGAACCTTCCAGCATCAGAGGAAGATGCTTCATGGCCACTTCATCATTGCCACCACCAGTCTGCACAGCCACTCGGCAATCCTCAAGCCAAGTGTCAGCCTTGGACTCACCAGTGAACTTGCTGACTCTAGTCACCAACCTAAAGTTGGGAGGAATCTCTGTAGCCCGGATGGCTCTATTGAAGCACTCTGGGCCTGAGACATGAACTCTGCTGCCAGTCGGGCGATCTCTATCAAGTCCCTCTCTGTGTGCTTCCTGTCGACCAGACCTTGAACAAGAATCGATCTCGCATCAAAGCCTGGCTCCCTTGGGTCGACTGGCAATCTTCGCTCACCACCGTGTGAGTGCCTATCATCTTGATGACGGGGCACATAGGACCCTCCCCTCAGAGGGGGTGTAGGCACTCGACAGCGGTTATCGCGGTCGAATCGATTATCAAACTGCTCATTATTCCGATCCCAGTACGGCTCTTGACAATGCCCATGTGCCTCTCGCCTCTGAGGTGATCTTGGACTGTGGGCCGACTGGACTGTATCAGCCACCACAGATCTACTATGAATTCTATCCCGCGACTGAGACACTATTGTGTTCTGCTCTCCTGCTGCCCGAAGTAAAGCCCGGATCTGCATCAAACCTCTTCCAGCCTCCAACTGGGAAGGCTGAATGGACTCTACTATACGGGCTGCAGCTGTAAGATTCTGAATCGGAGTGCGATATACCTGATGCTGAGGCGGGAAAAGCTGTCGCTGCCATCGACTGGACTCAGGGATCCGCTGTTGAGCATGCTCATCGAGTGCATGCTGAAGGTTCTCCAGACGAGTGCGCTCAACCAAAGTGGCCAGGCACGCTGCCTCCAAGGCCCGAGCCTCGGAGTTCTCCCCGACAATAGGCGTGTGAAGCACTTCTTCGTTGCAGCGGCGAAGTTCCTCCCTCTGCTGTGAGGAAAGAGCTTCAGGATGATACTCCTCGTGAACATGTGACGGGTCGCCACCGTCGCCGCCGCCATCGTGACGAAACCCAGGTGGTCTGTGCGGCGCATTGACCACCAAGACCTCCACCGTAGGGTCGCTGCTGTCGCATTCGGAGAGGGTCTCGACGGAGCCAGTCGAACAGGTCGTCGAGAGATTCGTCGGGCTCGATTGCCGCGACTTGTGGGGTGGCTAACTGATGTGCCACCGCGTGTTTCACCCACCGCTGAAGCCGCGACCGACCGGATCGCTTGCGTCGGCATATAGCGGGGAGCGATGACACCACCGGAGCTGACCGATACTGGGTCGACGGCTGCCGTAGAAGGAAGCCGCGAATGCACGCGCGAAATTGTGTCGCCCGTCGGACGGGGAGCATCTCGACGTCGAGGGGAGCCTCCTGGAGCCAGGCGGATTCATTGGCGATGAAGACAAGTGCGCCGAGATGGATCTCGCGGCCCTCAGCCAATCCGCCACCGGAAACCATGATGATGGGAATTGGGAAAATCGCAACCTCACCAGAAAGTCGCTAAAACACCTGCCCCATGGTGGGCGCCAACTGTCGTGGTTCTAAGAATGATAGTAGAATGGAGGGTAGGTATGAGGAGGCAAGATCCTAGCTATGCAAAGTTGTACACATGATATTTACGAGTTCATGCCCTCTCACAGTGGAAGTAATAGCCCTACGTCTCGGTGCTCGGGAGCTCGGTCGATTGGATTATGAGTGTGTAGTTACAGGGGGTGCGAACCCTTGTCCCTGAGGAGGTGAGTGGCTTATATAGAGTTCGCCAGGCCCCTCCGGCCCTCAATAACACAGGGTTTAATGTACATAAAGATAGGGTGTTACTGATAATGCCAGCAATAAAGATACATGAATGACCATTAAGTCTACAGAGTAACGCCTGACTGTTGCCATACAGAGTGACTTTAGATCTTCTATCCGTCGAGTGATTCTTGTTACGGTCGAGTGAGTACTTCCTGCTCGAATGAACTTGAGTCTTCCGAGTGGAATGTTTCTGGTCGAGTGGATGATGGTATCCCTTGAATGCTTCTGACTTTAGGTAAATGTCCTTGGGGAGGGTGTCTAGGTCAGGCCTATGACCCTACCCTAGGTACATGTCGTCATCACTGAGCATTGTCAACATGGTCAACGAACATGAGGATTCAGGTGATGACTTTATTTTGACGGGATGACATTAGGGACCCACTAGGGCCATAGTCCTACGTACGCAAGGGCCTCTATATTTTTTTGCTTCCTCCTGGTTTCCTGACATCACGGTCCCACACAATTGTCAACCTATGTAGTCAATAAATGAGAGAATTGCACAAGGAACGGCCGACAGCTAGGACCAAGCAGCTCGAGTAGTTTTTGTGTTTTTGAGGTGTGAGCAATGCAGAGTTTTTCTTGAGCAGGGTATTAACTAGGCGGGCTGTGGACCGTCTAGTCCAGGTCAGATATCCAACCAAGATATTAAATTTTTTTCAAGCTGAAAATGGCTAGCCCAGCTATACTTTTTTTAGGAATACCCAGGTGAGGGAGTCCTAGATTAGGGGGTTTCCGGATAGCCAGACTATAGCCTTTGGCCGGACTCCTGGACTATGAAGATACACGATTGAAGACTTCGTCCCGTGTCCGGATGGGACTTTCCTTGGCGTGGAAGGCAGGCTTGGCAATACGGATATGTAGATTTCCTATCATTGTAACCGACTCTGTGTAACCCTAACCCTATTTGGTGCCTATATAAACCGGAGGGTTTTAGTCCGTAGGACGAACAACAATCATACCATAGGCTAGCTTCTAGGGTTTAGCCTCTCTGATCTCGTGGTAGATCTACTCTTGTACTACCCATATCATCAATATTAATCAAGCAGGAGTAGGGTTTTACCTCCATCGAGAGGGACCGAACCTGGTAAAACATCGTGTCCCTTGTCTCCTGTTACCATCCGCCTAGACACACAGATTCGGGACCCCTACCGAGATCCGCCGGTTTTGACACCGACATTGGTGCTTTCATTGAGAGTTCCTCTGTCGCCATCCTTAGGCCCGATGGCTCCTCCGATCATCAACAACGATGCGCTCCAGGTGAGACTTTTTCCCGGACAGATCTTCAGATTCGGGCGGCTTTGCATCAGGCCAATTCGCTTCCATCCGGAGCAGATTGAAAGCTACGCCCCTGGCCACCAGGTCAGATTTGGAAGTTTGAACTACACGACTGACGTCCGCGGAGACTTGATCTTCGACGGGTTCGAGCCACAGCAAAGCGCGCCACACTGTCACGAGGGGCATGATCTAGCTCTGCCGCCGAACAGTGTCCTGGAGGCCGCACCAGTGTCCGCTCCGACCTTTAGCTCGGAGCCGACCGCGCCGATCAAGGACGGGTGGCTGGACACCGCCTCGGGGGCTGCAATATCTACGGCGATTGAGCTGTACACCTACCCCGTCCTTCGCGAAGCTCGTGACTCCAAGTTACCGGACTCCTCTCCGGAGTCCGAGCCTTCCGCGCCCTCGCCAATCGAATCCGATTGGGCGCCGATCATGGAATTCACCGTCGAGGACATCTTTCAGCACTCGCCCTTTGGCGACATCCTGAATTCACTAAAGTCTCTCTCTTTATCAGGAGAGCCCTTGCCGGATTATGGTCAGGAAGGTAAGGATGCGGACGACGAAGAAATTCAAAGCCCTCCCACCACCCACTTTGTAGCCACTGTCGATGATTTAACTGACATGCTCGACTTCGACTCCGAAGACATCGACGGTATGGACGACGATGCATGAGACAACTAAGAACCAACGCCCACAGGGCACTGGAAGGCCACCTCGTCATACGACATATACATGGTGGACATCCCAAAAGATGGGAATGGCGATGGAACAGCGGAGGATGACCCCTCCAAGAAACAGCCTAAGCGTCGGCGTCAGCGGCGCCGCTCTAAATCCCGCCACAGCAAAAACGGTGAATCCGGCACGGGAGAAAATAACACCCCAGGTAGTGCCGATGACAACCCCCTCCAGCAGGGTTCAGCGCAGGAGGATGGAGAAGCCAGCCCTCATGAGAATTACATACCTCCCTCCGAAGATGAGGCAAGCCTCGACGATGACGAATTCGTCGTGCCCGAGGATCCCGTCGAACAAGAGCGTTTCAAACGCAGGCTCATGGCCACGGCAAGCAGCCTCAAGAAAGCAGCAACAGCTTAGAGCTGACCAAGACTTGCTAGTCGACAGATGGATGAAGTCCTTGCGGTCAAGAGTATGAACTCGAGCGCCTCCAAGAGCTACTAAAACGAAGGCTGCTACCCGATTAGAGGAGGAAGCATCCAAACCTACATCACCAGCGATGATACGGCTGACTCGCCACCTCGTGGTCATGACGAGAGGCCTCTCGACCTCAACTCAAGCCACACCCCGCGCGCTCAAAAAATACCAAGGCTGGGAAATGCACCAGCACCAGCGAGATATATTGAGGAGAAGGCAAGGCAAACAAGATCGATTCATTAATCGCGTGGCGCCCATTTACACGTGATTTATAACCGTCACACCAGATATGGCAACTCCGGCCGGGCCGCACACCCACTATGCTTCACAGATGAAGTGATGGATTATCAAATCCCTGAGGGTTTCAAACCTGTAAACATTGAATCATACGATGGCACAACAGATCCTGCGGTTTGGATCGAGGACTATCTCCTTCACATCCACATGGCCCGCGGCGATGATCTACACGCCATCAAATACCTCCCACTCAAGCTTAAAGGACCAGCCCGGCATTGGCTTAACAGCTTGCCAGCAGAGTCAATTGGTTGTTGGGAAGACCTGGAAGCCGCATTCCTGGACAATTTCAAGGGCACATATGTGCGACCACTAGACGCCGATGACCTAAGCCACATAATTCAGGAGCCAGAGGAATCGGCCAGGCAATGCTCGGTTCCTAACCAAGAAAAATCAAATCGTCGATTGTCCGGATGCAGAGGCCCTTGCAGCCTTCAAACACAACATCCGCGACGAGTGGCTTGCCCGGCACCTAGGACAGGAAAAGCCAAAATCCATGGCAATCCCACAACACTCATGACCCGCTTTTGCGCGGGAGAGGACAGCTGGCTAGCTCGTAGTAACAACATGACTAAGAGCCTTGGTAATTCGGATACCAAGGACAGCAATGGCAGGTCGCGTCGCAACAAGCACACGCGCCGCATTAACGGCGATAATGCTGAGGATACGGTAGTCAATGCCGGATTAAGAGGCTCTAATCCGGTCAGCGGAAAAAGCCAATTAAAAGAAATACTCAGGGCCCGTCCAATTTGGACCGAATACTCGATCGCTCGTGCCAGATACACGGCACCCTCGAAAAGCCAGCCAATCACACCAACAGGGATTGTTGGGTGTTCAAGCAGGCAAGCAAGTTAAATGCGAAAACAATGACAAGGGGCTGTATAGCGATGACGAGGAGGAGCCCCGCCCGAACAATAGAGGACTGAAGGGCTTCCCCCCCCGCAAGTGCAGACGGTGAACATAATATACGCAACCCACATACCCAAAAGGGAGCGGAAGCGTGCACTAAGGGACGTATATGCGATGGAGCCAGTCGCCCCAGAGTTCAACCCGTGGTCTTCCTGCCCGATCACTTTTGACCGAAGGGACCACCCCACTAGCATCCGCCATGGCGGATTCGCCACATTGGTTCTAGACCCAATCATTGACGGATTTCACCTCACTAGAGTCCTAATGGACGGCGGCAGCAGCCTGAACCTGCTTTATCAGGATACAGTGCGCAAAATGGGCATAGACCCATCAAGGATTAAACCCACAAAGACGACCTTTAAAGACGTCAAACTAGGTGTAGAGGCCAACTGTACAGGCTCAATTACACTTGAAGTGGTCTTCGGATCCCCGGATAACTTCCGAAGTAAGGAGTTAATCTTCGACATAGTCCCGTTCCGCAGCGTCTATCACGCACTGCTTGGATGAACCGCATTTGCAAAGTTCAATGCGGTGCCGCACTACGCATATATCAAGCTCAAGATGGCAGGTCCTCGAGGAGTCATTATGGTCAATGGAAACACCGAACGCTCTCTCCGGACGGAGGAGCACACGGCGGCCCTCGCGGCGGAAGTACAGAGCAGCCTCTTAAGGCAATTCTCGAGTTCGGCTATTAAACGTCCGGACACCGTCAAGCGCGCCTGGAGTAACCTACAACAAGACCGCCTGGCACGTTCCGAGCACGCATAGCAATGCGGCCCAAGCCCCAGCCCTCGCGAAATTGCGAAACCAGTACTTCGCGTACATAATTACGCTCTGGAAATACCATGGGCATAGAGTGAGGGGCACGACCACGGCATGCCCAGAATGCGGCTCAACCGCACCAGGGGCTCCCGATTGTGTAATTCTTTTCTTCTTTCTTTTTTACTTTCAGGACTCCGTTCTCACGAAGCCCTGTCCGGCAGTAGAATCGCCGAACACATGATGCAACAGCCAGGAAAGAAGAAAGCTTCGTCGAGTGTCCAGGTGGTCTCTATTACGAGCAGTATACCTGTTTTACACACTATCCCGCAGCTTACCCCTGGAGGGGGACATGTCAAAAAGTCCCGTCCCTTGCTTATCGCACTATTTGTATCGTTCTGCTCTTACCACAGCCCTTTTGAATAAACAATACATAGCTTCTGCCTATTATTGATTTCCCTTTTTTCTATATATATATATGTTCATTTATGACATTGTGCAACCGTACACTTTGGTACGGGCAATACACCAGGGGCTTAAGTACCCCACAATATGGTGTGATAAGTCCGAACACTTTCACAAGTGCGGCACCCCGAACTTATAGCATTATATGCATCGGCTACGAATCATGTCTTGGGTCAATAGTTGGGTTTGCCGGCCCCATGTTTTGGTACCTTATGTTCCGTTATATCGGCTAAGGTAGCGCTGGGAGAACCACCGCGATTGTGCCCGGTTGAGCTGGGTTACACCTCGCTGGAGAAAGCTAAAACTGACCGTCATGATAGGGCAAGAGTCGGTCGCTGTTCGAGAGGTTTTCGAGTCCCTAAATACTTATGCCGCTTAGAGCGAGGAGTCGGCATTGTCCGGCCTAGGCGTGGATAGTGCCCCGAACTCGGTCTTCCGAATACTAGGGGCTTCGCCAAAATTTAAAATTATAGAATTCTATGGCAAAGTGAGAGTGTTCAAGCATTACAGTTCGGTTTCCTTGTTCGTTGCGTTGAGCGCCTCCCTTGAAGGACCCAAGAATGGGAACAAGAGCGCTCAAGCTTATCCCGAACACCCCAGCACTCGAGGCATGGGGGCTGAAGCCGATGACTCGCCATCTCTCAAATTTAATACACGGCCGCACAGAAGGTAATATTTTAAATTCAAAAGTGTTGCTTAGCGCATATGAGCAAGTTTTCAGCATACAGGATAACAAATGCGAGTCTACTCAAAAATTACATCTTTGGAGCATTCATCCGCTATAAGGCGGGCACCCTTCAGGACGCCCTCATAATACATTTCAGGCTTGCGATGCTCCTTTTTCGGTGGTGGTCCATCCGTCACAAGCTTCTCAGCGTCCATCTTGCCCCAGTGCACCTTAGCAAGGGCAAGGGCCCTACGGGCACCTTCGATGCAGACGGAGCGCTTGATGACTTCAACCTATGGACAGGCGTCCCAGCCGCCTCACCAGCCCGAAGTAGCTCCCAGGCATGGCTTCCTTAGGCCACAGCCGAACTATGAGGCCCTTCATGGCCTATTCGGCCACCTTATGGATCTCGACCAGCTGCTTCAACTGGTCGCTTAAGGGCACCGGGTGTCCGGCCTTAGCATACTGATACCAGAACACCTTCTCCGTCGAGCTTCCCTCCTTGGCTCGGTAGAATGCGGCTGCATCAGACACACTGCGGGGCAGATCTGCGAATGCTCCTGGAGAGCTCTGGATTCGGGTAAGTAACAGATAATTCACTTTCACATGCTTGCTTTGCATATAGAATGCCTTACCCGCCGCTATCTTATTTATTGCCTCAATTTCCTGCAGGGCTTTTTGGGCTTCGGCCTTAGCGGCTTTGGCGCTCTCAAGGGCCGAGGCGAGCTCGGACTCTCGAGTCTTTGAGTCACGCTCCAAACTCTCGTGTTTTTCCACGAGAGCCTGAGCTCTTGCCGCACCTCCGCCACCGCGCCTCCTGTTTCCCTCGCTCGGTGCGCTCCGGGCCGCATTGCTTTCGCCTTGACACCGCTTCCTTCGTGGTCGCCACCTCGTTCAGGGCCCCGCAGATTCACATTATTCCTGTCATCTTTGCAACCACATCTTTTAAATACTCCCATAAGGTATTACTTACCTTCCTTGTCCTCGAGCTGCTTTTTGGCAAGTCCGAGCTCGTTCTTGGACCGCTCGAGGCTCTGGTTTAATGCATCAACCTCCGCAGTCAGTGTGGTAGAGGTCAGAAGCGCAGCCTGCATTCCCATATTGACGCATTTATGTTAGACTCCTCAGATATCTTTTAGATCCTCGCTCGGCTATTTCTTTCCTAACACCAAACTGACCATCGGGGCTACTATCTATGCGGTAATATTTTTACATATCTTAAATACATACCTCAAAGCCTGTTAGAAGGCTGGCACGTGCTTCACCAGCCGCTCTTGGTGGATCTGAACTTTTCGGATCACCACACTCATAATAAAGGCGGTGCTCCTCATCTATGGAAGCGCCGTTAAGCGCCTCCATCAAATCATCCGTGCCTCCAGCTGGGACGAAGGTCACGGCGTCAGATCTTGCCCTTCTAACGGCGGGGTCACTGTCGGACTCGGAACCCACTGAAGGTTCCGGTACGGAGTCCGGCACAGGGCCGGACTTGAAGCCCTTCGGGGTTTTATCCCATTTGTGATCGGAGTCCGGGAGGTCGCCTTGCGGCGCCTCCATGGCCACCTCCTCCTGGCTGGGCCCCTTTTGGGACTCCACCCCGGCGTCATCCGCGACGGGAGGAGACGAGGTGCTCGGAAGTGAGGTGCTATTCACCTCCGACGAATCCAGGGATCCGCTTGACGAATCGTCGAGCCCGTCCTTGGGCGGGCTGCATGGTTATATTCGGCGTTAGAAGATGATGTGCGACAAATGGAACGCCATGAGTTATTCTGGTGTCCGGACACTTACGATTTCGCCAGGGGCTTGGTCCTTGGTGGCCACTCCTCTCCGCCGTCGTCGGTGTTGGCGGTGTAGTCTGGAGGGAGGGTCCTTACCTTCTTGGACCCTCTGGCCTCCCTAGTTGGGGCGGCCTTCCTTTTCTTCTCTCCCCCCGCTGGGGGAGAGGCATCTTCTTCCTCCTCCTCGTCTTCGCGGGAGGAGTCTGCCTCGGAGTCATCGGACAATGAGTCCGACAACACCTGGCGCTGGGAACTCCTTCGGGTCCCCGTGGCCTTCTTCTTGGCCTTCTTCTCCGGCACCATGTAAGGTGCCGGAACCAGCAGCCCCGTCAAGCGGGCGTCCGCTGGGTCTTCTGGCAAGGGAGCCGGACAGTTAACCTGTCCGGACGTCTTCTGCCCGTCCTATCAAAGGTGAGGGAGTTTTAGATCCCGTGACAGAGTCAAACTATGAAAAAGAGTCCCGTAAAGGGTAAATAGCTTACCTCGCTGGCTTGATGCCGCGAGCTGAATCAGCGATCTTGGTAGCGGATGCGGAGCCTCGGCGCCTTGAACAGCACCTTCCTGCATCTTCGCACGAGTGTCAAGAGCCGCTCAAGGTTCAGTGTTGTGCTGGATCAAACTCCCACAAGTTGAAGGCCCGTTGCTGGCATGGGAGGATCTGGTGGATGAGCATAACCTGGACAACGTTGACAAGCTTGAGCTTCTTGTCCACCAGGTTTCGGACGCAGGTTTGGAGTCCGGTCAGCTCTTCCGAATTACCCCACGTCAGGCCCGTCTCTTTCCATGAAGTAAGCCATGTAGGGAAGCCAGATCGGAATTCAGGGGCCGCCGCCCATTTGGAGTCGCGTGGCTCGGTGATATAGAACCACCCCGATTGCCACCCCTTTATGGTCTCCACGAAGGAGCCCTCGAGCCATAGGACGTTGGCCATCTTGCCCACCATGGCACCTCCAAGACTGCTTGGCGGCCGCCCACTACCTTCGGCTTGAGATTGAAGGTCTTCAGCCAAAAGCAAGTGGGGCTGGATGCAGAGGAAGGCCTCGCACACGACGATGAACGCCGAGATGTTGAGGATGAAATTTGGGGCGGATCGTGGAAATCTAGGCCGAGTAGAACATGAGCCCCGGACAAATGGGTGAAGTGGAAACCCTAGTCCGCAGAGGAAGTGGGGAGAAACACCACCTCTCGTGGGGCCCGGGGTGGGATGAGCTGCCCTTGTTGGGGAGCCGATGCGCGATGTCATCTGACAAGTATCCGGCCTTCCGCAGCTTTTTGATGTGCCCCTCCGTGACGGAGGAGGCCATCCACTTGCCTCCCGCTCCAGACATAGTTGGAGAAGGTTGAAGTGGGATGTCCGGACTTGGGCACTGGAGCTCGAGTGCGCCGAAATGGATAAGCAAAGGAGGAAGAAGGCGTGTGTGAAAAATGGATCCTTATCCCCTTATATAGACGAACAAAGCTATGCGTCC
The DNA here is from genome assembly GCA_021605205.1 of Aegilops longissima. Lineage (NCBI taxonomy): Eukaryota > Viridiplantae > Streptophyta > Magnoliopsida > Poales > Poaceae > Aegilops > Aegilops longissima. Next base: position 122,191,347 of record CM038682.1, read on the forward strand.
CCTCCGCCCGATAAAACTCGCTTATCTCCCAAGCGCCAGAATCAATGGCGCGTTGGTTACCCACGCCCGTATTGATGAGAATCCCGGATAAGGGACATGATCTCGCTTTGACAAGACGTGCTAAGGAAACCGCCTTGCTAAACGCGCTGAGGTGGGACAAGAAAACGATTCAATAAAGGCTTGGCCGTAGGTGATGTCACGCCATGAATACGCCACAGATTGAACTTGTGTAAATATTATTCTCTCTACGGTGGTATGTGGAACTTATTTGCAGAGCCGGACACTATCCTTGTGTTCAAAATCTTCTATGAAGTATTCTGAGGAGGAACCCGCCTTGCAATGCCAAAGACAATATGCCCGCCAGACTCATCGTCATTGAAGCCTGGTTCAGAGGCTACTAAGGGAGTCCTGGATTAGGGGGTGTCCGGATAGCCGGACTATAGCCTTTGGCCGGACTCCTGGACTATGAAGATACAAGATTGAAGACTTTGTCCCATGTCCGGATGGGACTTTCCTTGGCGTGGAAGGCAAGCTTGGCGATACGGATATGTAGATTTCCTACCATTGTAACCGACTCTGTGTAACCCTAACCCTATTCGGTGCCTATATGAACCGGAGGGTTTTAGTCCGTAGGACGAACAACAATCATACCATAGGCTAGCTTCTAGGGTTTAGCCTCTCTGATCTCGTGGTAGATCTACTCTTGTACTACCCATATCATCAATATTAATCAAGCAGGAGTAGGGTTTTACCTCCATCGAGAGGGCCCGAACCTGGGTAAAAACATCGTGTCCCTTGTCTCCTGTTACCATCCGCCTAGACACACAGTTCGGGACCCCTACCCGAGATCCGCCGGTTTTGACACCGACACCAGGCAAGGTCAACTTGTTATTCTCCGCCCCGCTGGGAAGCAAATCTTTCCAAGGAGAGATGCATTAGGCTTAACAGGAAAATGGGCTTTAATAAATATTAAATGGGATGTAATTATAAAAATTGGGCAGTAACTATAAAAAAAATGCACCAAACACGTAATTAGTTTATAAAATATTATTTTTGGAATTTAAAATTTTAATTTCATTAATTGTTGCGCGCGCAATGTTTTGTTGGATTTTTACGTAATCCAAATTTATATTGAAATTGTATTTAATCTGACTAGAAATTACGGGATAAAAATATTTTGTATCTCATCAAAATGTGGGATCTTTTTTCAATTCTATTTTGAACGGTTGTTTGAAATTATTAATCGTTGTCCTTGCTAGAAAATGGGATGTACTTTTAACAAACTATAAATGGGTTGTAGTAAATTCCATTAGAATTCAAATATGGGATGTACATTCTTACAAATCGCAAATGGGATATAAATTCTCTGCCACACACTTGTGGGCCTACTAAGTTGACGCGTCCTGTAAAAAAAGTCAGTTGACACGTATGCAAGGCTTTGTCTACTTATAGTCAACACACGGTTCTAGCAGCAGTGGCCGTTGGATGTCCATCCAACGACGTCGTGCTTCTTCTTCTGTCTCGGATATTCTAGCTTCAGCCGCCCAAAAAATGATTCCTCCCCCTGACATCTGGGGCCAACCGAAAGGGCCTCTGTATTTCACCGAAAGGAGGCAACAGTGATCGATCGGCTTCAGTTAGCAGTAGTAACGAAGGAATCACACTCTCGTTCAATTAACAGCAAGGTATCCATCGATCGCTCAGGTTCAGTAACGCGTAGCCTGCAGTGCAATCACTCGGGTTCAGTTAGACCCCAATGCCTCGCACACAGGCGCATATGGACGAGAGAAACACGCATCACTCGGCCCCCGACGACCCACCGTAACCGGGAACTCAACGATATTTTCCTCGCCCTCGCATTTACCATGTTTTTTCCGTCATGGACGGCCCAAAGAATGTCATGCAGCCGCGTCTCCGGCCCGCCCAAGACAAAAAGCCCATTTTCTATCATGATTTTTTGTCATAGAAGTAGGAGTCCACCACATCTATGATAATACCGGGTTTTGTACAATTATCGTCATAGAAGTGTCATAAGTATGATAGAAAAAAATTTCATTCGGCCCAAAGTGTCACGGATGTGTCTTTTTGTGTAGTGGATGGCAATGGCAAGCCATGACACAATAAACTCAAGCGTTGAAGTGTCAGGACCAAGATTCCAAGTCACATCAATCTAGCCGGTAACACCTCATATCACTTTGCGGCCTCACGGACGGTATTCCCACGGGTGTCGCCTTACCATGGCCCGGGACCGTTTGCGTCTTTTGGCTCACGTATATGATAGTGTCGCTAGCATCCATATGATAGAGAACCCGGGCCGAAATGGCTAGTCGTGAACCCAAAGCGGCACTAACCCATGGGGATAGGCATACATGAATCACATCGAGCATGTCGGTCATCAACATATGAATTGGCTGTAGCATCGGCTTAAATAGGACTCCGTATCCCGGCTGTAGCAGCTAGGCAGGACTCGAATATCACCGTGACATTTCAAGGGATGATATAGGAACGAAGTGAAACACATGTCGGCCAGTCAAGTGTCCAAAGCAGTAGTGCTAGGCTAGCAGGACTCCGGTGAACCGGGCTGTAGCGGACTACTATCGCTCAGGAAGCACTAGACTACATTTCCCCATATGAGAGGCTGCGAAGGATAAACAACTAGATTGTCGGATCCCACACATACCAAGCATTTCAAACATACACACAATATGCTCAATATGTGTAAATACAACATGGCATCACAACATAACTCTACGACTCAAATATTTATTCATTAGGCTCCGAGGAGCGAGATATTACAAACATGGGTCTCTTGACCCAACACTCAGAGCATACAAGTCAAAGCACAAGCGGAAGCTTAACATGTCTGAGTACAGACATCTACAAATGGAAAAGGCTGAGAAGCCAGACTATCTACCAGATCCTGCCGAGGCCACAAGATCGTAGCTGAGGTAACAAGCTAAACTTCAAGTCCAAGCGAACTACTAGCGAGACCGACGCCTCTCTCGCAAAACATAAAATAAGCAAACGTGAGTACAAATGTACTCAGCAAGACTTACATCAGAACTAACTACATATGCATCATTATCAACAAAGGGGGTGGTGGAGTTTGACTGCAGCAAGCCAGCTTTAACTCGGCGGCTATCCTAAACTACGACCGCAAGTAACTCTTTTAAGGTGGCGTACACGAGTCCACATATTCACCATATCAATACACCACTATGGATCCGCTCCCGTCTCCCCACGAAAACACCATCCATAGCACTCACGCTTATCTTGCGAGGTTTGGAGTATCCACTTTCACTTGTCTATGAACTATGCAAGGGGTCCAAGTTTCCATATCCGAGGAATCCGGCTATTCAATAGATAATGATAACCCTGCAGGGTGTACTTCTTCACACACGCCGCCACTTATCGCCATGTACACGTCATGTACCTCGGCAACCTTCAAGCGGAAGCCGGGTGAGGGAGTCGGCCCCGACCTGACTAACCACACAAGTCTCTAGTCCAGGTTTATCGCCTATTCGGGTTCCATCCGCAAGGAGATCCGGCCGGGTGTCGCCACGGCCCCAAACGATGTGGGCAGGGTTCCAAAGCCCACCTCGACGGGTGGATCTACGCTGGTACACCGTACATGGTGCCTAGTCTGTCCCAAGCCCACCTGCATCGGTGCCACTTGGTAGACTACTAACACTACCTACAAACACCGTAAACTAGTTGCAACTCCGGACAGAGATCAAGTGGATTAATAAGTCGAGAGGGGCACTTAAGCATTCCATGTGTGGTAGTAACTGCTCATGGATCACAAACACGTAACTCAGTTCCACGAGGACGGCTGCAATGAGACAACCCACCATGTACTCCTACATGGCCTCTCAACGCTACCTTTATTTAAATCGTGTTCACACACTTAGCTCACACACAATAGGACATGTTCACCACTTTCCAATTCATTCCCGATGAATCGGACCGACACAACTCAAGCAATAGCCGCATGACAAACAAGCATGAATGAGTAGGCACATCAGGGCTCAAACAACTCCTACTCATGCTAGTGGGTTTCATCTAATTATCGTGGAATGACAGTCATGCAGAGGATAAGGGGTTCAGCTACCGCAGCACGTAACACATGAGTCGTTGTTGTCCTAATGCAGTAAAATAGAGCAGGAGCGAGAGAGTGGGATTATATGGGAATGAACAAGGGGGTTTTGCTTGCCTGGCACTTCTGAAGATATTATAGTTCTTCATCGGTGTCATCGAACTCATCGTCGGTACGTCGTTTACTGAGAGGGGACAAATAACGGCAAACAAGGGAGAACACAATCAATGCAATGCAACCATATGATGCATGAATGTGACATGGCAATATGCTATGGTTTGAGCTAATGCAACTAGCAACAAAGTTAAATGAAGTTGGTTTGAACCCTAAGTTCAAATCCAAACTCCATATGTGATTTAATAAATGCCATTTAATTGAATTGTCCTAAACAGAAGCTATAAGTTGCTCTAACATGCATGAAAATAGTACAGATGGATAGATTGCATTTTTCTGATAATTTTTCATATATAAATTATTTCATTCTGAGTTACGGTTGATTTTATATGATTTTTAGAAGTTTTGGATATTTTCTGGAATAATAAATCATTTTCTGATTTATTTTAAATTCCAGAAAACCTCTATTGCGTCAGCATGACCGCGCTATGATGTCAGCAGGTCAACCAAGGTTGACTAGGGTCAAACCTGACGTTCGGGACCCACATGTCAGCTGCACAGTGATTTAACAGAGCTTAATTAACCTAACTAAATTGTTAGCCGGGTTAATTAAACGGTAGGGCCCACCTGTCAGTGGCCCTAGGCCTGGGTTAGCGGGGTGGTTAGTACCTAATGACCGGCCACGCCGGCGGTTTACCGCCGGTGGCCACTGGGCACGGCGGAGACGCGCCAAAAGGCCACGGAAGCGGCGGGAAGGGCACCGGGCGTAGCCCACGGTCGGGCGATCCAGAGGAGGCCACGGAGGGCGCTGGAGGCTTAAACTCGCGGAAGCGAGCCAGGCGGCAGCCGGAGGCGGCCTTGAGCGGCGCGGGGCTGTGAGGCACTGGAGGCCGGAGGTGGTGTCCCACGGCCTCCAGGTCCACCCGAGCCTGCCTATGAGCTCGGACGTGATGGCGCTTAAGCAAAACGATCGCGGTAAAAGAAGTGCGGGCGGCGCAGCCTCGCCATGGCGGGAATGGGGCTAGAGCATGCAAACGCGAGGGGGAGAAGAGGGGTTCGGTGCAGGGGCTCACAGCGAGTCCAATGAGCGCTAGATCGAGGTCGGGGACGGCCGGGTTGCTGCGGATCGACGAAATCGAGCGCCGGTGCTGAAGCTTGAAGACGATGGCAAGGATGGCGATGCGGGGCGTCTAGCGATGCTTGGCTTGGCGGAGAGGTCGGGGACGATGTGGCAGAGCTCCTAGGCACGTCGGAGAGGCGAGGGGGAGGCGGTGGCTGCGGCTATGGCGAACGGCGGCGACGGCGGCTCCCAGTGGAGAGAACAGAGGAGGGGGGAGAGATGCAGAGAGGAAAATCGCCACGGGAGAGAGTGAGAGCGGTCCAGGGGGGTGTGTGGTGTCGTTGGAGGTGTCTAGGCGTCGGGGACGCAGGCAGGGTGGAGGTGGCCGGGCGCGTGCGGCTGGCTGCTGCCACGCTGGCTGGCCCTCCCCGGCAGGAGCTTGAGGACGGTGGCGCTGGTGGGCTGGCTGCCAACCGCCAGCCAGTGGGCTTTGGGGCGGCGCCTGTAAGTCCTCTCTCTCTTTATTTGTTTTAGTTTTCTATTTTATTACTCTGTTTTGAATTAGTAAAATACTAACTCATTTTATAAAATCCTCGACAAAATTGTGGGCACTATTTGAATTATTTCCAATAGCCCCTAAGTACTTTCGTGATTATTTGGACATTTAAAAATATTATAAAATTTAAATGTCCAAATTCAAATACTTATGAATTAATTCAAAAATCAGAATAGCCTCCAAAAATATGAAACCATTTTTTAAGAGGGTTTATCCAGACCAAAGATGGTGAACATTTATGAAGGGCATTTTGGGTTCATTGAGAATATTTTTATTTGAACCTAGTTGATTTGGTTTGGTGCTAGGGTTTGAGCAATCCCCATTTCAACTTTCATGAAAATTAAACATGATGCAACAAGATGCAAAATACCAGGCAGTACCAGAAGCTAGGGATGTGACATGAAGCAACAACCAAGCTACCGAAGACATGGTGGCTAACGCCAGATTCAGTGGCTCCAAACCCGGTCAACCGAAGAAGCCATTCAAAGCAAACAGAGATGGTCAGAATACTCGATCGGCCATTCCAGATTCATGGCACCCCCGACAAGCCTGCCAACCATACCAACAGATATTGTTGGGTTTTTAAACAGGCCGGCAAGCTCAATGCCGAACACAAAGGGGAAAGGGCCGCCCAGCAAGGACGACAACGAAGAGCCTCGCCCACAGAACACTGGGGGACAGAAGAAATTTCCCCCCGAGGTCAAAACAGTGAACATGATCTACGTCACTCATATCCCCAAGCGGGAGCACAAACGCGCGTTAAGGGATGTCTATGCCTTAGAGCCAGTCGCCACAAAGTTTAATCTGTGGTCAGCCTGTCCGATAACCTTCGATCACAGAGACCATCCGACCAGTATCCGTCATGGGGGCTCGGCTGCATTGGTCCTCGATCCGACCATCGATGGATTCAACCTCACGCGAGTCCTTATGGACGGCGGCAGCAGTCTCAATCTGCTTTATCAGCACACCGTCCGTAAAATGGGCATTGATCCATCAAGAATCAAGCCCACTAAGACCACCTTTAAAGGGGTAATACTTGGCATCGAGGCCTATTGCACAGGGTCCATAACGCTGGAAGTCGTCTTCGGCTCACCGGATAACTTCCGAAGCGAAGACCTGGTCTTCGACATTGTCCCGTTCCGAAGCGGCTATCAAGCACTACTCGGACGAACTGCTTTCGCCCATTTCAATGCAGCCCCGCACTACGCTTATCTTAAGCTTGAGATGCCTAGACCATGTGGCATTATAACAGTCAACGGAAACATGGAGCGCGAGGAGCATACCGCGGACCTTGCGGCCGAGGTCTAGGTGGCCTTGCTAGGCCGAAAACCACACCGGCAGTCATGCCCCCTGACACTTTTAAACGAGTTCGGTCTACCTGGCAGAACGACAGTCCGACTCATATAGAGCTAGATTAGCAATTCAGCCTTTGCCAATTCCCAGCCTGATAGCGGCATACGTACAACGCGTGTATAACTACCCGCTAAAAATACCATGGGCAAGGATGGAGGCATAATAAACATAGGGTCCACGATACGGCTTGGCGCTATCCGGGCCCATGTATTGCTCCACACCTTTTTTCTTGTTTTCATTTTTCAGGTTCTCTACAGCCCGCACAAAATTCTGCAGCTAACAAGGGCCCCCTTTTAGGCCCCTTCTACATACTGGATCGTCGATCCGCTCAAAGGATCCTACATCAAGGTGAAAAGCAGCGCAGGCATGCGGCAGAATGTCCAAAGGATCTTCCAGATCATATTTTCAAATTTAGGACCTGTATACCGCTTTCCCTTGTCGTCGGCAGGTAAAATTGCTGCGATGCTTATCGCATCTTCTGTAAAAATACGTTTTGACGTATCAATCATATTATAATGGAAACAGCTTCGCCCAACCTTCTTTGGTATTAGTGTTTACTCTGTTTTCCCACTTCACGTTCAAATGGGTACATACACCTCGGCACGACTTAATCGCGAGGGGCTCTATTTAAGCCATGTACATATCTTCAGCAATAGAAAGTCCGAACACTCTCAGAGTATACTTCGGCGTCCCGAACATTGCATTATATGCATCGGCTCCGAATCACGTCTTTGGTCAATAGTTGGGTTGCCCGGCTCTTGTGGTTGCCACCTTACGTTCCAGTTTTCGGCTAAGGTAGTAAAGGGAGAACTACTGCGATTGTGTTTCCAACTAGCCTGGTTAAGCACCTCAATACAGAAAGCTGAAAACTGGCTCTCGTGATGCAGCGAGAGCTGGTCAGCAATTCGGTGAATTACTAAATCTCTAGTGATTTCTCCCGTATTATACGAAGGGCTGGCCGTGTTTAGTCATGTGTTCGAAGGCATCTAAGTTTGGTAGCCGCATACGCAGCAGGGCCTATCTTACAACCCCATCATAAAACTCCTATGGCTAAGTGAAAGTGGTAAAGCCACATAGTCCGATTGCCTCGTCCGCCGCACTAACACCTCCTTTGCGGACCAAGACATTTGGTCAAGTGTGATTATGTGCTATTCCGAACACCCCCGTACTAACTACGTGGGGGCTGAAGCCGACGATTAGCCAACTCTCAAAAATATAAACGGCCGCACAGGAGGAGAAGTAATTCAAAGATAACAGGCATAAAAATATTACAAAGGCCCCGGTTTATAAGACAATGTCTGGGTAGCTCGGATACAGTTGCTCGGACATAGTTACTCGAACATAATATCCTTTGAGTATTGGCCTTCTATCAGACGGGCATGCGCAAGGACATCGTCAAAGTAGCATTGTGGCTTGCGGTGAGCCTTTTCACCCGGCGGACCTTCAACGACTACACTGGCAGCCTTCATCTTTGCCGAGTGCATTTTGACACGGGCAAAGGCCATCAGCACGCCCTCAATACATGCAGAGCGCTTTACTGCCTCTATTCGGGGCAAGGCATCGCCGAGTCGCTTGACCAGGCCGAAGTAGCTACTCGGAATGGGCCCGACTAGCCACAGACGGACTATGATGTCCTTCATCTCCAAACCGGACATCCTGTGAAGCTCCGCCGACTTATCATCTGAATGTTGTGTAGCGATGGTCACTCCGGCGCCAAATACTGTGACCAGAAGAGCTTCGCCATCACGTTCCCATCTTGGGCCCGAAAATATTGGGCGGCATCATCAGCACTCCTCGGGAGATGCACGAAAGCATATCGAGCACTCCAGAGTCGATTTAGGAAAGCATATCTTCGACCGCCGGATATACTCTATAGAAGGAAAGGCTTACCAGCCGCCATCTGTCCGGCTTGCTTGATCTCCTCGCGAGCAGCCCGGGACTCGGACCGCACCTGCTTTCCAGCTTGAAGAGCCTTGGTGAGATCGGCCGCTTGGGCCTTGTTCCTCTCCTCCAAGGTCTCACATCTTGTGGCGGCCTCTTGGAGCGCTTGCTCTACCTCGGTCACCGTCGCCCCATACTTAAGGCGGGTGCCCTTTTCGGCCTCCACATTATTAGCGGACTTGTCAGCGGCTGCTTTGCTTACCCTCGCCTCCTCGTTGGCTTCAGCAAGGGCACTTTTGAGGGCCTCGACCTCGGTCGCGTTGCCTACAAACATTAATAGTTAGGCATGAGCTTAAAAACTCTGAGTTTGCATTATAATTCCGGCTTGTAAGGGGTCTTTTAAAAGCATGCCTAGGGCCTCATCGAACCGCTTGTTAATACGGTCGATCTCATCATCGGCCATCTTCAGTTTCCGCTGGAGTTCGGAAACTTCCGCGTTCTTGGCTGAAGCTACTAGCAGTGAAGCCTGTTCACCAAAATAGACAAGTATGTTACCTCCGGAATATTCGACCCCCTGTCCGGACCTTTCTTCAAAAAGCCGAACAGCGTCTCAGGGACTACTATCTATACACAGGCGTATGATTATACAGGCAAAAGCGACCATAGATATTACATCACATACCTCAAAACCTATTAACAGGCTAGTGAACGCTTCATTCAGTCCACTTTTGGCAGACTGAACCTTTTCAACCACGGTACACATCAGGGCACGGTGTTCACCCACAATGGTAGCACGATGAAGTGCTTCCCTCAATATATCCGGCGCTTTTGGATTGATGGAGGTCGTCAGGTGAGTCGACACTCCTCCCCCTTTCGAACGGGGCTGCTCACTTGGGTCCCGAGCCGTGTGGGACTCCGGAACAGTATTCGGCTGGGGGCCGGACTGGTCAAGGCCCCCGCCGCCAGTCTCCATGTGGATCATGCCCCCCATGTATCCGTCAGCGGCCCTCCGGACCTCTCCCTGGACTAGAGAGGTCTTTGGGATAAAACCTCGGTGTCATCCGCGACGTGTGGCGGGGAGGCTCGTGGAGGCGACTCGCTCTCCATCATGTTCGGTGACGAAGAATTCCCTGAACACAATGATTGTTGTGGAAGATCACGGGCCGGACTGGAAAACACAGACGATATATCATCCTATACAATTTATAAAAAGCTGGACATATTCATTATCTTTGAATATTTACGATCCGGCAAGGGGATTCGGCCTGGGGTTCCATTCAGAGACAACTTCGATGTCCGATTCTGAATCGTCCGAAAGGGAGAGTTTCCCCTTCTTGGACGCCTCCGCCTCTAGGTCCGCGGAAGCCCCCTTTTTCCTCCTCCCCCCTTAAGGGGATAATAGCTCTCTTCCTCCTCCTCTTCATCCTCGTCCTGAGAGGAGAGAGCTTTGATATCTTTGGACACAACGTCTGAAGCAACTTTACGACGGAGGCCACTTCTAGCCTCCTTGCCCTTCTTCTTGACCCTCTTCTCTAGCGCTTGATACGGCGCCGGAACTAGCATCCTCGTTAACAGAGGAATGGCTGGGTCTTCGACTAGCGGAGCCAGACAGTTGATCCACTCCGCTTTCTTTTTCCACACCAGTGGGAAGAATGGAAAGCTCAGTAAACTCCTTGGATTTACAAAATTAAGATTATCAGAAAACTTATGGGAGTGGACAAGTGGGTGCAGTCGAGGCCGAGGTCTTCGGTCGTGTCCGGCCATGACTTCTGGGCCTTGAATAGAAGCTTCCATATGTCTTTGTGCATCATGCCGAAGAACCAGTGCAGGGTCCGAGGACTGGCCGGATCGAACTCCCACATATACAGAATCCAACGTTGGCAAGGGAGAATCTAGCGAAAAAGCATCACCTGGATCACGTCGGTAAGGCTGGTGTTCTTCTCTATCATGCCCTTGACGCGCTTCTACAGCGTCATCACCTCGTCGGACGACTCCCAGTCCAGGCCTTTGTTGATCCATGATGCAAGCCGCATTGGAGGCCCGGATTTGAAATCAGGAATGGTGGCCCATGTGGCGTTAGGGTTCTGTGATGTAGAACCACTCCTGCTTCCATCCCTTCACGATCTCTACGAAGGTCCCCTTGGGCCAGGTGACGTTAGGGAGCTTTCTCACCATGGCGCCGCCACACTCTGCGTGTTGACCCTCGACCACGTTGGGCTTCACATTGAAGACCTTGAGCCACAGGCCAAAGTGGGGGGGGGGGGGCATGTGGAGGAACGCCTCGCACACGATGATGAACGCGGAGATGTTGAGGAATGAATTCGGGGCTAGATCATGGAAATCTTTCCCGTAGTAGAACATGAGCCCGCGGACGAAAGGGTGGACTAGAAACCCTATCCCACGAAGAAAGTGGGTGATAAATACTACCCTCTCATTGGGCTTCGGGGTAGGGGTGATCTGCTTGTTGGCAGGGAGCCGATGGACGATTTCTTTGTCTAAGTACCCCGCTTCCTGGGGTTAATTGATGTTTTCCTCCGTGGCGGAGGAGGCCATCCACTTGCCCTGTGAACCAAATCCGGACATGGCTAGAGTGTCAGCTGGGGGCAAAAGGGGTTGAAGTTGGGGCGCTAGAGCTCGAGGACGGATGGGCTGACGAGGGAGAAGGCGTGAGGTAAAAAGGCGGATCCTTATCTTCTTATAAAGGCAGTAAATGTCGAGCATCCCCTCGCGGGCCTTAAAACTCGCTTGTTCCCAAGGCGTCGTGTAAACGGCATGGTTGGATTACCCAAACCCATATTGATGAAAATCCCGCAATAGGGGGACACGATCTCTGCTTTGACAAGACGTGTCAATGGAGACCGCGTCTCGAAACGCGAAGCAGGAGGCCAAAAAATGGTTTGAAATAATAATAAGGCCGAAACATAATGCCTCGCCGAAAAAGTTGTCAGAAGACATAACCTATTTTTGTTTAAGTATTTTGCCCTTGTGGTTCAGGGTTGTAACTATTGTAGAGAGCCGGATACAGTTCTTTTGTTCAACTGCTTTGGAGTATTCGAAGAAGGAACCCGCCTTGCAATGCCGAAGACAATCTGCATGCCGGATACATCGTCATTCAAGCCTGGTTCAGGGGCTACTGAGGGAGTCCTGGATTATGGGGTCCCCTGGCGTCCGGGCTATGTGACACGGGCCAGACTGATGGGTCGTGAAGATACAAGATTGAAGGCCTTCCCCCGTGTCCGGATGGGACTCTCCTTTGCATGGATGGCAAGCCTGCTGTTCGGATATGAAGTTTCCTTTCTCTATAAACCGACTCTGTGTAGCCCTAGGCCCCTCCGGTGTCTATATAAACCGGAGGGTTCAGTCCGTAGAGGCAATCAAAATCAAACATGCTAGACATCTAGGGTTTAGCCACTACGATCTCGAGGTAGATCAACTCTTGTAACCCCTATACTCATCAAATTCAATCAAGCAGGAAGTAGGGTATTACCTCCATTAAGAGGGCCCGAACCTGGGTAAACATTGTGTCCCCTGACTCCTGTTACCTCTCATCCTTAGACGCACAGTTCGGGACCCCCTACCCGAGATCTGCCGGTTTTGACACTGATAGTCCTCCACGAGGACGGCAACCCAGACGACACTTCGGGATGGCACGTTGCCCCGCGGGTGTCGGAAGCGGTGGCGGCGGCGATGGCGGCTGTGAGGGAGGCTGCTGAGGTTGCGGCCGCAATTGAAGCCGCCGCAGCCATGGCGATAGAGGAGGCTGTGATGGCGCCGGCGGAGGATGAGGAGTCGGCGGAGGATGACGGCCCCATCGACTGGAACTACAAAAAAATTACACTTCCGTGATGATACGTGTTTGTCACAGTAGGTCACATTTTCTGTCATGCATGTACATCCATGACAAATTTATGACAGAATGAAGATAGTCATATCTGTATTGTCGTAGAAGTGTTCCATGACATTACCAAAATTATCATCACGGAAGTGTCCACTTCCATGATGATAAATCACGCGTCATAGAAGTGCTTTCGTCAAGGGTAACCGACACGTGGAATCCATCGTAACGGGACGTCGTTAAGCTATTGGGTCTGGTTTTGGATCCGATAACCCGCTAACAGCCACGACCAATGCCGATTTTCCACGTGTAAAACTCGCATTGGCCGACGGAACCACGCGTCAGCTCCGCGTTGGCACAGGTGTCACTCATCCAACGGTCGATATGGGCCTATGATATGTTGACACGTGGACGGGCCCAAAAGTGGCCCATAAAGTTTAAATGGGCCGGCTGTGACACCCCAAAATTTTTAACCTTGTTTTGTTAATTAAAATCTTGCCAGAAGATTTAACTTTCCTTTTTCTTGGTTTCAGAACCATTCTTTTCTTGGTTATCTTGGAGTTGTTCCCTAAGATGAAAACCTTTCACTTATGATATTGGACTTGTTTACCCTCTCAAGAAAATATTTTCTTTTATCAGAAGAATTAATTATATAATATTCTTCTTGATCTTTATTTTCTTGAAAAAAAATGGTTTCCCATAGGTTTATGGTCCCATTTGTACTACAACCCTTTTACAAATTCATTAAAAAATCCCACCAAAATTTGGAGATGTCATATGGAGTATTTGAACCACCTTTGTGCAAAAATATCTTCTGCCCATTGAATATTTTGAGCTCTACACCATATTTGAAAATCTGGTCCAGAGAGCATTTGTACACTACAACCTATTCATATATTTCTTTAAAACTTCTACCAAAATTTTGGGATGTCAACAGGAGTATATTAATCAGCTTTGTGCAAAAACCCAGCTTTGTTCTTTGGAAATTTTGAGTGAATCAACCTCTTTTCCATTCTGGTTCAACTGGATGGATTGTACTACAGCTATGTTTTATCTTGTTCCTTTTGTTGTGATTCCTTTTCCTACTGGTAGTCCTCCTTGCCAAACCCTTTAGTCCAGGAGAGTGGGCCCATTGGATGATTCTAAGTGCTTGCAACAGTGCCATTTGCTTTCTGTCCAGAATTGAAGTTTTGCAAAACTTGCACTAGCAAGTTTGTGCTTTGGACAAACTAACCTTACCACCCTCTCTTTCATCTAAAGAGACCCCACTCTGGAAGTTTTGGCCACTCCAAGAAATGCCTAAGTGCCCTTGGCATTTTGTCAAACACCTTATGGGCATGATCTGTTTTGACATGAGTTTTAGGTTACACAATGATCTTGCTTCCCTGGCCTAACCACCATGTCCAATAGACTTCTAGCTTCTCCTAACCATGTCTGCTGATTGCCAGCCTCACCCGAGACCTCTAACACGCCATGGCCTTTTGTCGAACACGCCTGCAGATGCTCGGGCGCGAGCAGAGCATCGCTGCTTTTGCACGTGTTGCGCCCGAGGTAACGCTGTCGCCCTGGTTTCTGTGACGCCCTGGAGCCACGCCACTCGCTAGCCTTCTCCCAAGATCACGCCAGCAACCTCGAGCCCTACAAGACCGCCGCCGAACACTTGGCGGCACGCCGCGCTCGCAGCTGCCTCGCCAGGTCGGTGCCGCTTGCCGCCAGCCGCCACCTGCCCCTTGAACAGCGCAAGCTCATCCTCAAGCTTGTTCTATAGCTCACGCCGCCACGCCGCCTGTTACAAGAAGACGGCCGCCGGCGACCTTATCCGCGCCGCCGCTGAACCGCCTCAACTCGCTTATTTAAGGAAGACCGAGCCTGCCCCTCAAGACGCAGCAACCTCAAAGCCACCCCATGGCGCTTCCCTAGCTCGCAATCGACCCGGGAGGTCTCTGTCCCCATCTCCGCAACTCCCGCCGCCACACAGCCCCGCCATTCCAGCGCCACCAGACCTCCCCTCTCCACTCTTCCACCGTAAGCTTCTCTTCCTCCAAAGGAACCTCCCCTGCTCGATTTTGATCGGGAACCACCGCAGCCCCAAAACCACTTTGCCCGACGGGCACCGTCCGCCGCGAATCTCGCCGCCGGCAGCTCCGTCCACCCCTGAGGCCGAAGCGACCACCGGAGTGACCGTCTTGATCCCCTAAGCCCGCAGATGGCCTCCGCTTCCGAACGGCGCCATCATTCGCCGTGAGCCTCGCCGAGCTCCGCCTGCTTCGCCGAGGAGGCAACGCGCGGACTAGTCAAACCTGACTAGTGGGCCACCTGACCCACTGTCAAGTGACTCTCAGCGCCGCCCACATCTGGATAAGTGGAAGCGCATTCCTAATACGCTTTCGACGTGTACGTGTTTATTCAACTTTTTTTTCTGTTTTAATTTAAGTAACAGATTTTGATCAAAACTTTTAAAGGCTGTAACTTTTTAAATACAACTCCAAATGAGTTGATTCTTTTTCCAACCTCTTTCAAATATTGTCTAGTTTATTTTAAGATTTATTTCAAAAAAAATCAGACAACTTTTTGGTTCTGTTTTGAAACTATTTATTGATTCAAAAGTATTTTAAATAGGATTTTGGAGAGAGAAGAGAAAACTTTCAAAAGTTTTGGAGAGCACCTCACCCCTCCACAACTTGAAGGCAAGCATTCTGAACCCCGGCATAATAATTTTGGTGTGTTATTCGACACATTTATAACACCACCTCTTTTCGAAGAGCTCATTATTTCATGTGATATGATCATTTGCATGGATGCATGTAGTGATTTCCATGCTGTTGGAAATGAACACACTTGTGTTGGTAATCATCCTCATATGCCTTGGATGCATACCGGGAGGAATCCGGGAGAAACCTCTGCCTTGGGTAGGCATGAGTTTGTCTCCGGTCTCCGTCGAGGTGGTTATGTCCAGTATGGCATAGTAAGGTATAACGAATGCTGATTCTGTTGGTTGATGTATATTTGTGATACATGTCATGCAGGGAATTCATAAACCTCCTGAGTCGGCCGTAGATCGAGTCTTGTACCAGTAACCTCAAACTTGTTTCGTACTACCACTTGTCCCTACCGCAAGTAGGGTACGGTTCAGTCAGTCTTCAACCCCTTTCAAGCACACACCGTACAGAGAGGCCATGGTGGAAGATATCGGTTGAAGCCGGTATGCATGCCACCTGGTCCAGGGGCATGGGTGTTTCCGGTTGAGACCGAGAGGGGAGGCCACCCCTTAGAGCACGCGATATAAATTTGATCCCATGCTACGCGAGGTTGTAGCCTCCCACTTAGAGTTTTGCTTAACAAGTGTCATGGGTGATTCGCATAACCGTAAGTTGTCGTGTGTGCAAGTCGTGTGTTTTCAATTAAAAGATCAGACGGAATTAGTCCCGATGGACTAAAGGAACTGCTACTCGTGGGTAAAGTGTACACCTCCGCAGAGATTAAACCTATTCGTAAAGCCGTGTCCGTTGTTAAGGATTACAGTCTGGGATGGGTCAAGGGTTGGTCCTTGTGTCGGTCTTCGGAATAGAAGCGGTTATTATAAATTCGGATACCGACCAGTGACTTGTGAGAACCATGGTTATTATTCTGTATGGACTAACCCCATGATCACTATTTCTGTTATGGACTAACCCCATGATCACTATATCTGTTATGGACTAACCTGTTATATTATTTAAATTATCGAGTATCCCTGGGATGGTTCTACCTCCTGGATATTCACTCTGGCTGTATTTGCTTTATAAGCATTTTATGTGGTGTCGCTAAGACGCCCGACTGTGGCATTGCTTTTATTTTATTTATAAGCCCTTTATGTGGTGTCGCTAAGACGCCTGACTGTGGCATTGCTTTTATTTCTTTTTATAAGCCCTTTATGTGGTGTCGCTAAGACGCCCGACTGTGGCATTGCATTTATTTTTAAGCCCTTTATGTGGTGTCGCTAAGACGCCCGACTGAGGCATTTATTTCTGCTCCGTCATTACATATTTGTTGTCACTTATTAATAACCTACATGCGTGCATCAAGGATTTCATTTTATGACTGACGTTGTGATCATAGAATATTTTCAAAGCATGATTAGCGGTTGTTATATTATACCTGTATTCATAATGTTCGCAAGTACATTCAAAGTACTCACTGGCTTGTCCCTGGCTATTGTCTTGGCCAGATTTCTTGCTTGGACAGGAATGTTGCGGAGTCAGCCCCGGAACTAAGCAACGGCGAAAGCAGCCTCGCGAATATAGGAGTTAACCTGGTCAGCTGTTCCCGTGGGAAATGGAATCCCATAGACGCTGATGATCCACAAACCGCTTCCGCCATCAACCACTAGAAACCATTTGTTGTACTCATAGACCAGAATGGTCTTGTACTACATACTTTGTGTTTTGCTTGGAATTTTCAAATAAAAAGGCCACGATAGACCATCTGATGCTAGCTCCTCAAATCATTGGCCAGAGAGGGAAATGGATACAGCAAGTCTCCGCTCATCTACCAGAACGTGTTTGGAGTTATCTTCGCTCCCACGCATGGCTAGACAACCGAAAAACAGCCTAGCAAAGATGACTTCTCTTGGGCAACGCAAGGACAAGTAGCTCTGATTACGAAACACAACACAAGTTGGCATAACCCAAGTCAATATGATAACTCAATCATCCAGGTCTTGCCTGTGTCAGCTTCTTTCTTTGGATCAATGAAGACTTCGGCACCGTTGATCTGATCGATATGAATGAAAGATACATCCGTCTTTTCTTCTCCTTCGAAGGTTAGGTATCCGCTCGTTAGTTCAGCGCCGCATTAATTAAACAATTATGAAGTGAAAACCACGGTAGAGTGCGGACACTTACGATCGCGCCGGGGGCTTCCCCCGGGGCAGCCACCCCTCATCCCTGTGAGCAGCCGTGGTGGAGTAGTCCGGAAGGGATGTTTTCCCCTTCTTGGACGTCCCAGCCTCCCCCTCTGGGGCGACTTTCCTCTTCTTCTTCCCCTAGTGCGGGGAGGCGGAATTTCTTCTTGATTCCCCCGACTCTGCAGGAGGAATCTGTCTCGTCGTCATCGGACGACAGGGGTATGACGGTCTTGTGTCGGGGGCCTTTTCCGGCCCCCTGGCCCGCTTCGCCGGGCTCCTAATCCTTTTCGGATGGAGCTTCTTCTTCTTCCTTTCCGGCACCTTGTACGGTGCCGGGACCTTCGTGGGAGGAATCTGCCTCGTCATCCTCGGACGAGGCTTCTGGCACAACCTTACGATGGAGACCCTTTCGTGTCCCCGAGGCCTTTTTCTCGGCCTTCCTTTCCGGCACCTTGTACGGTGCCGGGACCAGCATCTCCGTCAGGAGAGCATCCGCTTGGTCTTCTGGCAGCGGAGCCGGACAATAGACCTACTCCGCTGTCTCCACATAGTCCTGAAGCAAGTATGCTTGATTACTTAGGGAACTCCCGTGAATATATTGGGAAAAACTGGGTCCGGTGGTAGTCTGAGAACTCACCTGACTAGGAGCCTGCGAGGCGTGAAGCCCGCGGTCCTCGGATGTGGGAGGAGGTAGTTCGGAGGCCTTGAACAACACTTTCCAGGCGCCTTCGTGCGTCATATCGTAGAGCTTCCAGAGCGTATGGTGTTCGGCCGGGACGAACTCCCATAGATTAACTGCCCGCCTTTGGCAGGGCAGGATCCGGCGGACAAGCATGACCTGGATCACGTTGATGCATGTCTGGAGTCCGGCCAGCTCCGTGGAATCGCCCCAGAACAGGCCCTTCTTTTCCCAGGAGGTGAGCCGCATGGGGGTTCCGGGTCGGAACTCGAGGGCAGCTGCCCAGCTGGCGCCGCGCGGCTCGGTGATGTAGAACCACCCCAATTGCCATCCTTTTACGGTTTTCGCGAAGGAACCGTCCAGCCAGTGACGTTAGGCATCTTGCCCACCATGGCTCCTCCGACTCGCTTGTTGGCCGCCACAACCTTCGCTTCACGCAGAAGGTTTGCAGCCATAGGCCGAAATGAGGCCGGATGCGGAGGAAGGCTCGCAAACGCATTTATGAACGCCGAGATGTTGAGGACGAAATTTGGGGCTAGATCATGGAAATCTAGCCCGTAGTAGAACATGAGCCCGCTGGACGAAGGGATGGAGGAAATCCCAGTCCAGACGGCGGGCGATTTAACACGACTCTCTCGTGGGGTCCCGAGGTCTGAATGACCTGCCCAGCAGGCGGTAGCCGGTGCGCTTATGTTCAAGGCCAAGTATCCGCCGCCTCAAGATTTGTGATGTGCTTCTCCTTGAAGGTGGAAGCCACCCACTTTCCTCCTGCTCCGGACATGTTTGGCTGTGCGGGGGAGACTTGGGCTTGGGCGCTGGAGCTCGAGGGGGCGAGAATGGGCAAAGAAGGAAGAGGGCGTGGGTAAAAACAAGGAAATATTATCCCTTTATAGAGGCGACGAAAGCGGTGCGCCTCCCCACTTGCCCGTTGGGAATCGCTTGCTTCCCAAGTGCCATGATTGATGATGTGGTGGAATTACCCATGCCCATATTGATGAGAATCCCGTGATAAGGGGGCACAATCTCTTCTTTGACAAGACGTGTCAAGGAAACCGCCTCGCGATATGCGTTGTGGCTGGCTGTGGAAAGAACGGTTCGAATAATGACCCGACCATAATGACACGTCACGTTGCTTAAAAGGTTGTCAGCAGATTGCATTTGTGAAACATCATTCTCTCTACGGTGGCATGCGAAGATCATCTTGCAGATCCGGACACGGTTTAAGTGTTCGACAATTACCTTGGAGTATTCGTAGGAGGAACCCGCCTTGCAATGCTGAAGACAATACTGCGCACCGGACTCGTCATCATTAAAGCCTGGTTCAGGGGCTACTGAGGGAGTCTTGGATTAGGGGGTATCCGGACAGCCGGACTGTGTACAACGTCCGGACTATTGAAGTGTGAAGATACAAGACTCAAGACTTTGGCCCGTGTCCGGATGGGACTTTCCTTGCCGTGGAAGGCAAGCTTGGCGATCCGGATATTATATTTCCTTCCTTGTAACCGAATCCATGTAAACCCTAGCCCTCTCCGGTGTCTATATAAACCGGAGAGGTTGGTCCTTAGAAGGCCGATCACAATTACAATCATACCATCATAGGCTAGCTCTTAGGGTTTAGCCTCTACGATCTCGTGGTAGATCTACTCTTGTACTAACCATATCATCAATATTAATCAAGCAGGAAGTAGGGTTTTACCTCCATCGAGAGGGCCCGAACCTGGGTAAACATCTTTGTCCCTTGCATCATGTTACCATCAGCCTTGACGCACAGATCGGGACCCCCTACCCGAGATCCGCCGGTTCGGACACCGACACTGCCTGCGTTGGGTCACTGACATGTAGGCCATGTACCCAAAGAGCCCACACGTCAGTGGAAGAACGGCACGGTGTCCTACGTCAGAGTTGAGGGCGCCACTCGCTGCATGCCCGACTGAACACGCCTCCTTACCGCATTCAAACGCCTCCATGAAACCCGCCCGTGTTGAAGCCGAGAAACCCACTCTGGACACACTTCCGTTCATGACCAGGCCGGCATTAAATGCAACGCCGGCCGAGCTCCTCCCGTCCGTCATATGTTTAATCTCCTATTTAAACAAGGCCAAACGCCGGCCAAGAATCTCACACCTCCGCCGCTCCCCTATCTCCTCCTTCACCATTTTGTCCACTCTTACAATGGCTTACGAAGAGTAGTTATTCTGCACAAGCCATTTATCTAGGTTTGTATCTCTCACACACACCCACGTAGGTGGGGGACGTGCACGAAGAGAAGAGGTGCACGCATGGCGCACGTACTCTCGTCTCTTTCCCAACCACACCTGCTGGTACACGGTGGAGCCTATTTCTGCATTTAAAAGGCAGCCCACGTGGTAATTTGACCGTATCGTTGTCCACTTGGTGGAGGGAGGATCGTCTACCACGGGTGAACAAACAAATTGTGACTTGACGCGTTATGTTAAAAAGAGGCAAACCATGTGGGGCCTAACTTAGAGGCAAGGCTCTATACACTGGAGTACTTTTGATGTGTCCCGTCAACTCGCAGAACGAGGAGAAGCTTGCTTAGTACGCCGTCTCCCCCTCCCATGGGCGCGGTGGCTCGCAGGATGAGGTGAAGCTTGCTTACTAGTAGTAGTACTATACACCTTATGCCCGCTCCCTTGCCTACGCGCGCAGTGGCTCGCAGGACGAGGAGAAAATTTTACTACTCCCTCCATTTACTCCTCGTCCCTACTACCTTGGTTAGAGAGATTATCATATGGTTTGGAATATATATGTCCTTTAGTACTCCCTCCATTTACTTATACAAGGCCAATATAAAAATACATTTGGCATCTATACAAGGCCACAAATAGTAATCGAGACGAAAGTTACTGCTCCCTCCTTTCCAGTTTATGGCTCAATTTCAAAATCTCTCCAACCAAGGTAGATGGTGAGTGGTCGAATTAATTTCGTACTCCTAGTTTGCACAAGTAATTAGTACGCTCGTTTTTCTCAATAAGTTATGTTTACCGAGGCATTAATTAGAACGAATGCATGAATGACCACTAAATTTCCATGAACTTCTACATGCATTGGTGAGTTTTCTCTTGACACTGCTTGCATCGGGTGATCTAACACACCTCGAAATCCAACATGTGATGGTACTACTACTAGTAGTATAATTGAGACTTATAAAATGGAAAAACGAATGTTTTGTAGATGAGCCCTATAAACCATAGTGTGTACGTACTCCGTAAAATCAGATTTTCCCAAAACTAATTCGCTCAACCTTTATTTGCTTGTTTCCCTTCCTACCTCCTTGCCTCGAACAGACTATTCCAAACTCCCCGCTGCCACAAGGAAAAGACCCGCCCTCCCCTTTTTTAGTCCGGGTTTGTATCGATGGATCGCGCGAAGCAGCAAAAACCCAAGCCGTGTCTTGTACTCCTCCGTCGACGCTCCCTTTCATGAATTCTGTACTTCTTGTCGGCGACATGTGGGACATATAGCAACTAGGTCGACGTATCAAGCACCAAATAACAGTGCAGAACAGCAAGGGGACGCACCCCAGTCGTACCGCCCTAGTAGTAGTAGTAATGAGCAATGAGACGTCAAATCACAATGCCGCACCTTCCCAGACGAACGAAGAAACCATTATTTCACACTTAGGCTCGCCATCATCTCAAACCACGTAGTATTGCTTCTGCCTCAAGAGGGACAAGCACATCGCCCTTGGTACATCATGACACGTGGGACCGCATGACAGGCCTTGCTCCCCCGCCGATCGCTCGGTAAAATCACCTCATTTTTACTACTATACTTCCTCCGTATCGGTTTACATGGCATGCACGTCGTTCTAGGTTGAGAATTTAACTGGCTATATATGTGATGAAGAGTATGTTTAGAAACTACATCCGCTTAATAATCCAATGACATACTTTCTGTGACATAGTAACTCATATTTAGTTAGTCAAATGGATGACCTAGAACTACGTGCATGCCCTATAAATCGAGACATCTAAGAAAAACGAGACGGAGAGGGTACTTCAGTATGTATCTTTTTAGATCAATATAGTCGGGATTCACCAAGGAGCAAAACCAAGTGGTAGGCTATACCTGTCGTGTTGGCGTAGCGACTCAAGTAGGGTAAGTCCGCACACGAAATGGCGACACACTTAACAGGACTCCTTTGGCCGACATGTGGCTCATCCACCGTCTTTTTCCATGTGCGATGCACCAAATTACAGTTCGGAGCAACGGTTGGAATTGGAGGCACCCCGGTCGTAGCGCTGCAGTAGTAGAAAATGAGTGATGAGGGGTCAAATCACAAAGCCTCACCTTTCCCGCATTAAGTTGGACAGACGAAGCAACCATGATTTCACTCTAGGGCGCAAGAGCATAAAGAAAATAGAAAACCAATGACGCGTGCAGCAGCTACCTAGGGCACCCTAGGGTAGGGGTCTCCACTACATATCATTTTTTTAATGCGCCTCCACTACAAATCGGCTTCTCCCTCGTCCTCTTGAAGAAAACTGATGATGCGTGCGGCGGTAGGGTTTGTAGGAGTACTAATACGGCATGCGGGGCCACATCGTAGTAAACGGGAGAGGGATTGAGTTCGAGTCGACGCCTTAAATATGTGTGGGCCGCTTGGTTTTAGGGGAACGAGGCAGCATTTTTGGTTCGGACACCAGTGGAGATATAGTACGTACAAAGAATTGTGGAC
The DNA here is from genome assembly GCA_021605205.1 of Aegilops longissima. Lineage (NCBI taxonomy): Eukaryota > Viridiplantae > Streptophyta > Magnoliopsida > Poales > Poaceae > Aegilops > Aegilops longissima. Next base: position 122,214,508 of record CM038682.1, read on the forward strand.
GTAGGTTCGACCGAAAGGCAATGATGCATGGGCCCTTCATTTTGATATACTCGGGGCCGCGTGAAATTTGCTACTCTACTCAAAACTAGTAAGGTACACATGCATTGAACGCATGAGATTTTGAAACCAAATTATGAATAAATACACACTATAGGATGTAAAGCTTTGAGTCGTATATGCATCATGTAGATGTTCGTTTAGTTCTTATAGTTCATCTCATTCAAAATCAATTAGTTTTATAAAAATGTTAAGATTCATGGGGTTGTGCATATTAAAGCATAAAGTAAAAAACAAATAATGGCAATTCATTTAGAAAAATAAAATCAATTATGATACGGAAGATTCTAGAACAAAGGAGAAGTGCTTGTGTTTTGAGGTTTGTGCATTATGCTTAAGTTCAACCATGGAGTCTTCTAAATTGTACACGTGGCAGATATGGTGGAATGTTGATGATATCCAATGGCCAGAAGTGCTCGGATTTGCCATCTCTGCATTGTCGGATTAGCTTCATCCAGCGACCATCTTTCAAGTTATTCACACACTATATAGTTCTTGTGCCATAGTTGTATGTCTTGGAAAAAAGCTACTAGTTGGCTGTACTAGCTATTTAGGAATAGAAGATGTATACATGGAAGTTGTAGGGAAAGAGATGACATGGGGTATCTCAATTCCTATGAGTAGGGATTGGAAAAGAGATTTCATTTGGTTGACATCATAGGAACTTTTCTATTGAATCTAGAGATGGCATGTATCTTAATACCTATGAGGAGGGATTAGAAAAGAGATGTAATTTGGTTCATATCATAGGAACTTTTCTATTGAATATACGCTAATGTTTATTTTCCTTTGAAATTATGGGAGTATAGGAATCCATTCATATGAACCAAGTGGCTCTAAATCTATAGAAATGATATCATGTTTATTTCCTTTGAAATCTGGAGTATATGAATCTATTCCTATGAACCAATTGGCTCGAAAGGAAAAAAATCCTATAAAACTCATATCATATAGAGTTTCTATGATATTCCTCCACACTACAGGATGGTTGAAATTGCTGCAGGTGATACGATGGTGTTTCTTTGTAGACTCATCCCCCATCTTTATAGTTACCTCTCGAAGATGAATGAAATGATATATACAGGGTATTCTACATGTGCGAATTGGTACACAAAAACTCGGTAAAAGTTTGCGATGTTCGAATTTTCAATAAAGCTATATGCACTACATTTTGGAACGGAGGGAGCATATGGCAGTTGCTAACACTCACGTGGAAGATTTTTGTGTAGGAGGAGTGGCTGTTCTGTTAAATGACATGGCAAAACTGACACTATCGGATGCCGATCTAACGGTTCTTACGGTGTTCGTCAGGAAAAGTCTTGTGGCGAACGTTTGTCAGATAATGATTTACAGACACATGCATTGCATTGATACGTGCCCCCTCTTTCTAATGCACACGCACCCTCCGAGTCCTCTCGCACCCACCGTCTATCTACAGGTAGACGTCACACACATATGTTCTCTTCACACCCTACCCTCAGAACTTCTAAAAAACAAAAGACGTCGCACACATGTTATTTTTGCTCACATGTCACACACTTATACTATTACTCTTGTGGCGAACGTTCTTTGGGCATAGTATATTGTACTCTCACAAAGAGAAGCGGTGCACACACACAATAGTTCTCTCACACCCACTCGCGGGTACATGTAGGAACGCATTTTTTTGAAGCTGGTACAACAAAATCACTCCACTGTATATATATGCAGGAGCCTTAGCGCTTGCTTTACTAGGGTTCCTCTCGTTCACTCTCTCATTCTCTCCAGATCTAAGCAAGACATAGGTGGCCACACTCTCTCTCAGCTCACGGCCGGTCACAAATCCGGCCAGACAACCTCGACCTGGGTAGGGGTGTAGGTGCATCGTTCACGCTGTCGTCGGCGGCGAGAGAGGAGACCAACGGCTGCATGCGCGTCCCGATCGGCAGCCGTGCCGTTCTCTCCGAGAGAGCGCCGGCTCCAAAGGGCCTCCGACCCCTTCTTCCTCCCTGCGGTATTGTGGCCAAGATGCGGCCTCCCGACGCCGTCTTTTCCACATGCCGATGACCCTCAGGTGTATATTCCTTCGAAGCCTGCCTTGCTCTACTGCCCCAGCTCCCCACTTGGCTTCGTGTGGATCTTTTTGTACTTCTGTCAGTTGTTCCAAAGCCACCTAGACTTTTACTATTATTAGAGGTAAAGATAGTTCATACAGTCGACTCTAAGAGTTGGTTCAAACAGGGAAGAAAGTGGGAAAGCTGTAGCATGAATCTAGGACTTGGTTCTAAGAGGAAACGGGGGAAAGTAGTAGATAGTGGCTAGCCAACCGGTCTCTTGGTTGAAAAGACGAACAAAGCATGGTGGATGGCGAAGGGTGGGGGGAAGTGGACCTATCTCTTGGTTGAAAAAGGAAAGAAAGTGACGGGTGTTGGGGGACAACTCAAATGAGAATGAGCAGGTCTAGATTTCCTGTGCTCACATAGGAAAATGTCACCGAGGAGAAAAAAAATGGGACAAATACAGACATGCTACCTGAGTGTTTGCCGCTGTTGGCAATCACATCTGCCTCACCACGTTATGCCCCTACTATCCCTACGCCCACATCGCTACCGTTAATGTAAAATCACATGAAGCATTAAGCAATGACACCCAATGTCACTATAAGTAATGGTCTAGTGCCGTCGACAAATTGAAGCAATCCCACCACCATTTTATGAAGTGCTTCCGTCTTGCTTTATTTCCCATGAATTGTGTTTTTTGCAGTTACACTTAAATCTCACACCGCTAACATTGCTTCATCCCAGTGGAACTTCACAAATTTGATTGCACATTTACTGACCATGTGCTACTCTCATGACAGTAATACTAATGCTATTGTTCTGCATGTTAATCTAGTGGCAGTGTTGATGTGATGTGATGCTACTTACTTAAGGACACTTTCATATTTTCAATCTAGTGCCAATTATAACACAATAGATGCTGCTGTTAATCATACGCCACTGCAAATATCTGTCACTGTTTAAATAACCGTATTTCCTATTTGCGCAAACAGGATGTCTGCTCCATATCGCTTTCGGATGTCTGCTCAGATCGTTTCTATCCGCACAATCAAAAGCACACACCTCAGTTTTAGTAGAACTGCGCAAAATGAGATGGCTATCCCTCATTTCCGTCGTCTAACCACCCGTGTTCCAGGTATTCCTACATTGGTAGTTACTAGTTAGAATGACCAACGCAATATAAAAGAAGTTGATTCGTACGTTTTACTTCCTGACTGCAGTGTAGGGAAGAGCGAAAATAACTGCATCCTAGTCTGGAATGCACTTTCTAATAGTTCATCCATGGACCTAGGACTAGCTGGCACGGCTGCACGGCAGTTTTTTGCAGAGGTGCGCGGACATGAGGTATTGTGGTCTGCTTATTTCTGCAAATAGTGGTGCATAAATTTAGTGGAATGCACAAGAATTCCAGCTGGTCAGTAAACTTCATGGTTCAGTTCAGCAGTCCAGCTGAGAACACAATTATAATTGGTAATTCTGGAATGAGAGAACCTAACCCTGGATGGTCTCAACAAGAAAAAAACCAGAGTGAACTCCAGGAAATTTAGGCCTGCCGGGAGGCCCTTTGCTCAGAGAAGCCTTGCTTGTTTTTTCCCGATTTGTAAACCTTCTCACAACTTTGTATTTTGCTGTGAACTAGTATATGTTTGTTATGTTCTATGAATCATTGAGATGTATAAAATTTCTTAACTTATGCTTTTCAAGTTTTTTGTGAAGTCGAGTTTAATGTGAGTGTTCCACATGAACGCTGGCCTAGGATGTGAATGTTTGGAATTTAGATTGTGGCCTCAGTTAACAGCATGAACCACTGTAGCAAGATACATAGTTGCTTATATGTCAGACAGCAGATTGTTGATTGTTAGCTGGTCGATAGCCTAGTGTTCAAGCGAGCTGAGCCAATGTGCCGTTTTTTGCACAACTGCTTACAAGTGGGGTAGCACCAACAGTGTTTACAAGTACTTATGTATACGTCGGTGCACAGTTCTCGAACGAGTACTCTATTTCATCAAAACACACGCTGCTCGTATGATAAACTGTGACAACTTATGTCTTACCATGGCATATTCATGAAAAAACTAGTGAGGACGCATCTGTTTCGGCAACAATTACGATGCTTCTCACATGATTCACGGGCACACAAAAGTAGCACCAGTTCCCATAGGCGGATTCAAACAGAGTACTAGCCCCAGAGGGCTCGATAACAGGCAAGGTTCAGATAATTAGACACAATCCAAACTACTATTAAACACTAGCTGGGGCAACTATTTCATGCCTCGATCTAATTTGGGCTAGACACAAGACGGACCTTGCCATGAACATCATCGAGGACGTCCGGCAGCAACTCAATCCTGTGAACCTTCATGAAGACAACCTTGTGGCCTTGCCACTCATAAACTTGTTTGTGGAGGCATGCCACGTCATCTTCCTGCGTAAGCTTGACAAGAATAGTATGCCTCACGAACGAAGGAGTAGCTTTGAACTTCTTGTGCTTTAGTACACCCTGGACAAAACGCCTGACAATAGTGAGGCTGGAATACAACTCTTCATTGGTGTAAGTGCAAATGGATTCCAGGAACCAACAGCCTAAAAACTCTGTTTTCCCAGTGCGTATACTCAGGTCATCCGCCTCATAGCGAGTGACATGTACAACCACACAATCCTTGTCTGCATCAGGGCTCCAATTGAAATAGAAAAAAATTCTGAATTACTTTCCAGTATAAGAAACACAAGTTATTTAGACCACTATGTATAGCATGGCATCGAAGATAATAAAATTTTGCATTATTCATCACCACATACTTAGATGAAAAACCACAATCGAGATCGGCAAAGAAAATCACCTTGGGCATCTCAGCCAGGGGGAGGGGGACACATCCTCGAAGGGGGGAAACTGCTCTTGCAGTGCCACGGGGGTTGTAACCTCAAACAGGGCATTGACCATCTCATTAGTGGCCGTGAGCGTATCTAGGGTCAGCTCGCTGGTTGCCTCCATCTTCTTGGAGCTCTCTGTCTCGTGGGGATCAGCCTCCCGCGTCTGCTCCAATATTGGCAGATCTTTGCTTGGTTCTCCTTGGTCCATCATGAAACTGACGAATACTAGGAGACCACGGAATGGAAAACACAATCGCAATGACAATGAAACAAAAAAGAGAGTGAGGATCAGTTACTGATTTGCAAAAGTTCTTTTTTTTTTCTCTGAACGAAAATATACCAACATCATGGATCCGCTTACCTTCCCTTCGTTGGGAGAGAAGAACAGTAGCAGATGCAAGTGTTGCCTTTCTTGAAGACGGTGAGGGAGAAGGGGATTCAGCGAAGAGTGAAATGATGGTTGCTTCGTCCGTCAAACTTAGACTGCGGGGAGGTGGGGTTTTGTGATACGACGACTCGTTATTGCCGTGCTACGACCAGGGTGACTCTCCGCCTGCATACTGCCTTCTAATTTGGTGGATGGCATTTGAGCACGCGCGCTGCATGGCCCGCATGTCGGTGAATAGAAGAATAACAACATTCAAAAGAGGGAGACGTTTCGATGACCTGGGAGGAGCTAGAAGCGGTATTGTATCCACTGTACTAGTATGTCGGTGCGGGGACGACACCAATGGGATCACAAGAATCGCTACTACGGTTGCGGGGCGCGGGGTCGCGAGAAGGGCAGATCAAACAGATAGAACATGGGTTCTTTATCCAGGTTCGGGCCGCGAGATGCGTAAAACCCTACTACTGCTTTGGTGGTTAGTTTATCTGCGTTCTTGAGCTAGCTATGGGGCGGAGGAGCTCCAAAGCCGAATCCTCCTCCCTGGTCGCCTTTGGGCCTCCTTTTATAGGGAAAGGTTGCCACAAAGGGCACACAGGAGGTGGAAAGGGTACAGCCATACGAGTTTATCCTCAGATTACATGACAAGGCGCCATAAATGCGCCTTGCTTAGGTGTCCTTGCTTTATCGGGACGGGAGAGCCCAGCCTGTCTGTCAGCCGCCCTTTCAGGTTGACACGCGCCTTGGCCAGCGGTGCCTGTGGTGCCATGTAGGCAGGCAGGCAGCTGAGGTGGCGCGGTGGTGGGTCTCCACGAAGGTTCGCTTGCCGCCACGCAGGTGCCTGCCCAACTGGTTGGGTCGGCAGCTGCATGGTGGAGGCTTGATTGGCGCGGGCCTGATGGTGGCCCTACGGGTGTCCTTGGCGGGGGTTTTACACAGCCCTGCAAGGATCTTGCCGGGCCCCGCAAGGGTCTGCCAAGGCAGAAGTTGTCTTCCCCGCAAGGCTCTTGCCGGGGGCCTTGTGGTCCTCCTTGGCCGGGATCCCATCAAGGGTCGTCATCTTCTATAGTATGTATCTGATCTTTGAATGTCTTCACAAAGATCTGCATGCCACCACGGGATGTCTCCTTAATCCTTTGCCCCATGGGGGCAAGTGGACTCAAAGGTGATCCGCCTGTGGGCGTGAGGCGAGCCGCCACGGCAAGGGCCTTGCTGGTTTGAAGAACCGCCTGCAAAGATCTTGCCGGGAGTCTGCTTCATTCCCTTTGCTATTTGCGGTCTTGGTCTTGGCGTCGTTCTGCTCCTTTCGAGCTTCGGCCTTACCTTGGCTCACCTTCCTTGCTTTGCTTAGTGTGGCGGCGCCCGCGGCTCAGACTGCCCGTCCACAATCGAAAAAGGTGTACCCCTATTTTTGTACATTGACAGGAGCCCCCGGGCCTGGGCCACATGTAAGCGCAATGGCGTCGTTGGGCTAGGCCCAAAAACGGTGCGCGGGCAGGCAGGATGGTTTTTACCGCGGTAAGTCTTTTCACGCGCTGCGCTTCGCATGCCTCCCGCGCGTGGCTTGGCGTGGGGAGGCGTGTGTGACGTGGGCGGCATGCGTGGGGCTGAGCTCTGCACGCATGCGTCCCGTCGTAGTTAATGTGAAAGGAGGCGCCCACGCTTCCCCAATAAGAAGGAATAACCCGCTGCCGCTGCTCACTTTCACTTCTTCTCTTGTACCTTTTCCAATCTCAGAGCCACCGCTTTCTCTCTTCCTTCCCTCCTAAGTTGGCCAGGTTCTGGCTGTTGTTGCTTCGCCACCCTCCTTCCTTGCTCTTCTAGACTTGGCCGCCATGGCGCCCAAACCGCCAAGGGCAAGGTGGCTAAGAGCTGGGACCGTGGAGCCACGGAGAGAGCGCTGTTGGGGGACCGGACAAGTCTGCCTACTTCATCCCTCGTCGATTGGTGTTCATGATCTCTGGCCTCCTTCAAGCCCTTATGGGAGTGAAGACGGGGAGAGAATTGGGTACCGCGACGACATCATTCCCGCCACCGCACCGATCCTGCCCCAAACCGTATCCTTTTTCGCCGACACCTTTCTAGCGGGTTATGCCTCCTTTTTCCGATTTCTTCGCGACATCATGCACACCTTCGGCTTTCGCTTTTGATTTCATTCAATGCGGTGGCATGCTTGGCTCTCTTCGCGCATCTTTGCGAAGGCTTTGCCGGAGTGCAGCCCAACACGGCACTCTTTCACCATTATTTCTCCCCTCGAATCCAGCCCGAAGGCGCCGTATCCGGATGCATCGCCTGGATCTCAAGATCCAAGGGGTCGTACCCGGAAGGTGCCATGAAGGAGAAGTGGGATGAATGGCGTGGCCGGTGGTGCTGGATCGAGGACGAAGACCCGCCAGAATTCTGCAAGGTCCGTCGAACGCCGCCGGTCCGCGGCAGCGACTGGGGTGATTTTGATGCTGCCGACGGGAGGCTCACCGTCGCCACCACCAGGATCCTTCGGCTGACCAAGGCGGGGCTCACCCTGGAGATGATCGGGGCGGACTTCATTCGCCGCTGGATCGCCCTGTTGCATAACAAGGGGACGCCAGCCTGGATTTTCATGAACCCGACTGACATTATGCGGTTCCGCCCTGGCCTCGACCACAACTTCACGGTGATGAGGCATGCCCACTTCTGCCAACGGCTTTTGCAGCTCGACGTGGGTCGCGACGGCAAGATTGAACGGACTGGCAAGGCCGCGAGGGCTGCCGCAAAGGTCGGCAAGGCCCTCAAGGGATCGTTCTTCAAGTTGCCAGCGGGGGTGGTCCCGTTGTGCAATAACTCATGTCGGTCCGAGATCATTGCTATGATGCCGGACTGCAACGCGCACGACCCTGTCCCGAGCTGGCAGGAGCCGATGGAAGTAGACGTGCAGCAGTTCTTCGACTCCTTGGTCGAGGTGTACGTCAATGCTGACATCGAACGGTGGCTTGTCATGGACACCACCCAGGCGGAGCTGGACTACATCACCACTCGGGCGAGAGAGGCACAACTTGCCATCGAGGCCGGCAGCGCCGGGGGTGTGGAGGACAAAGCCGCGACGGCTGCGGAGGAGGAGCAGTTCACCTTGTGGGCGGTGGCCACTGGGGAGGTCAGCAGCGCCTATGCTGGAGCTCCGCTTGTCGAGGACGCGGCCGACGAGTCGTCGTCGGAGGAGGAGGACGTGGCGGCGGGCTCGACGCTAATCAGGGGAAGAGGGCGAGTCCTGCGGCGGGCTGGCTCCGGCGAGCCGATCCAGCCCGGCAGGACCACGCGGCCTCAATTGACCATGGAGGGATCCGGGCGCCACACGAGGGCCACGGCGGTGAAGGGGCTGACGAGGGCCGCTGAGAAGAAGAAGGCGACGGCCCCTTCCTCATCCAGGCGTGCACAAACCCCGCCGCCCTCTTCGCCAGGCGTCGATTGGATGATGATGTGGAGCTCCCTTTTGATCTCGGGTCTCTCAGCCCGGAGAGGAAGAGGAAGCTGGTGGAAGAGGAGGAGACAGACGACGAGTAAGTACTCCATTCCTCGCTGTTATCTCCACTTCCCCGAATCGGGTCACTCGTCTTGATCCATTTTTGCTTTGGCAGGGAGATGGAGACGTTGGCCAAGAGGGCAAAGAGGGCGAGGATCTTGGCGAGCGATCAGCCCCCGGCTGGGGCTTCAGAGACACCACTGGTGGTGCTGAGCAGCCCAGACAGCAGCCCCCGGCGCAGCCCCCAGCGTAAGTTCGTCACCCTCTTCCTACTCGATATGTGGTAGGCGCTCGATGCTACGATGCTGACCTTGCCGGGTTTTGCAGGAGGGGAGCGTCAGCAGGAGGAGCCACAGAGGGTTGCTCCTAACACACCACCCCCATCGACTACGCTGCCGCAGGGGGTGTCCCCGGCAAGGGCACCAGGCACGGAGCCTATACCCATGGAGGAAGAGGGGAACTTGGGCGCTGGTGACTCTGCCGCGGCGCCAAATGCTAGCGGAGAGGGACTTCGCTTCACACCTGCACCGGTGAGTCGCCTGCCCTTCCGTCTCTGTTTTTCCCTTATTCCTTTCTTGGCTTCATCGCCCCATTACTGCCTGTGCCCTCCTTCAATGACATGGAGGATGTGGACACTGCTAGGGAGACATTGCCGAGGAGGCCGCGGGCGAGGCCAGCAGGATTGCTGCCTAGGAGGCCGCCAAGGATGCCGACGAGGCTGCCGCTGACGAAGCGGCCAAGGGTGTTGCCGAGGACGCCGCTGCAGAGGCCGCCAAGGCGTCCGGCGAAGCTTCTGTCGAGGGCGCCAGCAGTGGGCCTGCCGGCGGGGCCGGCAAGGCCTCCGCCGAGGAAGAGGCGGCAGGTGACCAGCCTCCTTCTTCCTCAACCTCAGGCCCTGGCAGATATCTGAAGGTGGGCGACGATCTTTTCGTCCATCTCCCGGGGACGTCAAGCCGAGCGCCTGCCGAAGGGGAAGCCTTGGATGGCGAGGTGCTTGCCGCCACCGGGCTTGAGGTGGTTGATGAGCCGGGCATTCGTGGCGACGGTTCTCCAGAAGAGCAGCTTTCCGCGCCATGGGGGCCGATTTCCGGAAGCTCCAAGTGCTCACCGTGCCTACCGACAAGATCAAGGTTAAGATGGCCGCGTGGACAACGCGGAGGTGGATTTCAAGCTGCCGCGCTGAGATGCGCACCTGGTTCCACCAGCATCGCGAGGAGTAGAGGGCCTTTCAGGAGGAGTTGGCCAAGTGCGACGTGGAGCTCACCATGAGAATGGCCGACATCGAGAAGGCTCAGGAAGAGGCGGCGAACTTGGCCGCCGCGGCCGAAGCCGGCCAGAACCAGCATCAAGACGCCTTGGATTCCCAGGAAGAGGACCTCTCCGCGCGTGAAGCAAAGCTTAACGCAACGCTCCGTGGCAAGGATGAGGAGCTCGAGGCCCTTGTCACGCGACGGACCCGCGAGCTGGAGCAGAGGCACAAGGAGGCACTCGATGCCAGTGCTCGCCCATGCCGCAAGGCGAAGGAGCTGGAAGCGGAGCGGGACGAGCTGAAGGAGCAGGCCTCAAGCTGTCTCGGGTGAGAAGAACACGCCAACCGCGCTTTGATAGAGGCGCAAGGAGCAGCCATCAGCAGGATTGGGAGCCTCCGACGCGCAAAACTCCATCGAGACCTCTGCTGAACCTCGAGGGTCTCGAGAAGATGCTGCTTGAGAGTAGGGCTCGGAGGAGACTTGACCAGAGCCTCGAGGAGGAGAAGCAGCTGCGGCAACGAGGCCGCCTCCCACCAGGAATATGTGGTAGGTGAGAACAAGTGGATCAGCCATCTGGAGGTCATCGCCGGCAGGGTCACCTCGCAATTGGCCACCATGGGGTTGCCAAACGTGAGGTACGCCCCCGAGTGCAGCAGGACCGTCAACGCCAAGCTTACCCAGTTCTTCGAAGGCGTCCTCGGAGCTTTGGCCTATCTTCACTCCAACAGGACGGCCACGCCGGCCGAGGAGGCCCGGCGACTTTGCCGGAGGGTTGTGACCAAGGTCCTCACTAAGGTGGCGACCGAATCCCAACCTTGACTTCGCAAGGCTCGATGAAGAGCTTGCCGGATGGTGTTGACCTCACGGTGCTCAAGGAGCACATCAAGCCCATCACCAACGGCATCGATGAAATCAAGATGGTGGAAAGCCAGCCGGGATTGAGCATCCCGTTTTTCTTCGCCGCAGGTTCCCGACCAAGACAAATTTTATCTTTAGTTAGAACCGCAGCTATGACGTGATGTAATATAACTTTGAAGTACTCTTAGTTTTCTTGCACGTTATTTCCGCTCAATTCCTCTTTGTATGTGTGCCCTCGCCGATCGGGTAGGCTTGCGCGCCGAAGCCCTTTAGCGGCGTTTTGGGGACGGATCCCTAGGGCCTGCTGGGTACGCGTGCTGCCGGACGAGCCACCTTTCCGTTCCAAACGCGGACGCCCGAACTGTCGAGCTTGACTCGAGTCAGAATCGAGGGTGTTGTCGATCGCGTAAGGTTACTCTGCCATTCTCGATGCAGCCGCTTGAGCTGTTGAGCGGACTCAAAACAGGGCAATGGCGTTGCCGATCGTGGGAGAGCCCCCTGGCGTGCGGGTTTCTCATACAAAGGCGTGACTTCTCCGGGGGGGGGGGGGGAATAACCACAAATATGGAGGGTAGCACAAATAAGGATTCAGTGCAACTTAGCTTCACATGCATCGCCGAAGGCCGACCTTCCGCCTCCTTTCTTCTTCCAGGATCACGAAGATGAAGGAGTGCCGGGCTAACTACTAGAGCTGATTCTCACAACTGCGCCCCCTACCTGGCGCGCCAAGGATGTCGGCGCGGGGATGACACCTATGGGATCACAAGAATCCCTACTATGGTTGCGGGGCGTGGGGTCGCGAGAAGGGCAGATCAAACAGATAGCACACGGGTTCTTTATCCAGGTTCGGGCCGCGAGATGCGTAAAACCCTACTCCTGCTTTGGTGGTTAGTTTATCTGCGTTCTTGAGCTAGCTATGGGGCGTGAGGAGCTCCAAAAAGTCGAATCCTCCTCCTGGTCGCCTTGGGCCCCCTTTTATAGGGAAAGGGGTTGCCACAGTGGCACAAAGGAGGTGGAAAGGGTACAGTCATACGAGTTTATCCCTCAAATTACATGACAAGGCGCCATAAATGCATCTTGCTTAGGTGTCCTTGCTTTATCGGGGACGGGGAGAGCCTAGTCTCGTCCGTCGCCGCTCCCTTTCGTGTTGTCACGCGCCCTAGCCACCGGTGCCTGTGGTGCCATGTAGGCAGGCAGGCAGCTGAGGTGGCGCAGTGGTGGGTCTCCACGAAGTTCGCTTGCCGCCACGCAGGTGCCTGCCCAACTGGTTGGGTCGGCAGCTGCATGGTGGAGGCTTGATTGGCGCGGGCCTCATGGTGGCTCTATGGGTGTCCTTGGCAAGGGCCTTTCCGCAGCTCCGGCAAGGGTCTTGCCGCGGCGCCTGCTGTCATCCCCGGCAAGGCTCTTGCCGGGGGCCTTTTGGTCCTCCTTGGCCGGGATTCCATCAAGGGTCATCATCTTATATAGTATGTATCTGATCTTTGAATGTCTTCACAAAGATCTGCATGCCACCACGGGGATGTCTCCAGAATCCTTTGCCCCATGGGGGCAAAGTGAACTCAAAGGTGATCTGCCTGTATGTGGGGCGAGCCGCCCTGCAAGGGCCTTGCCGGGTTTTGAACCGCCCCGGCAACAATCTTGCCGGGGGAGTCTGCTTCGTCCCCTTTTCTCTTTGTGGTCTTGGTCTTGGCGTCGTTCTGCTCCTTCCGAGCTTCGGCCTTACCTTGGCTCACCTTCCTTGCCTTGCTTAGTATGGCGGCACCCGCGGCTCAGACTGCCCGTGCACAATTGAAAAAGGTGTACCCCTCTTTTTGTACACCGACATAGTAGAAATTGTTTTTCTAGGTAGCTGTATAGTGTCTCCACTGTACTAGTAGTAATTGTTTCTCTGGGCCCAAGACAAAACAGCCCATCCACCCTAGTAAATAGTAAAATCAATTCAAAAGTCCATATATTTACTGAATGAGAGGCGCTACCCACACCCAAAACACCGCCACCCTAAAAAACCTGGGTGTTCTTCTTCCTCCTCACTCCCACCCACCTCACGTCAGCTCACTCCACTTGTACCCCCATATTCCTCACCACACTCCTAAAAAAAAACCCCAGCTCCCCTTCTTCCTCACTACTACAGAAAAAACCCAGCTCCCCTTCTTCTTCACTCGCACTACAACTAGGCTCGTCATTCGTTACTCTGCTCAAATCCGTGAGCGCGACGCGACGCCCTTGAGGAAAATGGAGTCGGCTGACCCCAGCGCCAAGAGGATGAGGCTCCCGCCAGCGGCGACGCCTATTGTAGATCCCGCACCCGGCAACGCGGGGGGAAGCGGCGACCCCGCCCCCACTGGATCCCAGGAACCCGTAGAATGTCGGGTGGACCACATCAGCGATCTCCTGATACCGCCCTGGGGAGATCTTCACTTCTCCCCACCAAGGATTGCTGCCGCACCTAAGTCCGCTCAATTCGTGGCGCCTCTATGGCGGCTGTGCCCTTAATCTCGATTGTCGTCACCATCTCTCTTCAATGATTTTGAAATGCCCAGAGCCATCATCTCCTCCCACCAGGGCTCCGTTGAAAGCCTCTGCATCCCGTCATGCTACTTGAGCAAGCATACCATGCCCTGCATGGTGAATGCCTGGCTGAAATCCCGTGAATTCACAGAACTATAGCTGCTTGAGTTCTACTATTCCACTGAAATCACCTACCAGACACCGAACGCCATCTACTGTGCTCCTCAAAGACCGATGTCCATCTCATGTTTTCCTCCTCTCCACACCGCCACCTTTGCGCTTATGCACCTACCGATAATCTGGTACTAAACCTTCAACTCCATTTCTCGAGAAACTTTCACTTGTGCTGGTTCCTATATCGAGGCCTCATTGCATTAACATCATCCACTCCAGCTTGCCCTGCCTCGAGTGCTTGGTGCTTGTTTTCATTAGTTAGAATCGGTTGTCTCCAAATAAAGTCGCCTAACCTTGTAAGAATTGGAATTTGTTTTGAGGGAAGACAGCTCATCATCCAAGATGCCCCTTCACTTCAAAGGTTGATCCTTGATTCTAGTTATTCACCGCTGTAAATAACCGCCCTCTCTGCTACTTAAACTGGAGACCCTAGGTGTAATACATGATCTATGTGCTCATTTCAATATGGTGTTTGGCTCCACAGTTCTTCAGGTACTTTACCTTATCATCTACACTTGTAACCATAAGCTGCATTTTAAATTTCTGCGCATAAGTTATATGTCATCTTGCAGTACACATTTTGTACTAATATTATGTTCTATGCTCAATGAAGAGTTTCTCCTGTCAAGATCTGATATATCCAAATGAATAGTTTTGATCTGAACAAGATTATTGGCTTGCTGCAATGCTTTCCATGTCTGGAGAAGTTGTATATAAAGGGGATAGTTTCACGCACATTGGAAGCCCGCATATAGTGTACTAGAATTAACTGTTCAGCTATTGCTCTTTTGACACTCTTTTTTTAGACCTTAACTGTTTTCAATCTTCATGTATATTTAGGCAACAGGACGGGGTAAGAAAGTTATAACCAATCGGTGGATTCGTAAGCATCGGGTTTTCTCACTTCTCATGAGATTCGATTGAAGACAATAACGCTAGAACGATATGTAGCCAACCGTGCAAACACTAGATTTGTCACATTCTTCCTGCTGAATATGAGGTTACTATTGTCCATCAGGCTACCGATTATCAGCCGCATGGTTTTGACGGATGGGTATGTGGAAGACCAAAAAAAGGACTTTCAGGTGGGCAAAAGAGCTTCTGAATGTGTCGGGCTTCTATTTACAACATATTGTGGTCATCCAGTAAATTTTACGACCCAGGATGTTCATTATATGGACCTGACCGATCCATTTGACTGTGACTGCCGAAAACAGTGGTGGAGTTAGATGTTGTTGCCTGTTTCAACCTGTGTTTTTTGTAAACCTGATGAACCATTAACCCTCATGCTTTTGTACAATTTGTAAGCTGGATTTAGATGTTCTTGCCCTTTTCAACTCGGCTGTGACTGTCATATTTTCTTTGAAGCAAGGCAAATGGCTTGCCAGTCGTTTAATTTAGAGTCAAATATTGTAACAACTAACAAATCCCAACCAAGGGAAATGACAACACTCTTGCCGGCTGCTCAAGCTCACTGTGCATTACAGAAGCCAAGTGATTAGCCCCCACCATGTAACACCCTGGATGTAAACTTTCCCTTTTGGGCAATATATCATTTTGACCTCATCCAAGTCTTGTGGGTTTTGTCATGCTTGGCCTCTTTTGTTTGGTTATGTTGGGTTTTTCTCTTTTCTTGTTTTGCTCCTTTTGCCATATTGCATTTGTTGCCTCTTGTCATCTTGCATTTCCCGTCTTGTCATGTGATTGTGGGGTTCTCTTGCATGTCATATGGTTGTGGGTTTTCCCCTTGCATGTCATGTGGTTGCATGTGCCATTCCTATTTGCATTACCATCCCCTCCTTCCCTCTACTTCTTTCCTTTTCAAATGTCATATATTTCCTTTCTCAATTAATGTTCATCTTCTCCCTAAAAATCTTGCTGCTGCACAAAGACTCTCTCGCCAAATAATCTCCTCATTTGAAGTTGTTATGGTCGTTCAAATGGCACAAGTTTGAAATATTTCCAAACTTGCATTATTTTTCTACCTTTAAAATGTCCATTACAATTTATTTAAATAGTGGAGAATTCCAGAGTGTGGGATATTTTCCTTTCACTCAAAATCTTTTTCTTTTCTTTTCAAGCACTTTCTTTTCTCTTCCTTTTATTTTTAAAAGGAAAAGAGGAAAGGAGGCAGAAGAAGAGCTGTGGCAGCCCAGCTGCACCTCCCCACGGGCCCCGCCACTCCGCCGCCCAGCTTCATCAGCCTCAAGAGCCCAGGAGCAGCGCGCCAGCCCACCTTTTTCCCTCTCCCCTGCCTTTCACAGACCCACAGCCGCCTACCCCCGCTTAGACTCCGCCCACGTGGCAGCGCTGGGCCCGCCTGCAGCGCCGGACTCGTGCTCCTCACCCGCCTTTTCTCTCCTCTCGCCGCCATCGCCATGGGGACCCCGAGCACGAGAGCACGAGCTCGGCCTCGCCCCTAGCCCTACTTATCCTCGCCGCCAAGATCGAACCCTAGGGTTCCCTCTCCCTCTCGCCGCCGCCGCCAGCAGGAAACCACCAAGCTCGCCGCCCTTTCGTCCCGAGCGATCTGGAGCGCGCTTTGTCGCCAGCGTGCTCTCCGCCACCCCATCCTGCCGCACCGTGTCCGACGTCTTCCTCGTCGTCGACTACGTCCACGACGTCGACTACGGGGGCCCGGATCGCCAAGTTCGTCGACGCCTCGTTCCTGTCTTCTTCTCGGTCAGAGTTCCCGGCGAGATTCAGAGCTCGATCTCGTCGCCGTCAGCCCGTCTCCGTCGCCGATTCTTTGTCCTAGGGTAAGGAGGTATAACCCCCTTCCTCCCTGCTCCTGCCTGTCGTCGTTAGATCTCCGTAGAGTAGGGCCCGGTCCGTGTCGTTGTCGCGCTCGCCGTGCTCCGGCGTGCTCGTAGTAGTTGGGTTCAGGGTTGTTTTGGTCGCGCGTAGATGCCACGATTCCTTCTCGGGCTTGCCCCTTCTTGTTCTGTGGTGCCTCTCGTGCGTAGCCAGTGTGTACGAGGGAGCAGAACCCCCTGTAGCCGCCGTTGCTTCGCCGGCGTCGTCGTTGTTCTTCTCTGATCTAGGATCAGGCCTGTTAGTTGGGTCAAGTAGGCCGCGTCCTGTATCCAACCGAACCCCCTACCCTAGCCGAGCTGGTTGACTCCCCGCTCTCTCACCGCGGCGACCTGGGTTCGAACCCCAGGCGCGCCACTCCCCCTTTTTATTTTCTGTTTTCGCGCATCCTCCGGTTCGTCTCTGCAGCAGTAGTAGCAGTTAAGGGCTGAGGCCCTTCCTCTATCAGTCGCTGCGCACCAGCCCAGTGGTAGCAGGGGCAGGTTTCCACCGGGGAGACCCGGGTTCGAATCCCCCCTGAGGCTGTTTTCTCCCCCCTTTTTATTGCCATTTCGCCCCTGTCTCTATGACAGTGGGGCCATCCTGTCAGCCTCTCAGCGCCTCCCCCACATGCAGTTTTATTTCTTTTTCCCCCACGTTTCCATTTCCAGCTTTGTCTCTTTTCTGTTTTGGGCAAGTCCAAATCTGGACATTTCCAAATCTGGAAATTGCCAATTCTGTCAACTTCCTTTTTAGGCAGATTTTAACTTAATGCTTTTGTGATGATTTCTCTACTGCAACCCTAGCATATTATATATGTTTTTGGGGTAGAAAAATCCCACCAACTCAGTGGTGGCATTAGTTTCTGCATTTGGGCAAGTTTATGTTCATGTCTTTTTGCATCGTGGTTATGTGTTGTCTTTCTTGTGCATATTTATTTGACTTGTGCTATGATGTAGTTTGCACACATGCATGGCTTGGTTTCTTCATGCTGTTATGTAGGTTTTCGCACCATCTTGTGTTGCCCGCCTTGTCCAATCCGCGCATCCGCTTTTCCGGTGATTCTATATCGATTTCTAACGTAAATCATCTCATCTTTCCGATGGCATGCTTGGTTTGCCAAGATGATGCCTGGTTTTCCATTCACCTTCCGGAGTGCACATAAGCATAGCCTATCTCATCATGCATATCTTGTCATGTTGCATCATGTTGATTGTGCATTGCACCGTGATTTATTGTGGTTCCTTGTTTTGTTGTTGCTTTGGGTAGAGCCGGGAGACGAGAACGCTTACGAGGAACCTGTTGAGAACGCCGAGGATCAGGCTTTCGACAACTCGAGAACATTGCAGGCAAGATGATCATACCTCGAAATCACTTCTATCTTTGCTATGCTAGTTGCTCGCTCTTTTGCTATGCCTATGCTGCGATGCCTACCACTTGCTATATCATGCCACCCATATTGCCATGTCAGCCCCTAACCATCCTTTTCCTAGCAAACCGCTGATTGGCTATGTTACCGCTTTGCTCAGCCCTCTTATAGCGTTGTTAGTTGCAGGTGAAGTCGAGGTTTGTTCCTTGTTGAACACGGAGATGTTGTTCCTCTTGGAACATGTCTACTTGTTGGGGATATCACAATATATATATCTGCTATATTTTAACACATCTATATACTTGGTAAAGGGTGGAAGGCTCGGCCTTATGCCCGGTGTTTTGTTCCACTCTTGCCACCCTAGTTTCCGCTATACCGGTGTTATGTTCCTTGATTTTATGCTCCTTACACGGTTGGGTGATTTATGGGACCCCTTGACAGTTCGCTTTGAATAAGACTCGCCCAGAAGGCCCAACATTGGTTTTACCATTTGCCACCTAAGCCTTTCCCTGGTTTTCGCGAGCCCGAGGGTCATCTTATTTTAAAACCCCGGCCAATGCTCCTCCGAGTGTTGGTCCAAACTAGAGCCACTTGCGGTGCCACCGAGGCAACTTGGGGCATCTTCGGTTGCCGTGACGCATCTGCTCATCCGGATGTGCCTCGAGAACGAGATATGTGCAGCTCCTATCGGGATTTGTCGGCACAATCGGGCGGCTTTGCTGGTCTTGTTTTATTGCTGTCGAAATGTCTTGTAGTCCGGGATTCCGAGATTGATCGGTCTTCCCGGTAGAAGGAATAATCCTTCGCTGACCGTGAGAGCTTATAATGGGCTGTTGGGACACCCCTGCAGGTAATATCTTTCAAAGCCGTGCCCGCGGTTATGAGGCAGATGGGAATTTGTTAATGTCCGGTTGTAGATAACCCAAAGTTGACCTCAAATAAAATACACCTCAATCGGTGGTGTTACCGTGGATGGTCTCTTCTCGTGAGTCCGGAAGTGAACACGGTGTTGGAGTTATGTCCGACGTAAGTAGTTCAGATCACTTCTTGATCACTACTAGTTTCACGACCGTGCTTTTGCTTCTTTTCTCGCCTCTTTTTTGTAAGTAGCCACCATATATGCTAGTCGCTTGCTGCAGCTCCACTTTACTACTATGTCCTCCCTAAAGCTTAAATAGTCTTGATCTCGCTGGTGTGAGATTGTTGAGTCCCCGCGACTCACAGATACTTCCAATACAGCTTGCAGGTTCCGATGAGGCCTGCAGATGATTCCACCGAGCTCAAGTGGGAGTTCGACGAGGAACGTGGTCGTTACTATGTGTCGCTTTCCAGATGATCGAGTGGTGCCCAGCTTGGGACGATCCGGGATCTGTGTTGGCTTTTGGGGTATCTTTCTTTATTTTGGTTCCAGAGTCGGACCTTGAGTGTACTCAATGATGTATGTTTATTTATGTACTTGTGTGAAGTGGCGATTGTAAGCCAACTATGTATCTTTCCTTAACTATTACATGGGTTGTGTGAAGATTACCTCACTTATGACATTGCTTTCAATGCGTTATGCCTCTAAGTCGTGCCTCGACACGTGGGAGATATAGCTGCATCGGGGGCGTTACACACCAGCACCCACAAACTTATTTCGAACTAGCACATCAAATGGGCTGTAAATTTTTATAGGAAAGGCTGCATGACAGATTTGGATTCTGACATTTGGGACCCGTCAATAAACGATTCTGCCTACCAGCGTTGGATTGACATCCAACATCTATCGTGTATCCTCTATCTCTGGTCTTCTTCATCCTCCAGCCACCCAAACCAAACCACCCCGTCCGCTCCGCCGGCTCCCACCTCCCATGGTTGGCTGCGCCTCCGCCGCCCTACCGTACGTACCCTCCAACGTTGGCCAGTCGCTCCCTTTATTCCTGTCGGTGTACAAAAGTAGGGGCTCCGCTTTTGACCCCTTAACTTGTGCATGGGCAGTTAGAGCCTCCCGCCATGACCACGCATAGACATGGCAGGAAAGGGGAGCTGGAGAGGAGCCAAAGCCATGAAGACAAATGAAGTAGCGACAAGGACCAAGGCCACAAGGATCGGATGGGCGAAGTAGGTTTTCCCGGCAAGGACCCTTGCTAGAGCAGCCTCAGCCGCCCCGACAAGACCCTTGCCACGGCAGCCCGCCCGCGCCAGCCGAGCGAGCCACCCTTGAGCTCACCAATGCTCACACAAATGCATTGGGACAGGGCTCGGGAGGCACCTCCGTGGTGGCATCCAAATCTTTGTGAAGACATAGAATGCTCAAGATCAAATGAGGATAAGAAGGCAACCATCTTCACCGAAGAAACCCACAAGACCCCCGGCAAGACCCTTGCCGGGGAGGCTAGCGCGCCACGGCAAGACCCTTGCCGGGGAGGCCAGCGTGCCAACGCAAGACCCTTGCCGGGCCACCCGGCAAGACTCTTGCCTGACCACCCGACAAGGCTCTCGCCAAAGCGCACCAGCTGGACCGCTGCCTGGCCCGCCCCAGATAAGTCTTCGTCATCGTTCGCATGCGGCTGCCGACCCAACCAGCTTGGCAGGCACCTGCGTGGCGGCATGCAATTCTTCGTGGAGGCTCCACCACCGCACCACCTCAGCTGCCTGCCTGCCTACATGGCACCGCATGCGTCGCTGGCCAGGGCACGCGTCAAGGCAAGGAGGAGTGGCGACGGATGGGACTGGCCTCGCTCTCGTCCCCAATAAAGCGAAGGGACACCTAAGCCTCGCATTAAATGCATCTTGTCCGGTAATAAGAGGGATAACCTTGCAGCACTGCATCTTTCCACCTCCCGCCACACCGGGCGACTCCTTTCCCTATAAAAGGAGGCCCGAGGCGACCAGGGTAAGGATTCGGCTCTGTGGAACCTCGCAGCACCTAGAGCTAGTTCGAGAGATCAAGAACACTAAATACATCCACCAAAGCAGGACTAGGGTTTTACGCATCCTCGCGGACCGAACCTGGGTAAAATCCCCTTGTGTTGTCTACTGGTCCCGCTCTTCTCACGATCCCCGCACCC
This sequence comes from Aegilops longissima, assembly GCA_021605205.1. Classification (NCBI taxonomy): domain Eukaryota; kingdom Viridiplantae; phylum Streptophyta; class Magnoliopsida; order Poales; family Poaceae; genus Aegilops; species Aegilops longissima. The sequence continues at coordinate 122,235,358 of CM038682.1, forward strand.
CGCAACCGTAGAAGGTATTCTAGTGATCCCATAGGTGTCGTTTCCCACCGACAATTCCCCCACACGCCATGTTATTCTCCGGCGACGTCAGACCCAACACGCACTCAGCACCAACCACCAACCTCAGATTCTCCGCCGCGATCGACCGCTGATCTTCCACGGCCCTGTTCGCTCCATCCGAGGCCTCGCCATCATCCTCCACCTTGCGGCCTTGGTTCGCTTGCCGCTGCAGTGCGCCGCCTCTTGCATTGTCAACGCCAACAACCAAGAGGAACAAGGAGATGATCAGACGTGGAGAGGATGATGAGGGACCCACCAGCCATGGCAAGATGCAAGCAAGTGCCTCTATATTACAAGCCCAAAAATATGGTTCCTCCTAATGGTTGGACATCCGGGGCTCACGCCATTGTCAATGTAGTCAATGAACGAGACAATTACACTACGAAAGCGGCCGACACTGTGGACCCAAAGAGGTTGCGTAGTTTTTTTGAGGAACACGCAGCTTGTTATTTATACTAGTTTTATGACGGATCGGGGTAACAACTGGCTGTGCGGGGTCAGGGCCCATCTAGCCAAGGTTTTATTTACGTTTACCACATCATGAGCCAAGTTGTGTTTTTTTCTTGCTGAAAATGGCTAGCCCAGTTCTATTTTTTTAAGAAATACCCAAACGAGGCCTACTTGCTTTATCAGCCCTGCTGGGGTTGCAAATCTTTCAAGACGAGGAGAGTTTCATTCGGTTTGTCCAGAAATGAGCTGTACATTTTTAAAACACATCAAACCGGGAATTAGTTTCAATTTTTTTTCAATACAAGATTTTACATTCCATTGATTTTTTTGCGTGGACAATTATTTTGATTTTATATTTATATAAATTATTTTTCAAAATAGTTTGAATGTGAATAGATATTTCGTGATTAAAAACAGTTGACCACACCGAAATATGCAAAAATTTGTATACTTTTTAACCGTGGCCACAATATGGGGTGTAATGCTAAAAAAAAGAAGATGGGCTCCAAAAAAATTCTTAAGAATTAGCAAATGGGTTGTACATTATTAGAAATAATGCACACGAGAGCAGTGAATGTTGGATGTCCATCCAACGGCTATCGTGCTTCTTCAATCTCTGCTTTTCCTGCTCCAACCGCCAAACATGGAGGCGGCTATGCTGCCACAGAGGTTCATCGCCCCACCTGCATTCCATCGCTGGCCTAGCCATCCCTCTACTCACACACACCGCTGTTATTCTTCGGGATGGCAAACGAACCAAGAATGCTCAGATTCTCCGCTGGGAAACAACTCGCCGAGTCTTCCCCGTCTGTCGCCCTTCCTAGGCCTTGCCATCGTCCGCCGCCTGTGTGCTCTCGGCTCGCCTGGTCAACATGTTCAATGAACGACATCCATCGGCGGATCAGACTTGGAGAGGCCGACAATTGTCCACAACCGCACGCAAGGAAATGCCTCCTTATTACGCAAAATAATGATTCCTCCACCGACAAAGAAGGACCCACAAAGGTGGCTGACTTAGGAACTACTAAGTTGACGCGGACGGGGCCTTTGTCAACTTAGTCAATATGAACAATTTAGCTCCAAAGGACCTGCACGATGTCCATCCAACGGCCATAGTGCTTCTTCAACCTCTGGTCTTCTTGCTCCACTACCAAAGCAGCACCGGTCGTGCCGCCTCGCTTCCTGCCTCTCGTGGCCGGCTGTGCTGCCGCGGAGGCCTCACCGCTCCCATACTACTCCCACCGCTGGCCAGGCCATCCCTCCACTCACCCACACCCCCTGTTATTATGCGGCGAGGGTAGCCTCACACCACAGCAGAACCAATGAACCCTCGTACTCCTCTGCGCGTGGGCATCCACTGCCGCGTCTTCCCCGTCTCCGCGTCGTCCCATTCCCAGGCATCGCGGTCGTTCTCCTCCTTGGTGCTCTCGGTGCAGCGTGGTCAATGTGGTCAACGACCGACTTCCATCGGAAGAGTACTGTGCTTGGAGAGGCTGACAGCTGGGTCCACGGCCACATCCCAGTTTTTTTGTGATTTGCCAATTAAGTCGCTTTGTCAGGCCTGTTGGGCTGCAAATCTTTCAAGACAAGGAGAGCTTCATTCGGCTGGCTGAAAAAACGGCCTATCAGTAATGAGAAATGGGCTGTACATTTTTAAAACACATCAAACCGGTAATTAGTTTCAAATTTCTTTTTTTCATTTCGAGATTTTAAATTGCATTGATTTTTATGCGTGGACAACTTGTTGGATTTTATATTGATATAGCTTTATTTTTAAAATTAGTTTGAATGTGACTCAAAATTTCGGGATTAAAAATAGTTCGGACCGCACCGAAATATGCAAACTTTCATATAATTTTTTAACCGTGGCCACAATATGGGTTGTAATGCTAACAAAAAGAATATGGGCTCCAAAAAAACCTTAAGAATTAGCAAATGGGCTGTAAATTATTAGAAATTAATGGCAGATGGGATGTATGCTGTTTTCCACTGATTTGAGGCTCTTCAAAAAAAGGTTGGCGCACAAGTAGTGACTGTTGGATGTCCATACAACGACCGTCGTGCTTCTTCAATCTCTGCTCCTCCTGCTCCAGCCACTTAAACAAGCGCCAGCAGGACTGCCTGCTCCCTCCTCCCCGTGGCCGGCTGTGCTGCCTTGCAGGCCTCACCGCCCCACCGTACTCCCATCGCTGGCCTAGACATCCCTCTACTCACCCAGACCTGCTGTTATTCTTCGGCGTCGGCAGACGAACCAGTAAACCCTCGTACAGTCGTACTCCCCTCCGCGTGGGAAACAACTACCAAGTCTTCTCTGGCTCCATGTCGTTCCCTTCCTAGACCTCACCGTCGTCCACCGCCCTGCTGCTCTCGGCGTGGGTTGGTCAACATGGTCAACGACCGACATGCATCTGAAGTGGAATGTACATGGAGAGGCTGACAGCTGGGTCCACGGTCGCACGCAAGGAAGTGCCTCCTTATTACGCGCAAAATAATGATTCCTCCACCTGACATCTGGGACCCACCGAAAGGGCCTCAGATTTCGCGAAAAAACGTTATCGCTACCGACAGCTCGGACCCACCAGCTTTATCTTCGCACACAAGGAAGTGCCTCCTTATTATGCACAAAAATGATTACTCCCCCGCTAGCCGGGACCCAGATAGTGGCAGGTTGACTTAGGGCCTACTGTTGACAGGACGGAGGGCTTTGTCAACTTAGTCAATATGCACGAAGTCTAGCTCCAAGGACTGACACGATGTCCATCCAACGGCCGTAGTGCTTCTTCAACCTCTCGCACTTCTTGCTCCAAATTACCAAACCAATGTCGGTCGTGGCTCGTGCTATCGCTCTCCCGTGGTCGGCTGCGATGTCATGAGGCCTCATCGCCCCCTACTACTCCCACCGCTGGCTAGGCAATTCCTCTACTCACCCACACCCCTGTTATTCTCCGGCGACGGCAGCCTCACACAGCAGCGAACCAGTGAACCCTCATACTCCTCTACGCATGGGCAACCACTGCTGCGTCTTCCCTGGCTCCGTGTCGTCCCCTTCCTAGGCCTCGCCGTCATGCACCTCCTTGGTGCTCTCGGCGCGGCATGGTCAATGTGGTCAACGGCCGACTTCCATCGGAAGAGTACTGTACGTGGAGGGGCTGATAGCTGGGTCCATGACAGCCGCAAGGAAGTGCCTCCTTATTACACGCAAAATAATTATTCCTGCACCTAACAGCGGGGACCCACCGGACGGGCCACTGTATTTCGCAAAAAAAACGTTCCACCCTTGACTGCTGGGACCCACCAGCTATATCTTCTTACACAAGGAAGTGCGTCCGGGCAAAAAAAATGATTTGCCCCCTGACTGCTGGGACCCACCAGCTATATCTTCGCACAAAAGGAAGTGTCTGACAATCGGGAGCCACCTGGTCGAAGCGTACGTAGCTTTATCATTCTGGTCGCGAACGTGTACATACATACTGGTCGATGTAGAGCCCGCACGTGTTGTAGTAGAGGCGTGCATGTAGAATGTACACGTACGTACAACGGCCAGTGTGCAAGAAAGAAAATACGGCCACGTACGTACTTACGGGCGGGGTCTCGAACGCCTACTCACAGACACGTAGAGCCGTGGCTCGTACATGGCTGGGTCGAACAGAAACCGCGCGCTGCCATGTTCATGGGGACTTAACGGAATGCGTCGTGTTCATCGGGAGGCAACAGAACGCATGGGAGCCAACCGGTTTGGACGGAACAACCGATGGAAACGAGGCCTGGCGTACCGCAGAACAGAGGAAATGGCCTTGTGTTCGACCGGCCATGGTCGAAACGTGATCCTATTCATCGGGAGGGGTCTGGCGTACCGCAAAATGGAGGAAACCGACCTCCTACGGTCGAAACGGGGGTCCTGTTGATCGAGAGGGGTGTGGCGTACCGCAAAACATAGGAAACGAACTTGTGTTGGAGCGCTACGGTCAAAATGGGGGTCATGTTCATCGGGAGGGGTATGGCGTACCGCAAAACGGAGGAAACGGACTTGTGTTGGAGCGCTACGGTCAAAATGGGGGTCCTGTTCATCAGGAGGGGTATGGCGTAACACAAAACGGGACTCCACGGGATACAGTTCACCTCCATCATCGATCCCTCTAGCCTCCACGGGCTACTATTCATCCACCGTCGACATCCTCTAGCCTACACCTGCGACTGTTCATCAACGGGCTCCTATTCATCCAGCCTCCACCGTCCGCTACTCCACCGGCTACTGTTCAACCAGCCCTCTCCACGGGCTACTGTTCAACCACCCCTCCACGGGCTACTGTTCATCCAGCCCTCCACCATCTATTGTTCATCCAGCCCTCCACGGGGTGGTCCTGTTCGTCCAGCCCTCGATGGGCTCCTGTTCATCCAGCCCCAACCGGCTCGATCGATCAGGGTCCTGTTCATCCAGAGGCAACACCAAGGGGTCCTGTTCATCAACCCCCACCGGGAACTATTCATCCAAACCCCCCAACAACGCTCACTGTTCATCCAGAGGCAACACCACGGGGTCCTGTTCATCCACCCCCACTGGGAACTATTCATCCAAACCCGCCAGCAACGCTCACTATTCATCCAGAGGGAGCATCGATCGGCTTCAGTTAGTAGCAGTAGCGAAGGAATTGCTCAATCGGGTTCAGTTAACAGCCATCAATCGATTGCTCGCGTTCAGTAACGCGTAGCCTGCAGTGCAATCGCTCGGGTTCAGTTAGAGCCCAACGCCGCACCCACACGCGTGCGGTGAGAGAAACGCGCGATCGCTCGCCCCGACCACCTCACCGTAACCGGGAACACCCCGATATTTTCCTCGCCCTCGCTTCTACCACGGTTTTTTTCGTCATGGATGGCCCAAAGAATGTCATGCAGCTGCGTCTCCGGCCCGCCCATGACGAAAAGCCCATTTTCTGTCATGATTTTTTTGTCATAGAAGTAGGAGCCCACCACATCTGTGATGATACCGGGTTTTGTCACAATTATCGTCATAGAAGTGTCATAAGTATGACAGAAAAAAATTGTTGGGCCCAAAATGTCATAGATGTGTCTTTTTTTGTAGTGTGGGATGACGTCCGGCCGCAGCAGAAACAACGGCGGTGACGACTAAGCCGTCGTGATCAACCTAGCGACGAGCGATGATGATTTTTAATTTCATTTAAATGATTATATGTAAAATATCTCTATACATGCAATGAGAAAAAATGTGTTTGTTTAAATGTTTACCCAGATGGTCGGTGACGTGCACGAGCGGCGGGGCATCGAGGGGGGTGGAGTGGGGGGATCTGCGTGGGACGCCGGGTGGCAAGCCGGGGCGGCGTGCAGGAGCGGCGGGGCATCGGGCAGTGGGCGCGTGGGGTGGCGGCGGTGGGGGTGCGGTCTGGGAGAGAGAGAAGGGTGTGGGAGACAGAGAGAGGAGGGGGTGGTAGTTAGGGTTAGGGTGGGGGCGGGGGCGTTAGCACCGTTAGGGAGATGTTGTTTGCTGACGGCAATGAGCTGGCTAACGGCAAAAGTTATCTTGCCGTCCGCTAGCGTACGGCAAAGTGCTTCTTTGCCGTCAGCCAATTTTTTGTCGTCTGCTTTTTGTGAGGTGAAGGCAAATCCCTTCTTTGCCGAACAAGCTGACGACAAAATCTCTGATTCCAGTAGTGATTGATGTGTGTCATATGGTGTTATTTTACTACAAACTCTCAGGATTTTTGTGACACTTATAGGAATAACCGAATGGATTGATCGGAAAGTGGAAGTGCGTTATATCGACTAGGGGGGTGAATAGGCGATTTTAACAAATTCGTCACGGAGGAAATTCAACTTGAGGAATTTCCTAAGCAACGAGCTACAAGCAGTGAAATAAGTACTCAGGTGCATGCATGACAAGGCAGTAGCATAGTCATCATGATGAAATGAAAACATACACATAGCACAATTAGCATGTAAACAGGATAAGCAGGCTGAAGACAAACACTACTAGGAAAAACCTTATAGGTAGACTCTTACTAGTAGCGAGGGTTTATAACCCTCGCTACTGCTACTTACTAGTAGTGCGGGTTTTTACCCCTCACTACTACTAAGTTGATAGTAGTAGCATGGGTTTTTAACCTTCGCAACTACTAAGCGGTCTCTACCCTGCCCCCCGAGACATGCCATAGTAGTAGCGAGGGGTATAAACCCGCGCTACTACTAAGTTGATAGTAGTAGCACGGTTCTATACCCCTCACTACTACTAAGTACGAGGTAGGTGAAGTCCCCGTATCCTTGTCCGAGTCCCTCCTCTCTCCCTCACTCTCCTCCCTCTCTCCATAGGCTCTCCCATGGTATTACACACCTCGTCCTCCATGGCACCCAACAAGTTCACCTCCTCGCGTCGCTTGCCTCTTCCTCCGTGGCGACAAAAGTGGGAGTCCACCTCGCGCCGCCGGCATCTTAGAGCTCGCCGGTCTTCCCCGCATCAACATGCCTCCACGTCGGACCACCTCACCACCGGCGACGAGCCCTGGTGCACCCTCCATCTCATTCCTTTCTTCCTTGTTTCTCTTTTTCCCTCTCCATGTCCCTCTGATTTTACTCACGTCCCATGCCCATGCCTTCGAAAGTCGTCGACATGGCCAACGAGCAGCTCTCTGCATTGGCTGTGAAGAGGACCCTCAAACCATCGTCTTGCTCTCCTCTGCACTGGATCCGGTCCCTCTACAACAGCCATCGCTGGATCTGGTCTCCACTGCCCGTCTGCACCTCCGACGAACCTTATCGTCGCTGGATCGAACCATTGACACCATTGACAGCACACACGGGGTCGAGATTTTTTTTTGGTTTTTGAAATTAATAGTAGTAGCGCGGGTCACAGTCACACGCTACAGATAGTTAGTAGTAGCGCGTGCCGAACCCGCGTTACTAGTAACACATGTACTAGTTGCACGGGATGCACCGCGCTACTACTACTACTAGTTAGTTGTAGCGCCGTAGTAGTAGCGTAGGCACCCGCGTTACTACTAGCTTTTAACCCGCGTTACTACTAGGCTTTTTCCTAGTAGTTAAAGTGACCGAAGAAATAGGATTGAGGAAATTGAGAAAGTCTTCAATCAAAGTCTTCAAATAGTAATGATCAATTTCATCAACACATGAATGAGGAAATGAAAGGGTTGAGGAAATAGAACCAATAGCTTGGTGAAGACAATGATTTGGTAGACCAGTTCCAACTGCTATGATTGTCGTACGTCTGGTTGGAGCGGCTAGGTATTTAAACCTAAGGTCACACAGTCCTCACCGTATTCACCTTGAACTAAGTTCACACAGAACTCTCCCAATCACTCGTGGTAAGTCTTCAGGTGACTTCCAAACCTTCACAGACTCGGTCACTCGGCGATCCACAATTCCTCTTGGATGCTCTAGACCATAACGCCTAACCGTCTAGAGGATGCACAATCCTCAAATGTAAAAAGAATCGGTTCCACAGAGGAATAATCTCTTCAGTGATGCTCAATCACTTTGGGTTTGTAGGTGTTTGGGTTTGGGCTTTTCCTCACTTGATGATTTTCGCTCAAAGTCCTCGGAGGATGGGACGCTCTCAATGAAAAGTGTCAGTTTCTCTCGGAGCAGCCAACCAGCTAGTATTTGTAGGGGGCGGCTATTTATAGCCTAGGGAGCAGCCCGACATGATAAGACATGAATGCCCTTCAATGATATGACCGTTAGGTGGGTAGATATTTTGGGACAGCTGGTGCATAGCACAGCAATGGTAAAAAAATTGAGTATCAAATTCCTCAGGGCTATCATGTTCCTCACTTGTAGGCAATCCGCACTTGCGAATTCCTAACTCCTTAGTCAGAACAAATTCCTCAAAGACCAGAAGATCTTCATCTCTATCACTAAAGAAATTGGTTGAATTGTATGAGATTTCCAACGGCTTCACTCGAAAGGATTGGATAGGTGTAGGATTTTGAGATGAGCATCACTTGGAAAGTGTTTCCTTAGTTTTACCTCAACCCCATTTAATAGTATGGTGTTTCCTATGACTCAAGAAAGAGAAAATGAAACTATGAAAACAAAAGTCTTCACACTTCAAAGTCTTCAAGGTCACACAAAATTTCTCATTTTCAAAGTCTTCAAGAAAACCAAAATCTTCAACTGAAGACATTCATTTTTAGGGGTCGACTTTCATCATAAATATTAAACTCCTCATAGATCTTATAGAACATGTGTGCACTCACAAAGACATTAGTCTCTCAACCTATAACTCTTCAATACAGCAAAATCACTAAGGGGCACTAGATGCACTTACAATCTCCCCCTTTTTGGTGATTGATGACATATAGGTTAAGTTTTCAACGGGGGTTAAACTTATGAAGTGTAAATACGTATATTGAGGAATTTGATTGCAAGATATAGAAGAACTCCCCCTGAAGGTATGCATATTTGAGGAATTTTCCTTAAATATCAAATGCACATTCTAGAGTAAAATCATGGAGATGTCCTCTATATCTTGTAATTCATACATGCATTTAAGGTACTTGAGGAATAAGCATGTAGAAAAGCAGTTCAAAATAGTTAGAGAACAATAGGACTTAAGTTAACAACTCATCAGAGCAAACACCTCAGAAGAGCAAGAGTTGTAACTTAACGAAAAAATGCCCATATAAGAGACCCGCTTAAAGACTAACTCAAATTTTTCCCCTTTGTCATTGAATGATCAAAATGGACGAAAAAATGAGGACTAATGCCCCTGAAGATATCATCATGACATCGATGGAGGAGCACCAACGTTGTTGGGGTCATCCGTTGGGGTTGGTGACAGAGTGCTAGATTAGGGGGTCCCCGGGCGTCCGGGCTATGTGACATTGGCCGCACTGGTGGGCCATGAAGATACAAGGTACAAGGCCTACCCCCGTGTCCGGATGGGACTCTCCTTTGCGTGGATGGCAATCTTGGCGTTCAGATGTATAGTTTCATTTCTCTCTAAACCGACTCTGTACAACCCTAGGCCCCTCCGATGTCTATATAAACCGGAGGGTTTAGTCCGTAGAGGCAATCATAATCATACATGCTAGACATCTAGGGTTTAGCAACTACGATCTCCAGGTAGATCAACTCTTGTAACCCCTACACTCATCAAAGTCAATCAAGCAGGAAGTAGGGTATTACCTCCATTAAGAGGGCCCGAACCTGGGTAAACATCGTGTCCCCTGCCTCATGTTACTTTCGATCCTTAGACAAACAGTTCGGGACCCCCTACTAGAGATCTGCCGGTTTTGACGATGACATTGGTGCTTTCATTGAGAGTTCTTTGTGCTGTCGACGGAAGGTTCGATGGCTCGTTCGACCATCTACAATGATGCTTCTTCGGGGAAATTTTACCCTCGGGCCAGATTTTCGTATTTGGCGGCTTCGCACTGCGTGCCAACTCGATTAGCCGCCTCAAGCAGATTAATAGCTATGCCCCTGGTCATTAGATCATTTTCGGGAACTTAAACTATGTCGCCGATATCCGAGGAGATTTTATCTTTAAAGGGTTCGCGGCCCCGATTGCCGCTTTGGCCTTAGATCCAGAGCAGACCGTCAGGTCCGAAGACAGGAGTTTAGAGCCCGCCGGACTCTCTGCAAATATGGAGCTTGATACCGGAGATCCAGAGGAGACGGCGTCATCGGCAAAGCCAAAGACAAATCATACAGGCTACACATCTAGGGTTTAGCCATTATGATCTCGAGGTAGATCAACTCTTGTAACCCCTATACTCATGAAAGCCAATCAAGCAAGTAGTAGGGTATTACCTCCACTATGAGGGCCCGAACCTGGGTAAACATCGTGTGCCCTGCCTCATGTTACCTTTGATCCTAAGACTCACATTTCGGGACCCCCTACCCGAGATCGGACAGTTTTGACACCGACATTGGTGCTGTCATTGAGAGTTCCACTGTGTCGCCAACAGAAGGATCGATGGCTCGTTCAATTATCTACAATGATGCCGTTTTCGGGGAAGCTTTCCTCCCCAGCCTGATTTTTGTATTCGATGGCTTCATTCTGCATGCCAACTCGATTGGCCACCTCGAACATATCGACAGCTACGCCCCTGGTCATCAGATCTATTTCGGGAACCTAAACTATGTCGCCGATATCCGAGGAGACTTGATCTTCGAAGGGTTCGTGGCCCCGATCACTGCTCCGGCCTTAGATCCGGAGAAAACCATCAGGTCCGAAGACGGGAGTTTGGAGCCCACCGGACTCTTTGCTACAAATTGCATTATTGAGGATCCGGAGGCGATTGCGTCCACGACAAACATGGAATCAGACCGGGTCCCCCCTATCATTGAAAGGCCGGACTCGGACGTGGAATCTAGATCCAAACTCTCAAAGTTCATGCTGAACAAGCATGTCTAGGAGGCCTTCGCCCCGGCCAGCCCTGCAGACTCTCGTTTCCCTGTCCAAACCTCGCTCTTAAACGGGGCTTTGGAAATAATGTGATCCCTCACCATTATAGAGGAATCGCTGTCGAACTACGCTCAGCCCGGACTAGGTGCTGAGAGTTGGGAATTTTACGTCCCACCCACCATCCACTTCATAGCCACTGTCGAAGATCTAACCGACATGCTGGACTACGCCTCCGAAGACATCGACGGCATGGATGATGATGCCGGAGACGAACAAGGCCAAGACCCGCTGTTTACCGGACGTTGGACGGCCACCTCCACATATGACGTGTATATGGTGGACACACCCATAGAGGATGACAACAACGGCAAGAAGGATCCGGTTGAGGACAAGCCTGCCGAGGCACCTCCAAAGCGTTGACATCAGCGGCTCCGCTCAAAATTGCGTCGCGGAGAAGACATCAATACCGGCACCGGAGACAACGGCACTCCAGAGAACGACGAAGACCTCGAAGCCCCCGTCGAACCAACATCCGAACATGATGATTGGGAGGAGGGTCATGTTAACCCCGATGATCTGGTCGGGAACGAGGAATCGTAGGATAGTAACTATCTACCGATCTCCGAGGATGATGTGAGCCTCGGCGATGAACACTTCATCATGCCATAGGAATCCCTCGAGCAGGAGCGCTTTAAGCGCCGGCTAATCGCTTATGCGAGAAGCCTGAAATAGAAGCAGCAGCTGCTTCAAGCCGAAGAGGATACGCTCAATGACAGATGGAGTGAAGTCCTGGTAGCCGAGGAATACGGCCCTGAATGCTCAACTAAGAGCTACCCGAAGCGCAAGCTATTACCACAGTTTAACGACGAGGCCCTTGAGCCAATACTGCCAAAGTATAAACCTGCTGACAAACCTGACCGACCACCACGTGGACGGGACAGTGCGGCTACTTACGCTAAACATCAACCCGCTCCACCCCACTGTCGAGGCAAGGAGGTAGCGGCTCTGGGCTACACTTACGACCTACGCAAGGACCTGGACAATAGAGCCGGTCAGACAAGATCAATCTACAGATCAAGGGGGCATGCTCCAACGCGAGAGGACGGCCACCAGGCCCGGCGCAATGATCATAATCTCACCCGGGCTGAAAACCGAACACGGATGCCATACGAACTCCGTCGTGACATCGCCCGATACAGAGGCGCCCCACACACCTTATGCTTCACTGATGACGTAATGGAGCACCAGTTCCTAGAAGGGTATAAATCTGTGAACATTGAATCATACGACGGAACGACAGATCCCGCAGTATGGATTGAAGATTTTCTTCTCCACAGTCACATGGCTCACAATGACGATCTCTGTGCCATCAAGTATCTCCCCCTAAAACTCAAGGGACCAGCACGGCACTGGTTAAACAGCCTCCCAAAAAACTCTATTGGTAGCTGGGAAGATTTGGAAGATGCCTTCAGAGACAACTTCCAAGGTACCTATGTTAGGCCTCCAGACGCCGATGACACGTAGTCCAGCAACCCGGAGAGTCAGCCCGGAAACTCTGGACTAGGTTGTTAATTAAAAAGAACCGAATTGTTGATTCTCCGGATGCCGAAGCCCTCGCGGCCCATAAACACAGCGTCCGCGACGAGTGGCTCACTCGACACCTCGGCCAAGAAAAGCCAAAGTCCATGGCAGCTCTCTCCGCACTTATGACCCGCTTTTGCACGGGAGAAGATAGCTGGCTAGCTCGTAGAAGCAATAGCACCAGCGACCCTGGCACCTCCGAAGCCAGAGACGGCAACGGCAGGACACGACGCAATAAACACAAGCGTCGAGGCATCAATGAAGATACCGAAGACATGGCGGTCAACGCCGGATTCAATGGCTCTAAACCTGGTCCGCGAAAGAAGCCATTCAAAGGAAACAAAGATGGTCCATCTAGTCTGGACCGAATACTAGATCAGCCTTGCGAGATTCATGGCACCCTGACAAGCCTGCCAATCATACCAACAAAAATTGTTGGGTCTTTAAATAGGCCGGTAAGCTAAACTCCGTACATAAGAGGAAAGGGTGCCCAATGAGGATGATGATGAAGAGCCTCGGGCACATATCCTAAAGAGGGAGCGCAACCGTGCACCAAGGGACGTATATGCCATAGAGCAAGTCACCCTGAAATTCAACCCATGGTCACCCTGTCCGATCACTTTCGATTGCAGAGACCACCCGACCAGTATCCGTGATGGAGGTTCGGCAACATTGGTCCTCGATCCAATTATCGACAGATTCCATCTCTCGCGAGTCCTTATGGGCGGCGGTAGCAGCCTCAACCTGCTTTATTAGGACACTGTCCGCAAAATGGGCATTGATCCGTCAAACATGAGTTATTACGATAGAAGCTTCTGCTTGAACCAACGCGTGAAACATGAGTTGTGCTCTTTGAGTATATCTCCGTCCGTCCTCTGTTGGCCTCGGTCATTGTACGTCTTCTCAATAAAGGTTTTGTGCTCTACCACCCAAGGATCGACCACGCCTATGTGTTGTAGCGACTAGGTTTGCTCTTTCAAAGTCGGCGAGTCGACCGTAGTCGACATGCATTTCGCGGGCGACCCTCACGGGACCCCATCCAGCGAGCTGCCGAGGTGCCCGCTGACGGGCAGACCAATGGGGTTCTCGATGCCTAGATAATTCGTGTAGTAGGAGATGCACTCTTCGTCGAAGCCCCGCTATACTTCCTCTCGACGTGACATGTTCCGAACGTATCCTTTGATGACACCATTCATCCTTTCGAACGGCATCATGCTGTGCAGGAACGCGGCCCGAAGTTGGATGATATCCTCCACGATATGGACCAGCAGATGCACCATAACGTCAAGAATGCGGCGGAAGTACATCTCAAGCTCGCATAGTATCACCACGATCTCTTCCTGTAGCCTTCGAGTTGCCTCACGCCAATCGACTTCCGAGAGATGACGTCGAAAAAGTTGCATAGGCCAAATAGCATTTCACGGACGTGCGCGCCCATGATCCCAATGGATTGCAATCGGAAGTATCTGCGTCATCAGACGTGATGTCGTGAGACTTCATCCCGCTGAACTTCGCTTCATTGGGTCTAGGTATCCGCTTATCTTCCCACAGAACCATAAGGAAGTTTTACTCCTAGCAGGCAGGTGAAAACTGCTCGATCTCCTCCTCGACTTAGAGTGAAGCACGCGGAGGGTAGTCATTTCCGGTCTTCTTGGCCTTTTTACCTTTATGACGACTTTCGTGGTCCCTTCGCCTCATCATCATCATCATCATCATCATCATTAGCGTGAAGCTCCTGCCCGATGCCCATTGATTTCAAGTCTGCCCTTGCTTTCGCCCATCTTTGGTCCTCTCCGCATGTTGAGCAGGGTACCAAGCAGACTCTCGACACGCTCTTCGTGATGTGCATGACATCAAGGCTGTGAGGCACACGGTGGATCTTCCAAGACGGCAAGTCCCGTAAAACAGACCTCGCTTTCCATACCTTCAGCAGAGGCTCGTGCCTTCGCTTTTTCCCGGCTCGCGCCTTTTTTCCCGGCAGTGGGCAGTCTTTCCAATTTTTCAACAGATCGTCTATTTCCTCGCCGCCTCCTCGACACGGCGCGCTGGGTTCGGTTTCACCATCGAACAGATCCTTGCGCTTCTCCACGGGTCATTGTCGCGAAGCCACCTTCGATGTCCCATGAACACGGTTTTCAAAGACCCGGATCTCTATCTAGCTGGCGATACGCTCTGTCATCCATGCACCTTACGATCCGTAAAATCCGTGGACTACCTGCCCCATGAGATATCCATAACCGAGATAGCGTGCACCGCCGTGAGCAATGCGGCTCTCATAGGGAAATATTCTTTCTGCGGCATCCCATGTATTGGCTGGCGTTTTCCACAGCGTGTCTAGCTCCTCCTTCAAAGAGCCCCGGACATGATTGATGTCGCTCCCTAGTTGTTTCGGCCCTTCAATTAGCATACTCATGTGAATGTACTTCTTCTTCATGCACAACCAGGGGGGAAGGTTGTACATCCACACAAACACAGGCCAGGTGCTATGTGTGCTTCTCTGGCTGCCAAACGGATTGACTCCATCGGTGCTCGCGCCCAGCACGATGTTCCTTGGATCCTTCCCAAATTCTGGGTATTCGAAGTTCAACGCTACACCGCTCGCATCCTTAGGGTGACTTAGCATCTTGTCTTTTTAATTTATCTCCGGATCATTTCCGTCATCTTCCCGCTTCTTCTCCTCCCTATCCGCGTGCAACGCAGGAGCTTTGCTACCTTAGGGTCCGCGAAATACCGCTGCAGACGAGGAGGATCGGAAAGTACCACACCGATTTTCGAGGAGATTTCTTCCTCTTCTTGTATCGAGTGACGCCAAGACACCGGACATATGGTAGACTCCGCGTGCTCGTCCCCGATAAATGATGCAATTGTTCATGCACACATGGTATTTCACGTGCGGTAAATTCAAAGGACACACGATTTTCTTCGCCGCCTCGAAACTTGTCGGGCACTTGTTCCCTTGGGAAGACGTCGCGCTGTAATGACATGTTCTCATCGAAGCTACGCGCCGGTCATTTTGTGTTTTACCTTCATCTCCGAGAGCCATGAACGTTACTTTCGGCGGGTATCCTCGGCCTGCATCCTTCATACAATGGAGTAACCGCGTCTATCTCCAGTTGATCCAGCTTGGCTTTCTCGGCGGCAGCTCTTGCGTTATCCGTCTCGCTTATGGCAGCTCTTGAATATGAAGGTCCTGCACCCAACCTCCATCGCCGTCGCTCCGCATCTTCATCTTCATGATCATGCCCTTCGCCTTGATCTTCCTCATCATCATGTACGACATCTTCTACATGATGATTGTGTACATCATCACCGCCGTGATCATGTCCTCGAGATTCTTCGCCTTCTCGCCCGCCCTCGCCGCGGTGGTTGTCATGTTGCCCTTCCTCATTTCTTGCCCGCCCCCATGGACGACTTCATAGTCATCTTCATCACCTTGCCACCGATAGCCATCCATGAAACCACGCAAGAGCAGGTGGTCCCGCACCTGCCGAAATCCGGGTCCGCAATAAGGCTCTTCAGCTTGCATCTTCGACACGGACATCTTATCTCCGCCTCGCTCTTTTGAAGCATCTCGCCTTCGCGGAGCTCAAAACCTATTCACGATGCCTTCGGTCATCGTGCGGACTATGGTCGTCATGGGTAGAGCAAAACGATATTTTAGAACCAAGAAAAATTTGGCATGACCTTCCCTAAAATAGGACCAAAAAGAATGCATAGTGCCAAAATTCTGCCAAACGGAAATGAATCAACATTCCGCAAAATATTGGCAACTATCGCATTTCAAATACCGTACCTGCAAACACAAACATATATGCAACACCACAAACACAAGCAACACCACAAACATACATAGATCTAGCTAGGCCACAAAAGTGCATGTGCACGTTGTTGGAGCGAGCTAGGGAGAAAAAAGTAGATCTACAACATGAAGATATCTTTCCCTTACTTACCTATCAAAAAAGGTAATTTCACCACTTAATTTTGATGAATCTATGGTGCAAATGAGGTGAGGAGGAGGAGGCAGCTGACAAGCTTAGAGAAGGAGGTGGGGGAATGAAGTGGGAAAGTGAGTGTGTAGGTGTGGCTGTCCAAAATATCTAGTTGGTCCTAGGTTACTAATGGCGCACCACTAAGCCATGCGCCATTAGTAACCCAACATACTAATGGCGCACTACGAGACATGCGCCATTAGTAGTTTTGCAAAAAGTAAAAAAATAATTTTTATACTAATGGCGCACCGTGGCACAAGGCGCCATTAGTAGTTTAAATTACTAATGGCGCACTTTGGCATAGTGCGCCATTAGTAGGTTTGCAAAAAGTAAAAAAGTATATACTAATGGCGCACTGTCTTGGTCATGCGCCATTACTAGTTCTAACTAGTAATGGCGCACTTTGCCATCCCTGCGCCATCAGTTTGTATGGAAAAATGGGAAAAAAATCAATAGTAGTGGCGCACCGTGAGCACGGTGCGCCATTAGTGTCTTCCACACTAATGGCGCACGAGCAACCGGTGCGCCATTAGTATATAGTAGTGGCACACTACTTACCTGGTGCGCCATTAGAATCAGTCCTATCTATAGCCCTTTTCCTAGTAGTGATTTCATCCAAGAGGAGAAATGGAAATTTGATACGGCCAGAGAGATCAAGAAATCGCAGTACAGAAAAGAGAAACTGCTGAAGAAAAATGTTGTCAAGATGACAACTGAAGAACTTATCAAGATGCAGGCTGACATCAAAGCCCTCAGCGACAAATTTGACTCCTATTATGCTGATTGGCAAGGAGCCAAAGCCAGATTTGTCAACCTGACGAAGAAGTTCACCATTGTTGCAGCCCCAACGCAACAAGAAATTCCTCAGGCTGGAGCCTCAGCTCAGCCGACTGAAGAACATGCCAGCACCGCTAATGAAGTTCATGCTGCTGAAGACAATGCGAGTTCCAGGGCTGATGATCCCAATCCAGCCGCTGAAGAAATTGCCAGGGCATCCACTAGTGGTGCGCCTAAAGAAACTGAAGAAGTCAGGGCAACTGCATCAGTTGCGCCTGAGGAAATTCAACCATATTCCTCAGCTCCTCCTGCACCTACACCAACTCCAATCCTTCCATCTGCATCAGATGTGAAGAAGACCAAGGCTGCAGAACGAGCTGCAGTGAAGAAAAGGAAAGCATCTGCTACTTCAAATTCTTCAGCCCCGAAGAAGATGAAGACAATGACCAGCTCATTTGAAAATCCTATTGATGCTGTTCCAATTTCCTCCATGCCATCAAAGGACCTTGTTCCTTTTGGTGAAGATTATGAGATCCCAAGCGGATCTGATGAAGAAGATCATTATGCTGCTTCGTCAGAGCAGATTGATGAAGAAATTGAAGTGGAAACTATCCCTTCAACCCCAATCATTTCCTCGCCTATGCCTCAGTTCACAGCTGAAGAGGCCGGTGTTGAGGAAATTGAAGAAGATGTGGACATTGGAAGCACAACGCCAGTGATGAACGATGACATTTGGGAAAGTCAGCATCCAAATTCTCCACTCTTCACCCCAATTCAACAGATTCCTCAGTCCCCTGCTCCAACAGTTCAAATGGGCTCTGAAGAAACTCATCCCACTTCATCTGTACATGAAGAAATTCCAGCCACTAGCGCTGATGAACCTGCTGCTGCTGATCCTCGGACTGTACATGTAGAGGAACCATAAATTCCTTAGCCTGAAGAACCTGAGATTGCGATTCCAGAGGTCGTGATGCAACTCACTGACACTCCACTGCCAAAGCCAAAGAATCCATTCTCAACAAAGCAAAAGTTCAAGGCTGAAGATTTCTTCGGCGAGCACGTATTCTTCACTGATTACAATCCATATGATTCTGCTCGCATAAGGAAGAGGCGATTCTGGACTGCCAGTCAAGCCAATTTCTATTCCTCAGTGATGTTCAACAAAGACAAAGTCTTCGATCATGCACATATTCCTCATGTGGACATGGAATCTCTGCCAGGCTTCGAGCCAGTCCTCAGTGTTCTTCACGATGCAGGACTTCTGAATTTCTGCACTGATATCTGTGATTGGAATGAAGAACTCATACTTCAATTCTATGCGACGCTGCACATCACCGGAGACGCTGAAGATGTGAACTCATGGGTGTTAGACTGGATGTCTGAAAACACTCACTACAAGGCACCAGCAACTGAATTGCTTCGTGCCCTACCACTCAGTCCTCCACTTGATGGTGCTCGTTGTATCTACAACGAACCTGAGCTTTCAAATCACTATGTGCAAGTGCTGATGAAGCCTTTGAAGCCAGGGCAGGCCCCAAGAACCAAATTCCTCATCAAGGAATTATTGTATGTGCCTCGGACTGTCTATCGGATTCTGACGAAGACAATGAGTCCTATCAAAGGCCACGACTCAAATGATGAAGAAGTCGTTGGCATCATGAAGAATATGCTTTTCAATATCATTCATGGCGTTCCCGTCAACTTCCATGATTTCTTCATGAGGACTCTGGCAAACATTGCTATGTCACCATTTGAGCTGAAGCCTTATGCGCCTTGGATTATGAGATTCATCAGGACAAGGTCTTCACTCAATTCCAAGGCTGATACTCTGAACCACTGCAGCTACTTGCCCCCGATTGAAGTCCTCAAACGGACATTTACCTCAGCTGATGACAAGGGCAAGGCAACTGCTGTGATCGATGAAAGCACTCGTCCATTGGATGGTCAGCTTCGCAAAGCTGCATCCTACTCCACCAATGATGACTCTGCCACACATGACTCTGCCGCCAATACCTCAGCCAAGCAAAGTCCTCAAGCCACAACACTCTGGGTGATGACTGATCGTGAGTTACTCCTCAGTGTTCATCAGAAGGTTGATCGCAATCATAAATGGTTCAAGCGTCAGTTTGGTCCAATTCTTCACAACATGACCTCTACACACAATGCAGTGAAGAAAAACCACTACTACCTCCATGAAACCTTCAAACGCACCTGGGCTGTTCTTTCTAATGTCTACAGCGTGGAAGAACTGAAGACAATGGGTCTCAAGGAAGAATTTGACTGGTCTGCACCTTCTCCGAAGAAATACAAGAAGTCAAAGTTCCTTCCTTGGTGGCCAGCTCCTATTCTTCATCGCGAGACACTGATGAAAATGAAGACTTGGACGACACTGGGGCAGGCCCTACTACAACAACCGACCCTAACAACGCTGGCGCTCCTTCATCAACTTGAAATTCTTCAGGGGCGTTAGTCCTTAGTTTCGATCCTTTTAGTCATACGATGACAAAGGGGGAGAAATGTGAGTTAGTCTTCAAGCGGGTCTATTATATGGGCAATTTTTTTTGTTAAGTTACAACTCTCGCTCTTCTGAAACTTTTATTGGATCGAGTTGTAATCTTAAACCCGATGGTGCTCTGATAATTTTGATGCACTGTGCTCTGATACTTGCATGCTTGTTCCTCATCAATGTTATTGCACGCATGCTGAATTTCATCAAGCACCATATTTCATCATGCATTTCAAATTCTTCATATTATATGTCAAATGCGTGTATGAATTACAAGATATAGGGGGAGATCTCCATGATTCAACTCTTCATATGTGCACTGCCTCAAAAGCAAATTCCTCACTATGCACATCTTCAAGGGGAGTTCTTCTATATCTTGCAATCAAATTCCTCAATATCAGTAGTTACACGTCATATGTTTATCCCCGTTGAAAACTTAACCTATATTGTCATCAATCAACAAAAAGGGGGAGACTGTAAGTGCATCTAGTGCCCCTTAGTGATTTTGGTGTATTGAAAACTTATAGGTTAAGGGACTAATGTGTTTATGAGTGTACACAGGTCTATAAGTCTATGAGGAGTTTGATATTTACAGAGAAAGTCGACCCCTAAAATGAAGTTCTTCGATCAAGACTTTGATATTCAAGACTTTTCAAGACTTTGAAAGTGAAGAAATTGGTGTGACCTTGAAGACTTGGTATTCATTTGAGGAACATGAAGCGTGAAGACTTTTGTTTTCGTAGTTTCGTTTTCTCTTTCTTGAGTCATAGGAAACACCTGCATCGTTAAAGGGGTCGAGGAAATACTAAGGAAAAATTTCCATGTGATGCTCAACTCAAAATCCTACACCTACCAATCCCTTCGAGTGAAGCCTTTGGAAATCTCATATAGCTCAGTCAATTTCTTCAGTGAGAGAGACGAAGTTCTTCTGGTCGCTGAGGAATTTTTTCTAACTGAGGAGTTAGGAATTCGCCAGTCGGATTCCTTACGATGAGGAACATGATAGCCCCGAGGAATTTGAGAGTCAAATTTCGACCGTTCTTGTGTCTTGCGCCACCTGTCCCAAAATATCTTATCCACCTAACGGTCATATCATTGAAGGGCATTTATGTCTTATCATGTTGGGCTGCTCCCTAGGCTATGAATAGCCGCCCCCTACAACCACTAGCTGGTTGGCTGCTCCAAGAGAACTTGACACTTGTCATTTGAGAGCAACCCATCCTCCGAGGACTTTGAGCGAAAATCATCGAGTGAGGAAAAACCCAAAAATCAAACCCCTACAAACCCAAAGTGATTGAGCATCACTGAAGAGATTGATCCTGCGTGGATCCGACGCTTGTTTCCTTTGAAGACTATGCTTCTTCCAGACGGTTAGGCGTCATGGTCTAGAGCATCCAAGAGGAATTGTGGATCGCCGAGTGACCAAGTCTGTGAAGGTTTGGAAGTCGCCTGAAGACTTACCACGAGTGATTGGAAGAGGTCTGTGTGACCTTAGTTCAAGGAGAATACGGTGCAGATTTGGTGTCCTGAGCTGTGTGCTCAGTGACTGGATGTTCGGGACTGTGTGTCCTCGAGTTTAAATACTCAGCTGCTCCAACCAGACGTACAACTGAGACAGCAGTTGGAACTGGTCTACCAAATCATTGTCTTCACCAACCTAACTGGTTCTATTTCCTCAACCCTTTCATTTCCTCATTACTGTGCTGATTGTTCATTCATATCTGTGTTTGAAGACTTTGACTGAAGACTTTCTCAATTTCCTCAGTACAATTTCTTCAGTCTGTTTGTCTTCATCTTGTGTTATCCTGTGTTTACCCTTTCTGTACTCTTTGATTGTCTTCATTTCATCATGATGACCATGCCCGCATTCTCTTATGCTTACTTCTGAGTACTTATTCCGCTGCAAGTAGTTCTTCACTTAGGAATTTCCTCACCGGCAAATTCCTCATTGAAGAATTCATAAAAATCGCCTATTCACCCCCCCTCTAGTCGATATAACGCACTTTCAAATGGGTTTGGTTGGCCACATCCGGACTATGGCATCTCTCATGGCCAATCCGAACATCCTATGCAACTCGGCCCAATGTGTCATCTGGTCATTCAACAGCACTGGGCGCTTTTGCGCCGCGAACTGTGACCAGAATAGCTTCTCCGTCTTGTGCCCCTCCTGGGCCCGAAAGAACTACGCGGCGTCGGCGGCACTCTTCGGAAGAGCGAAAATGCGTCCGAGGTACTCCATAGTCGAGTGAGCAGGGCATACTTTTGATTGCCAAATTTACTTTGTAAAAGAAAGGGCTTACTAGCCGCTATCTGTCCAACCTGCTTGATCTCCTCGCGCGCCGCTCGGGATTCGGCCCGCGCCTCCTTGACCTCTTGAAGGGCCTTGGCAAGGTCGGTCGCCTGCGCTTTTTCTTCTCCTCTAGGGACTTGCACTTGCTGGTGGCATCCTTGAGCGCTTGCTCCACGTCGGTCACCCGCTCCTCGTATTAGCGGCGGACGTCCTGTTTGGACTTCAAGTCCTCAGCCACTTTATCAGCGGCCGCTTTGTTCACCTTGGGCTGCTCCTTGGCCTGGGCAAGTGTCACACCCTGATTTTCATGGCACAACACTTAAGATGATAAATCTTGATGAATTGTGGTTTGACAAAAACTTTTGTGTGTTCTGGTCTATGCTTGATTTGATTTTTGTCTACTGTTTGCAAGTGCTTTAAAGATTAAATAAATCCTCCAACTCTTATACTCCTTCTCCTTGATCCAAAACTTCTGCCCAATGATCATGCCATGTGTGTAGGTCATAAAAATAATTTCTTGTAAAAATATTTTGGCCATAAAGTATTTTCTAAACTTAGTTTTCCAAAAACCCCTGAATTTTACTATTTTATTTAAAAGCTTTTTCTTAAGGCCTGAAACGGTCTTTAATAGGTTTAAATTATTTTTATGCTTTAAAAATATTTGTGAAAATTTAGAGAAACTCAGTGGACATATATTGTCCATATATATGAGTTTCAACACATGGTAATGTTCAAAATATTGGTCAAATATCTCAAAAACCCTTCCTGGATATTTCAGGATTTTGAAATATTTACAAAGGAAATATTCTCCAAAAATTCCAAGAAAGTTCTATCATGTCACATATGACATGTTTGATGATCTTGACAAGTCTCATGTCATGGAGAATAGTATAACCCCATGAAACCCTCTCAAAACCATTTCTGCCCTTTTTCAAGTTTGAACAACTTTGCATTAGCAAACTTGTCCAGATACTCTCAAGCTTGGTCCACATGCTGCAATGGTTTAATAAATCATCTAGACCAAGTAGAACAATTTGGGAACAATTTAACTTGATCAAAGTGCCCCAAAACCCTTCCTGTCCAGAACCAAATTTGAACAACTCTACATTACCAACTTTCTCTCCTTGATTCCAACTTTTGTGAGCATGATCACATGACCAAATGAGGCCACCACACCAAGTGGTGCATCAAGGAGAAGTGATTTGATCAACTAGATCTACACAAGTTCATTTCTGCCAATTTCTAGGGTTCACAAAAGTTGCATTGGCAACTTTGCCCAAATGAGCTCAAAATAGGTGGAAGGCCCTAATTATGTTTGCCATTTTACCCTGTGGAGCCTCATGACAAATGGAGATAATCTTCTTGCCCAAACCAACATCAAACACCTTCTGGCAGAATCTCAAAATTCATGTTTTAACCCCTTCCACTAATCTCCAAGAGTTCTCCTTTTTCCCGCAGCCCCATCTGGTCCCCCTCTAACCCCTGCCTTTTTCCCTGCCCGAGAAGCCATGAGGAAGGGTGTGAAAAGCCCTTTTTCCCCCTCTGGACAGCAGCTTTCCTCCTATTTTCTGACCTCTCTCTCACTCCTGGCAAGACCCAGGGCATCCAATGCCTTTTCCCACATTGTTTACTCCCCTGTGCAGCCACTAGACACAAGTGGGCGCGTGAGGACGCGAGGAAAAGCCTGGTGCCAGCCATTTGGCGCCTGAGCACGCCAGCGTTTCTAGGCCGTTGACGCCGCGTCTCCCGACCACCTCGAGACTCCCCCTCGCGCCAGTCAATGTGCCTCGACGTCCGCAACACGCCACCGCGCTGGCCCCCTCCTTTCCCCCTCTGTCATGCCCATGCCGCGCGTGCCCAGAGCCGCCCGAGCCCGCCAATGCGTGTGCTAGCTCGTGGCTCCACCCGGAGCTCGCCCCGCTCTCTCTCTCCCTTCCTGGCGCCCTACTCCACCCCCACGAGCGCCGCAGACAGCCCCAAGCCTCCTCCCGTGGCCACCACGGCCATTTCCGCGGGTGCCCGTAGGCCACGTCCACGGTGAGCCGCGGCCTCGCCATTTAAGGCCACCCCCGAGCCCCCTCTCGATTCCTTTGCTCTCTCTCTCTCCCGTGTACCACATGGACCAACCTAAACCTCCTCTCATGCCCTCCTGCTCCCTCCATGGCCGGAGTGCCGCCGTCGGTCTCCGCCCAAATTCCCGCGAACCGAAGCCTCCCCTCCCCTACTTTGGACACCAATGAAGCCACCGCATGCCGGCGAGGCTCCTCCGCCCTTTACCTCTTCCTCTAGCGCCCCACAAACCCATAACGCATCTCGCCCGACGCCGCCGTCCGCCGCGGGCAAAGACCTGCTCCCATCCGGTGACGCAGGCGCCCGTGGTGGGGTCTCCCAGGTTCGTCTCTCTCCGCTGAGCACGTCGGTGGTCGGACCTTCGAAAACGGTGGCCTGTAGCGCCGGCAAGCCGCCATCGACGTCGCCCCTGCCTCTGCTCTGTTCGAGCGGGAGGTTGGGGACGAACCCGACAAACGGGCCCCGCTGTTAGCGACCCGGTGGGCTGGCCCCATCCGTTTAAGTGGAAACGGCTTCGGCCGGATCCGCCTCCCTGCTGGCGCACCCACGGCCGCCACGATGTGGCCTCCAAGTATACATGAGGCTGGGCCAGGCCCAGTGTGCTGCCCCGCTAAGTCTCGCCCAGTGCACGCTGCTGCCTCCCTAGATCCAGCCCATTTAGGTAAATTCCTTTTCTTTTTCTTTTTATTTTTCTGTGGACCGGCAAAATCCATAGAATATTCATATTAAGTCCAAATTTGATGATTCAAAATTCTAGTGACTCTATAAATGATGATCTACCTGTAGGTGCAACATGCACATTTTTCCAGAGACCTTTTCTTCACAAATATTTATCAGATCCTATTTTTCCTACTTCTGTGATGAACTTTAGAAAATCACAGAGGGCTCAAATTTGATCCAAATGCCATGATTCAAATTCCTAGATGTTTCTAAGTTCATAACTTAGTTTATGAACATTTTTCTTAATACTTTCTGTACCACATAAAACAATGAGCCATTTCTTCATATTTGTCAACTTTGCAAATTCATAGGAAATTCATTTGAACTCCAAATCCAGTGAAACCAACTCCTAGATGCTTCGAAAATCATGGTTTGTTAAATGGGTGCCTTTGCTCATTTTTCAAAAATATATTTCTGTAGACTTCTTGCAAATCCATAAACCCCTTGATTCCATCATATTGAAATGTTCAGAGATATCCACTGGTCCAATTCCAATGAAACCACTCTGGTTATTTTTCATATAACCAGAGATGTCCTAGAAAAGTCAATTAATATTTTTGGAGCACTTATATTTCCTGCCTTGTTGTGTTGCTTATTGTGATTGTTTCCGACATTAGTTGACGAAGAAGACGGAGTACATGGAGAAGGACCAGAAGATTTCAAGACTCAGATGAACCAGGCAAGCAGCCCTTTGACCATGTCTATGCAACCCTTTTTATGCATGTCATATAGCACCATATTGTTGCTGCAATAGAATCATGATGAGGTGGTAACCACTTTGATGGTTTGCCACCGTACTTCCTCGCTGATACTTGCATTGCGCATGACCCTACCTTCTTATGAGGGTTATGCCGGTGGGAGTAGATAGGATGCTAAAGTAGTTGCTATGCAAAGCGGGTCAGGGTTATGCATGGAAAGAAACAAGTGTGGTTTGACATACTTGCTAGCAGCCCCAGAGGGTGCCACTGATGCCCCTGGGGGATGATGATGAACTAGGTCACTACTTGGTGGAGAACTAGTGTACCGAGGCTTGATAAAAGTGTTGTTTACAGAGAAGGATTAGATTTAAGATTTGTCGACTGTCCCAACCTTACATGCGCAACCACTCTACCCTTATATGGGAAAGGGCATTATTGATTACCTAGGCCGATACTAGCTTGGAGCCTGCATTACTAGTGACGGGGGAGAGTTGGTGCTCTCTCTCGGGACGGGGTCGTGCCAGGTAGTCCGACAATGACTGTCTTCACAGGGCACCGGACACACCGTTGGTACCCCGTGCTTGTGGTATGTGATGAATATGGCAGCGAGGCTCCACGATTTTAAGATGTGAAATGTTGGGCACGGGGGTTACTTCCAATCGAGTGGACTCCATGTTAGTGTCGTCTAGGGAAAGATGGTGAACGGGTGCTTACCCCGGGTACTTGAGGTATCGCAAGTCGTGGATGACACGGAAGTTCCCCGGATCTTGTGGGTAAAGTGTGCAACCTCTGCAGAGTTTAAAACTATTCGAATAGCCGTGTCCACGGTCAAGGACAGTTGGGTGGTGCTGCTTAGACTACGTCCATATGTTTCCGACAAACCACACGGTTTGGTAAATCTATTGACGTGATTCGTGAGGAAGTCACGATGAGCTTGAGCATGAGTTGTTCATAACTCTCTCTCGATGTTGATGTCTGTAACCTCCTCATACTTGTTGCAGACGCATTCATATCCTTGATAAATGTTGATCATACTTGCATGAGAAAAACTAGCTTTCCGCAAAAATGCCAAATTAGCAGTAGTGCCTTGCATAGTTATTCTGTTATCACCCTTGGGTTGCTTGCGAGTACATTCAAAGTACTCATTGGCTTGCCACTGGTTATTTTATTGGCCAGGCAAACATGATGTGATGAAGAACACTTTGGTGACGAACATGCGAGCTTGACGCTTTCCCAGTCAGAATGCCTGTAGGGTTAAGGCAGATGGCATGGGTCCAAGTTATCGATGAAGATTTCCGCTGCAATGTTATACTCAAGACTTGACCATAATGGTCCTACTTGGGTAATACGGTATGTATGGATGTAAGCCTCTTGTTATTCAGCTTCTGTGTGTTCAGTGAGGATTGATCTCTGGGATCACTGTACACGTGCATTCGATGATCACGACTTATGAGTCGGGGTCCCCACAGAGGTGGTATCAGAGCCATCCTGACTGTAGGAAGCCTTAGTTAGCATGGTCGTTAGTTAGGATAAAACTATTTCCAAAACTATTACTAGTTTTCAAAAATATCTATACTTCTCTTTCCTTCTCAGATTTCCGAAAACTAAGGTATACTTTCCTTATTGATCTCTTCCCCTTCAAAACCTTTGGTCGCTAGAACCCTTATGCCCCTGACCACTGGATTCCTTGTAATCCTCGTGGATAATCTAGAAGGAAGATGCCTTGGCAGACATTCACCCACATCTCCTGAACACAACATTGGCGATAACACAACAAGACGACACCAACAGAAGGTACATCCTCGAGGAATGAGGACATGAAGACCCAGGAGATGATGACACCCTTGACAGTGCCCCAAGATGAAGCAACCTTAGCCTACGATGATCAGGGCATAGGATATGCAAGATGATGATATACAACGCTAATAGGGTAACCCTGTCACTACCGTTGTTGTATCGGCAACCACCGGTGGATGAGAACCTAGCCATTTGGCCCGCCTCACTATAGTGAGCAGGGAAACGGTTCTCTTCATCTCCCGCTCTCGGTGACGATATTGTCAACAATGTGTCCGATGGGTTGGACCACTATTATGCCTTGATAATGTTATTGCATAAAGGATTGCCTACCTGGTACCATCGACGACTCAGAAAGCAAAGGCGATCATCATGACTAAGAAGACAAGAGAAGACCAAGTCAAAGACAGCCACGAGGAGCCACCATCACCCCATCATCTCATCAGGCGAGAAGTTGTCGAAGATTCTTCTGGCTCAACCCGGATCATTTCATCAAACAAGAGACGTAGCAACACCTGAGGAAAACTCAGGAGACTGCATGAGGCACAAGGCACGACTACTGAGTCCGAGAACCCCTAGGGTAGGATGAGTCGTGTACCCCCTATGCGCAGTCGAGTCCGTATGATGGTTCGAATAGAACCATGATTGTGTGTTGCTTGTTTTTAATTGTTTATATTTTGATATCAGTCGCAACTTTTGCCCTAGGCAACAAGTACGTGAATATATCACCTTCCTTACCTTGTTTCTTTTGTTTGGCCTTTCGGCACTTGTTTTTTTTTGCACTTGCACTATAGAACCCCCTTTAGGAATTCCCCTCCTTTATGCTACCTCTCCCTCTCATCTCTCTCCTCAACTGAAGGCTAGCAAGACAAGATACACCAAGGATTCTACCTTGGCAACCAACCAGCACTGAAGACTTTTGCTACAACCTCCTCGACCAAGTGCAACCCCGTAGAGTTATGTTTACCTCTCAAGACTGTAAACCCATCACTATACCCTTCGAGACTTCACAATATACCCCAGCTCAAATCCTTAACCATGTGCTTAACCTACAAATTGCAAGAAAACCAGTTAGGCCTCGGTAACCTTGCACAACACTGGGTTCATTATGAAACTAGTGGATGTAATGAGCAAGCACATTATCATCCTAAGATAGCACCAAAACTGATGATGCCATATGAGAGAACAATTTGGGGATATAGGAACGGAGGACAAATGACTTGATGAGTTTATATCAGAGACCCTAAGGAATTGACTGAGATTTTGGTAGATCACAAGGCTTTCATGTTGGTAGATGAACTTGGTGGGATCATGATTATAGATTAGCATAGCTTCCATTATCCCTAAGTAAATCGGAGTTATAGGACAATTATGATCGCAAGCTGAAACTCCTGGAAGTGCAAGGGATTTGACTTGATCAGATGATATTGATAGGAGATAGTTGATATTACGTAAATAACTTGAGGGAGACATGTAGGAATTCCTCGTTGGACATGAGATTTGGATTAAATAGGTTACCCTAGTGGAGTATGGATGCAGAGTAATTTTACATGGTTCGGAGTAAATTGGATTTAGACTGATGATCTTGATCATGATACCATGTTTATCGGTGGACCATAACTAGGAGATTGGAATAATTGTCAGAGTTTATTTAGGGATCTACATATGCTTGACCTTGGAGTTTACATGACCATGATAATGGAAATTGGTGGACTGACTATAGCAAGGTAGCCCTTTCAAGTATTTGGTGATTATAGGACATTAGAAGATCATGTGGGACACCATAGACATTGGATTTGTAGAATTAATGAATTATGTAGCTAATGGGCTTTTGGAGTTGACCTATGCGAGATGATACTTTCGGAGGTATAAGGTGATCTGTTTGGAGGACTAGATAGCACAGTTGGCATCTCAGGAACTGTGTTCAAGGATGGGATGATGAACATTCACTCGCACACTGGAATCCTTGAAACCCTTACGCCCTACCAAGCCACAACATGGCCGGATCCTGACCTTGGGCTTTGGCTCTAGATCGATAAGACCTTGGCCAATACTCAACCGTGACCACCACCAATGCCTCAGCCCACTTTACGCACCCCATAGACTTCATGGAGTGCTTGGGCGAGTTAGTTGACATCTTTCTTTGATGACATACTCGTCTACCCGAAGACGGAAGAAGAATCGTTGAGCTGGTCAAGGAACATCTGAAGACCGTCATGTCTAAGAGGAAGAACTACACCAACCACCATCTTCAAGAAGTATACTTCCTCGTCAAAGACCATGTGTATCTGCAAGCCACTCCTCTCTAAGGAACCAAGCATTTCCATGACAAGGAGACCCACACCAAGATTCATCGGCCCCCTTCGAGATCACTCCAAGATTTAACAATCCCCTCTGAGATCACTACGAGACGAAGAGAAGACAGTTACCAGCTGGAGTTGCCACCTGAGTTACCTGATGTGCACAACGCTTTCCATGCATCACAACCCCGGAAGTGTTTCCAACTTCCTAACTAGCCAGATCTCTACAAGGACAATGACCACCGAGCCATCGACCCCTAGCCCAATCTAACCTACCGCGAGCTACCCATTAGCAACCTGGACCAAGTAGAACATTATATACGAAGCCACACCATCAAGTACTTCAAGGATCAAAGGAGCACCGTTCGGAAGCAGGAACAGTATGAGGACGTGAAGACCACCCCACTCAAAGTTTTTGTATCCCTTTTCGCGCCTAGTTTGGGAATCTCGGGGACGAGATTCTTGTAAGGGGGGTAGGTCTATCACACCCTGATTTTCATGGCACAACACTTAATATGATAAATCATGATGAATTGTGGTTTGACAAAAACTTTTGTGTGTTCTGGTCTATGCTTGATTTGATTTTTGTCTACTGTTTGCAAGTGCTTTAAAAATTAAATAAATCCTCCAACTCTTATACTCCTTCTCCTTGATCCAAAACTTATGCCCAATGATCATGCCATGTGTGTAGGTCATAAAAATAATTTCTTGTAAAAATATTTTAGCCAAAAAGTATTTTCTAAATTTAGTTTTCAAAAAACCCTGAATTGAGGTTTGCACTGCAAGTACTTAAGTAAGGGCAGTAAAAATCTTTCCAAAAATATATTTGACTCCTATCAGATATAGGATACCCAGAAACCATAAAAATATAATTTTAAAAGTTATTTTACTATTTTATTTAAAAGCTTTTTCTTAAGGCGAGAAACGGTCTTTAATAGGTTAAAATTATTTTTATGCTTTAAAAATATTTGTGAAAATTTAAAGAAACTCAGTGGACATATATTGTCCATATATATGAGTTTCAACACATGGTAATGTTCAAAATATTGGTTAAATACCTCAAAAACCCTTCCTGGATATTTCAAGATTTTGAAATATTTACAAAGGAAATATTCTCCAAAAATTCCAAGAAAGTTCTATCATGTCACATATGACATGTTTGATGATCTTGACAAGTCTCATGTCATGGAGAATAGTATAACCCCATGAAACCCTCTCAAAACCATTTCTGCCCTTTTTCAAGTTTGAACAACTTTGCATTAGCAAACTTGTCCAGATACTCTCAAGCTTGGTCCACATGCTGCAATGGTCTAATAAATCATCTAGACCAAGTAGAACAAGTTGGGGAACAATTTAACTTGATCAAAGTGCCCCAAAACCCTTCCTGTCCAGAACCAAATTTGAACAACACTACATTACCAACTTTCTCTCCTTGATTCCAACTTTTGTGAGCATGATCACATGACCAAATGAGGCCACCACACAAAGTGGTGCATCAAGGAGAAGTGATTTGATCAACTAGATCTACACAAGTTCATTTCTGCCAATTTCTAGGGTTCACAAAAGTTGCATTGGCAACTTTGCCCAAATGAGCTCAAAATAGGTGGAAGGCCCTAATTATGTTTGCCATTTCACCCTGTGGAGCCTCATGACAAATGGAGATCATCTTCTTGCCCAAACCAACATCAAACACCTTCTGGCAGAATCTCAGAATTCATGTTTTAACCCCTTCCACTAATCTCCAAGAGTTCTCCTTTTTCCCACAGCCCCATCTGGTCCCCCTCTAACCCCTGCATTTTTCCCTGCCCGAGAAGCCATGATGAAGGGGGTGAAAAGCCCTTTTCCCCCTATGGACAGCAGCTTTCCTCCTATTTTCTCACCTCTCTCTCACTCCTGGCAAGACCCAGGGCATCCAATGCCTTTTCCCACATTTGTTTACTCCCCTGTGCAGCCAGTAGACACAAGTGGGCGCGTGAGGACGCGAGGAAAAGCCGCGGGTGCCGGCCATTTGCGCACTCTGAAGCACATCAGCGTGCTCCCGGCCGTTGACGCCGCGTCCCCCGACCACCTCGAGACTCCCCCTCGCGCCAGTCGATGTGCCTCGACGTCCGCAACACGCCACCGCGCTGGCCCCCTCCTTTCCCCCTCTGTCATGCCCATGCCGCGCGTGCCCAGAGCCGCCCGAGCCCGCCAATGCGTATGCGAGCTCGTGGCTCCACCCGGAGCTTGCCCCGCTCCCTCTCTCCCTTCCTGGCGCCCTACTCAACACCCACGAGCACCGCAGACAGCCCCAAGCCTCCTCCCGTGGCCACCACGGCCATCTCCGTGGGTGCCCGTAGGCCACGTCCACGGTGAGCCGCGGCCTCGCCATTTAAGGCCACCCCCGAGCCCCCTCTCGACTCCTTTGCTCTCTCTCTCTCCCGTGCCCATGGACCAACATAAACCTCCTGTCATGCCCTCCTGCTCCCTCCATGGCCGAAGTGCCGCCGTCGGTCTCCGCCCAAATTCCCGCGAACGAAAGCCTCCCCTCCGCTACTTTGGACACCAATGGAGCCACCGCACGCCGGCGAGACTCCTCCGCCGTTTACCTCTTCCTCTAGCGCCCCACAACCCCAGAACGCATCTCGCCCGACGCCGCCGTCCGCCGCGGGCAAAGACCTGCTCCCATCTGGTGACGCAGGCGCCCGTGGTGGGGTCTCCTAGGTTCGTCTCTCTCCGCTGAGCACGCCGGTGGCCGGACCTCTGAAAACGGTGGCCTGTAGCGCCGGCAAGCCGCCGTCGACGTCGCCCCTGCCTCTGCTCTGTTCGAGCGGGAGGTTGGGGACGAACCCGACAAACGGGCCCCGCTCGTCAGCGACCCGGTGGGCGGGCCCCATCCGTTTAAGTGGAAACGGCTTCGGCCGGATCCGCCTCCCCTGCGCGAAGGCGCACGCCCACGAAGCCGCCTACGACGTGGCCTCCAAGCGGGCGTGCGCGAGAGGCTGGGCCAGGCCCAGTGCGCTGCCCCGCTAAGTCTCGCCCAGTGCACGCTGCTGCCTCCCTAGATCCAGCCCATTTAGGTAAATTCCTTTTCTTTTTCTTTTTCTGTGGACCGGTAAAATCCATAGAATATTCATATTAAGTCCGAATTTGATGATTCAAATTTCTAGTGACTCTAAAAATCATGATCTACCTGTAGGTGCAACATGCACATTTTTCCAGAGACCTTTTCTTCACAAATATTTATCAGATCCTACTTTTCCTACTTCTGTGATGAACTTTAGAAAATCACAGAGGGCTCAAATTTGATCCAAATGCCATGATTCAAATTCATAGATGTTTCTAAGTTCATAACTTAGTTTATGAACATTTTTCTTAATACTTTCTGTACCACATAAAACAATGAGCCATTTCTTCATATTTGTCAACTTTGCAAATTCATAGGAAATTCATTTGAACTCCAAGTCCAGTGAAACCAACTCCTAGATGCTTCTAGAATCATGGTTTGTTAAATGGGTGCCTTTGCTCATTTTTCAAAAATATATTTCTGTAGACTTCTTGCAAATCCATAAACCCCTTGATTCCATCATATTGAAATGTTCAGAGATATCCACTGATCCAATTCCAATGAAACCACTTGTGACACTCCAAAAATATCCTTTTGGTTTTCTTCAAAAAATTTGTTGGATTTGAAGAAGGTCTTCTAAACCCTTCCAAAAATATATCTCAAAAACTTTTTCCCTCTAGCAAGGATTTTATTTTGGCATCTCCTTCAACTCTGGTGTTTGGTTTTTAAATTTTTCTTCTGATTGCCCTCTTCTCAAAATTTCAAGAAAAATCTTTGGAGTTTATTTTCTTTCAAAAAGGAAACTCTAGGAGTTTTGCATCTTCTCCAATGTGGAAACCACTCATGATTTTACCATGCACCACATGGTAAAATCTTCCCAAAAATCTCTCCTTCCACTTTGGGGCAATCCAAACATTCTGTCTAAACAAGTTCAACCCTTTTCTGAATTTTATTTCATTTATTTCTCCTCCCAAATCTTTTATGTCCATTATTTTGAGCCTAGGTTATTCGCAAAGCAAGTACCTAAATGCAATTGAGCTTTGACCTCAAACCAACTCCCCTGGATAGTCCTTGGTACCCACAACCTAGAACAATCAAGATCCACTCCTCTTCTTTTAAAAAATTTCAAATTTCAGTCTCTGCAAGTTTGGACCAGATTTGTCAAATTTGGTGAAATTCATATCTTCTCTACTCCAAAAATTCCATAAAAATTCAGGCAGCCTCCAGATGCAATGAGAGGCCACTCCACCAAAAATCAGCTCAAGGAGAAACTCCCACCTGCCAAAATCATTATGTCGAACACCTGGCCTACACTGTTTCATTGCACTTTCAGAGATTCAGAGAAGTTCAAAGTTTAGTGTCGCTTCTCTTCGTCAGATTTCGGTCACGCGGCCACAGTGCGATCTGGCACGATGCACACGGCCTCTTCCCCCTGGCCAGCACCCCGCACGCACGCTTGGCCGATTCCTGGCGTCGGGGCCGACGAGCATCGCCGGTGCTGGAAGCTTCTGCGGTGGCTGCGCCACCCGTGGCGGCCAGAGAGGGCCCGAGCCCGCTTGCCACGCCACCCGGCGCCGCCCATCGCCCCCTGGCTCTCCGCGTGTCCCTGCCTTGCCAGCGCACGCCCGTGGCACCGTCGCCGTGGCCCGGCAAGCACAGAACGTGCTCCCTGCCGCCGACGGGCCCACGCCGCCCCGTTCCGTCGAGCACGCCCTAAGCACCCAATCCTGGCTCGTTTAGCACCTAAACGGGACCAGTGAACCCCCACGACGGCGCTCAACGCCTGAACCTCCCCGATCAATGCCCTGCGCCGCCGTAAACTTCGCCGGAGAACCCCGTTGTCGGTGTCAAAACCGGCGGATCTCGGGTAGGGGGTCCCGAACTGTGCGTCTAGGCGGATGGTAACAGGAGACAAGGGACACGATGTTTACCCAGGTTCGGGCCCTCTTGATGGAGGTAAAACTGTACGTCCTGCTTGATTGATATTGATATTGTGGATGTTTACAAGAGTGGATCTACCACGAGATCAAGGAGGCTAAACCCTAGAAGCTAGCCTATGGTATGATTGTAAGGGTTGTTGTGATTGTAGTCCTACGGACTAAAGCCATCCGGTTTATATAGACACCGGAGAGGGCTAGGGTTACATAGAGTCGGTTACAATGGTAGGAGATCTACATATCCATATCGCCAAGCTTTCCTTCCACGCCAAGGAAAGTCCCATCCGGACACGGGGTGAAGTCTTCAATCTTGTATCTTCATAGTCTTGGAGTCCGGTTGATGATGATAGTCCGGCCGATGATAGTCCGGCCGATGATGCTAGTCCGCAATCCGGACACCCCTAATCCGGGACTCCTCGGAGGGCCTGAACCGAGCTTCAATGACGATAAGTCCGGCGTGTATATTGCTTGGCATTGCAAGGCGGGTTCCTCCTCCAAATGATAGAAGATTGTGAACACCAGGATAGTGTCCGGCTCTGCAAAATAAATTCCACATTCCACCGTAGAGAGAATAATAATATATACACGAGTTCAATCTGCTGACGTTTTCCGTGGCATGACGTCACACCACTACCAAGCCATTACTCAAATTGTTTTTAACTTTACCACCTTAGCGCATTTAGCGAAGCGGTTTCCTTGGCACGTCTTGTCGAAGCAGAGATCCTGTTTCCCCTTAATCCGGGATTGTCATCAATACGGGTGTGGGTAACCCAACCGCGCCCGTTCGCCACGCCCCCTCTATTGAAGACGAGTCCCAAACGGCCACGGAGACGGCTCTTGGTATCCTCCCTCTTTATAACGGGACCGAGGCTCGTTTCTTTTTCTTCAATCTTCCATCGAATCCTCTCCACGCTCCAAGTTCCAGCACCTAGAGCTCCAGATTCGAGCGCTTTGGACCTTCAACGATGTCCGGTTCCGACCTCTAGGGCCGGTGGATGCCCTCCTCCGTTACGGAGGAGGACGTGCTGAAGCTGCGGGAGGCCAAGTACCTATCTTACGAGATTTCGCACAGGTTGCCTGCCGAAGGGCAGGCCATCCCCACCCCTGAGCCCGGCGAGTATGTCGTCTTCGTTTCCCACCTCCGTCGGGGTTTAGGCTTCCCGATGGATCCTTTCGTGAGAAGGCTCATGTTTTACTATGGGTTGGAATTCCACGATTTGGCTCCGGAGTCCATCCTCCATATCTCCGCATTTATTGTCGTCTGCGAAGCCTTCCTCCGCCTCACCCCTTACTTCGGCCTGTGGCTGAGACCTTCAATGAGGCTCCGAAGATGATCGAGGGGCTTCAAGCGGAGTGTGGCGGGGCGGCCATAAGTAGGAGGGACGATGCCCCGTGGCCCGCTGGCTCCTTCCAAGAGGAGCTCGGACTGTGGCAGCAAGAGTGGTTCTATATTACCGTTCCGAGGGGCCGCAGACAAAAGCCGCCTCCCTTATTCCGCCCGGGACCTCCACGACGATTGATATCGTGGGTCAACCAAGGGCTCAACTGGGGGCCGTCAAAGGACGTGCCCCTACTGCAGGGCCGGATTCGAGATCTCCTAACGAGGGAGATCGATATGGTGGTCGTGATGCAGGTTATGCTAATTAGGCGTCTCCTGCCCTGCAAACGCCGTCCTCTCCGACTATGGGAGTTCAATCCGGAGGGCCCACGGATTCTTCAACACTTCATGGGTATGACACCCCTGGAGATGTATAACTTATTCTTCGGATCGCAAGAGGCGCGTCCGGAATTGACCGAGGATGCTGGACTAAGCTGCAATCGCCCGGATACTCAAGTAAGTAGTTCCAAGTCCGGACATACCGTTTGTTTGCCTTTCGATGATCCGCCTTATGACCGATCTCCTTCTACACAGGAGTGGATAGCGGAAGCAAAATTAATACGATGTCCGGCCCCCCTCCCCGAGACCGCGCCGATCCCGTGCTGGTCCGGATGCTTGAGGTTGCGCCTTCAGAGGAAGGTGAAGGGGAAAGCAGGAAAGCTACTGCCTTGCCTGAGGAAGCTCTTGAACGAGGGGATCGAGAATCCCTCCTACCAAGGGAGAAGAGGACTGCCTCGAGGACCGGGGAAAAAAGCCCTAAGCGGGGAAGAAATCTTCGCGGAGGGTCCTGCGTCCGGGAGGCCCCGCCGCACAATCTCCCTTAATGAGCCAGCCCTCCAACGAGCCGTAAGTAGAAAGAAAGGAGTTTTATAATAAGGACATCCCTATTTGTGCTTCGAGGATAACTAAAGTTTTTACCTTGTAGTTCGGATCTCCGTCCTTCGCAGATGAGCTCGTCTTGGGGACCTTCGTCCGAGATGATAGAGAGCGAGACGCCCCGTCCGGGCGCCGTTGGATAGGGCGGACGAGCCTGAAGTGTAAATCACGGAGGAGCCCCGGGTGTGGCAAAGCGGATAGTTCGGCGCCAACTGGTGTACGGCTGAAGGATCTGCTTGAGAAGGCGTCTATCTCAGAAGATCAACACACATTGATGAGCATGGTGATTGAAAGGATTTCGTCCGCCGAAGGCGGATTGCATGATGCCGTCAGGAGTATACTGGTGGGGTTTGAGGTACGTAAAAATGACACACCTTTTAACAGTTTTGCATATAGAATGCGCCCTGTATAGATAGTAGCCCCTGAGACTTGGTAGGTTGTCGATATCGACAGCGTGCCGAGGATCAAAATCGCAGGTTTAAATTCCCGTCGTGCCGATGCAGGTGGCGGGTCGTCCGGGGGCCAGCCGGACTGATGGAGTTGCTGAACTAAAGCGGCAACTCGAGGTGGCGGATGAAGACATCACGCTGACCAACAGGCGACTTGATGAGTCGCAAGGTAAGTGTTACTGCGCGGTCACGTGGTAAGGGAGCCGAAGCCAACTCCTTACAATATGTGCGTGAAATGTAGATAGTGCCGCTGCCGTGGAGAGTCTTCGGCGAACTTGCTCAAGCCAAGGAGCAGTCGGAAGGAGTAATGCTGGCGACCTCAAGGCGGCCGAGGAGTTAGCGGCGAAAGGGCGCGACACTGCGGAGCAGGGAAGAGATAGCGAAATGGCTGTGAAGTTAAAGGAGGCTACCGACCGCAATGAGGCTCTTGGGAAGGAGCGCCTAGCGGGCAAGAAGACCTGCGAAGGCCACCACGAAGTTAAGAATGCCCGCTCTGCAATGCGGGCTATGAAGGAAGAGCTGCGCCAGGCCGGGGAGATTGTAGCTGGCAAGCCATTTCTGCTGCGTCGAAGGTTCACGAATCGAAAATATGCTCAGCTGGGCCAACTGCGGTGTCCGGAGGACCCTTATATGGACTTAGCAGTGAGTGCGGCGGATGCCGTTGTATTTTTGAAGCGGAAGGATCACCAGACGGAAGAGCTGTTTTGGTCTCAATTCCATAGTCCGGGCGTTCACTTCCGACTGAGCGATCGCTGGCTGAGTGGGCTGAGCTAAATAGGTTGTCGGGCTAGCTATAGCGGATATAGTGACCCATATCCGGCCGGATAGGCCTCAGCCGAAGAGTTACTTTGGCTTATTGCAGCAATTTCTTGGTGCCGTGCCGCATATCAAGGCGATGAAGCGGTCGGCCTGCATAGAGAGTGCGTGGATGGCGCTCGCCTGTGTGAAGACACATTGGACAGAAATGGATGCCACCGCTGTTGCGACCCCGGGTTCGGATAATAACCGGCTACCCGCCGAGCACTATTTTGGCGAAGTGCTGCCTGGTGCTCGTGTAATAGAGTCGCGGTGCTCGAAAAATGTTACGTTCGTATGGACGTTTATATGATGTAAAAATGATATTTATGATGTAAGCGCCTTTTATACTTGTATGTTCAAGTAATAGAATATCTCTTGTGCGGCCGTTCATGTATACGTATGTATAACCTGAAAGAAGGCAGTCGTCGGCTTCAGCCCCCACGCACAAGGTGCGGGGGTGTTCGCAAAAAATAGCGCGTTTTCATACTTAATCCGACGTCTAGGTCCTGTAAAGGAGGTGGTAGCGTAGCAAACGAGGCAACCGGACTATAATGCTTTATCACTTTCACTTAGCCATGGAGTTCGACGGTGGGGCTACGACATAGCCCACTGGGGCACCGTGCTCTCCGAATTGGGCGCGTATGTGCTGGCCGAAAGCGACCCTTCGTCCAGCGGAGGAATCCTAAACATTCCCAAGGTCGATCGAGTGGTTGACCAGTCTCGCTGTATCATGACGGTCAGTTTTCGGCTTTCTCTCTTGAGGTGCTCGCCCAGCCGAGCTGGGGCACTATCGCGATAGTTCTCCCGGAGCAGCGTTAGCGATGATACGGAATGTAAGGCAGCAAAACACGGAGCCGGGCAAACCCAACATTTGAGCCAAGACATGATTCGAGCTGATGCATATAAGGCCCTAACTCGAGGCGCCGAACACTCCGAAGGTGTTCGGTCTTTATAATAGCGGGCAAAACAAAGCCCTAAGCCCCTTGTGTCCGGTATGGGCAGGTTCTTTGGCGCGCGCCGATGCCAAAACGGCAGTCTCCACTCTGGTTATAATGATAAACCAGGGATTATGGCAACAAGAGACGAGAAGAAAGGTTTACGAGGGTCTTAGTGCGAAAAGAGTCCTTACAGCGGGTCCCTACTGCACATCTGCTTTGTGTCTCCGTTGTGCCGCATCACGGGCGGGTGTGCATGCTGTTCATCTGTAAAAGAGAAGAACTTGGTTGGAAAAGAAATCGTGCGAGAAAGTGCATAAAAATTGAAATATAGATTAAGAAAGCTGAGCCTATGGCTTATATGCGCAAACCCTTGTGAAGGGGTGTGCGGCTAGGTAGACCCTAGCTTATTTATTCCGGACTCGTCCAGCCGTGTCCGGGTCTCCGCGACCCTATGATGAAAGCGATGCCACATGGACCGGGCATTTTAAGCGTAAGAGACGCGAATTTGGTATTGTATTGAAGCGGGCGAGGGCTTCCGTCTAGTGGTGCTTGATAGCTGGCTTAAGGGCTGGCGCCACTCCTTTGAAGGAAGTGCGGCTATGCGGAATTGTAATAGGGTCTATCCCCACTTGCGGATTGTGTCCGGATATAGCAGGTTTAAGTCCTGCCGCGTCCATCAACACCTGCGTTAATTGCGAGTCCGTCTATTATGGGATCCGATATCAGGCAGTCTATCCTGCGCTCCGGATATACGGACTAATCCGGATGGTCGAAAGTGATTGGTTTTGACATCCAACCTTGGTCCTTTGGGTGGATCGTCCGACACTTGTCTTGGTGAGTGCCGTGTTGGCTTTCCGTGTTATCACGTGAAGCAAGTTTACTGTTTTGACTTCTCGAGGGAAAGTCCTTTGTCTTCCGGTGCTCTGCTGGTGGGGCTCGTCATTGTCCTCGCTTGGCATATCGAGCCTATTGTGTCCGGCATTAAGTCTGCCGGACTGTTTCAAAACCCAACAATTTCGGTTGGTATGGTTTGCAGGCCTTCC
Organism: Aegilops longissima; assembly: GCA_021605205.1. Classification (NCBI taxonomy): domain Eukaryota; kingdom Viridiplantae; phylum Streptophyta; class Magnoliopsida; order Poales; family Poaceae; genus Aegilops; species Aegilops longissima. Next base: position 122,275,439 of record CM038682.1, read on the forward strand.
GGGGGTACTGTGGATTTGACATATCCGATCTAAAATTTTGTTTAAATTTGATAGCTCGTCTCTGTTGTCCTAAAGAGGCCGTGTTTTATTGTTTGGCCGCGAGCTTTTGAATCCGGCGTTGACCGCCGTGCCCTTTGGGCTTTTTTCTTTATTCCGGCGCTGATCTTTCCTGCGCCGTGACTTTCCGTTTCCATCTCTGATCTCGGATGTACTCGGGTCGCTGGTGCTGCATCTTGCTAGCCAACTGTCTTCTCCTGCGCAAAAGCGCATCATGAGGCTTGTTAGCGCGGCCATTATTCTTGGCTTCTCTTGGCCGAGGTGTCTTGCGAGCCATTCGTCTCGGACGTTGTGTTTAAAAGCTGCTGAGGCTTCCGTGATCCGGACGATCGACTATTTGGTTCTTTTGGTAAGGAACCTGTTCGAAATTATGCTACTGACTCTCCAGGCTGTTGGGTTATATGGCTCAGATCGTCGGCATCCGGAGGGCGGACATAAGTCCCTTGAAAATTTGCTCTAAACGCGTCCTCAAGCTCTTCCCAACTTCCAATAGTGTTTTCTGGGAGGCTTTTGAGACAATGCCGAGCTGGCCCTTTGAGCTTGAGGGGTAGGTATTTTATGCCGTGGAGATCATCTCCTCTAGCCATGTGTATGTGTAGTATGTAGTCTTCTATCCAGACTCCGGGGTCTATTGTGCCGTCGTATGCCTCTATGTTTATGGGTTTAAACCCTGCTGGAAATTCATGATCCAGCACCTCATCGGTATAACATAGCGGGTGTGCGGCGCCCCTGTATTTGGGTGTGCCGCTGTCTTCGAACACTTGTTGTGTTGTGTTACTTCCTGGGGCCCTCTTTTTTGGCCCGTAGATGGACCTAGTTGGGCCGTCCGTTTTACCAGGATTATAATTCGGCTTGTGTGCAGCCCGCTTGTCGCTTTTACTTTGTCATCGGCCGTCTATCCGGCAGCGGCCTCTTTATTTTTTGACTGTGAAGGCTCGATGGCTTCCTCATCAAATTCTGGCAGCAACTTGCGCTTCAGGTAGCTCTTAGTTTGATGGCCATTGCCATATTTGTCTGCGGTCTTGAATACTTTGCTCCACTTCATTCTGAGCGTGTCTTCTCCTGTTTTGAGCTTCCGTTTCGCCTTCTTCAAACTTCTTGCAGTGGCGACTAGTTTTTTGCATATGTTCTTATGCTTTGGTGTTGTGGCCGGACTGTTGATTGCTCCGTGAAGGGGTTGATTATCCGGCTCGTCCTGTTCGTCGTCCCCTGGCTTGCCATGCTCTATCGCTGGGTCGTTAGGAAGGCTGCTTTTGATCGAGGCGGGACTTAGGGTGGCATTTGCGTCGCCGTTTTGGTTCTTTATCGGCGAGACTATCCTCTGCCGCGTCCCGTTGTTCCTCGTTATCGCTTCCCTTCGGGGTGTCCACCATGTATATGTCGTATGACGAGGTGGTCTTCCAGTGTCCTGTAGGCACTGGTTCTTGGGAGTCTCCGGCATCGTCGTCCATACCGTCGATGTCTTGAGTCGAGTCGAGTATGTCGGTTAAATAAATCGACGGTGGCTCTGAAGTGGGTGGTGGGTGGGATCTGAATTTCTTCGTCATCCGCGTCCCAACCGTCCTGGCCGTAGTTCGGCCAGGGCTCTCCGGATAGTGAGAGATGCTTCAATGAATTTATGATATCGCCGAAGGGCGAGTGCTGAAAGATGTCCGCAGCGGTGAATTCCATGATCGGCGCCCACTCGGATTCGACTGGCGGCGGCGCAGGAGGTTTGGAGTCTGGCAGGGAGTCCGGCACCTCGGAGTCATGGGCTTTATGTGGGACAAGGTAAGTGTTCGGCTCCATCACCGTAGAAATTGCGGCTCCCGAGGCGGTGTCCAGCCATCCGTCCTCGATTCGAGCGATCGGCTCCGGACTATGAGTCGGAGCGGATCCGGGTGCGGCCTCCAAGGTGCTGTCCGGCGGCAGAATTAGGTCATGCCCATCGTGACAGCGCGGCACGCTCGGCTCTGGCTCAGATCCATCGAGGATCAAGTCCCCGCGAATATCGGCCGTGAAGTTTAAGCTTCCAAACCTGACCTGACGGCCAGGGGCGTAGCTTTTGATCTGCTCCAGATGGCCAAGCGAGTTGGCCCGCAGTGCGAAGCCGCCGAATACGAAGATCTATCCGGGGAGAAAGGTCTCACCCAGGATTGCGTCATTATCGATTGAAGAGGCCATCACGCCTATCGGTCACGACACAGAGGAATTCTCAATGAAAGCACCAATGTCGGTGTCAAAACCGGCGGATCTCGGGTAGGGGTTCCCGAACTGTGCGTCTAGGCGGATGGTAACAGGAGACAAGGGACACGTTGTTTACCCAGGTTCGGGCCCTCTTGATGGAGGTAAAACCCACGCCCTGCTTGATTGATATTGATATTGTGGATGTTTACAAGAGTGGATCTACCACGAGATCAAGGAGGCTAAACCCTAGAAGCTAGCCTATGGTATGATTGTAAGGGTTGTTGTTGTGTCCTACGGACTAGAGCCATACGGTTTATATAGACACCGGAGAGGGCTAGGGTTACATAGAGTCGGTTACAATGGTAGGAGATCTACATATCCGTATCGCCAAGCTTGCCTTCCACGCCAAGGAAAGTCCCATCCGGACACGGGGCGAAGTCTTCAATCTTGTATCTTCATAGTCTTGGAGTCCGGTCGATGATGATAGTCCAGCTGATGGTAGTTCGGCTGATGATGGTAATCCGGCTATCCAGACACCCCCTAATCCAGGACTCCCTCAGTAGCCCCTGAACCAGGCTTCAATGACGATAAGTCCGGCGCGTATACTGCTTGGCATTGCAAGGCGGGTTCCTCCTCCAAATGATAGAAGATTGTGAACACCAAGATAGTGTCCGGCTCTGCAAAATAAATTCCACATTCCACCGTAGAGAGAATAATATATACACAAGTTCAATCTGTTGACGTTCTTTGTGGCATGACGTCACACCACTACCAAGCCATTACTTGAATTGTTTTTTACTCTACCGCCTCAGTGCATTTAGCGAAGTGGTTTCCTTGGCACGTCTTGTCGAAGCAGAGATCGTGTTCCCCCTTAATCCGGGATCCTCATTAATACGGACGTGGGTAACCCAACCGTGCCCGTCGCCACGCACCCTCTATCGAAGGCGAGTCCCAAACGGTCACGGAGACGGCTGTTGGTATTCTCCCTCTTTATAACGGGACCAAGGCTCGTTTCTTTTCTTCAATCCTTCATCGAATCCTCTCCCCGCTCCAAGTTCCAGCACCTAGAGCTCCAGATTCGAGCGCTTCTGACTTTTAACGATGTCCGGTTCCGACCTCCAAGGCCGGTGGATGCCCTCCTCCATCACGGAGGAGGACATGCTAAAGCTGCGGGAGGCCAAGTACCTGGCTTCTGAGATTTTGCACAGGTTGCCTGCCGAAGGGCAGGCCATCCCCACCCCCGAGCCCGGCGAGTATGTCGTTTTTATGTCCCACCTCTGTCGGGGTATAGGCTTCCCGATGGATCCTTTTGTGAGAGGGCTCGTGTTTTACTATGGGTTGGAATTCCATGATTTGGCTCCGGAGTCCATCCTCCATATCTCTGCATTTATTATCGTCTGCGAAGCCTTCCTCCGCGTCACCCCTCACTTCGGCCTGTGGCTGAAGACCTTCAATGTGGCGCCGAAGATGATCGGGGGGCGTCAAGCGGAGTGCGGCGGGGCGGCCATAAGTAGGAGAGCCGATGCCCCGTGGCCCGCGGGCTCCTTCCAAGAGGAGCTCGGCCCATGGCAGCAAGAGTGGTTCTATATTACCGTTCCGAGGGGCCGCAGATAAAAGCCGCCGCCCCTATTCCGCCCGGGACCTCCACGACGGTTGATGTCGTAGGTCAACCAAGGGCTCAACTGGGGGCCGTCAAAGGACGTGCCCCTACTGCAGGGCCGGATTCGAGATCTCCAGACGAGGGAGGTCGATATGGTGGTGGTAATGCAGGTTATGTTGATTAGGCGTCTCCCGCCCTGCAAACGCCGCCCTCTCCGGCTATGAGAGTTCAATCCGGAGGGCCCACGGATTCTTCAACACTTCATGGGTATGACACCCCTGGATATGTACAAAATATTCTTCGGATCGCAAGAGGCGCGTCCGGAATTGACCGAGGATGCTGGCCTAAGCTGCAATCGCCCGGATACACAAGTAAGTAGTTCCGAGCCCAGACATACCGTTTGTTTGCCTTTCGATGATTCGCCTTATGACCAACTTCCTTCTACACAGTAGTGGATAGCGGAAGCAAAATTGATATGGTGTCCGGCCCACCTCACCGAGACCGCGCCGGATTCCGTGCTGGTCTGGATGCTTGAGGTTGCGCCTCCAGAGGAAGACGAATGGGAAAGCAGGAAAGCTACTGCCTCGCCTAAGGAGGCTCTTGAAAGAGTGGGGATCGAGAATCCCTCCCTCCAAGGGGAGAAGAGGATTGCCTCCGAGGACCTGGGGGCAAAAGCCCCTTAACGGGGGAAGAAATCTTCGCCAGAGGGTCCTGCGTCCGGGGAGGCCCCGACCGCACAATCTCCCTTAAAGAGTCAGCCCTCCAACGAGCCGTAAGTAGAAAGAAAGGAGTTGTATAATAAGAGACATCCCTATTTGTGCTTCTGAGGATAACTAAAGTTTTTACCTTGTAGTTCGGATCTCCGTCCTTCGCAAATGAGCTCGTCTTGGGGACCTTCGTCGGAGATGATAGAGAGCGAGACGCCTCCGTCCAGGCGCCGTCGGATAGGGCGGACGAGCCTGAAGTGTCGCCACGAGGGAGCCCGGGTTTGGCAAAGCCGGATAGTTCGGTGCCAACTGGTGTACGGCTGAAGGATCTGCTTGAGAAGGCGTCTATCTCAGATGATCACCACGCATTGATGAGCATGGTGATTGAAAGGATTTCGTCCGCCGAAGGCGGGTTGCACGATGCTGTCAGGAGTTTGCTGGCGGGGTTTGAGGTACGTAAAAATGACACACCTTTTAACAGTTTTGCATATAGAATGCGCCCTATATAGATAGTAGCCCCTGAGACTCGGTAGGTTGTGGAAATCGACAGCGTGCCGAGGATCAAAATCGCAGGTTTAAATTCCCGTCATGCCGATACAGGTGGCGGGTCGTCCGGGGGCCAGCCGGACTGATGGAGTTGCTGAACTAAAACGGCAACTTGATGTTGCGGATGCGGACATCGCGCTGGTCAACAGGCGACTTGATGAGTTGCAAGGTAAGTGTTACTGTGCTGTCACTTGGTAAGGGAGCCGAAGCCAGCTCCTTACAATATGTGCGTGAAATGCAGATAGTGCCGCTGCTGTGGAGAGCCTTCGGGTCGAACTTGCTCAAGCCAAGGAGCAGGCCAGAAGGAGTAATGCGGCGGCCTCGAGGGCGGCCGAGGAGTTAGCGACCGAAAGGGTCGCACACTGCCGGAGGGAAGAGATGGCCGAAATGGCCACGAAGTTAAAAGATGCTACCGACCGCAATGAGGCTCTTGGGAAGGAGCGCCTAGCGGGGCAAGAAGACCTACGGAAGGCCACCGCCCAAGCCAAGGATGCCCGCTCTTCAATGCGGGCTATAAACGAAGAGCTGAGCTAGGCCGGAGATATTGTAGCTGGCAAGCCTTTTCTGCTGCGCCGAAGGTTTACGGATCCAAAATATGCTCAGCTGGGCCAACTGTGGGGTTCAGAGGACCCTTATATGGACTTAGCAGCGAGTGCGGCGGATGCCGTTGTGCATTTTCGAAGCCAGAAGGATCACAAGACGGAAGAGTTGTTTTGGTCTCAATTCCATAGTCCGGAGCGTTCACTTCCGCTGACCGACCGTTTGGCGAGTGGGCTGAGCTAAATAGGTTGTCCGGGCTTGCTATGCGGATATAGTGAACCATATCCGCCGGATAGGCCCCACCAAGAGTCACTTTGGCTTATTGCAGCAATTTCTTGGGGCGGTGCCGCATATCAAAGCGATAAGCGGTCGGCCTGCATAGAGGGTGCGCGGATGGCGCTTCGCCGTGTGAAGACACATTGGACAGAGATGGATGCCACCACTATTGCGATTTCGGTTGGATGATAACGGTTACCCGCCGAGCACTATTTTGGCGCGATGCTGCGTGGTGCTCGTGTAATAGAGTCGCGATGCTCAAAAATGTTACGCTCGAATGGGCGTTTATATGATGTAAAACGATATTTATGATGTAAGCGCCTTTTATACTTGTGCGTTCAAGTAATAGAATATCTCCTATGTGGCCGTTCATGTATACGTGTGTATAACCCGAAAGATGGCGTCGTCGGCTTCAGCCCCCACGCACAAGGTGCGGGGTGTTCTCAAAAATAGCGTTCACACATAATCCGGCGTCTCGGTCCTGTAAAGGAGGTGGTAGCGTAGCAAGCGAGGCAACCGGACTATAGTGCTTTATCACTTTCACTTAGCCATGGAGTTCGAGGGTGGGGCTACGACATAGCCCACGGGGCACCGCGCTCCGAATTTGGGGCATATGTGCCTGGCCGGGAAACGGCCCTTCGTCAAAGCGGAGGAATCCTAAACATTCCTATGGTCGATCGAGTGGTTGACCAGTCTCTCGCTGTATCATGACAGTCAGTTTTCGGCTTTCTCTCGAGGTGCTCGCCAAATTAACTGGGGCACAATCGCGATAGTTCTCCGGAGCAGCGTTAGCGATGATACGGAGCGTAAGGCAGCAAAACACAGGAGCCGGGCAAACCCAACATTTGACCAAAGACATGATTCAGAGCTGATGCATATAAGGCCTAACTCGAGACGCGAACACTCCCGAAGGTGTTCGGTCTTTATAATAGCGGCAAAACAAAGCCCTAAGCCCCTTGTGTCCGTGTGCGGGCAGGTTCTTACGCGCGGCCGATGCAAAACGCCAGTCTCCACTATGGTTATAATGATAAACCAGGGGATTATAGCAACAAGAGACAGTAAGAAAGGTTTACGTAGGGTCTTAGTCTGAAAAGAGTCCTTGCAACGGGTCCCTACTGCACGTCTGCGCCTGTGTCTCCATTGTGCCGTATCTTGGACGGGTGTGCACGCGGTTCATTTGTAAAAAGAGAGGAACTTGGTTGGAAAAGAAATCGTGCGAGAAAGTGCATAAAGAATTGAAATATAGATTAATAAAGCTGAGCCTATGCTAGCTCATTATGTCTTATATGTGCAAACCCTTGTGAAGGGGTGTGCGGCTAGGTAGCCCCTAGCTTATTTATTCTGGACTCGTCCAGCCGTGTCCGGGGTCTCAGGCGACCTTTTAATGAAATGATGCCACGTGGACTGGGCATTTTAAGCGTAAGAGATGCGTAATGTGGTATTGCATTGAAGCGGACGAAAGCTTCCCGTCCTAGTGATGCTTGATAGATACTTTCAAATGGGGCGACATGAAAGGTTAGCTTTTCTCGTCGGAAGTTGTCAGGTGACCCGAACACAACTTCTAGTGATAATGAAACTATGCACCTGGTGTAAGGGCCTGGCGCCACTCCTTTGAAGGAAGTGCGGCTATGCCGAATTGCAGTATGGTCTATCCCAACTTGCGGATTGTGTCCGGATGTAGCAAGTTTAAGTCACTCCCGCCGTCCATCAAAACCTGCGTGAAATGCAGTCCGTCTGTTATGTGATCCAATATCAGGGCAGTCTATACTGCGTTCCGGATACTTCGGACTAATCCGGATGGTCGAAAGTGATTGTTTTGATATCCAATCTTGGTGTTCCCACGAGGTGGACCGTGCGACACTTGTCTTAGCGAGTGCCGTGTTGGTTTTACGTACTATCACGTGAAGCTAGTTTACTGTTTTGACTTCTTGTGGGAAAGTCTTTTGACTTTCGGTGCTCTGCTTGGTGGGGTTCGTCATCGTCCTCGCTTGGATCGAGCCTTGTGTCCGGCGTTGAGTCTGCGGACTGTTTAAAACCAAAAATTTCGGTTGGTATGGTTTGCGGGCCTTAGGAGGTACTATGGATTTGACATATCCGATCTAAAATTTTGTTTAAATTTGATAGCTCGTCTCTGTTGTCCTAAAGAGGCCGTGTTTTATTGTTTGGCATGAGCTTTTGAATCCGGCGTTGACCGCCGTGCCTTTGGGCTTTTTCTTTATTCGGCGCTGATCTTTCCTGCGCCGTGACTTTCCGTTCCATCTCGATCTCGGATGTACTCGGTTCTTTGGTCTTTGCATCTTGCTAGCCAGCTGTCTTCTCTCGCAAAAGCGCGTCATGAGGTTTGTTAAGCGGCCATTGTTCTTGGCTTCTCTTGGCGAGGTGTCAGCGAGCCATTCGTCTCGGACGTTGTGTTTAAAAACTGCTAAGGCTTCGCGTCCGGACAATCGACTATTTGGTTCTTTTTGGTAAGGAACCTGTTCCAGAATTTGTGCGCTGACTCTTCGGGCTGTTGGGTCATATGACTCAGATCGTCTGCATCCGGAGGGCGGACATAAGTCCCTTGAAAATTTGCTCTAAACGCGTCCTCAAGCTCTTCCCAACTTCCAACAAGTTTTACGGGAGGCTTTTGAGCCGATGCCGAGCTTGCCCTTTGAGCTTGAGGGGTAGGTATTTTATGGCGTGGAGATCATCTCCCTAGCCATGTGTGCATGTAGTATGTAATCTTCTATCCAGACTCCGGAGTGCATTGTGCCGTCGTATGCCTCTATGTTCATGGGTTTGAACCCTGCTGGAAAGTCATGATCCAGCACCTCATCGGTATAACATAAGCGGGTGTCTGGCGCCCTGTATTTGGGTGTGCGCTGTCTTGAACACTTGTTGTGTTGTGTTACTTCTGGGGCCCTCTTTTTGGCCCGTAGATGGACCTAGTTGGGCGTCCTTTTCCCAGGATTATAATTAGCCTTGTCGCGGTCCCGCTTGTCACTTTTGGCACTGTCATCGGCCGTCTATCCGCCAGGTGGCCTCTTTATTTTTGACTGTGAAGGCTCTATGGCTTCCTCGTCAAATTCTAGCAGCAACTTGCACTTCGGGTAGCTCTTTGTTTGATGGCCATTGCCATATTTGTCTCCAGTCTTGAATACTTTGCTCCACTTCATTCTGAGCGTGTCTTCTGCTGTTTTGAGCTTCCGTTTCTCCTTCTTCAAACTTCTTGCGGTGGCGACGAGTCTTTTGTGTATGTTCTTATGCTCCGGTGTTGTGTTCGGACTGTTGATTGCTCCGTGAAGGGGTTGATTATCCAGCTCATCTTGTTCGTCGTCCGCTGGTTTGCCCTGCTCTATCGCTGGGCCGTTAGGAAGGCTGCTTTCATCGAGGCGGGACTTAGGGCGGCGTCTACGTCGCCGTTTTGGTTGTTTATCGGCGGGATTATGCTCTTCCGCGTCCCGTTGTTCCTCGTTATCGCTTCCCTTCGGGGTGTCCACCATGTAAATGTCGTATGACGAGGTGGTCTTCTTGTGTCCTGTAGGCACTGGTTCTTGGTAGTCTCCGGCATCGTCGTCCGTACCGTCGATGTCTTCGGAGTCGTAGTCAATCGTCGGTTAAATAAATCGGCGGTGGCTCTGAAGTGGGTGGTGGGTGGGCTTGAATTTCTTCGTCGTCGCGTCCCAACCATCCTGGCCGTAGTTCGGCCAGGGCTCTCGGATAGCGAGAGATGCTTCAATGAATTCTGATATCGCCGAAGGGCGAGTGGTGAAAGATGTCCGCAGCGGTGAATTCCATGATCGGCGCCCAATCGGATTCGGTGGCGGGCGCAGGAGGTTCGCGATCCGGCAGAGAGTCGGCGCCTCGAGTCATGAGCTTTGGCGGGACAAGGTAAGTGTTGGCTCCATCGCCGTAGAAGTTGCAGCTCGGCGGTGTCCAGCCATCCGTCCTCGATCCGAAGCGATCGGCTCCGGACCATGGGTCGGGCGGATTCGTGTCGACCTCAAGGTGCTGTCCGGCGGCGAGTTAGGTCATGCCCATCGTGACAGCGCGGCACGCTTCGGCTGTGGCTCAGATCCATCAAGATCAAGTCCCCGCGGATACCGGCCGTGAAGTTTAGGCTTCAAACCTGACACGACGGCCGGGCGTAGCTTCGATCTGCTCGGATGGCCAAGTGAGTTGGCCCGCGATGCGAAACCGCCGAATCTGAAGATCTGTCCGGGAGAAAAGTCTCACCGGGGCGGCATCGTTGTCGATTGAAGAGGCCATCAAGCCTATCGGTGATGACACGAGGAACTCTCAATGAAAGCACCAATGTCGGTGTCAAAACCGGCGGATCTCGGGTAGGGGTCCCGAACTGTGCGTCTAGGCGGATGGTTACAAGAGACAAGGGGACAGGATGTTTTACCCAGTTCGGGCCCTCTTGATGGAGGTAAAACCCTACGTCCTGCTTGATTGATATTGATATTGTGGATGTTTACAAGAGTGGATCTACCATGAGATCAAGGAGGCTAAACCCTAGAAGCTAGCCTATGGTATGATTGTAAGGGTTGTTGTTGTGTCCTACGAACTAGAGCCATCCGGTTTATATAGACACCGGAGAGGGCTAGGGTTACATAGAGTCGGTTACAATGGTAGGAGATCTAAATATCCGTATCGCCAAGCTTGCCTTCCACGCCAAGGAAAGTCCCATCCGGACACGGGGCGAAGTCTTCAATCTTGTATCTTCATAGTCTTGGAGTCCGGTCGATGATGATAGTCCGGCTGATGGTAGTTCGGCTGATGATGGTAATCCGGCTATCCGGACACCCCCTAATCCAGGACTCCCTCACCCGCGCCGCCCCGTTCCGTCGAGCACGCCCTAAGCACCCAATCCTGGCTCGTTTAGCACCTAAACGGGACCAGTGAACCCCCACGACGGCGCTCAACCCCTGAACCTCCCCGATAAATGCCCTGCACCGCCGTAAACTTCACCGAAGAACCCCGTTCTCGGCAACCGCCTCGGGACGGCTGTATATAGCATCCCCGAGCGCGCTCTCGCCCCCGCACACCTCCACCACCTCACTAGTCCTCGCCAAGCTCCTGGAAGGGCCTCGAGGGGCTCTTATTCCTCGACTCCGGCCGCCCCATTCCGCCTCGGCCTCCACCTCGATTCACTCCGGTGAGGTCGTCCCCGGCGCCCAAATCCCGTCAGCTACCCTCTCTTGCTACCACAAGTCTAACCCCCTCCTCAATTCCTCCTCCGCAGCACTCTCCGGCGAGACCCACGAACACCCGAGCCGCCGTCCGCCGGAGCAGGAGCCGCCACCGACGTGGTGCTGCTTGGCGACCACCACCACCACCAACCGCGCGGAATAGCGCACGAACACGGAGGTACCCTCCGATCTTCTGCCTCGCCGTGGATCGCCGCCGGCGACCACCGCGGCTCTCGGCGCCCGACGAGCCCGTCTCTCGTTTAAAATTCAAAACTGACGGGTGGGACCCGCCCGTCAGCCTCTCTATTGTTTTTTGAATCGTTTTCTGAAAGCGTACTTTGTCAAATACGCCTTCCACTCTAAACCGTTTTTCCGTACTTTTCTTCTTAGGCCCCTGAGGGTTTTCTGTTTCATTACAGATGGGTCCTTGGACCAAAACCCTTATAACTTTTTAATAGAAGGGAATTTTTGAGTGATTCTTTTTCTGTGCTGTTCAAATTTATGTCTATTTTTTTATCATATTTATTTGAAAAGTATTTGGATTAACCTTCTGTACCCCACGGTATTTACATTAGCACGTGTGTTTTGTGTACCGTAGATCCCGAAGGAGGTGACGGAACCGCGAACTTCACCGAGCTAGACCCCGACTACTCCGAACCAGGCAAGCAATGTTTGAACTTTTGATATGATGAGTGTTTGGGCATGTTTGCATTATTTTTGTATCATGGCACGTTCGTGAGCATTTCGATGATAGTTTATCTCGTAAGAGTTGAGGCAAGTGAGTTCGGAAAAATCCATGAGTTGTTGGAAACTTGTTGCATGGCCATGAGTTGGCATGAGTATGGGTAAGATGGCAGTGTTGTAGCATGCGAGGCTTATGCGGATCGTTGACCTGTGTCAACATAAATCGATCGATTCCGTCCATCTCCCCTTTCGTGCTACCACCTGTTTCCGCAAGGGATACAGACAATAAGTTGCAAACCACTTCTGGTACACACCAAATCGAGAGGCGGGATGAGGGTTCCATGGCCTGGATTAAAGCCTTTCATCCGGTCGGGGCATGGGTGTTTCGGTTGGGACCGAGAGGGGCACCCCATAGAGCGCGCGTATATAAATTTGATCCCATGCTATTAGAGATTGTGATCTCCCCGTCTCAAAGTTTTTCTTTAACGCTGTCTAGGGTGATTCTTGGCAACGTGAGGTATGATGGGTGTGTACTGGTTAGCTGTGTTTCCTCCAAAATACCGTAAACGGAACTAGTCCTTCGTGACTACGGAAATCCGTTGGCTGTGGACAATTTTGGTACAAACTCTGCAGAGTCAAAATTATTGAATTTCGTCTTATCCATGTCCGAGTACCGTGTTCACCTTATCTTGTTAAGTGTCAGTCTCGGTGAAAGAAACTCCTGAGAACCATATGAGTGTTAAATATTTATTCCCTGTGAATGGACTAACCCGCTTATTGCCTTGTGAAGAATATTTTCCGTGAGCATCATCTCTTGTCAGTTATGTATAATGAATTATAAGCCCTTTCTGCGACGTCGCTCAGACGTCCGACTGCGGCATTGTTATTATTTACTTTTGTTATAAGCCCTTTCTGCGATGTCGCTCAGACGTCCGACTGCGGCATTGTTATTATTTACTTTTGTTATAAGCCCTTTCTGCGATGTCGCTCAGACGTCCGACTGCGGCATTGTTATTATTTACTTTTATTATAAGCCCTTTCTGTGATGTCGCTCCGACGTCCGACTGCGGCACGCATGTATTTTCTTTCAATATAAGCCATTTTTGAGGTGTCGCTTAGACGCCCGACTGTGGCATGTTTTACTTATTTGTTCACCCTTCGAGGCATCGATTCAGACACCCGATCGGTTTTGAGTTTATCTTCTTTGGGTTTTCGAGCGGACTACCGCCGATTCCCTTTTTACTTACCTTGCTATACAAAATTGATTGCGCTTTGTTCATGACACATTCATGCATACATTTTTTATATCTTTTGTCCGAACTTTCTTGCGAGTACTTTCAAAGTACTCACCTGGCTTGTTGATTTGGCGGATCTTGTGACGGCGATCTCATGGATGAAGAGTTCGATAGCGAGTCCGACGCCTAGAGGAATCCCAGTCAGTCTCGTGCGACCCCTGGACTAGTCACTGTGATATATCCGCTTCCGCTACCCAAATAAATTCATCGAGCATCACCTCGACGCTCGATGAGCCGCCAGTGTAGTAGTCTTATTATCCAGCCCACTGTGTTATTCCACCAATCACTTTTATCTCGAGTCACTAGTATTGCCACCCCACCCCATTGTGTCATATCCGCCATTATGTATAATTATTGGCGTGTTTGTAATAATTGGTTGGGCATCTTCAGCTCGACCCTGTAATATTTTAATGCTACTGGCTTATTGTATCAAAGTTTTGTCTCCAGTGAAGAGGATTTTCCTCACACTGGAATTTATAGGTCGGTCTCTCAATAAATATTTTATTGAAAAACCGGTCGTGGCACCACTCTGGTTATTTTTCATATAACCAGAGATGTCCTAGAAAAGTCAATTAATATTTTTGGAGCACTTATATTTCCTGCCTTGTTGTGTTGCTTATTGTGATTGTTTCCGACATTAGTTGACGAAGAAGACGGAGTACATGGAGAAGGACCAGAAGATTTCAAGACTCAGATGAACCAGGCAAGCAGCCCTTTGACCATGTCTATGAAACCCTTTTTATGCATGTCATATAGCACCATATTGTTGCTGCAATGGAATCATGATGAGGTGGTAACCACTTTGATGGTTTGCCACCGTACTTCCTCGCTGATACTTGCATTGCGCATGACCCTACCTTCTTATGAGGGTTATGCCGGTGGGAGTAGATAGGATGCTAAAGTAGTTGCTATGCAAAGAGGGTCAGGGTTATGCATGGAAAGAAACAAGTGTGGTTTGACATACTTGCTAGCAGCCCCAGAGGGTGCCACTGATGCCCCTAGGGGATGATGATGAACTAGGTCACTACTTGGTGGAGAAGTAGTGTACTGAGGCTTGATAAAAAAGTGTTGTTTACAGAGACGTATTAGATTTAAGATTTGTCGACTGTCCCAACCTTACATGCGCAACCACTCTACCCTTATATGGGAAAGGGCATTATTGATTACCTAGGCCGATACTAGCTTGGAGCCTACATTACTAGTGACGGGGGAGAGTTGGTGCTCTCTCTCGGGACGGGGTCGTGCCAGGTAAGGCGACCATGACTGTCTTCACGGGGCACCGGACACACCGTTGGTACCCCGTGCTTGTGGTATGTGATGAATATGGGAGCGAGGCTCCACGATTTTAAGATGTGAAATGTTGGGCATGGGGGTTACTGCCAATCGAGTGGACTCCATGTTAGTGTCGTCTAGGGAAAGATGGTGATCGGGTGCTTACCCCGGGTACTTGAGGTATCGCGGGTCGTGGATGACACGGAAGTTCCCCGGATCTTGTGGGTAAAGTGTGCAACCTCTGCAGAGTGCAAAACTATTCGAATAGACGTGTCCACGCTCAAGATAGTTGGGTGGTGCTGCTTAGACTACGTCCATATGTTTCTGACAAACAACACGGTTTGGTAAATCTATTGACGTGATTCGTGAGGAAGTCACGATGAGCTTGAGCATGAGTTGTTCATAACTCTCTCTCTCTCGATGTTGATGTTTGTAACCTCCTAATACTTGTTGCAGACGCATTCATATCCTTGATAAATGTTGATCATACTTGCATGAGAAAAACTAGCTTTCCGCAAAAATGCCAAATTAGTAGTAGTGCCTTGCATAGTTATTCTGTTATCACCCTTGGGTTGCTTGCGAGTACATTCAAAGTACTCATTGGCTTGCACTGGTTATTTTATTGGCCAGGCATGAAAGAACAGGATGTGATGAAGAACACTTTGGTGACGAACATGCGAGCTAGGACGCTTTCCCAGTCAGAATACCTGTAGGGTTAAGGCAGATGGCATGGGTCCAAGTTATCGATGAAAATTTCCGCTGCAATGTTATACTCAAAACTTGACCATAATGGTCCTACTTGTGTAATACGGTATGTATGGATGTAAGCCTCTTGTTATTCACCTTCTGTGTGTTCAGTGAGCATTGATCTCTGGGATCACTATACACGTGCATTCGGTGATCACGACTTATGAGTCGGGGTCCCCACAGCAAGTTCACCCCTAAGGGTGTCGACCGCAGCAACACTACCTGCAATCATACACATAGCAGCGCATGAGCTTCGACTCAGAATCTGCACATTAATACATGCATGAACGAGATATGCTGAAACATACCTTGCGCATCATCAAACCCTTTATTTATGCGGACGAGATCCTCATCAACGAGCCCCAGCTTACGCTTAAGGTCGGATACTTCGGCGACCTTCACGGTTGCCGCTAATAGTGAAGCATGCTTCTCAAAATAGAAAGGTACATTATCTCCTGCGAATATTATCGACCCTCTGTTCGCCCTTTTTCAAAAGATGAACAGAGTCTCAGGGGCTTCTATCTATATACGGGCATATTTTTCATACGAAAAGCGGTCAGGAATATTACATCGCATACCTCGAAGCCTGTTAGCAGGCTAGTGAAGGCTTCGTTCAGCCTGCTATTGGTGGACTGAACCTTTTTGACCACCACACCTATCAGGGTGCGGTGCTCCTCCATGATGGAAGCACGTCGGAGTGCCTCCATCACTATGTTTGGCGCCTCCGGATTAGCGGAGGTTGCCGCTGGAGTTGGCGCTCCCCCCTCCCTTGAAGTGGTCGCTTATTCGGTTCCGGAGCCACTTGGGTTTCCGGAATGGTTTTCGGCTAGGGGCTGGACTGTTCAAGACCCCTAACACCATTCTCCATGGGGATTACTCCCACGTGTTCTCGGCAGCCAAGGTGTTACCTTTTGGCACCGTTTTGGCGGCCTCCCGTACCACTCAGTTGCCCGGAGAGGCCCTTTGGGACAACACTTCGGTGTCGTCCGTGGCGATAGGCGGGGAGGCTCACGGGGGCGACTCGCTCTCCATCATCCCCGGATCCAAAGAATTCCCCTCCGATGATTGTTGGGGAAGATCGCGGGCTGGACTGCACCTTACAATGTGTTAGATTACAATCATAAAGATTGGGCATATGAAAGGCACCCTCGTATACTTACGTTGCGGCGAGGGGCTTCGGCCGAGGGCGCCACTCGGGGATGGCTTCAGCATCCGAATCTGAGCCGTCCGGGAGGGATATTTTCCCCCTCCTGGGCGCCTCCGCCTCTCGGTCTATAGATGCTTCCCTTTTCTTCCTCCTCCCCTTAGGGGGTGAATTGCTTTCTGCCTCCTCCTCCTCCTCTTCGTCTTCATCTCCCTCACGGGAGGAGTGGGCTTCGGTCTCTTCAGACATGGCGTCCGAAGTACCTTTATGATGGGAGCCGCTTTCGGCCTCCTTGCTCTTCTTCTTGTTGTCCTTCTTCGCCCGCGCCTGGTATGGCGCAGGGACCAGCATCCTAATTAGTAGAGAGTCAGCTGGGTTTTCGGGTAGTGCAGCTGGACATCTGATCCGCTCTGCCTTGTTTGTCCATCCCTATTTAGAGGATGGAATTCTCAATACACTCCTTGGATTGATAAACTAAGCTATGCTCGGAAATCGAACACTTACCGGGGTGGCCGGATGATTGCAGTCGAGGCCGATGTCCTCGGGCGTCTTGGGCCATGACTTTTGATTCTTGAAGAGCAGCTTCCATATCTCTTCGTGCGTCGTACCGAAGATTCTCTGTAGGGTCCGGGGTCCTTCCGGATTGAACTCCCACATGCGGAGAGGCCGGCGTTGGCAGGGAAGGGTACGGCGGGTGAGCAACACCTGGATCACGTCCGTGAGGCTGGTGTCCTTCTCTATGATGCTTTTGAGTCGCTTTTGCAGTATCAACACCTCGTCGGATGTTCCTTAGTCCAGACCCTTGTTGGTCCACAAAGCAAGCCACATCAGGGGTCCGAATATCAAAGCAGGAGCGGCCGCCCACTTAGTGCTGTGAGGTTCGGTGATGTAGAACCAATCCTGCTACCATGTCTTGACGGTCTCCACAAAGGCCCCTCTGGGCCAGATAACGTTGGGGAGTTTTCTCACCATGGCGTCGCCTCAATCCGCGTGCTGCCCGTCGACCACCTTCGGCTTCACGTGGAAAGCCTTGAGCCACAGGCTAAAGTGTGGGGGATGCGGAGGAATGCCTCACACAGGACGATGAATGCCGAGATGTGGAGGAAGGATTTCGGGTTTAGATGGTGAAAATCTAGCCCGTAATAGATCATGAGACCACGAACAAAGGGGTGGAGCGGAAACCCTAGTCTGCGGAGGAAGTGAGGGATGAACACAACCCTCTTACCGAGCTCTAGAGTAGGGATGACTTACTCTTTGGCAGAAAGCTTTGATTTCTGCTGTTAAGTACCTCGCCTCCCGGAGCTCCTTGATGTCCTTCTCCGTCACGGAGGAGGTCAACCACTTGCCTTGAGATCCGGATCCGGACATGGCTAGAGACTTTGGTGGTGACAGAAAAGACCGAAACTTGGGCGCTGGAGCTCGAGGACGGAAGGGCAGAGGAAGAAGAAGGCGTGGGGTAAAAAGATGGGTCCTTATCCCCTTATAAAGGCAGTGAATATCAAGCGGCCCCTCACAAGCCTTAAAACTCACCTATTCCCAAGGGGTTGTGCGAATGGCATGGTTGGATTACCCAAACCAGTATTGATGAGAATCCCACGATAAGGGGACATGATCTCTACTTTGACAAGACATATCAATGAAGGCCGCGCCTCGAAACTTGAGACGGGAGGCGGAAAAAATGGTTTGAAATAATAATAAGGCCAAGCATAACGTCTCGCTGAAAAAGCTATCGGTGGACATGACTTATTTTGTTTAAGTATTTCTCCCTTGTGGTTCAGGGTTGTAACTGTTATACAGAGCCATATATAGTTCTATTGTTCAACTGCTTTGGAGTATTCGGAGGAGGAACCCGCCTTGCAATGCCAAAGACAATCTGCATTCCAGACACATCGTCATTGAAGCCTGGTTCAGGGGCTACTGAGGGACTCATGAATTAGGGGGTCCCCGGGCGTCCGGGCTATGTGACATGGGCCGGACTGGTGGGCCGTGAAGATACAAGATAGAAGGCCTTCACCCGTGTCCGGATGGGACTCACCTTTGCGTGGATGGCAAGCTTCTCGTTCGGATGTATAGTTTCCTTTCTCTGTAAACCGACTTTGTGCAACCCTAGGCCCCTCCGGTGTCTATATAAACCGGAGGGTTTAGTTCGGAGAGGCTAAGACAAATCATACAGGCTAGAAATCTAGGGTTTAGCCATTACGATCTCGAGGTAGATCAACTCTTGGAACCCCTATACTCATCAAAGCCAATCAAGCAGGAAGTAGGGTATTACCTCCATTATGAGGGCCCGAACCTGGGTAAACATCATGTCCCCTGCCTCCTGTTACCTTCGATCCTCAGACGCACAGTTGGAGACCCCCTACCCGAGATCAACCGGTTTTGACACCGATAGTAGGGCCTGCCGCGGTGTCGTTCAAGTCTTCGGCTTCATCCGTCTCGTGCGATGAAGAATATGAATTGAAGACCAGCTGAGGAACTTTGACCTTTTTGAATTTCTTCGAAGGTGGCTGTGCCTAGTCAAAGTCCTGTTGAAATTCCATCTCCTTTGAGATCTTCAGCACTATAAAATTAGACAAAATAGCCCAAGTGCGTTCAAAGATTTCAGGCAAATAATAGTGGTTCTTCTTCACAGTATTTTGTGTGACTGTCATGTTCTAAAGAATTGCAGCAAGCTGACGCTTGACCCACTTGTGGTGGCGATCGACCTTCTAATGAAGAATGAGGAGAAGTTCACGATCAGTCATCACACGCGCAGCAGTGGCTTGAGGATTTTGCTTTGAAGCTTTTGCGTAGAATCTTGTGTTGCAAAGTCATCATTGGTGGAATAGGATGCAGCTTTGTGAAACTATCCATCCAATGGACGAGTGCCTTCATCTATAACAGCAGCCTTGCCCTTCTCATCAGCTGAGGAGATAGTCCTTTTGAGGACTTCAATAAGGGGCAAATAGCTGATATGATTCTGAACGTCAGCCTTGTAATGAATTGAAGACCTTGATTTGATGAATCTCATAATCCATGGAGCATAAGGCTTCAACTCAAAAGGTGACAAAGCAACATTGACCAAAGTCCTCATGAATAAACCGTGATAGTTTATAGGAATACCATGGATGATATTGAATAGTAGATTCTTCATGATGCGAGCAACCTCTTCTTCCTCAGAGTTCTGGTCCTTGATTGGACTGAGGGTTTTGGTCAATATACGATAAATTTTCCTTGGCACATATAGCAATTCCTTGAGGAGGAATGTGGTCCTTGATGCTTGGCCAGGATTCAATGGCTTCATCAGCACTTGCATCGAGTGATTTGAGAGTTCAGGTTCCTCATAAATTAGTCTTGCGGCTTCGATAGGAGGACTAAATGGGATGGCATGAAGCAATTCAGAGGCCGGTGCTCTGTAATGAGTATTTTCTGTCATCAAGTCTAGCACCCATGAATTCGCATCTTCAACATCTCCGGTGAGGTGCAGGGTGGCATAGAATTGAGGAATGAGTTCTTCATTCCAGTCACAGATGTCAGTACAGAGGTTAAGCAGCCCAGCATCATGAAGAACACTCAGGACAGGTTGGAAGCAAGGAAGTGATTCCATATCCACATGAGGAATTTTAAGATGCTCAAAAACCTTGTCCTTATCAAATATCAGTGAGGAGTAAACATTCATCTGGTTGGCTGTCCAGAAGCGCTTGCCTCGAAGTCTAGCAGAGTCATAGGGATTGTAATCCGTGAAGAAATGACGCTGAGCAAAGAAATCATCAGCTTTGAATTTTTGCTTCTTCGTATGATAATTTTGTGGCTTGGGATGCAGATTAACAGTTGAAGGCTTCGTAACCTCTTGGCGCACAACCTCTGGAACCACAGACTGGGGAATTTCAGCAGCAGATTCATCAGCAACAGTCTTGGTCTCCATTTCTTCAGCATTACTAGCTTGAACTTCTTCAGGAATAGAATGAAGTGATGTTTTATGTCCTTCAGAGCTCATATGAATATCTTCAGTTTGAATTGGCACTACTGCAGGATGCTGCTAACACGACACTACGATCAGAGACCCTTCGACGTAACTGTCTGCGATGCCATAATCGCAAATGGTGGTGTAAAAAAACTGTCAAAAAAGTGCAAAACGTTTGCGATGGAGGATGCATCAAACACGGTTCAGATTTTAGTTGCGTGTGCGATGCAGGTCATACGGTTCAGCTCAATTAACCGTTTGCGATGAGGAGGAACAAAAGAAACGGGCAGCCAGATGAAGGTGTGTGCGATGTATAGCATATAGTTCACTTGGATGAACTGTTTGTGATTAGGCAACACAAAAGAAATGGTCAGCCAGATCAAAGGTGTGTGCGATATACGGCATGCGGTTCACTCGGATGAACTATTTGCGTTGAGACATGAGAACAGAAACCATTCAAATGAACAAGATGTGTGTGATACGAGGCAAACAGGTCTATAATCGGAAACGTGTGCGAAGACCGATAACAACGTAGATGATTACAGCTAACAAGCCGTGTGTGTTGTGAGCAAACGATTCACTACTGGAATCAGAGATTTTGCTGTCTGCCATTTCTTGGCCGTCAGCTAGCAGACGGTAAAGAAGGTCTTTGCCATCATCTACCAAAATGCAGACGGCAAACAACTGGCAGACGGCAAAGAAGGTCTTTGCCATCTGTCACTTCTTTGCCGTCAGCTGGCTGGCGGCAAAGAGAGAGGTGGCCCCCACTAACGAGCCGATTAGAAAAACTTAAGGCCCCCCCCCTCTTTGCCGTCTGCTAGCAGACGACAAAGATAAAAAAGCGGACGGCAAAGGCTAGGCGGACGACAAAGGCTAACCTAACTAACCTAACTAACGGCCGAGCCACCACCCCCCTCCCGCCCGTTACTCTCTGTGTTTCGCTCCCTCTCTCCTCCCCAATGCCCCGCCACCAGATCCACACACCACCGCCCCCGCCGCCCGGCGCCGCCCCGCCACCGCCCCCGCCCCCGCCTGACCCGTTGCCCCACCACCCCCCCCCCACTCCCACCCGCCGACGCCCGTCGCCACACCATCCCGCCGCCTCGTAGCGACCACGTCGCTGCTGCCCCACCCGCCCCACTGCGCCTGACGCCACCAAGTCGCCACCCACTGTCGCCCAGCGCCACCGCGGCCCCATCGTCCCCGCCTCCTTGCCGGCTCGGCGCCCCAGAGCCCCCCTAAGCTCCACAGACCCGGAGTCCTGCCGCCCCCGTCGCCACCGCCACCCTGCCGCCGCGAAACCACGGCCCCCATCAGCTCCGGTGAGTTATTTTTTTCTTTTTTTTTCGTTTTTTCTTTTTTTTTGCTATTTAATTGTTAGTATTAGATTTAGTGCTAGATATGTGTTAGTGTTAGTGTTAGATTTAGTGCTACATATGTGTTAGTGTTAGATTTAGTGCATTGGTTTTAGATGAAAAAAGATGAAAAAAGAAGAAGAAGAAAAGAAGAAAAGAACTAGAAGAAAAAACAATATGTAGAAGAAAAGAAGAGGAAGAAGAAAAGAAGTAGAAGAAGTAGAAGAAGAAGAACAGAAGAAAAGAAAAGAAGTAGAAAAAAGATGAAAAAAGAAGAAGAAGAAAAGAAGTAGAAGAAGAAGAAAAGAAGAAATGAAAAGACGTAAAAGAAGTAGAAAAAACATGAAAGAAGAAGAAGAAGAAAGGAAAGAAGAAGAAGAAGAGAAAGAAAGAAGAAGAAGGATAGAAGGAAACACCCCGACACCACACCCCGACATCGAGACCCCCTGACACCCTGACGCCGACACCCCGACCCCGACACCACACCCCGACACCCCGATCCCGACACGACACTCCAACACCCCGACCCCGACACGACACCCCGACCCCCTGACCCCCTGACCCCGACACCCCAACCCCGACACCAGACCCCGACACGACACCCCGACCCCGACACAGCACCCAGACCCCGACACGGCACCCCGACACCGACACGACACCTCGACCCCCGACACCTTCCGAAAAGGTGCTCTTTGGCCTTCCAGAGGCCGACGGGGTCATATATTTGTGAATTATGAGTTAGGTCATATATTTTTTGATTTTGTTATGAAAAACATCATATATAATTGTGTTGATCGGGTAGATTTTAATGTGCAGTTGTTTCATCGCTGCGAGGTTTCGCGTTCGACGACCTCGCCGTGCGTTTGACGAGCTTTGCCCCTTCGTTCGTGGGTGAGCACAAATCACATGTCCTCCTCCCCCCTTAATTATTTGCTCTGTTTCGGTGTTCGTGCCGATGAAACTTGATAGCTAGCTATATATGTGTCTTGAATCATCAGTATGCGTAACCAATATGTGTCTCCCGTTTGAAAGCGTTATAGTTATAAATATGCATGCATTTGCATATTTATAACCTTGATTCTTTCGAATTGTCCAACGCTATCCATGGACAACCTGAGTATGTGTAGATTGGGTTCGTTTTCCCATATGCTTTTCTCCGGATCCGACGCATAAATTTGCTTGATTGCCTCCCTGTTGTTCTCTCGGTACACATCCTCTCTGTGTATTGCATGAGGCGTGTATGAGGAGAACAGCGAGAAATGCTAAAATTTTACGTCGGATCCGAGCATAGCATGGGAAAATGAACCCAATCTACACATACTCGGGTGAGATTAGGACCTATCATTACCTATTAGAGTGTAGGTTGCATGGACGTAATAAAATTGACAAAGTAGATCAACTGATGAATATATAAATGGTGAATTTTTATATATATATATATATATATATATATATATATATATATATATATATATATATATATATATATATATATATTTGTTGTGTGTCCAGTAGCTCGAAAGTCAAGATGAGTGATCGATGCGTGGATGTATACCACCACACTTTGGTCGAGAACAAATGGGCGCTGAATGGTTCACAAAAACCAAGGGGTTTGTGCAGCCGCATTTGCAAATGGCCAGAGGAAAACCTGGTGCCCCTGTTTCCAGTGCGGCAATTGGGAAAAAAGGACAGAGGCTGAAATGGGCAAACACCTGCAGAAGAGTGGTTTTATGCCCGATTATACGGTGTGGACATATCATGGTGAGTCTTCCCAACGTGACCGAGCTGAGGTGGATCGTCGTGGCACCGACGAGCATGGTTCCGGGATGGAAAACATGGTGCAAGACTATGATGATGCTCAGGATTTGGACGAGGAGATGGAGGAATCTGCAAAGGCCTTCAATGAAATGTTGGAGTCTTCAAAACGCCCGCTCCACGAGCACACTGAGCTTTGTCAGTTGGATGCCATCTCACAAGTAATGGCTCTGAAGGCTCAGTTCAACTTGGGAAGAGAATGCTACGACACAATGATGACAGTATTTGGACGCTTTCTACCCAAAGGCCATGTAATGCCTGCAAACCTGTACCAGTCAGACAAAATCCTCCGTGCACTAAAGATGCCCTTTGAGAAGATACATGCTTGTGAGAAAGGATGTGCCTTATTTAGGCTTGACTATGCAGACTTGAACTATTGTCCCATTTGCAAGTCTTCCAGGTATGTTGTGGTAGACAACGGTACGGGTGAGAAGACACAGACCAAAATCCCCGTTAGTGTTCTTCGATATATGCCAATCGTACCAAGACTTCAACGTCTTTTCATGGTCGAATAGAC
This sequence comes from Aegilops longissima, assembly GCA_021605205.1. Lineage (NCBI taxonomy): Eukaryota > Viridiplantae > Streptophyta > Magnoliopsida > Poales > Poaceae > Aegilops > Aegilops longissima. The sequence continues at coordinate 122,299,277 of CM038682.1, forward strand.
GGCCAGACAGATGACATGGCACAAAACAGGCAAAAGAACTGAACTAGATGCAGATGGAAATCTGATGATGGTACACACATCGGATGGTGTTGCGCGGAAAAAGTTTGATGAATTACATGCTGACTAAGCGGCAGATCCGAGGCATCCTCGAGTCGGCATCAGCACGGATGGGTTCAGTGTGTTTGGTATGACGGCAGCCCAATACAGTTGTTTTTTTTGACCTGGAAGACTGCAGGGTTTACACCCCACAACATTTTATTGAAGCTCAAGAAAGAATATACAAAAAGGTTCCTCAAGGAAAGGAACAGAACAGAAAAAAACAGAAAAGGAAGACTATACTAGCTAGACTAATCTAAGCACTATAATCTAACAAAAAGAAAGAAAGGAGTACATTTGTGAAACCACTCAAGGAGGCAGGAAATCAATCCATTTGATCAAAGCTTCTCTGTGTCTGGTCTTGATTCTGTGTGCCAGGAGAGAGATGTTGGCTCGTATTTGTCTTTCCACTCAATCTCCCCCCGGACAGATTATGCAAAGAAAGAACATTTTTCTGACGTTGATAATTCCAGGGCCCAAATCCGAGGAAATATATGAATGTGTACATGCAGCCGCTTGAGGACGAATTGCAAGAAGCCTAGGATAATGGGTTCAAGACATACGACGCCTATAGCAAACGGAACTTCATAATGCGTATACGGTACATGTACTCAACGATGACTTGCGGCGTATGCGCTATTCGTTGGCTGGTGTGTGCATGGAAGGTTCCGTGCCCCACATGCAAGGGAGCTCTTGAGTTTCGTTGGCTTGAGCGATCATAAGTTTTCTTGCATCGACATGCATAGACAGTTCCTGGATCCTCGCCATAAGTTCAGGAAAGACAAGAAGAACTTCATCAGAGGTAGAGTTGTCAAAAACTCTGCACCACCTGCGTTGACAGGCCAACAGACCCTGGATCAGTTAAATGCTCTCGAGCCAGATGAGCATCCAGGGTACTTCAAGGGGTATAATTCTAAGCACGCATGGACTCACAAGACATGCTTATGGGATCTGCCTTACTTCAAAGACCTCCTTTGCCCACACAACATCGACGTGATGCACACTGAGAAGAATATCACCGAGGCACTTTTTGGTACATTGTTCGGCATAGATCGGAAGTCAAAAGATAATACTAAGGCTAGAGTCAATCTGGAGGTGCTATGTGATAGGCCCTTACAAAACATGAAAGAACCGAAAGGAAAGCAGAACTGGACGAAGCCAAAGGCATGGTTCAATCTTGGAAGGCCAGCTATGAGGGAAATTGTCTTGTGGGTGAAAATGCAGTTGATGTTCCCCAATGGGTATGCAGCGAATCTAAAGAGGGGAGCGATTCTTGATAAATTGAAGATATTTGGTCTCAAGAGTCATGATTGGCACATATGGATTGAGCGGGTAATGCCGGTGATGTTGTGTGGCTTCATCCATGATAATGAATAGCTAGTACTTGCAGAACTCAGCTATTTCTCCCGTGTTGTTTGTGCGAAAGAACTATCGCCTGGCATGCTAGAAGAAATGGAAGATTTGGCGCCGGAAGTGATCTGCAAGTTAGATAAGATCTTTCCACCGGGCTTCTTTAATCCAATGCAGCATTTGATTTTGCCTCTCCCGACCGAGGCAAGATTGGGGGGGCCCGTGCAAAATCGTTGGTTCTACCCAAATAAGAGGATGCAGAAGACGATTCAAGAAAAATGTAAAAATAAACGTAGAATTGAAGCATCGATGGCTGAAGCATTCATCACTGAGGAGGCGGCAAACTTCATGACAGCACACTACGAAGCCAAAAATCATCATTTGCATAATCCGAAGCCTCGGTACAATGCTGACGACCCTAAAAAGGTTGGATCCAACCTCAGCCTATTCAAAGGGAATCTCGCACCAGCCAGTGTTTCAAATCTAGTATCTTTGGATAACGAAGAATGGCGGACCATTTCATTGTATATCTTCAACAACCTGATAGAAGTGCGGCCGTACATCGAGTAAGTTCTCGGTACATTGTTTCGCAACTTCTATTTCCTTTGAACTGCTCTTATTCCTGGATATTTCATACAGTCGATACGTCGCCATATTCTAGTATGGAGCGGTGATCCAAAAGGATTTCGTCGAAGAGTATGAGCTTCTCTCAAAGCAAGGAGGCGGCTATCCCGGTTTCATCTCCTGGTTCAAACAAACGGTAATTTCTATTAGACAATTTCATTTCATTCGCTAATTTGTGCGTAATGCAGCAATCCTTTCGCATTAAACTTGTAGGCTAATTTAGAGTCTATGGACACCGAATTGAGACAAGTCGCTAATGGTTTTGACTATAAGGTCCGTTCATTTGACAAATACGACATCAATGGGTATCGCTTTCGTACCTATGGCAAAGAGCTATCTAGGGCCGACCGAAAGTCTAGAAATTGTTGTGTATCTGCTATCGGCGAAGGAGGTACCGAGTATTATGGGAGAGTTGAAGCAATTTATGAACTTCTATTGTATGGTGAAAACCCACCGAATTTCGTAGTCTTCAAATGTTATTGGTTTCAGCCGAAGGAGACTAGAAGGACTCATGAAGATATAGGGCTAGTTGAAATCATCCAAAGCACCCATTTAGATGTTCCTGATGTCTATATTACGGCTCAACAGGCGACCCAAGTATTCTATCTACCGTGGGCCTGCCAAACTAATCCAAATCTGAAAGGTTGGGATGTCGTTTATGAAGTGCCGCCACGTGCTAGACTATCTCCCCCAAAGGATTAGGATTATGAACCTCATATTAACCCAGACACATATGAAGGAGAATTCTTCCAAGAGACACGTCCTTCCAAAAAGCGTTTCAAGAACCGCTATACTTCACCCCAAAACATCGAAGTAGACAGCGACAGTGAATCCGACATCACCCCAGAGGAGGAACAAGAAGAGCCGGAACAAGAAGAGGTTACTGCTGCGGATGACCTGTCAATGCTTGACCGATTACGTAAAGGTGGCCTTCCACATGTTGATGCCACTGAACCCTATGAGCCCGTCATTGATTATAGTGATGATGATGATTATGCATTTATTGATGATCTTGATCGAGATTATTAGTAGTGTCGGTATTCAATTTTTTATGTTGTACTTGATGATGATACACTTAAGTGATATACATATTATTATTCATGTCAGTATTTTTTTATGTTGTACTAATTTCATTTACTCTCTGTCATGGCAGGTGTTGAAAGATGGTGGGCGCTGGTCGGGAGCGCTCCGAGGCCCCTTCTTCGTCGGCGCGTGGTGTGAGGTCTTCCATTCCACACGCACCTCTCCGCCGAGCGTTGCTGGATAGTACGGCGACACTGCCGGGCCCTTCTTCGTTGACCGCGGTGCCCAGCAGGGGACGAGGTAAGAAGAAGAGAGGAGCTGGAGCACGTGGTCGCGGAAGAGGAGGTAGGGTGACTTCTAGGGCGCCTTCCTCGCTGCCACCCCCAGCTGTTTCACCCGAGCACGTGACTGCTAGGGTGGACTCGTCCGAGGAGGAGGCTACACGGACTACAGGCCTCGGGTCGACGGGCCTTCAGTCCACGAGAGTTCGGCCCATGAGACCCCGGAGGAGCACACGTCTGGATGGGGTACCTGGCCAGATCAGCCTGAGGGCCCGAGTAGCCATGCTTATGATGGCGGGGAGCCGACTGATATTGAGGAGGAGGGGGCACCGTCTACCAGCATGGTTGTACACGGCTCCCGTCCGTGCCGGCGACCCACGAGCAGAGGTGGTTGATTTTCCCTGACGGGGAGAGGTAAGTGCATTTAATCTTTTTGTACCTTCTGCATTCACGTTTCTTCAAATAACTAATGCGTTGGCCTTGTCATGCTGCAGGGGTTGGGACCACCATCATAGTGCCCGCCGGCCCAACTCCGTCCTTGGAGTTCTTTGTCGGCAAAACTTCCCGGGGTTTGTCACGTTGCCTGGTGAGGGTCGGCTTCCAGAGCTTGGTTTGAGTTGGGAGCACTACTTGGCTGCCTCGGCCCCGCCGGGTGAGATTATCGACGGTGTCTTGTGCAAGACGAGGGCAGACGTGGTGATTAGAAAATTCTGGGTAATTTCTCCTTTACACAATTAAAAATATTCAACTAGCTAGTTATTAATTTTACTAATCAATATTGTCTCATTTGATTGCAGACATTCTACAGCTGTGAGCAGGGATACGAGGAGGAAGCGGCAAATGTTATCGATAACGTCTGCAAGCGCCTACTACAGAACTTACGGCACGAGGCTCGGGTGCAGGCTGTTCGAGACTACTACGCCTCGCGTGGTATCAAGAAGACCAAGCCGGCGTGCCGCGAGGAGTTCTTGAGTAAGGAGGAGTACATGAAGGTAATTCTTAAGGCCTTGTACTTACTTCCTTCATTTAGTAATTCATAGCCATAGCGCTCAAGTTTCTATTTGCTAACTTAGACCCCTCCGAGATGGTGTGCGGATCGGATGGATTGTTGGGAGGTGTTGGTCAATGAGTGGTGCTCAAAAGAATGGCTAGCCCTCCACAACGAGGCCAAGGACACAGGTGCCCAAATGGAAGGTGTGCCACACCATCAAGGCAGCTCCAACTTATATCAGTTCGGGCGGAACTGGGTATGTGGTTTGCTTCATGATTCATGCAATTCATTCATCATGCTAGCTTTAGCCATTTAATTACTAATTTACTTTGTTTCTTTCTTTCAGGCCTACTACAATAAGGCGGATAAGCTGCCAGAGGTGTATGACCTGTATGCCATGGCCCACACTGCCTCTTACAAGAAAGTCAAGGCATTCTCTCCGTCTGACCTCGATGATCCAAAGAACTTCACCAACATTTCCTCCCACGACAAGCTCGTGAAATACAGAGATCAGGGGAAGGCGAGGAAAAGGCGAGGACTTTAACCCGAGCCAGGGTCCCATTGATACAGAGCTGCTAATGATATCTGGTGGCGGGAGGTCCCATGGCTCCATAGCCATGGGAGATGGACCAGAATGACCTAGAGTTAGCTTCTTTTCCTCCAAAATGACTTAATAAGCTTACTGACCTCCAAAACCATCCATTTTACCTAAGTTAGCTCTAAAACGATCTGTACTTAGCTTACTATGTCAAAAATGGCATAATTAGCTTAGTTAGCTCATAAACTATACATTTTACCTAAGTTAGCTCTAAAATGACCCATTTTACCTTAATTAGCCTATAAATGATACATTTTATCCAAGTTCGCTCTAAAATGACCCATTTTACCTAGATTAGCTCCTAAATGTTCCATTTTACCTACGTTAGCTCTAAAATGACCCATTTTACCTAAGTTAGCTCCAAAATGACCCATCTTACCTAGGTTAGCTCTAAAATGATGCATTTTACCCAAGTTGGCTCTAAAATGACCCATTTTACCTAGATTAGCTCATAAATGATCCATTTCACCTAAGTTAGCTCACAAACGATCCATTTTACCTAGGTTAGCTCCAAAATGACCCATCACCCCTAGGTTAGCTCTAAAATGATGCTTTTTACCTAAGTTAGCTCATAAACGATCCATTTCACCTAGGTTAGATCATAAACGATCCATTTAACCTTAGTTAGCTCAAAAACGATCCATTTCACCTAGGTTAGCTCCAAAATGACCCATCACACCTAGGTTAGCTCCAAAATGATGCTTTTTACTAAGTTAGCTCATAAACGATCCATTTCAACTAAGTTAGCTCATAAACGATCCATTTCACCTAAGTTAGCTCAAAAACGATCCATTTCACCTAAGTTAGCTCATAAACGATCCATTTCAACTAAGTTAGCTCATAAATGATCCATTTCACCTAAATTAGCTAAAAACGATCCATTTCACCGTAGTTAGCTCATAAACGATCCATTTCACCTTAGTTAGCTTATAAACGATCCATTTCACCTTAGTTAGCTCATAAATGATCCATTTCAACTAAGTTAGCTCATAAATGATCCATTTCAACTAAATTAGCTCATAAACAATCCATTTCACCTAAGTTAGCACATAAAGGATCCATTTCACCTTAGTTAGCTCATAAACGATCCATTTCACCTAAGTTCGCTCATAAACGATACATTTCACCTTAGTTAGCTCATAAACGATCCATTTCAACTAAGTTAGCTCATAAATGATCCATTTCAACTAAGTTATCTCATAAACGATCCATTTCACCTAAGTTAGCTCATAAATGATTCATTTCACCTTAGTTAGCTCATAAATGACCCATTTCAACTTAGTTAGCTCATATATGATCCATTTCACTTAAGTTAGCTCATAAATGACATATACTTCTTGTTCTAGTCTTTTTGTTCTAGTCTTCTTGTTCTAGTCTTCTTCTTGTTCTAGTCTTCTTCTTCTAGTTTTCTTCTTCTAGTCACCTTTTTCTAACTTTCTTATTTGCCATTTTGCAGATTTCATTCACTTCACGGAAGCTAGCTTGCTATGATGGAGTGCTTGTTTTTCTTTCATTCTCTTCAAGTATTCTACTAGCTTGCTATGATGGAACTTGCTATCTTGATGAAAGTTTGCATTGTAATATGTATGGATGGAACAATATGTATGTGCAACTTGATATGTATGAATGGATGGAACTATATATGTATGTACGATGAAACTTATGTGCTGGATATGTCATATGTTTGTTGTTAAATAGCCCATGAAATATATATATATATATATATATATATATATATATATATATATATATATATATATATATATATATTTGCTGTGAAAATTGTTGGATTTAAAAAAGAAAAAATGATGCAAAGCAGGATCTTTCTTTGTCGACCCTTGATGGCAAAGCCAACTTTGCCGACACCGCATGACGGCAAAGGCACCTTGCCAACAACAGCATGACTGACAAAGCAGCCATGGCGGCCACCAATGCCTCTGGGATCGACCCATTTGGCCGGTTTGCCTACAACGGCGGACGGCAAAGGTTTTACTTACAGATGGTGACGGCAAAGAGTAAACAACTTTGCCTACAGCCGCGGACGGCAAAGGCCTGCCGTGTAGTGACGTCGAGCTGACGTCATTCGGACGGCAAAGGCCGGACAAATTTTGCCGTCAGCGGCGGACGACAAAGGCTGTCGTTAGCCACCTAATGGACTAATAGCGTAATTATTGCCGTCTGCTTTCTTTGCCGTCAACTGCTGATGGCAAAGGCCCATTTACCGTCAGCCGCAGAAAGCAGACGGCAAAGTAGCTCTTTGCCGACCCTTACTTTAACGGAGCGTTTTGCCGTCCGCGGCAGACGACAAAGACCTTGTCGTCCGCCGTTCCTGCCTTTGCTGTCTGCCGTGGCAGATGGCAAAGTAGCTGATTCCGGTAGTGATTGCTGGTATACAATTGTGAGTGATTGATGAAAACATCACCGGCGGGTTCCATTGTTTAGTCCGTGTGCGATGTGATTTTCTTTGTCTGCACAACATCTACGCTCTGTCTACAGAGCATCAACATATATACTTAAAAATACAGCATTGTATAATCAAATTAAGCATACAATTACACAAGTGACTACACACATAACATTTCCACACACCAAAGAAAGCAATTACATGCATATGCATACTAAAGTAGGAGAAACGAGGATCTAATCATCTACATATTGTTGCGACAATGCCTGCCATTGCACTGCTTCCGGCTGGATCCCTGGCCGTTTTGGGGAAGGAGGAACTTCCTCATGTCAACGATCCACCTATACATGTCATAGCTCATGTACGCCTCCTTGTCCGCATACACGACGTGACCTTTGTCGAGTTTCTCCATCCAGGCTGAGTGCCAGGTACGCTTGTCCCTTGTTTCATAAATCCTTCATTTCTCTATAGTAGGGGTCGATGATGGCCTCGGTGAGGTGAACTAGTGAGTCCTTCTCATGCTCCTTGCTGCCCCTGATCTTGTATTGGCCCTAAATGTCAACAAGATTCTGGCAGGCGATGCTCGAATTCTCGAGCGCCTTTACATCGTTGGTGATGTCCACCATAGCAAAAATGTAGTGGGGGCCGTTGACAAACCTCGTGAAACTCTCGCAAGGCCTTATGGCCAGGCAGTAGTGCTAGATGAGGACGTGGTGGTGCACGCACATCTGGGTGACGACGATGACTTTGGGATGAGACCCGGCACAAGCGCGGGTGTAATCGAGGTCGAACCCGACAACCTTGTACTTCTCCTCGGCAAGCAACAGCTCCATGATGTGGATGGAGTGCTCCGCTCATACTGGGTCGTTGGTGTACACCACGGAGAGGTCCATGAACCTTATGTGGGTGTCCACCATGGCACGCAGGGTGATTTGCTGCTCGTCCTCGGCAGCCGCTCAGAGCGCCATTGGAGCCGCGCAGGATACCCTCTAAGAATTTCTCGTGGTGGATGTGCTTCTTGCAATGGTGGGGCACGATCGAAAGGTTGAAGAGACACAAGGGTAGGTTAAATGGCCGCTATAATAAATGGGGGCCCGCCGGCCTATAATCGTCACGTCTTGTCATGGCGTTCATAGTGGAGGATTCCAGTGCACGCTTGACAACACCGCACCGCACGCGTGGGGTCGAAGAGGCGCCAAATGTATAGTCCGTGAGCCTGTTCCCGCGCTACCGTGCTGTTTATCGTGCAAGCTTCCCGCCCTGCTAGTTTGGCCATGCGTCGGCTAGAAGAGGGACAAATCGTGCGCATTTATTGGCAAAAAGCTTTGTAAAACGAAGTGTGTGGAATGACTTCGGTCATAAGTTTACCCTTGGGTTCTGAGGACAAAGTTACAAAGAAGGGTGATGGTGGACACTCGTGTGCGATAATTAATTCTGCGCTCTACAGTGCATGCGGTGGAAGAAACCAACTGTGTGCAATAATGTCGAAGATCGCAGTCGAGTTAGCTATACAGATCGTGTGCTGTGAGATTGACAAGGTAAACTGATTGGAGAATGGTTAATAAAATCTAAGACCATTGCATATTAAGTTCAAAACATTGCTAACAATATACGAGTCTCATACGATGCCATTTCAATGATTGTACCACAAAAGCTCGAAATGTTACAAGGTTCAAATTCCAAAGTTATATGGCTCAAATTCGAAGATTACAAGGTTCAAACTGATATTAGAAATGAAATTCAGCTCATCAGCTGCAAACGCTCGCGCTGATCCGCTGAACATGGATATCAGAGAGGTTCAAACTAATATCACCGCTTCTAAGTCTGGCTTCGAAACCTCACTTGCAAAGGGGTCAGCCACTGAGAAGTCATGTATGGGGTTGACACGATGACTTCCGATTACTCTGTTATCTGAAGTTCCAAAATGAAATTCAGCATTTTTGGAGCCTACTCCATTCTGCCGCAGGCGCCGGCGTTGATCAACAAACCATTCATTTTTGCGAAATAAAGGTAGGGAAAACTTCATTTCCTTCAGCATCCTTGCTCTGAGAACAAAGAACCTGGCAAATATAATCTCCGGTAAGGTGATACGTCCATTTTGCATCATGCTTTTATATCGATATTTATTGCATTATTGGCTGTTATTACATATTATGTCACAATACTTATGCCTATTCTCTCTTACTTTACAAGGTTTGCATAAGGAGGGAAAATACCGGCAGCTAGAATTCTGGGCTGGAAAAGGAGCAAATATTAGAGACCTATTTTGCACAACTCCAAAAGTCCTGAAACTCCAGGAAAGTTATTTTTGGAAATAATAAAAAATATTGGAAGAAGAATCTATGTCAGGGGGGCCTCCACCTGTCCACGAGGGTGGGGGCGCGCCCTACCCCTTGGGTGTGCCCCCCTGCCTCATGGGCCCCCTGTTGGCTCTCTGATGCCCATCTTCTGGTATATGAAGTCTTTCGTCCGAGGGAAAATCATAGGCAAGCTTTCGGGACGAGACTGCGCCGCCACGAGGTGGAACCTTGGCAGAACCAATCTAGGGCTCCGGCAGAGCTGTTCTGCCGGGGACACTTCCCTCCGGAGGGGGAAATCATCGCCATCGTCATCACCAAGGCTCCTCTCATCGGGAGAGGGCAATCGCCATCAACATCTTCACCAGCACCATCTCCTCTCAAACCCTAGTTCATCTCTTGTACCCAATTCTTGTCTCTAAGTCTGGGATTGGTACTGTAGGTTGCTAGTAGTGTTGATTACTCCTTGTAGTTGATGCTAGTTGGTTTATGTGGTGGAAGAACATATGTTCAGATCCTTTATGCATATTAATACCCCTCTGATTATGAACATGAATATGCTTTGTGAGTAGTTATGTTTGTTCCTGAGGACATGGGAGAAGTCTTGCTATTAGTAGTCATGTGAATTTGGTATTCGTTCGATATTTTGATGAGATGTATGTTGTCTATCCTCTAGTGGTGTTTTGTGAACGTCGACTACATAACACTTCACCATTATTTGGACCTAGGGGAAGGCATTGGGAAGTAATAAGTAGATGATGGGTTGCTAGAGTGACAGAATCTTAAACCCTAGGTTATGCGTTGCTTCGTAAGCGGCTGATTTGGATCCATATGTTTCATGCTATGGTTAGGTTTACCTTAATACTTTTGTTGTAGTTGCGGATGCTTGCAATAGAAGTTAATCATAAGTGGGATGCTTGTCCAAGTAAGGGCAGCACCCAAGCACCGGCCCACCCACATATCAAATTATCAATGTACCGAACGCGAATCATATGAACGTGATGAAAACTAGCTTGACGATAATTCCCATGTGTCCTCGGGAGCGCTTCTCTCTATATAAGAATTTGTCCAGGCTTATCCTTTGCTACGAAAAGTATTGGGCCACCTTTCTGCACTTTATTTCCTTTTGTTACTTGTTCCTCGTTACCAATTATCTTATCACAGAACTATCTGTTACCTATAATTTCAGTGCTTGCAGAGAATACCTTGCTGAAAACCGCTTATCATTTCCTTCTGCTCCTCGTTGGGTTCGACACTCTTATTATTGAAAGGACTACGATAGATCTCCTATACTTGTGGGTCATCAACACTCTTTTCTGCCGCCGTTGCCGGGGAGTGAAGCGCCTTTGGTAGGTAGAATTTGGTAAGGTAAAATTTATATAGTTTGCTGAAATTAACTGTCATTTATTACTATAGAAAGTAATCCTCTAAGGGTCTTGTTCGGGGTATCTTCACCCCAACCAGTAGAGCAAAGAGTTGCTCCTCAACCTACTGAACCTACTGAAAATGAAAATGTCTACTTTGAAATTCCTTTGGGTATGTTAGAAAAACTGCTAGCTAATCCTTTTGCAGGAGATGGAACAAAGCATCCTGATGAGCACCTAATCTATGTGGATGAAGTTTGTGGTTTATTTAAGCTTGTAGGTATACCCGATGATGTTATTAAGAAGAAGGTCTTCCCTTTATCTTTCAAGGGAGATGCATTGACATGGTATAGGCTATGTGATGATAGGGGGTCATGGGATTACAAACGATTGAAATTGGAATTTCATCAAAAGTTTTATCCTATGCATCTTGTTCATTGTGATCGCAATTATATATATAATTTTTGGCCTCGCGAAGGAGAAAGCATCGCTCAAGCTTGGGGGAGGCTTAAATCAATGTTATATTCATTCCCCAATCATGAGCTCCCAAGAGAAATAATTATTCAAAGTTTTTATGCTCGGCTTTCTGATAACAATCGCACCATGCTCGATACTTCTTGTGCTGGCTCTTTTATGATGAAGACTATTGAATTCAAATGGAACTTATTGGAAAGAATTAAATGAAACTCTGAAGATTGGGATCTCGACGAAGGTTAGGAGTCAGGTATGACACCTAAGTTTGATTGTGTTAAATCTTTTTTGGATACCGTTGTTTTCCGTAAATTTAGCACCAAATATGGACTTGACTCTGAGATAGTAGCTTCTTTTTGTGAATCTTTTGTTTCTCACGTTGATCTCCCTAAGGAGAAGTGGTTTAAATATCATCCTCCCATAGAAGTAAAAGTAGCTGCACCTATTAAAGTTGAAGAAAATACTATCACTTATAAAGAACCTATTGTTCCTACTGCTTATGTTGAGAAACCACCTTTCCCTGTTAGAATAAAGGATCATGCTAAAGCTTCAATTGTGGTTCGTAAAAGCAATATTAGAAACTATACACCTCCTGAGCAAGTTAAAGTTGAACCTAATATTGCTATTGTTAAAGATCTCCTGGCTGATAATATTGATGGGCATGTTATTTATTTCCGTGAAGAGACTGCTAGAATTGTTAAACCTTGTGCTAAAGATAAACATAGACCTGTGGTAGGCATGCCTGTTATTTCTGTTAAAATAGGAGATCATTGTTATCATGGCTTATGTGACATGGTTGCTAGTGCTAGTGCAATACCTATTGACTTATACAAAGAAATTATGCAAGATATTGCACCTACTGAGTTAGAAGATATTGATGTCACAATTAAACTTGCCAATAGGGATACTATTTCACCCATGGGAATTGTTAGAGATGTTGAAGTCTTGTGTGGGAAAACTAAATATCATGCTGATTTTCTCATTCTTGGTTCCCCACAAGATAGCTTTTGTCGCATTATATTTGGTAGACCCTTCTTGAACACTGTTAATGCTAAGATAGACTGCGAAAATGATGTTGTTACTATTGGTTTGGGTGATATGTCTCATGAGTTTAATTTCTCTAAATTTAGTAGACAACACAGTGAAGAAGAATTGCCTAGTAAGGATGAAATTATTGGTCTTGCTTCTATTGCCGTACCTCCTAGTGATCCTTTAGAACAATATTTGCTAGACCGTGAAAATGATATGTTTATGAATGAAAGAAGGGAAATAGATGAAGTATTCTTTAAACAGGAACCTATCCTAAAACACAATTTGCCTGTTGAAATCTTAGGGGATCCTCCTCCACCCAAGGGTGATCCCGTGTTTGAGCTTAAACCGTTACCTGGTACTCTTAAATATGCTTATCTTGATGAGAAGAAGATATATCATGTTATTATTAGTGCTAACCTTTCAGAGCATGAAGAAGAGAGATTATTGAAAACTCTGAAGAAGCACCGCGCTGATATTGGATATACTCTTGATGATCTTAAGGGCATTAGTCCCACTCTATGTCAACATGAAATAAATTTGGAGAAAGATGCCAAACCAGTTCATGATCACCAATGACGGCTGAATCCTAAGATGAAAGAAGTGGTAAGAAAGGAAATTCTAAAGCTCCTTGAGGTAGGTATAATTTATCCCGTTGCTGATAGTCAGTGGGTAAGTCATGTCCATTGTGTCCCTAAGAAGGGAGGTATTACTGTTGTTCCTAATGATAAAGATGAATTGATTCATCAAAGAATTATTACAGGTTACAGAATGGTAATTGATTTCCGCAAATTAAATAAAGCTACTAAAAAAGATCATTACCCCTTACCTTTCATCGATCAAATGCTAGAAAGATTATCCAAACATACACATTTTTGCTTTCTAGATGGTTATTCTGGTTTCTCTCAAATACCTGTGCCAGCGATGATCAATTAGAGACAACTTCTACTTGCCCTTTCGGTACATTTGCTTATAGACGTATGCCTTTTGGTTTATGTAATGCACCTGCTACCTTTCAAAGATGCATGATGGCTATATTCTCTGGCTTTTGTGAAAAGATTTGTGAGGTTTTCATGGACGATTTCTCCGTTTATGGATCCTCTTTTGTTGATTGCTTGAGCAACCTAGATCGAGTTATGCAGAGATGTGAAGAAACTAATCTTGTCTTGAATTGGGAAAAGTGCCACTTTATGTTAATGAAGGTATTTCTTTTAGGCATAAAGTTTCTGAAAGAGGCATTGAAGTTGATAAAGCCAAGGTTGATGCTATTGAAAAGATGCCATGTCCCAAGGACATCAAAGGTATAAGAAGTTTCCTTGGTCATGCTGGTTTTTATAGGAGGTTCATTAAGGACTTCTCCAAAATTTCTCGGCCTCTGACTAATTTATTGCAAAAAGATATGCCATTTGTCTTTGATGATGATTGTGTACAAGCATTTGAAATACTTAAGAAAGCATTGATTTCTGCACCTATCGTTCAGCCACCTGATTGGAATTTACCCTTCGAAATTATGTGTGATGCTAGTGATTATGCTGTAGGTGCTGTTCTAGGGCAAAGAGTTGATAAGAAATTAAATGTTATTCAATATGCTAGTAAAACTCTAGACAATGCTCAGAGAAATTATGCTACTACTAAAAAAGAATTCTTAGCAGTTGTATTTGCTTGTGATAAGTTCAGGCCGTATATTGTTGATTCTAAAGTAACTATTCACACTGATCTGGATGCTATTAAATATCTTATGGAAAATAAAGATGCTAAACCTAGACTTATTAGATGGGTTCTCTTGCTACAATAATTTGATTTGCATATTATTGATAGAAAGGGAGCTGAGAACCCCGTTGCAGACAACTTGTCTAGGATAGAAAATGTTCTTGATGACCCACTACCTATTAATAATAGCTTTCCTGATGAACAAGTAAATGTCATAAATACTTCTCGCACTACTCCATGGTATGCTGATTATGCTAATTACATTGTTGCTAAATTTATACCACCTGGTTTCACATACCAGCTAAAGAAAAAGTTTTTCTATGATTTGAGTCATTACTTTTGGGATGACCCACATCTTTATAAAGAAGGAGTAGATGGTGTTATTAGACATTGTGTACCTGAGAATGAATAGGAATAGATCCTACGCAAGTGTCACTCTGAGGCTTATGGAGGACACCACGCTGGAGACAGAACTGCACATAAAGTATTGCAATCCGGTTTTTATTGGCCTACTCTCTTCAAGGATGCCCGTAAGTTTGTTTATCTTGTGATGAATGTCAAAGAATTATTCACTTGTTATTGAACCATTTGACGTTTGGGGCTTTGATTCTATGGGACCTTTTCATGCCTCGAATGGATACACACATATTTTAGTTGCTGTTGATTACGTTACTAAGTGGGTAGAAGCTATTCCAACTAATAGTGCTGATCATAACACTTCTACTAACATGCTTAAAGAAGTTATTTTTCCGAGGTTTGGAGTCCCTAGATATTTAATGACTGATGGTGGTTCACATTTTATTCATGGTGCTTTCCGTAAAATGCTCGCTAAGTATGATGTTAATCATAGAATTGCATCTCCTTATCACCCACAGTATAGTGGTCAAGTAGAACTGAGTAACAGAGAGCTCAAATTAATTTTGCAAAAGACTGTTAATAGATCTAGAAAGAATTGGTCCAAGAAACTTGATGATGCATTATGGGCCTATAGAACTGCATATAAAATTCCTATGGGTATGTCTCCATATAAAATGGTTTATGGAAAAGCATGTCACTTACCTCTCGAACTAGATCATAAGGCTTATTGGGCTATTAAAGAGATCAATTGTGATTTCAAACTTGCCGGTGAGAAGAGGTTATTTGACATTAGCTCACTTGATGAATGGAGAACACAAGCCTATGAAAATGCCAAATTGTTTAAAGAAAAAGTTAAAAGATGGCATGACAAAAGGATACAAAAACGTGAGTTTAATGTAGGTGATTATGTATTGCTATACAACTCTCGTTTAAGATTTTTTGCAGGAAAACTTCTCTCCAAATGGGAAGGCCCTTACGTTATCGTGGAGGTCTATCGTTCCGGTGCCATAAAAATCAACAACTTCGAAGGCACAAATCCGAAGGTGGTGAACGGTCAAAGAATTAAACATTATATGTCAAGTAATCCTATAAATGTTGAAACCAATGTTATTGAAACCGTAAACCCGGAGGAATACATAAGAGAGACTTTCTGGAATGTTCCAGACTACGAAAAGGAATAGGTATATGGTACGGTAAGTAAACCGACTCCAAAACAGTTCTAATGGCAATTTTTCTCCATTTTGGAATATTTAGAAAAATATAAAAAATAAGAAGCAGTCCGGGAAAGGACACGAGGCCTCCACGAGGGTGTAGGGCGCGCCCTACCCCCCTAGGCGCGCCCCCCTGCCTCGTGGGCACCTCGTGTGCTCTCCGGACTCCGTTTTCTTGCACGTTACGTATTTTGGTCGGTCAAAACTCATTATATATTCTCCCGAAGGTTTTTACTCCTGTATCACGCAATTATCCTCTGATCTTGTTTCAAGCTATTTTTCTAACAGATCTAGATCATCATGACATCTCCAAGCCCCCCCCCCCCCATGGACAAGTTCTTTGAGGAGGTCATCAACCCCTACCTCACGGAGGTGCTGCACCACCCTCAAACCATTGAGATGTGTGATGGGTTGCTGCATATTCGTGATGTTGAGGGACCCAGGAGGACCGGAAGCATGGAGACAAGGCTCGAGGCAATGGATCAACAAGTTTTCAAGTGCCAGGAGATGGTGGAGCGTGGACTTGATTCCAATCACATAATGATCACGGAGTTCACCAACAATCACAAGCTAGTTGCCAAGGACATTGGGGAGGCCATCTTCAAGCTCCACGAGAAAATCGAGCACCTCCAAGCCCAAATCTATGACCTGCAAAACCAAAACTGTGAGTATTAATATAGATTCAAGAGGATGAGTTTGGTTGCAGATTTAAGGATCCCGGAGACTCGATCATCCTTCTATGATGGTGAGCCCATGCCTTGGAAGATGGACGACAAGCCTGCATCATCAAGAACCCCTTCACCAGCAAAGGACACATAATCACATGGGTATGGGCACTCCCCTTGGCAACTGCCAAGCTTGGGGGAGATGCCCCGGTATCGTATCACCATCACGCTCCTATCTTTATTGTTTTCTTAGTTCGATCCTTTTAGTAGTATCTTGATCTAGTAGAATAAAGTTTTGGCATGATCTAGTTTTGAGTTTTGCTTTATGATCCCTCTATGTAATCGAGTCCGTGAGCTATATAATAAAGATTAGTGTTGAGTCAAGGGCTTGATTATTTTGCTATGATCTTGAGTGAATAAAAGAAAAGAGAAAGAATAAAAAGAAACGAAGACATCATATTGATCTTATGGAGAGTAATGACTTCACATAGAAAGAGTATGATGATTAAAAGTTGTTGAGAGTGGACAAACATAGTTTTGGTCATCGTTGCAATTAATAGGAAGTAACAAAGAAAGAGAGGCTTCACATATAAATATACTATCTTGGACATCTTTTATGATTGTGAGCACTAATTAAAATATGACATGCTAAATAGTTGATGTTGGACAAGGAAGACAACGTAATGGGTTATGTTTTCTTATATCCGAGATAAAGCATATTGTCATGGATCATCCAACATGTTGAGCTTGCCTTTCCCCCTCATGCTAGCCAAATTCTTTGCACCAAGTAGAGATACTACTTGTGCTTCCAAAAACCCTTAAACCAGTTTTGCCATGAGAGTCCACCATATCTACCTATGGATTGAGTAAGATCCTTCAAGTAAGTTGTCATCGGTGCAAGCAATAAAAATTGCTCTCTCAATATGTATGATTGGTTGGTGTGGAGGAAATAAGCTTTATACGATCTTGTGATGTGGAAGAAATAAAAGCGACGGACTGCATAATAAAGGTTCATATCACAAGTGGCAATATAAAGTGACGTTCTTTCGCATTAAGATTTTGTGCATCCAACCCTGAAAGCGCATGGCAACCTCTGCTTCCCTCTACGAAGGGCCTATCTGTTACTATTATATTCTACCTTATGCAAGAGTCATGGTGATCTTCACCTTTCCTTTTTACATTTTATCCTTTGGCAAGCACAGGGTGTTGGAAAGATCCTGATAGATATATCTAATTGGATGTAAGTTAGCATGAACTATTATTGTTTACATTACCCTTGAGGTAAAAGGTTGGGAGGCGAAACTATAACCCCTATCTTTCTGTGTGTCCAGTTAAAACTCCGTAACCACAAGTATTGCGTGAGTGTTAGCAGTTATGAAAGACTAAATGATAGTTGAGTATGTGGACTTGCTAGAAAGCTCTGACATAGACTCTTTCTGATGTTATGATAAATTGCAATTGCCTCAATGACTGAGATTATAGTTTGTTTGTTCTCAATAAAGTTTCTGATTTATACTTTGCATTGTGAATAGATTATTACTTGAGCATAAGGAATCATATGACAATATCCATATATGTTGCTGTTATAAGAATAATCATGATGCCCTCATGTCAGTATTTTATTTTATCGACACCTCTACCTCTAAACATGTGGACATATTTATCGTTATCGGCTTTCGCTTGAGGACAAGCGGGGTCTAAGCTTGGGGGAGTTGATACGTCCATTTTGCATCATGCTTTTATATCGATATTTATTGCATTATGGGCTGTTATTACATATTATGTCAAAATACTTATGCCTATTCTCTCTTACTTTACAAGGTTTACATTAGGAGGGAGAATACCGGCAGCTGGAATTCTGGGCTGGAAAAGGAGCAAATATTAGAGACCTATTATGCACAACTCCAAAAGTCCTGAAACTCCATGAAAGTTATTTTTGGAAATAATAAAAAATACTGGAAGAAGAATCTACGTCAGGGGGGCCTCCACCTGTCCACTAGGGTGGGGGGCGCGCCCCTTGCCTCGTGGGCCCCCTGTTGGCTCTCCGATGCCCATCTTCTGGCATATGAAGTCTTTCGTCCGAAGAAAAATCATAAGAAAGATTTCGGGACGAGACTCCGCCGCCACGAGGCGGAACCTTGGCGGAACCAATCTAGGGCTCCGGCAAAGCTGTTCTGCCGGGGACACTTCCCTCCGGGAGGGGGAAATCATCGCCATCGTCATCACCAACGCTCCTCTCATTGGGAAAGGGAAATCTCCATCCACATCTTCACTAGCACCATCTCCTCTCAAACCCTAGTTCATCTCTTGTACTCAATTCTTGTCTCTAAGTCTAGGATTAGTACCTGTAGGTTGCTAGTAGTGTTGATTACTCCTTGTAGTTGATGCTAGTTGGTTTATTTGGTGGAAGATCATATGTTCAGATCCTTTATGCATATTAATACCCCTCTGATTATGAACATGAACATGCTTTGTGAGTAGTTACATTTGTTCCTGAGGACATGGGAGAAGTCTTGCTATTAGTAGTCATGTGAATTTGGTATTCATTCGATATTTTGATGAGATGTATGTTGTCTATCCTCTAGTGGTGTTATGTGAACGTTGACTACATAACACTTCACCATTATTTGGGCCTAGAGGAAGGCATTGGGAAGTAATAAGTAGATGATGGATTGCTAGAGTGATAGAAGCTTAAACCCTAGTTTATGCGTTGCTTCGTAAGGGGCTGATTTCGATCCATATGTTTCATGCTATGGTTAGGTTTACCTTAATACTTTTGTTGTAGTTGTGGATGCTTGCAATAGAGGTTAATCATAAGTGGGATGCTTGTCCAAGTAAGGGAAGCACCCAAGCACCGGTCTACCCACATATCAAATTATCAAAGTACCGAACGCGAATCATATGAACGTGATGAAAACTAGCTTGACGATAATTCCCACGTGTCCTCGGGAGCGCTTTTCTCTATATAAGTGTTTGTCCAGGCTTGTCCTTTGCTACAAAAAGGATTGGGCCACCTTGCTGCACTTTATTTACCTTTGTTACTTGTTGCTCGTTACCCATTATCTTATCACAAAACTATATGTTACCTATAATTTCAGTGCTTGCAGAGAATACCTTGCTGAAAACCGCTTATCATTTCCTTCTGCTCCTCGTTGGGTTCGACACTCTTACTTATCGAAAGGACTACGATAGATCCCCTATACTTGTGGGTCATCACAAGGTCCCTCGGTAAGAGTTCAAATGAATTTTTGAGAGATGCATATCTAGGCATTCGACGTGATTGTTATATTGTATCACATTATCCACCATTGGGCCTAATCCTATCTGCAAAAGTAGAAAACGTTTTAGTGCTACATACAGTTTTGAACATTACTACATGCCTAGCTATTTGGTTTGCATGATTTGTAAAATGCACCAACATGCCATCTTCGATCTGACATGATTAACATGGGCATTTGATTACATTCTATAAAAATGTAGCCTTCTTCACAAGAGGTTGGAGTGGATGAAAAGTTCACTAAGAAAACTAGTGCAGATGAATCCGAAAGAATGTTCAGAAATCGTAGTACATTGTCATTGTAAGCTTGGAAAAAGGTGTCACAAATTGAACTCCCTTATGGTTAACATTTTACTGCAAAGGAACATCACCTTGATATATAGCTTCTCCAGGCATGGAAAGCATCTCAGGAAACTAAAAACATGCTCCAGGTCGGGCCCAATACATTCTAGTGCGAAGACCTTCACTATGCACAGTTTCGGGGTGAAGCTTGTCGGAATCATTTTCTCAATGACACACGAACAAACATCTTCAAAATTAGAAATAATGTTAATTTGTAGAAGGAGAGGTAGAAGGCGGCTTTTGTACCTGAACGGGTGTGGATCCAATAACAAGTTCAGAGTATTTGTCAGACGAGTAGCCCACCACTGTCAATTTTGGCGCAGAAATTACGTTGATTCTTGTTGGACCTTCTTGATCAACTACAAGTAATCTCTCAAGTGCAGGTGTGTCCTGGATGACCATACCGTGGTACACATCTTGTGATGTCTTCCTACCGCACCAGCAACACTCATAAATAGTCCGGAGAGTCATGGAGGTGATGTGGAAGGTACTCACCCCATTGATCGCCTAAAGATGAAGGTACGCGAGAGCAGTACAGCCACAGAGCAGGCGCTCCATATCACCCTTTGAGAGGCAGACGGCGACGAGCTCGAGGCGCTTCAGTCGTGGTAGAATAAGAGCGGGCACATCATTAAGGGGTGGGAAATGTCAGTTCCTGAACTTAGCGACGCGCGGCGTGGGCACGAGGCAGAGTGTGGACGTTGGCAGCGACCACATATGCCCATCATCAAAAGTGAGCTCCTCGAGCTGATCTAGAGCGGGGGATCAGAACCAGTCGTCAAGCTTGGCTCAGTCCTTGCCGTTGGAACGGAACTTGCCCATTCTAAGGCCTTTGGTTGGGCCAAGGTGACTGCCGAGGATATTGGAGAACGCATCCAAGCTTTTGCGATAGCCATGGCAGAGCTCGTGGGTGTCGATGAGGTAGAGAGGGCTGGAGTTCCATAGGTGGCGGCACCGCCGGGAAAGGAGGGCTGTCCGTGCCCCATATTTGATTGGGAGGAGGGAGATGATGACTCTCAACATATCATCGGGGAGGCTGCTCATTAAGTCTAGGCCTGCTGGAGTCGCTTGCGGTTCTAGCTCACCCAGCCTCCGCTTGTTGGCAGCCCCGTTCTCCATCCCCAGAGTCTCCTTGGCAGCGGCTCTTTCTGGTAGAAATGGGAGTACAAGGAATATTTAGTTAAAACAGGCAATAGACAAGTGTATTGGTAACTAGAAGTTATTAGGTAGGAATATAGTAAGAAAAGGGAATAACAACTGGTTGCTTAAATACTACACAATTCATTTGACATTGTTAGGTAAGTCAACATATGTAGATAGTTGAAAAGAAAACATACTTCGAACAAAGTCTGGATGGATGATTTTGTCGGGGAAGTTAGCATATATCTCATGACCAGGCCCTTTTATGTGCAGTGCAATTTTAGTGCCAGCTTTCAGTACATAAAACTTTGCAATTTCATTCCAAAGCCAGTGCCAAAATAGGAGTCACCACGTTCATCAAGTCTTACAGTAGCAACGATTCTAAATCCATGGTTTGTGTGCAGTATGACATCCGTGGAGCCTTGATCTATGTAAAGGGAAAAATTGTGCACTACATAATCTATTGCATAGCAAGGGATGTCCTGCAGAAAATGGTAGAATTGTTAAAGTAAATATGGTAACATGCAAATATGGGCCCAAATTGAAGGAACTGTATAGAAGTTGAAATCGAAGGACAAAAATCTATAATTAAACAGATATGGTAAACATGATGTCATGGAAAAATGAGAGTAATTAAAAGAACAATACATTATTAATTTGCCTAATATAGAAAGAAGAGGGGCAAATCCGCTTTGACGTATATGGTGCATGTGACACCTTTTATACAAATGTAGCAATATTTAGAATATGTTCAGGAAAGTAGGCCATGCCAACCGATTTAGGGTGAGATTGAACATACCGCGTGCGTCCTCAAGTTATCTGGTACGATGAGATGGAATCTCTGGCGGGGGTCGCAAAGTCCTGAAGTGTCGGCGCACTGTACATTCTATGAATGAAAGAAAACTCTCAAATCAGCTCGAATAAAAATGAATTCACGGCGATTTCCACCAGGTGATTAAAGGAGGCAGATGAACTGGGATAAGAGATGAGATAATATCTCGTTAAATTAGTTACCTTGTCGTCCATGAGAAAGAACCCTCAGTACGGCAGATTCCCCAACCGAGCGGAGTTGGGTCGACCATGTGCAGCGTCGAGAAAGTTGATGTCTATAGGCGGCGGCAAGCGGAAGTGGAGAAATGCGGTGGGCTTTGCTGGCAGCCTGGCGGCGGCGGCAGGCGGCGAGCTAAGTGTTTACCGCCGCGATAGGTGGTTCCATGGCATAGACGCGGAGGAGCTTGTGCAGGAGTGAATGGGGAACGTATCGGAGGGGCCGAGGGGGTGGTGGGCGGTGTGAGGGTTTTTGTGACGTGGGGATGGTGAGGGTTTTTCTTTTTTCTTTTTTGAATTGGGTGGTGAGGGTTTTCTCTCCCACAAAGAGTTTTGGGGCGATGGTTTGCTAGAGCGAACCGTGTGTGATTGATGCAGCAGGCAAAATGAAAGTCATTGCACACGGTTCCAATTTTGGAAACAGTGTGTGAGTGACGTACTACCTCCGTCCTTGTTTATTGGTCCCCCGTTGTAATTTTTACAAACATTTGGCGAAATATTTAACATACTCAGACATAGATGATAAGCGTACACGTACATAAGCATAGTTCAACCATAAGTACATAGTTCAATCGTCATTAAGCATACTCAAGCGTACAAAGTTCGATCCATCCTACATCTCATCTCACATGCGGCCGGGACGATTCTGAAGCTTCTCCAGGTACTCGGCATATGCGTCGTGCGCCACCCTACGAGAATACTTCTGCTTGAAGGAGCCAACGGCCCGTCCTCTTGCATGCGCCAGAACAATTAGATACGCGTCATGAATCTTGTTGTTGTAAAATGGGCATCCATAGCCGTCGTTCCAAGTCCTAATACACCTGTTTTGCACCTAGCTAGATAGTATAGTAGCGATGTTCTTCCCTGGGCTCCCCCGCCAGCATGGCGCTCCCGAAGCTTCTCCGTACAACGATAGGGACCACAGCTTGGTGGTGCTCCTGACCTTTGTCATCTTCTTCTCCTTCGTCATTCTCTACCTCGTCGCCAGCGTCCTCTGGGCCTCAGTGATCACCGCCTTGGCCGTCGCCATCTTGTTCTGCTACCTCAGCGCCCGTCGGCGTGCTGCTTTGAGGCGTGGCGAGGTCGTCGTCGTCAGCGTGGGTCTTGCTCGGAGCGACGATGGCCTGCATCATCCTGACCCCGCCGTGTCAAGGCTTCCGACGTTCGCGTACAAGAGGGAGGGTGGTGGCGGCAACAAGGAGGCGGCTGGGTCAGGGTTGGCGCAGTGCGTCATATGGCTGGGGCTCGTGCAGGTCGGCAAGATGGTGTTGGAAATGAGAGTTTGGCAATTCTTCACGACGTATTGGTTGGTGAAAACGCACGTATATATGGAGTACAAGGTGGGCCACAACCTCAACTATACAATGACTAGGAGGTGGGCCAGGCTATACAATATACATGCACAAAACCGTATATTCAGCACCCCCCGCAGTCGAAGCGTCGCCGAAGACGCAAAGACTGGACCTGAACTCTGCGAAGACAGAAGTAGGCAGTCCTTTTGTCATTATGTCGGCGAACTACTGCGCCGTCGGGACGTGGAGGACCCGGATGCGCCCAAGAGCCACCTGCTCACGAACGATGTGTATATCAAGCTCAATATGCTTCGTTCGACGATGGTGGACCTGGTTGGCGGAGAGGTAGACGGCGGAGACGTTGTCGCAGTAGACGAGCGTGGCCTTGTGAACATCACAAAGCAACTCCTAGAGAAGCTAATGGAGCCAAGAGCATTCAGCAACGGCGTTAGCCACTACTCGATACTCAGCCTTGGCACTCGAGCGGGAGACGAAGGGCTATCGCTTGGAGAACCAAGAGATTAGGGACGGCCCAAGGTAGACACAGTACCCCGAGGTGGAGCGTCGTGGGTCCGGGCAGCCGGCCCAGTCAGCATCAGAGTAGGCGACGAGGTCGGTGGAGGCGGAGTCCGTCAGCTTAATCCCAAGGACTGGGCGCCGCGTATGTATCGGAGGATACACTTCACTAGAGTCCAGTGATAGTCATGCGGAGCATGCATGTGAAGACAGACCTGCTGAACAACATACTGCAAGTTGGGTTGCGTCAGGGTCACGTACTGCAAGGAGCCCACAATGGAGCGGTATAATGCGGCATCAGATACAGGCGAACCCTCCAAAGTGGAAACCTTGGCCTTGGTGTCGACGGGCGTGGGAGCGGGCTTGCAGTTAAGCATGCCAGCTCGGTCGAGAAGCTCATGGGCATAGCACTGCTGATGCAGGAAGAACCCATATGGCCGCCGAACCACCTCAATGCCAAGGAAGTAATGCAGAGGACCCAAGTCCTTCAGGGCAAACTCATCGCGAAGACGAGCAGTGAGCCGCTGAAGAAGTGCGACAGTGGATGCCATCAGAATGATGTCATCGACGAAGCCGGTGGGCTGCTCACAGAACACCTGCTCAGCCAGGTGGCTGTGCAAGAAGGCGTTGGACACGTCCAACTGATGCACATGCCAAGCTCGGGAACTCCTCTTCCTCTCCCTTGTACAGACCGAACAGAGTTTTTGGCAGAGCGGCAACGGAGTCCGGCCCCTTACGGCCGCAGTGGGTGGCATCGTTTTCCCCGTTAAAATCCCACGTTGGGCGGCCTCGGTATTGAAGCGGCTGCACCTCTCGCATAATGCATATTAACATAACTTCGGTTGTAGTCAGTCCTGATAGAGCCATCACCTTTATTCGGCTCATCAGGTAAGAAATGTCTCTATCGTCTTCCTCCTGAGGGCTCCTTGGTCGCTAGCTTAGGCGTTTCTTCAGAGGAGCATTATTAAACTCAGGAAGGCCGATCCGAATAGGATCCAAAAGAGGGACGTCCTCTATATAGAACCACTCTGAAGGCCAGTCTTCGGATGCCTTCTTCGGGGTGCCGGACAAGTATCCGGTCCCGGCGATGCGCCATATTTCGGCTCCGCCCACTTGAAACAGTGACCCCCCTGTGTACGGGGTACGAGGCAAATAGCCTCTTCTATAGCTCGAAGTGAGCTTGGCAGCCCAGAAACAGTTCGCAAAGAGCGACATAGCCAACAATGTGCAATATGGAGGCAGGAGTGAAATTATGCAGTTGGAGGCCGTAGAACTCCAGGAGCCCGCAGAGGAACGGGTGGATTGGAAATCCCAGTCCCCTTAATAAATAAGGGGCAAGGCATACCAATTCCCCTTTGGATTGGGGAAGCTCTCTGCTTGTTCTCCGCCATTATAGGTGGCAAGCCCGGCTCGAACAGGGACCATATACGCTGGGGGGAGAAATCCCTGGGTATGTAGTCCCACTAGTTGACTATGCGGGACGGAACACTTCTTCCAATCACTGGGATTAGGGCTACGGGGGCGAGAGGAGGAGCTGCGGCGACTGGCCATGTTGGAATGGATTTTTTCCAGACGTGCTCCGATGGATACTCGCTATGGGAGGATGGTATGATATGGATCTGTGAATCAGCGTCTCTTTAATAGGCAATTTTCCTACATGGATAGGGTGGCAATTGTAAAAATGCCCCGGCTTCTCGCATTCGCTCGACGCGTGGAGGATCTCCATTATTGGGCGCAGAAGCCAAGGAGTGCAACATTTATGGGAAGCCGGACACTATTCAAACAAGTATTCAGAATTTGGAGAAGAACCCGCCTTGCAATGCCGAAGACAATCTGCGCGCCGGACTCATCGTCGTTGAAGCCTGGTTCGGGGGCTACTGAGGGAGTCCTGGATTAGGGGGTATCCGGACGGCCGGACTATATCCTTTGGCCGGACTGTTGGACTATGAAGATACAAGATTGAAGACTTCGTCTCGTGTCCGGATGGGACTCTCTTGGCGTGGAAGGCAAGCTTGGCGATACGGATATGTAGATCTCCTTCTGTTGTAACCGACTCTGTGTAACCCTAGCCCCCTCCGGTGTCTATATAAACCGGAGGGTTTAGTCCGTAGGACAACAACAATCATACCATAGGCTAGCTTCTAGGGTTTAGCCTCTACGATCTCGTGGTAGATCAACTCTTGTAATACTCATATTCATCAAGATCAATCAAGCAGGAAGTAGGGTATTACCTCCATAGAGAGGGCCCGAACCTGGGTAAACATTGTGTCCCTTGCCTCCTGTTACCATCCGCCTTAGACGCACAGTTCGGGACCCCCTACCCGAGATCCGCCAGTTTTGACACCGACAGGGGGCATTCGTCTCGGTTCGTCAGCCCAGGGGGCCGGCCAGGGCCTCGCGGGCATTGGTCCCGGTTCGTCTGGACGCATTTGTCTCGGTTCTAGGCACGAACCGGGACCAATGGTCCTCGCTCCTGGCCCATATACATTGGTCCCGGTTCGTGCCTAGAACTGGGACGGAAGGGGGAGCTTTAGTCCCGGTTCCAGCCACGAATTGGGACAAATGAGTTGCCTATATATACCCCATCGCCGCAGTAGAGCACTCCACAGTGCTCTGTTTTTTATGGCCGGTGAGGGGAGGGCATTCGGGTGCTCTAGCTCACCTCCTATGCACATGAGGTGTTCGATGAAGTGCCCGAGCCACACTATTTAAGCTTTCTCCTCTCGAAGCTCGACCCCCGAGCTCCATTTTTCCCGAGATTTGTCTAGGTTTAGTGGTCCGTCACACCCCATCCCCGCCTTCACCGTCGTCGATCGCCCGCGCCGATCTCGTCGCTGGCACCACCGTGGTGAGCCTCTTGTTCTTATCTTCTTTCTGAAAGAAAAAAATTCTTACTTCGGATAGATACTTGTCTAATTTTCTTAATTTTATTATTCCTTGTTATTATATAGTGCGCTGATTTTTGTATCTGCCCCCGTCGGCCCTTGTCCTGTCTATGATTCGGACGTGGTATATATTATATTTTTATAACTATTTGGTTCATTTATTGTTTATGACAATTATGCCGACCAACGTGACATAGATTTTATTTATCTAGGAGGTGGTTGAACCGGAAATTCCAACCGACCTTATTGTCGAGAGGTTAAATTTAGTTGAAGAAGAAAACAATTACTTGAAGGAAAAAATTAAAACAAATTGAGGAGGAGAAGATGATACTGGAGTTGCATGTTGCGGATATCGTCGATGATCACAAGATCAAGATGGATGCAATGCGGTTGAATATTAGAAAGATTATAAAATATGCCATTCATATCGAGGCTTGGTATCATTATGCCGTTGGATCAATTGTTACCTTGGTTGTGATTATGATTGTATTTGTTGTTGCACTGAAAGGTTTTACATAGTTTCAATGTATGGTTTAACTAGATGCTCTGGAGAGCTATATGTTGTTCAATTTGAACTATGTATGTACTTTGGTTTTAATGTGATGATGAACTACTATTAATTTGGTCACTTATCTATCCATGTGAATCCGTAATGGTTTTTGACAAACATAATTATATATAATGCACGCAGAGGAACCGGCAATGGATGTGCAGTGACAGACGCGCCTCCGAGTACATTAAGGGCCTGCTTAAAATTTTCTCGAAGTGGTTGAGGCAAACAAGCAGAATGGTTTTATGTGTTGTCCATGCCCTAACCCTCTCAACTTTTTAGCACATGCTATGTGGGTGAAATGATGATACCATGCCAACTTTCAACCTTTTCAGAGTTAATTCAAAATGCTTTGAATTTCAGGGTCTTATAGCTAAAAAATCAGTAAATGCATGAAAAATAACAAATGATGTCAGAAAGGGTTGAAAATAGATGATGAGGATTTGAATGGTGTATTTTGAACACACAAAAAGTATGGAGTTCAAATAAGTTCAAAAAAATGAAATCCCTTTGTAACAAATGAGTCTCCGTATGATACCCAGATACTTCGAAAGTGATTGTTCGTTTTGTACACGAAGTGCATCTAGTTTTTGTCGTAACCTTCTCAACTTTTTGCACATGCTATGTGGGTGAACTGATGATACCTTGCCAACTTTCAACCATTTCAGAGTTCATTTGAAATGCTTTTCAATTTCAGGGTCTTATAGCTAAAAAATCAGTAAATGCATGAAAAATAACAAATGATGTCAGAAAGGGTTGAAAATTGATGATGTGGTTTTGAATGGTGCATTTTGAATACACAAAAAGTCTGGAGTTCAAATAAGTTCAAAAAAATGAAATCCCTTTGTAACAGATGAGTTTTCGTCCAAAACCCTCATACTTCGAAAGAGATTGTCCATTTTGTACACGAAGTGCATCCAGTTTTTCCATAACCCTCTCAACTTTTTAGCACATGCTATGTGGGTGAAATTATGATACAATGCCAAATTTCAACCTTTTTAGAGTTAATTTGAAATGCTTTTGAAATTCTGGGTCTTATAGCTCAAAAAAATCAGTACATGCATGAAAAATAACAAATGAAGTCAGAAAGGGTTGAAAATTGATGATGTGGCTATGAATCGTGCATTTTGAACACACAAAAAGTCTGGAGTTCAAATAAGTTCAAAAAATGTAATACCTTTGTAATAGATGAATTTTCGTCCGAAACCCTGATACTGCGAAAGAGATTGTCCATTTTGTACACGAAGTGCATCCAGTTTTTCCCATAACCCTCTCAACTTTTTAGCATATGCTATGTGGGTGAAATGATGATACCATGCCAACTTTCAACCTTTTCTGATTTTATTTGTAGTGTTTTTCAATTTCAGGGTCATTTAGCTCAAAGAATGAACTAATATAAAAAAAGAATGAACTAATAACATAAAAATGAACTAATAGCTAAAATAATGAACTAAAAATAATCAATTATAATATTCTGTTATGATCAACTAAAACAAAACTATAATATTCTTTAATAGCAAAAGAAAATCAACTAAAAACTTTTATAAAACTCTAATAGCAAAAGGAATCAACTAAAAGCATTTAGAAACCTCTAGTATTTTTAAACTAAAATTATATAAAATTTATGCAACTAAAATTATCAAAGTACTTTATTTTCAAAACAAGAAAAGCAGTAAAGAATTATCATAAAGAATTTTTGTTAGAAACTTTAGTAGCAAAAAGAATTTTCATAAAGAATGTTTTAATAGAAACTAAAATAACAATGTCTGTTTTTGAATATAATGATAAAACACAGTAATATTAAATAGCAGGAAAAAGAATCACTCAAAATATATTTTTATAGTGAAGTTATTCACAAACTAGTGGTTCAAACAAATTTCAAAGAATTAAAATTGATACTATTCAAATTTGAAACTAATGAAGTAATAGGACGTTTATAATTATTCGACCTAGAAGCAAAAATAATAAAAAATAAAGCAAAAATAAAAAGAAAATAATTAATTCAAGAAACAAAAAAAATACTAAAAAATAAAAAAATTCCGCCTAATGGGCCACACGGACTGCATATGACTAGAAACCCATTTGTACATGGGCCAGGATGCAGGCCCGCAGGCCCAATAGGCCCAACATGGCAGTGACAAGGGTAGGCAAGTAATGCGTGCATATTAGAGAGGAGCTCAGCACCTGAGCCGCAACGCAGCTTATAAACAGGTGCTGAGCTCTCTCAGCTAGCGAGGTGGGACTAAACTTCCCACCGCACCGCGCCAGCACAAGGCCTTTGGTCCTGGTTGGTGCCACCAACCGGGACCAAAGGTCCCTGTTTCCCGCCCTTTCGGCTGCTGAAAAGAGACCTTTGGTCCTGGTTGTTGGCACCAACTGGGACTAATGCACCCCTTTAGTACCGGTTCGTGGCACCAACCGGGACTAAAGGCTTAGCTATATAAGATGACACTTAGGAAATTTTCACTTCTCGTCTCGCAGTTGCCGCCCCGACGGCGCCGACGACATCGATGCCGCCAGGCTGCCCTGACGCTGCCCCCCCCCCGCCGTCGCCGTCGCCGTTGCCCGTGCCCATCGTCTCCGTCGCCAGCGCATTCGCCGTTGCCGCCGTCGCCGCGCCCTCGCCCGACGCCGTCGTCGCTCGCCGCCCCTTGCCACGCGCCGCCCGCCCGCCCCATCGTCACCGTCGCCGCGTCGCCTACCTACCCGGCCCGCGCCCTGCCCGTCGCCGTCCTTGCCACCGACCCTGCGTCCCTCCTCACCTT
The DNA here is from genome assembly GCA_021605205.1 of Aegilops longissima. Taxonomy (NCBI): domain Eukaryota; kingdom Viridiplantae; phylum Streptophyta; class Magnoliopsida; order Poales; family Poaceae; genus Aegilops; species Aegilops longissima. Next base: position 122,329,562 of record CM038682.1, read on the forward strand.
GGTCCGGCCGACGCCCTCCCCAATACTAGGAAAATGCCTACTAATGGCGCACCTAATTTGGCCATTAATGGCGCATTAGTGGTGCACCATTAGTGCCACGCCATTAGTATATTTTACTAATGGCGCACCACTGCTGCGCCATTAGTATCTGGTGTACTAATGGCGCACCACCGATGCGCCATTAGTATATACAACAATGCGCCATTAGTATGCCTCGAGGCCATGTATACCAGTGCTTTGGCATACTAATGGCGCACAACGGCAAGATGCGCCATTAGTAACTTCGGCATACTAATGGCGCACTGTTTAATGATGTGCCATTAGTATCCTTTGGCATACTAATGGCGCACTATGATGTGATGCGCCATTAGTATGAATATTAGGTTTTTTTATTTTTTTTATTTTCTGTTTTTTGCACAGGTTACAAAATGTATAATTGGACAAAATATAGACAGCACACAACAACAACAGATTCATCGAATACAATAGAAGATTAGTCTCTGAATACAATTCATCATATTTGTCTCTGAATACAATTCATCATATTAGTCTCCGAATTGAAAAGACCGAACAAAGATAGAACATTATATTACAAGTCTCGAGACCGCGAGTAGCGAGTTTATCTTCACATTACAAGTCGATATCGGTCATCTAAACTACCATCACATAGAAGAGAGCTGCGGTCAACACGATGAGCATCATCACGATGAAACTCGTCTTCATCCGGTTCCTCAACGCTCCTCCCTCTCCCGCTAGATAGCGGGCGTATCTAGATTCGGCCTCGGCCCTAGTGGTGTACCCTTTGTAACTGTTACCGCTGAATCGGTGAACCTGTCTCCGACACTCCTCCCAGTCGTCGTAGACTCCGGGAACCTTACCCTTGTACCACGACATACGCACGGCATCGCTATGCACTAGCCAAGCAAGCGTTAGTACCAATTCACAGACAATACATAAGCAATATATAAGTATGCAACAGAGCGATCGGAAGAGAAAAGCAAGACATTAATAGCATCGATTACATCTAAGTTGAGCGACTCTCGAAACCAAAGAGACATACTACAAGTTCATTAAAGTTTAATTACAACATGAGCCAATCGATGTTTGAGAACTAGACACAGCATCACTGCTTTCGACTCGACTCAAGGGACCGGAGCGTGGATGAAGCCGCCGTCTATCGTGGGAGTCATGAAAGAACGGCGTTGTCAGCCTGCATTTGTAGCATTGTGTCGATGTCACCGTTGAACGGTTGATTTCGAGGTAGAGCTGCCCGAGGTATGAAGGACATCTTGATGGATGATTTCCGCAAACTCCATTTGGATGCGAAAGAATTCTTGTCGATGTCCGCGTCTGGATTGCCGACACTCGCGGCCCAATCTTTGAGTTTACTCGGTAGCGAAGTTGATGATGGTCCCGCACGATCGCCCGCATGTGATGGATGGCGTAGTAGGTACCCTTCGACCGCCAGCGGCTGCTTGACGCAGCGAACGTCGATTGTGGGAGAACACGTGCTTGTCGTGATTTTACGAATAGGCTGGTGAAGGTGCCTCCAGATTAGGCGTGGCTGGGAGAACATCATCAAGAACCTTCTTGACATTTGTGTAGTCTACGTTCGATCGACGGTCGGGGTCGAAATACGTGGCCATGGAATATTTGGGGCTTAGGAGGATGGCGTGCAATGTGTGTCACTGCAGAAAACACGGAATGTTAAAAGAAAACGATGAAATCTAAGAATTCATATGTTACGGGCGGTTGAGGGAGGACTTACTCGGGAAAGTAAGGCACGAGGAAGTTATCCTTATCTTGGTTTGCCAGAATGACGCCTTCGAGGTAAGAACTCGCGACTTGCCAGTCCCCAGCGCTGCCCAAGATCTTGGCACAGATGTAGAAGGGGTCGACTATCACGATGTATGGGGTCTTGTCGCGAATGATCCGCATCTCCATACTCAGCGAAAATAGCCGAACGAAGGTGTAGTGTAGCGGATGAAGGTTCAACATAGCGTGGATGTCATCAAACCGCAGGACGATCGTACGCCCGATGGAGTTATCCACAAAGCCCTTGCCCTCTGGCACCTTGGCCGCGAAAACCGGGTATGCCACATCCTTCTCTCTGAGACGCCGCTTCTCCAAAGAAAGAACACTGTCATGCAGACTCCGCATAGCACTGGTTGCAGCATTGAGCATATTTGTCGGTAGCATCGCCCTACCCGCCACATGCACCCTCCTCGAGATATCCTCAGGTGAAGGTGGCCCGTCCTGAGCATGGATCGTACTCGGTGCCGGCTGGCCCGCACCCTTGTTAGTCTTTCTTTTGCGTGCCTTCTTCTTCTCCTGTAATGGGACCGAGTTCAGCTCACAGGCTGCCTTCTTGAGTGTGTTGGGGCTGATAATATTTCGCACCTCGCCTATCTGAGGCTCGGTGAAGTCGGCAGCTGGAGGCGTCTCCTGAGAGCTGAGCGGCGAGCGCGCTGTTGCAACTTGGCTTCTCCGCGGTACCAGTTAGATCGCGCACGTCTTTTGTTGGGTTGGGTTCTTGAGAAGGAGGCCCCATGAAGTCGCCACCGTACCCATGATCGGCAAAGTACTGATCGACGTTGGCAAATGTATCGTCGTCGTCGTCGTTCTGATCCTGTGCCATATGCATGTTTGGATCTAGTGGCATAGGGATGTCCGGCACCGTTGCGGCGGTCTTGCCATGGGGCCGACTTGGCGACGGCACGACTGGCGGTGTTGTCTTTGGGGTGGTGGCCCCCGCCCCCAAACGAATCTGGCTCTTCGGCCAAAGCAGGGGCCAGCTCAGGCAGGCGCTGAGGGTCATCACGTCATCATCGTCGGCCCCGACGGGTTGAATCGGAGGTAACAACTTGTCGCAGCCTGGCAGCACCCGAACCAGTTCAACCCTAAACAAGTTGGGTGGCATCTGGGTACCGTGGAACAAGGGGTTGCCCGGTTGAACGATTTTACCCTTGGCGACATGGACCAACTCATTGTTCACGAAGTGCAGGAGAGTGCACGGAACATCGGCGGCGCCCTGCGAAAACATGTAGGGCGTCAGGGATGCCTAGTCAAAGGCAAGGAGATGAAGTCCTCGACCGAGAGAGGCTTAATTAGTTACCGTGATGATGGCGTCGAGCTCGGCTAATGTCGAGGCACCGCCAACAGCGGGCGTGCAGTTGACGGAGGGGCCGCTTGCTGCAGAGGTGCCGGCCGGCGTACACCCGGGTGCATTAAGCTCCCGTGCCGGCGTCGGAGACACCAATGCCGCCTCCGCCGGAGACACCAATGGCCCCGCCATCGCATTCTGCGAGTTGCTGGCCGTGAAGCTAGGAATCGGGGGCGGCCCTTGTTGGCCGCCCGCAATCCACGCACTCAACCCCTGGATCAAGGTAGGCAGAATGGCGGTGATTGTCGCTCCGAGTTGTTGTTGCACTTGCTCTTGGACAATCTCCGGAATCCGCGCCACCTGTGCCTTGAGTTCTTGAACCTCGCGCGCCTGGCTTTCCGAGCTGGTCTTTTTCTCCTTCCGCACACCAGCGGTATAGTATGACTCCCATTTTGTGGACAAGCCTTTGCCGGCCACACGACCAGCTGACGCCGACTTCTTGAGCTTATCCTTGTTCTTCATTACATTCAACGCCCTATTTAGAGTGGTGTCCCAAGGGTTGCTCTTAGTCGACCCAGCTCTGCTTTCGATCGCTTTGTGGAAGGAATGTGAACCATTTAGAAATTTGGCTTCATTAATTAGAATGCAACCATATGGAGCTAATTACCCCGGGTGGTATTCCTTACGAGAACAACCTCAAGTGCCCTGGTCTTGGATCCGTGGTAAGCTCCTTTGTTTTCGGGTCCTTCTTGTGCGGGCCCGACAAAGTTCCTGGTCTGCTTGTCACCGTATTTATCGAAGAGGCGGTAGGCCTTGCTCGGCACGCTCCGCGTCCTCCTTGTCCCATATAGGCTCCGCCACTCTGTAACCGCGGGACCGAGTGTGTTCCCTAAGTTCAGCTCCGCATTTCTTTCCCCACCGGCTTGATTGGGAGTTTGCGGTGCTCGAGCAATTGATCTTGAAGTCGTTGTAGTCATCTTCGGTGATCGAAGGATTTTTCTCCTTGATCTTCTCATAAATATCACCTTTCTCGATCATTCTCTTCACATTGCTTTTCCAAGTAGACAGGGCCTTGCTCATCTTCGTGAGGGCAGCATTGTCCACTTTATTCCCTTTGAGGCTTGTGTTTTCAAAAGCAGCGGGGAACTTGTATCGTCCGTGCAGCTACATGAAGAGGAGGTTGCGCAAATTCCCTCGGTCAGGATGCCTCAGGTTCTCGGTGTTGATTGAGGCGGTGCTCGGAGAATGCACCCGAGCTGAAGCGAGTACCCTTGACTATTCGTTCGGGCGCGTTGGATTCCGTCGAGTCCACTTGATAACTTCCTCCTTGGCGGTGCGGAGCACGGTCGGGCGCCGATCCTTCCGTTGCCTCTTGGTTGGCTGCCATCGTGCGTGCGCCGCCATCATCGATGGTGGCATCCTCGGCGGCACCATCGGTGGTGGTATCGGTGGGGTCATCCTCGGCGGTACCATCGGTGGTCTCGGGATCGGTGGGAAGGCGGCGTCCTCATACAAGTGAGGTTGTTCCTCCATCTCTGGGACAGCTCCAGAATGCCTTGCCGCCCGAACCCCGGCCTCATCGTTGTGGGCCATGTTTCTCTCTAAATAGAAACAAAGTTTGGTCAAAAGTTGGTTATTGTCAAGGAACAAGATCATGGTCTCATCATTTAGGGTTTGTCGACACGAGGCATCCTAAAATCTAAGCTTTTATCATTGGGGGTTTTTCGACGCCGAGGCACCCTAAAAGCCTAAGCTTTCATCATTTCGGTTTTATCGACACCGAGGCACCCTAAAAGCCATGCATTAGTCACAAATACGCCGGGCACTTGATCCTACTTAATTAACTACTAAGATACCCGGCCCATGCATTAGTCACAAGTACCCCATATGTCCTATTTTAGCAAAGTCATGCTAAAATTCACGGAAAATTTCAGCATGACCTTTGCTGAAAATAGGACATATGGAGTACCCGAATTTGCCGGAACGGAAGTTAATCGACATTCCGGCAAACTCAAGGGCCTCTCGGGGTACCTGCAAAATCATTATCCCAGGTGGACATGGATGCAATGTCACATGTCACATGGATCCCACACCCACAGGAGCTGGTGAAGCTTCATGTGTACTTCACGAAAACCAGCCTGACTAAACAGCTTTATGTAGAAAACAAATCACTCCACCAGCTCACACAGGATCCATCAGAGACATTCAGCCAAGATTTTGACGGATGTCGTTGATTTTTTTTCTATGTTTGCACACAAAGTGGTGCTTCTATTGTAGTTTCCCAGTACAGTTCATGTCCAATCTACCATACATTTGCTGCCAACTTGATCATCCCTCTAAGCAATTACTCAAAATTGATCAAAGTTTATGCATTAGAGAATATCAGTCATTGATATATGGGTCCACATATGTTATGAAACAAACACTAAAACAAATTGCATGCGTGATGCTGCTGATGATGACCAAGCCCAATTATCCAGGTGCTTTGTCCAACTATAAGCACAGTGGAGTGCAGCAAAATAAGTACAAAATTCTTTTGTTAATTCACAACTTTGTACACATACTCTGCATAGACAAAGTGCCTTCTTTTCATATATAATAACATGCATGGTGACGAGGAAACACTGAACCCTACATCAGGAAACAGCCTAGTAATCTATTGGCAAAGCGGTAATCATACAAGAAGGCGGGAAGGAGCAGTAATCTATTGGCAAAGCAGTAATCATATTTTAATCATATTCATATATTTTAATCAAGTCCAGCGGGAGGAATCTCATAAAATTATATTAAAGAGTTGTAAAGACCGGAGACTACATTGAGACTCATTTTGTATATCATAGTTTGAAATGGCCAGGAGGAAATCTGGTGACAAATGTTGAAGAAAATGGCGAAAAGAACAGTTTGCTTTGTGCTCACCACGCAGGGAGGAAGCGACGAGGTCCGGGTGGTGGTGGTGCTCCGGCGACACCTACATTGTACCCATGGGCATTCAGCAATTTTGCATAAGAGAGCATGTCTTAGGCTCAACCACTTGTTCAGGTTTATGAAAAAATTTAACCAATTTAACCAATTTAAGCATATGAATTGCCACCAGGACATGTTATGTATGTACAGTTAACCAATTTTCTTGTCGGTTCGAGAGCTGGTAGCACCACATTGATGTGTTTATGCCAGCTAGAGCAGAACTAGTCGTCCTCACAACAGAACATTTGACTTGGTAAAAGAATCATATTCTTGAGTGAGTGCTGCGTGATTTGTACCTTCAGTTCAGCTTTGTGTGTAGACAAAATTCAGCTCAGTTCAGTTTTTGTGTAGACAAAATTCAGTTCGATTGAGAGTAAAATCCCCGTTTCTGCATCTTAATTGGGCGATAAACTGCATATGTACTACATACTAAAGGTGAATGTTTCTGTCTTTGGAACTATTTTACAGGTTTCTTTTATTGCCCTTGAGTTGAAGAGTTTCAATTCCTGATGTAAATCTATCCATCTGTCTATATCTATGCTTGTACCATTTCATGGTAAAACTCTAAAACTAGAGAAACCCAGGAGAGGCCTCACTTCACTTCTTAAGCATCTACATTAGCCAAAAGGCTCTGAACTGGCTATTAAACAATAACTGAATTTGTTTTGTTGTGCAATATATTTACACCTGAGCCAAACACCCTGATTCTTACTTACCAGTATAAGTATTTGTCTTCAAAAAGGTTGTAGGATTTCCTTTTTGATCTGCAATCTGCATCGCCTAGTAATTACTACTACGTCTCATTTTTGGGGCACTGTATTAAACAAAAAGGTTGTTTTGCAGGTACTAACTGTTCACAACAGAACTAGATTTTAGCCTTTCGCATCATCACCACTACGAATTCCACAACAGCCCCGACTAATTAACCGCATGATCGTGAAAAGGAGAAAAAATCCCCACCCAGTTAAGTCGAGCAGGCGAGCACAAAATCCCCTCGATGAATTTTACCACGATCTACTACTTGGGGCCGCGAATTGCAGGACTGTAGGAGCATGGAATGGATAATAAGGCGCATACCTAGAGGAAGAGACGACCACCGGCGATTCTGCGGTTGAAGAAGAAGAAGCCGATCTGGATGGATGATGACGATCTCCTCCGTGCGCCCGAGGATATTTGGGCTCTGTAATGCGCTCAACGGTGGTGTCGGGCGGCGCTGGCGCAGTGGTGTGGACGGGCGGCGCTGGTGTCGCGGCGTCGGCGGCGAAGCGGCGGTGGTGCGACGGTGGTGTCGGGCGGGCGGCGACATGGTGTGGGCGGGCGGCGCTAGTGTCGGGCGGCGTCGAGGGCGGCGGCGGTGGTGTCGGGCGGCGCCTGGCGACGGTGGGTGGACGGGCGGCGCTGGTGTCGGGCGGCATCGAGGGCGGCGGGCGACGGTGGTGTCGGGCGGCGCTGGCGACGGTGGTGTGGACGGGCGGCGCTGGTGTCGGGCGCGGCGGCGGCGGCGGGCGACGGCAGTGTGGCGGCGGCGCTGGCGACGGTGGTGTGGACGGGCGGCGCTGGTGTCGGGCGGCGCCGAGGGCGGCGGAGCGGCAAGGCGGGAGAGAAGAGGGAAGAGGATCGCGGGAGAGGGCGAGGGAGAGAGAGGGGATCGATATGAAGTAGGGGCGGCACAATACTAATGGCGCACCACCCCCCGGTGCTACCTTAGGGTCCGCGAAATACCGCTGCAGACGAGGAGTGATCGGAAAGTACCACACCACTTTTCGAGGAGCTTTCTTCCTCTTCTTGTATCAGTGACGCCGACATCGGACATATGGTAGACTCAGCGTGCTCGTCCCGATAAATGATGCAATTGTTCATGCACACATGGTATTTCACGTGCGATAAATCGAGAGGACACGATTTTCTTCGCCTCCTCCAAACTGGTCGCGCACTTGTTCCCCTTGGGAAGGCGTTCGTGCGAATGACATGTTCTCGTCGAAGCATCGTCGGTCATTTTGTGTTTTACCTTCATCTCGAGCCATGAGCGTTACTTTCAGGCGGGTATCCTCGGGCCTGCATCCTTCATACAATGGAGTAACCGCGTCTAACTCAAGTTGATCCATCTTGGCTTTCTCTCGGGCGGCAGCTCTGGCGTTATCCGTCTGCTTGAGAAGCAGCTCTTGAATATGAGGGTCCTGCACCCAGCCCATCGATGGTCCCGCGTCGTCTGCTCCGCCGGCTTCATCTTCTTCATGATCATGCCCGTCGTCTGCTCCGGCATCTTCCTCATCATCATGCCCTGCATCTTCTACATGATGACTGTGTACAGCATCACCGTCGTGATCATCTCCCGGGGATTCTTCGTCTTCTCGCCCGCCCGAGCCGCGGTGGTTGTCTTGCTGCCCTTCCTCATTTCTTGCTCGGCCCCCATGGGCGACTTCAGAGTCATCTTCATCACCTTGCCACCGATAGCCATCCATGAAACCACGCAAGAGCAGGTGGTCCCGCACCTGCCCGGAATCCGGGTCCGCAATAAGGCTCTTCAGCTTGCATCTTCGACATGGACATCTTATCTCCGTCTCGTTCTTTTGAAGCATCTCGGCCTTCGCGGACCTCAAAAACCTATTCACGATGCCTTCGGTCATCGTGCGGACCATGGTCGTCATGGGTAGAGCAAAACGATATTTTAGAACCAAACAAAATTTGGCATGACTTTCCTAAAAATAGGACCAAAAAGAATGCTTAATGCCAAAATTCTGCTTGAGCGGAAATGAATCAACATTCCGCAAAATATTGGCAACTATCGCATTTCAAATACGGTACACCTCCAAACACAAACACATATGCAACACCACAAACATATGCAACACCACGAACATACATAGATCTAGCTAGGCCATAAAAAGTGCATGTGCACATTGTTGTAGGAGAACAACATAAATATATACTTCCCCTTACTTACCTATTAAAACAAGGTAATTTAACCACTTAATTTGAATGAATCTATGGTGGAAATGAGGTGAAAAGAGGAGGCACCGAGACAAGGAGGAGGTGGAGAGAATGAAGTGGGAGAAAGTGAGTGTGGGTAGGAGAGGCTGTCCAAAATATCTTGTTGCTGCCCACTTACTAATGGCGCACCAGCACTAAATGCGCCATTAGTAATCCAGGTTACTAATGGCGCACCTTCCGGGCGGTGCGTCATTAGTAGTTTTAAAAAAAAATACTAATGGCGCACTGATTCATGATGCGCCATTACTAGTTTAAACTAGTAATGGCGCACGGTTGATCAGTGAGCCATTAGTAGTATTGCAAAAAAAGGAATAAAAATATAATAAAAAACAACATTAGTGGCGCACTTTCGGACGGGTGCGCCATTAGTAGTTACAACTACTAATGGCGCACTTTATCTGGATGCGCCATTAGTATGTTTGGACAGACGCACTAGTTCAAAAAAAAATTCATACTAATGGCGCACCCTTTTCCTGGTGCGCCATTAGTAGTTTCAACTCTAATGGCGTATCAGCAGGTGGTTTGCCATTAGTATATACTAATGGCGCACCAACTGTCTGGTGCGCCATTAGTGTTAATCCCATCTATAGCCCTTTTTCTAGTAGTGCCCTGTCCTTTTTTTCATATATATGATGATATATATGCTTGTTTTTTTTCATATATATGCTTGTTTTTTTCATATATATGATGATATATATGCTTGTTATCATACTTGTTTTTGTTCATATATATGATGATTTTTTTATAGAATATGATGTTTTTTTTGTTCATAGATGATCATATATATGATGTATGCATGGATGTGGATGAAATATGATGTTTTTTGTTCATAGAATATGATGTTTTTTTATTCATAGATTTTTTTTGTTCATGAGAGAGGCGGGGACGTCGAGGAAGTTGTACTATTTAGGGTTAGGGTCATCGAGGAAGAAGGAAAATAAGGAAAAAAAGAAAAGAGGAAGAAGGAAGGAGGAGAAGAAGAAGGAGAATAAGAGGAGAAACAATAAGAAGAGGAAGAAGAAAAAAAAAGGAGAATAAGAAGGAATAGAGGAGAAGAAGAAAAAATACAAATTTTCTATTTTTTCTTCTTCTCCTCTATTCCTTCTTCTTCTCCTCTATTCCTTCTTCTTCTCCTATTTTTTTCTTCTATTTTTTCTTCTTCTTCTCCTCTTTTTTTTCTTCTTCTCCTCTTGTTTTAGATGTATTTTTTCAGAATTTTCTATCATGCATAGACCAATTTTAGACCACGGGAGCACCCCCCCTATCGTTGCAAAAGTTGCTAAGTGATATTAAGAAGGAAGAAGAAGTAATAGAAGGTGAGGAAAAAGGAAAATAAGAAGAGGAAGAAAGGACAAGAAGAGGAGAGGAAGAAGAGGAGAAATAAATAAGAAGAGGAAAAAAGAAGAAAAAGAAGATGAGAAGTAGAAAGGAATAGAGGAGAAGAAGAAAAAATAGATAATATTCTATTTTTTTCTTCTTCTCCTCTTTTTTTTCTTCTTTTTTTCTTCGATCTTATCCTCTATTCCTTTCTTATTCTCCTCTTTTTTCTTCTTCGTCTTTTTTTTTACCGGGTATGTCGTTGTCGATATACCCCCTCCCCGATAACTTCAACATGAGAGGGGGCGGGTCGATATACACCCTCGCCGGTAACTTCAACATGAGGGGGGTCGATATACCCCCTCCCCGATAACTTCGACATGAGGGGGGAGGGGGTCAACGAGGGTTCGAGGGGGCGAGGGTCGGGAACTAGCTAGGGTAGAGGGTCGAGGGTCGCCGAGGGTTCGAGGGTCGTCGAGGGGCCGAGGGGCCGAGGGTCGAGGGTCGCCGAGGGTTCGAGGGTCGTCGAGGGGCCGAGGGTCGAGGGGTCGGGGGTCGAGGGGTCGAGGGTCAAGGGTTCTTGGGTCGTCGAGGGGCCGAGGGTTCGAGGGTCGTCGAGGGGCCGAGGGGCCGAGGGTCGAGGGGTCGGGGGTCGAGGGTTCGAGGGTCGTCGAGGGGCCGAGGGGACGAGAGGTTGCCTAGCTAGTGTCAAGGTATTGAAGAAATCCATGGCTTTTGCATATGAACCCTTGAAGCGTTGCCGAGGCCACCCAAATACCAAGTTAAAAGAGTGTTGTCGTTGAGGCCACCCCGAACCCTTGAAGCATTGCCGAGGCCACCCCAAACCTAGAGAAGCGTCGAGTCCACTAATATGATTCCTTGTTGTGATTAGGTAGCTAGGTCTACGTTTGCCACTAATAGATCCAGCTCCTGTCATGTTTGTATAATAATTTCCATGTTGTAATATTTGCAGAAACAATGGAGCATGGACGAGACGAGGCAGCAGAAGAGGTGTTGGGGGACATAATCTTAGCCGGAGGTGGTGTCTTGTCGTATCTTAACGATAATGATGGTCTGGAAGGACAGGGTGAAAAGCAGGCTACGGTGACCAAACAATGGAGGACGAAAGACATGATTATGATGGCTCCGTTGACCGAATGTCGGTGCAAGAAGGAGACCGTGATGATGGCTCGGTGACCGAACAGAGTTCGGCCAGGTATATATATTAAATAAGCATGTGTTGACTAGCTAATTGATGAATTCATCGTTTTGGTATGTACACATATATATTAACTCTCGTCTTTCTTCTTTTTTCTAGCCCTTCGGGTCGAGCACAACTTCGGTAAAGAAACGAGGCCCTAAGAAAAAGTTGCGCTCAGATGAAAGGTTTGAGATCACAGCAATCGCACGCGATGGCCCACCAATTGAACCCATCCAAATCAAGGAAGCATTTTCTGCTCGGTGCGGGGCTCTTGTTAGGGACAAGATCCCGATCAGCATCCACCAATGGTTTAAGCCTAAAAAGGAAGACCCTGAGGTGTCTTATGTCAACGATATGCAGAAAGATGATCTTTGGACCGCGCTGAAGGCAAATTTCACTCTACTACCAGAGGAGGATCCGGAGAAGCCAGTTAAAGAGCAATTGATCAAGTCTCATGCTCTTAAGAAGATGGCAGAACTATTCAGGAGGTGGAAGAATGAGCTGAAAACATCGTTTGTCGACCAAGATAAGACACCATAATTCACCGGCCGGTATGAGAAGATCAGAGATCACTGGCCCGCATTTGTGGCCCACAAGACATCGAACAAGAATAAGAATATGTCAGACAGAAACAAGATAAATATTGCGAAGAAGAAGCATCACCATGGCACGGGGTCAGGTGGCTACCTCAAAGCCCGGCCGTTCTGGGCCAAGGTTAAGAATGACCAGCTTGATAAAGGGGTCGAACCAGAGATATTGAATTGGCTAGACCGTTGCCAGACTTGGTTCTTCGGGGTTGGCAGAACCTTGACCCCTGTATCATAGAAGTGCGTTTTGACGAAGGAGCAACAGAGAATACCCATCACGAAGCTTCAGGAATATATCGCAGCAGCGCAGCAAGGGACGTTCATTCCAGACAGAGAGAACGACGAGCTCACAATGGCACTCGGGAATCCTGAGCACCCTGGACGGACACGAGGCACGCCAGGCTCCGTTCCGTGGAAGGCTGGGTTTCCGGACGCAGGCGGTTACAAATGCAAGGAGAGGAGGAAGAAAGTGGAGCAGACCCATGATACGTCTCCAACGTATCTATAATTTATGAAGTATTCATGCTATTATATTATCTATTTTGGATGTTTACGGGCTTTACTAAACACTTTTATATTATTTTTGGGACTAACCTATTAACCGGAGGCCCAGCCCAAATTGTTGTTTTCTTGCCTATTTCAGTGTTTCGAAGAAAAGGAATATCAAATAGAGTCCAAACGGAAGGAAACCTTCGGGAGAGTTATTTTTGGAACGGAAGCAATCCAGGAGACTTGGAGTAGACGTCAGGGAAGCTTCGAGGAAGCCACGAGGCAGGGAGGCGCGCCCTACCCCCTAGGCGCGCACCCCACCCTCGTGGGCTCCTTGTGGCTCCCCTGAATGACTTCTTTCGCCTATGTATGTCCATATACCCTAAAAACATCAAGGAACACAATAGATCGGGAGTTCCACCACCGCAAGCCTCTGTAGCCACCGAAAACCAATCTAGACCCGTTCCGGCACACTGCCGGAGGGGGTAACCCTCACCGGTGGCCATCTTCATCATCCTGGTGCTCTCCATGACGAGGAGGGAGTAGTTCACCCTCGGGGCTAAGGGTATGTACTAGTTGTCGGTGTCAAAACCGGCGGATCTCGGGTAGGGGGTCCCGATCTGTGCGTCAAGGCTGATGGTAACAGGAAGCAAGGGACAAAGATGTTTACCCAGGTTCGGGCCCTCTCGATGGAGGTAAAACCGTACTTCCTGCTTGATTAATATTGATGGTATGGGTAGTACAAGAGTAGATCTACCACAAGATCGTAGAGGCTAAACCCTAAGAGCTACCAAGAGTATGATTGTAATTGTGATCGGCCTTCTATGGACCAACCTCTCCGGTTTATATAGACACCGGAGAGGGCTAGGGTTTACATGGAGTCAGTTACAAGGAAGGAAATATAATATCCGGATCGCCAAGCTTGCCTTCCACGCCAAGGAAAGTCCCCTCCGGATACGGGCCGAAGTCTTGATTCTTGTATCTTCGCACTTCAATAGTTCGGACGTTGTACACAGTCTGGCTGTCCGGATACCCCCTAATCCAGGACTCCCTCGGTAGCCCCTGAACCAGGCTTCAATCACGATGAGTCCGGCAAGCAGTATTGTCTTCGGCATTGCAAGGCGGGTTCCTTCTTCGAATACTCCAAAGTACCTGTTACGACGAATAGTGTCCGGCCTCCAATCAATGTTGTGCTCCTCGGCTTCAGTGCTTCAGTAATGACCATCTCCACGTGTCGAGCGAATGCGAGGAGTCGAGGCATTTTTGCATCTGCCACCTCGATCCTCCGGCTAACCGCTCATTTGAAGGGACGGGATTCTCGATCCATACCCCACTCTCCTCCTGGGCTAGCATCCAACAGGCGCTCCGCAAAAGCCATTCCAGCATGGCCGGCCGTCGCAGCTTTTTCGCCGCCCTTCTCGCTCCAAGTCGGGGATTGGGGAGAGTGCTCAGTTCCTCATAGCCGTTTGATAGAGTTACAAACCCAAGGGTTTCTCCCACCGGCGTTCATGGTCCCCGTCAGGGCTGGAATAGCCACTTATGACAGAGGGGAACAAGCAGAGGGATCTCCTGATCCATCTCCAGAGGAGCGTGTATGCCTCATCCCGCATCTGTTGAGGGGCGCCGGATTTCCTATCCACCCGTTTCTTCGCGGGCTCATTGAGTTCTATGGCCTCCAGTTACACAATTTTACACCTGCCTCTATTCTGTACATAGCGGGGTATGTTGCCCTTTGCGAGCTGTTTTTAGGCTGCGAACCACACTTCGGATTATGGAGGAAGCTGTTCTGCCTCGTCCCCCGCACCCAGGGGGAGTCCCTATGTCAAGTGGGTGGGGCCAAAGTATGGCGCATTGCCGAGACTGGATACTTATCCGGCACTCCTGAGAAGGCACCAGAAAACTGGCCTTCAGAGTGGTTCTATATAGACGACGTTCCCCTTCCGGATCTAGTCCGGACAGGTCTCCCCAAGTTCTGCATCGCCCCGCCGAGGGCACGCCTAAGATGGCGCCCCCGGGGCCCTCAAGAAGAGGACACAAGGGAAATACTCCTCCTGATGAACAGGATAAAGTTACTTGCCAAATCCGGACTGACGATAGTTGAGGTTATGGCGATATGCATATGGCGAGGCCTGCAACCGCTCCAATATCGGGGGAAGCCCATGTGGCATTTCAACGGGGAAGACGACGCCACCCGCTGCGGCCGTAAGGGTCCTGACTCCGCTGCCGCTTTGGCAAGGATATTGTCCGATTTGTACAAAGGGGAAGAGGAGGAATTCCTTCGCATCAAAATGCGGGACGGATTCCCCATGTACAACCCCCCAGCATGGGTAAGTTGCCATTCTTTTCCCTGCTTTACTTACTCTAGCGTTCTTCTGCTAAGATTACTTGCATCAATGCTTCTGAGCAGGAACTGAGGAGGGCCGTAGAAGGAATCTTCAGCCCCTCCCCGCAACTAGAGGACCCTGGAAGGGCCCTAGATCCGAGACTTAAAGTGGATCCGGATATCACTGTGGAGCTTGCCAACGGGGTATTCTATCAAGCGAGCTGGGATGGCGCCCTAGTGGCCATTATGGCCGACTACCCTGGACTGCTCCCCGCGTCGCGTGTAAGCCGAACTAAAAAACCCTATCCTTCGAAGAGGACTCCTCCCAGGTATTATAATTTACCCATGAGGCATCATTCTATTTGCAGAAACGACGGCCGGAGCGAGGGGCCGAGCCCCTAGGGACTCGTCAACAACGGGCGTCCGGATCGGGCAGGCTCAAGAGGAAGGTGATGAGGGTTGACACACCACTACAGAGGTAAAGGAGTAATCTATCCTGTAATTATAGAATTTAAAATGTGACAGCGCCCTTTGTGTCTGGCAGGAAGAGGAATAACCGGACTATATTCAGAGACCCCACCAATCACGCCTCCACCAGCCGGGTTCCAGAACCGGCTTCGGGGGCGGAGGCGGACACAGGGCCAGCACCGCATAGTTCCCCGACGGAGGATGCGGATATGTGTTCGGCCACGAACTCCAAAGTTGAGAGCACCATGAATCACCGGCGCCGGAGGGCCGTGCTCCGGAACAACATTGTCGGTGTACTAGAATAGGGGTACCCTAGTACCCGAACTCGCACTGACAACAGCAGCGCCGACGGCCGGGCCGACTGATGGCCGCCAAGATCCTCAAAGAGCCTCCTTTGGAGCCATTCAAGAAGAAAGTAGTCAAGACCCGGCAAGAGGAGCTTGCGGAAGGCCACTCAGGCGCAAAGGAATAAGGCCCGGCAAGAGGAGCTTGCGGGAAGGCTTGGCGGGCGCTGAACCCCAAAGCGCGACAAGGTTCCCGCCGGCAGGCGCGCTGTCGGGCGGGCGACCCTCTTCATCTCCGCTCCAGCTCACCCGCCAACGCGTGTCACCACGGGCTCCCCAGTGCACGCGTGTCGACGGGCTGTGCAGCCAGCGGGAGTAGCGACAGACGGCGCTGACAAGCCACCATCATGGCGGACGGAGGCGCACTTAACGGTCCCCGTATAATCGTTGGGCGATCGAGACAGGCATTGATGATCCTTATCCCTTGTCCGTGAGTTAGGTATAGGTTCGTGACACCTGACAAAGCGTGTACCAACCTAGGTTTTTACCATTGTAACCTTGTCTACTTGCCATATGTGGTAACCCCTTGTTCCTATAAAAGGAGGGCCGAGGGCAACGTAGAGGGGGTTCGGCTCAGCTGGGTTTCTAGTCCAGCTCCAGCTTAGTTCATCACACCCAGGCTAGGTCTTGTAGCCAGCATTGCTCCCTAGCAAGAACACGAGAGAATCCATAAAAGCAGCAGTAGGAGTATTATCTCTCCGGAGAGCTCCAAGCTGGGTAAACCCCCCTTGTGTGCATCGCCTCGACCCGCTCTTTGCGCAATCTCCGCCCCCCTCCGAACCACAAAGGGACCCAGGTCCCGTAGGTGCTCGTGGGGCATGATCAGTTCTTCCCCCGACATCTTTGGCGCGCCAGGTAGGGGCGCGTCGAGGCTGTGTGAACCCGGTCCGGCGGTCGCACTAGCAACTCCATCGACGTCTTCGTCGACATGGCACCGAAGAAGAAGCCCTCGGCAGCAGCTAAGCCGTCCGCGTCGAACCCACCACCACCGGAGCCGTCAGGTAGTGGGGGAAACGCTGGCAGAGGGGCCGGCGTCGTCGAAAGAGCCCACGATGCCGCCAGGTCCAAAGATAACGCGGCGCGGGCGTCGGCGTCTGAATCTGCACCGCGTCCGTCACAGGAGGCGCGGGACAGACAGCGTCATGATACCCGTGGCACCATACGCTCATTGATCAAGGCTGCTGGAGGATCCCGAGGCCTCGAGACCCACATGCACCCCAAAGATGCCGGTGCGAGTGGGGTACGATCGCTGAGGCGGATGCTCCTCCTCTAACTTGGTTGGGAGTCCGAGCACATCCGTTCTTTGCTTCAGACGCCGCTGCCGCCAACCACACCAGCGGAAGCCTTGGCGAGCTCGCCATTACCTGGATTACCCTCCGACGGCCGATAAGGTCGACGAGTGGAGGGCCACGATTCAGAGTCTCATCGGCTTCGCCAACGGCGACGTCCCGCGGCAACCGAGCACTTCGCAACCGCGGCGGGGCGACAAGGCGCGAGCCGACGGCGACGAGACTTGCGGGGGTTCACCCACAGTACACTCCCCTTCCCGAAGGCCAAGATCGCCGAATCGCCGGATCCACCTCGACAGCGACTCCACCGCGTCGTCGGATCCGCGAGCTCGTCACGACCAGCGTCAAGTTCTTCGAGAACGGCAAGAAGAGGACGCTCGGACCCGTATCGAGCGCCGAAGAGAAGCGCACCGTCAATCTGACCAACGCGCCGGGCCCACTGTCGATATGCATGCGCCTGGGGAACCAGCGACTTGTCAGACGCGGTGGGTTGCCCCGCTCACTCGTGAGCTGCGGCAAGTCCAATGGTCCGACAAGAAAAACTTCAAACCAGATGTGCCGAGAAGTACGACGGCAGGACACACCCATCGGAGTTCCTCAAGATCTACACCATCGCGGTGCAAGCTGCGGGGACGAGACGACAAGATCCTCGCCAACTACTTCCCCTTGGTGCTCAAGCCAAACGTCAGATCTTGGCTCATGCACTTGCCGGATGGCTCTATTTCTTCTTGGGCAGATTTGTGCCATCTGTTTGTTGGCGCCTTCACAGGCGGCCACAAGCCTCATGGCCAAGAGAGTGATCTCCACCTGCTTGCCACGAAGGAGGGGGAGTCTCTGCACAAATTTATCCAGAGATTCAGCCGAGTGAACTACAACATCCCAGACGTCCACCCTGTTGCGGTAATTAGTGCATTTCATCAGAATGTACGAAACCGCAGGATGAGGGAAGAGATGGCGATGTGCAAAGTGAAAGACGTCAGTGAGCTCTACGCCCTGGCCGACAAGTGTGCACGCGCTGAAGAGGGGAGAAGGCTCCCAAGAGAGAGTGTGGGAGCAGAGTCTGACAGTGAAGGGACCGCCCCGGCAAGAAATAGCCGGCGGCGGAACAACAGGAGGAAGAATAACCAAGAAGTACTAGTTGTCGAGCAGTCCGGCAAGGATGGTGCCAACAAAGCCAAGGCCGGGGCTCCGGCAAGGAGGTTACCGCCGACGCCGACCGCCAAGCCGTGGGCGGCCGACAAGCTCGGCAGCTCCAACAAGCAGATCTTGTAAAATCCACCGCACCAAGGGCCACGATCTCCAGAGCTGCAAGAAAGTCGAGCAGCTTGTTGAGCTACAGAAAGCTGAATACGAGCGGCGAGACAAGGAGAAAGCCCAAGAAGGTGCAGGTGCAGTAAGTAAAAAGAGACCCGGTCGGGGAGAACGCCGCGGCAAGGCCAAGCAGCGGCAAGGAGACAGACCTCCCCGTGGCCGCGACAAGGAAGAAGATGAAGATGAAGATGACGAGGACTATGAAGATGATGAAGCTGATGAGCAGGAGTTTCAAAAGGCAACAGAGGTCCTTTGCGTCGACGGTGGTGCGTCTCTGCATACCTCACACCGCCAACTCAAGCAATGGATGCGTGAGGTCAATGCAGCAGAACCATCCATAGAGTCACGCAAACCTCTGAAGTGGTCCAGCACGCCCATCATCTTTGACATTGAGGATCACCCTGATCGCATCACTGCGGTCGGGTGCTTGCCGATGTTGGTCTCACCAACCATCCGCAACCTCAAGGTCACAAAGATGCTGGTTGACGGCGGGGCCGGCCTGAATTTGATATCTTCTGCAGTACTCCAGAGACTTCAAATCCCCGACAGCGAGCTCGAAGAAACTGGTACTTTCCAAGGAATCAACCCAGGAAGGAGCAAGCCCAAGGGGAAGATCACGTTGCCGGTAACATTCGGCAGTGAGCTCAACTTCAGAACTGAGAGGGTCACGTTCGACGTCGCCGATTTCCCATTGCCCTACAATGGTTTACTTGGCCGTCCAGCACTCGCCAAGTTCATGGCCGCCTCTCATTATGCTTACAACCTACTCAAGATACCCGGCCCGATAAGTGTCATTTCTGTCCATGGCGACAAGAAAGATGCACTTATCTGCGCCGACAAGATTTACCGGGATGCAGCAGTCGCGACAGATAGCAAACCACTTACCGCTGAAGCTCCCGGGGCGAAGAAGAAGACCACTAGGTCCGGCAAGACCACTGTTGCCCACTCCGGCAAGTGCACCTCTTCGGAGTGCTGCGCTACCGTCGAGGACGCACCATCGAGCTCCACCGGCAAGTGCAACAAGACGATGGCAGCTCCGCCAAAGACCAAGAAAGTGCCCGCCAAGGAGGACGGCACTGGTGGTACCTTCACCATCAGCGCCGCGCTTGATCCTAAATAGGAAGGCGAGCTCATTGCTTTCCTGCGGGCGAATGTTGATGTGTTTGCATGGCAACCATCTGATATCCCCGTGTTCCTGTGAAAGTAATTGAGCACCACCTAGCTGTCTGTCCCCACGCGAGGCCCGGCCAAGCAAAGAGTTAGGAAACAGCAAAGGAGCGCCAAGAGTTCATAGCGTAAGAAATCAAGAAATTGGAAGCAGCGGGGCTTGTCGAGGAGTCCTCCACCCCACGTGGTTGCCCAATCCGTAGTGGTACACAAGGCTAATGGGAGATGGAGACTTTGTATTGACTTCGAGATGTTAATAAAGCTTGTCCTAAGGACCCATTTCCCTTGCCGCAGATCGACCAGATTGTTGACTCCACGGCTGGATGCGATCCGCTTTCATTTCTTGATGCATATTCAGGATATCATCGATCTTCATGGCAGAAGAGGATGAAGAGAAAACCGCATTCATTACACCATGTGGCACGCGATCGCTTATACGGATGCCTTTCGGTTTGAAGAATGCTGGTTCAACCTTTGCGAGGGTAGTCCATGATGCCTTCGACCACGATATACGTAAATGAAGTTTCACATGGATGACATAGTGGTCAAGAGCAAGGACAGAGCGACTCGATTCAGACTTGATGAGACGCTTGCAAACCTCGCGCAAGATCAACCTCAAGCTCAACCCCGAGAAGTGCGTGTTTGGAGTCCTTCCGCAAGCTTCTCGGTTCTTTGTATCTCAGCGGGAACTGAAGCCAATCCCGACAAGATCAAGGCCATTGAGCAGATCGAAGCACCAAAGCGCCCAAGGCCGCCAGAGGCTTGCCGGTTGCGTGGCTGCTCAAGAGGTTCATCTCTAAGTCTGTTGGCATACCGCCTTTTTCAAGATTTTGAAAAGGCAGGTCCAATGAAATGGACTCGGCGGAGGCTGCGCTGCAGGACTTAAAGAGATACATGTCCTCCACTCCAATACTTGTCGCACCTAAACCGCAAGAGAAGTTGTTGCTGTATATAGCAGCGACCAATCAAGTGGTTAGTGCTGCGTTAGTAGCGGAGAGGGAGGCGGATGATGAGCCGCAACCGAGGCAAAAGCGCCCAGCGACAAGCGGGGCTTCGCCGTCAAGCTCCGTCCCGACAACGACGGATCAGCAAGGGTTGCGACAAGATACGTAAGAAGATGGTGCAACGCCCAGTCTACTTTTGTCGGGCCCTTCTACAGGGGCTAGATCGAGGTACTCGTGCGAAGCTGCTTTTCGCCTGCTCATGGCCTCCTAGAAAGCTACGCCATTACTTCCAAGCACATGAGATAACAGTTGTCACCGCTTCGCTAAAGAGGATTTTGCAAAATCCGAAGCAACAGCAGGATTGTTGAGTGGGCACTGAACTGTCAAGCTTTGGTCTCAAGTTCAAAGCACTTCAACTATCGCAGCAGGGCATTGGCAGAATTCATAGCGAGTGGACGCCAACGCAGGATGAAGAGATCCCCGAGACGAGAATCCCCGTCAAGGAGGCAAATAAAGAATGGCTGATGTATTTTGACGGTGCCTTCTCGCTGCAAGGCGCCGGTGCCGGCGGTTGCTTATCGCACTCCACCGGGAGCACCTCAAATACATAGTCCAAATGCACTTTCCCAAGGAACAAGCAACAAATAATACTGCTGAGTACAAGGCTTGCTTGCCGGTCTCAGGATTGCGGTGGACCTTGGGATCAAGAAGCTCATTATAAAGGGAGACTCGCAACTCGTCATCCGCCAAGTAAATAAAGACTACCAGAGTCTGTTGATGGAAGCATACGTCGATGAAGTGAGGAAGCTGGAAGAGCACTTTGAAGGTTCGCAAATGGAACACGCCCAAGAGCACGTAATGATATAGCTGATGGCCTCCAAATGTGCCGCACTTAAGTTGCCTCGTGGAACCAGGGATTTTGTGCTCAAGCTGGCTCAGCCAACCGTGACACCATCAACAGACCGCCAAGAAGAGAAAATTGGTTTCCGCGACTACTTTCCGGCAGAGCTTCCGAGGGCCGCCAAGAAGGTCCCCAAAACGAACACAATATCACCGAGGAGCAGTCTGCCCGACAAACCACGCAGTTTGTATCGTTGAAGCAAACGCTCCCGACAAGCTTTAGCTCCGCAGCTTGGCGGGGATCATCGAGCTCCGGCGGACCCGCAGGTCCTGCCGAGAAGCTGATGGTCCCGCAGTGATAGATGAGCCTTTAGCCCTTGTTGTTGAGCCACGTGCTCCAACATGGGCA
The DNA here is from genome assembly GCA_021605205.1 of Aegilops longissima. Taxonomy (NCBI): domain Eukaryota; kingdom Viridiplantae; phylum Streptophyta; class Magnoliopsida; order Poales; family Poaceae; genus Aegilops; species Aegilops longissima. The sequence goes on from CM038682.1 coordinate 122,351,309, forward strand.
CAAGAGATCGCCCATTTCCTTCATACAGGAGAACTTCCTCAAGAGAAAGAAGAAGCGGAAAAAGTAGCCCGGCGGTCAAGTATGTACCAGTTTGTTGATAACATCCTGCATGTAAGAAGACTCAACGGAGTGAAATTGAAGTGTATTTGCGGGAAGATGGACAAGCTGTTGGCAGAGATACACGGAGGCATATGTGGTCACCACATTGGCGAAGAGCACTTGCCAAGCAAAGCTTCCGCAAGGTTTCTTCCGCCGAAGCCTCCAGATGCAACGCACAAGTAACCAAGTGTGAAGCATGCCGTTCCATTCAAGACAGATACACCAGCCAGCTCAAGCTCTCTAGACGATCCCTTTATCCTGCCCTTCTCGGTCTGGGGTTTCGACATCCTCGGCCCTTCCCCGAGCTGTCGGGGCTTTGAATACTTGTACGCTGTAATCGACAAGTTCACAAAGTGGCCGGAAGTGGAACCAGTGAGGAAGGTGACAGACAGTCAGCCGCCAAGTTCTTCAGGTCAATTGTTTGCCGCTTTTGGGATTCCTAACCGGATCATCACCGACAACGCACATAGTTCACGAAGTCGCACCTTCATGCAGTATGCCCAAGATCTTGGCGCCAAGATCTGCTTTGCTTCGCTGCTCATCCGAGAAGCAACGGTCAAAGAGAGAGCAAATGCTGAAGTGCTGCGAGGACTCAAGACCGTAACTTTCGGCTGTGCTGCACAAGTGCGGAAGGAACTGGATCGAGGAGCTGCCAAAGGTTCTTGGTCGATCAGACGACGCCAAATCGAGCCATCGCCGTACACCCTTTGCTCTAGTCTACGGAGCAGAGGTAGTTCTCCCCACGGAACTCAGATACGGGTCACCTCGAGTGCTCGCTTATGATGAGCTTGAGCAAGAGCAGCTGCGACAAGATGACGCGCTGCTCCTTGAGGAAGATCGCCTTCGAGCTGTTGTACGAGCCGCCGTTACAAAGCAAGCTTTGCGCCGCTACCATAGCCGCAGTTAATGCCGAAGCTTCGAGGAAGGCGATTTTGTTCTTCGCGCATTCAATCCGCCAAGAATTCCAACAAGTTGACGCCAAGTGGGAAGGTCCTTATCGGGTAAAACGAAAGTCACTAGGCCCGCGCAGTCTGCCTTGAGACCAAGACGGCTTTCCGTGAGCAATTCCTGGAACATAGAGCATCTTCGCAAGTTTTATTTGATGAGGCGCGGCTGTTCAACCTGCTCGGCAACCACCCTTTGTACAAGTCTTGCCGCTGTTGCATGTAATCCTTTGTACAAAGCCGGCGCAGACCCGATGCATCAAGAAAAGCCTATGGTTGCGCACATTTTTGTTAATACATGCCTTCATAATCAAATATGCATGTGTTTACTAACATCTTGTGCAGCACCCGCACCCGGTAAGTTTATAATGAGCCATTAGGCTCCACAACTTTTTTTTTTCTTCTTTCTTCTCAAACAAGAAGAAGGTTCATCCACCCACAAGTTAAGCGGGGAGAGAAGGAGATAGTGGTGTTGGCGACAAGCGCCGCCGAGCAACTGCGCTTGCCGGAAGATGGACAATAGAAAAGCTAAGTTGCTAAGTTTGCGACCAGTTTTAAATTTTCGTTATCTTCCTCGAACGGTAGTACTTTGTATGGAAAACCTGTGCGCGGAGGAACCAAATCGTGACTGGTCGCTACTTACTTTGTTTCGAGTCCGCCAACAACTTAAGTGAGCTGCGGTTAGTCCGCGACGAGGTTGCTTGTCGGTAGCGACCCCGCCAAAGAAGCTCAAGTTCCGCACTCGGGCCAGCAGCAAGGGTGCCTGACCGCAAGTTCCCCGAAAGCGAGGGTATAAACATACAAGGGAAGAAATCGAGTAAAGGAAATAACACTGCATTCGATTGCCTAAGATAGTGTATATTACATAATAACTTGTCGCAGATCTAATAGGTTTTTCTCATAAAACATGATCTACAGCGACAAGAGAAAGACTTGGCGGCCTAGTCCACGCGGGCCGCCTCGAGTTTTTGACTCCGCCACCCTGTCCGCAATGGGTGCGATAAGGGTCTTGAGCGCTTCAACATCGGGCGGATGAAGGCAGGGACTTGAGGGCCTTGGAGAAGTCGACGCTTTGGTTGCGGAAGGCCACCTTCATCAACACCTTCTAGAGAGCCTCGGCACAAACTTGGCGTGATTCCTCCGCCGCTTGCTTCGAACTCGTCCGGAGCCGCGGATACCCGCCAACACGCCTTTGAAGAATAGGCTGAGCTTGACGCTGGGTTAGAGGTTCTCGCCGGTGGAATATCCAAGATCTGTCATCCCCAACTCTATCAGCTCATTGTGGATGCCGGCGGCGGTGTCCACAAGACCTTCTGTCAAAGGCATTATACTGTCTCGAAGATTATTCAGGCGGTCACGGATTCGACAGAACTCCTCGGTGGCCTTGATTTTCTCCAGCAGGCCCGTCTCCCGCTCCTGGCGCTGCTCAACGCCTCCGCCAAGGTGGTCAATTTAGCTCCAGATCCGCTTGACGCCCTTGGCGGCATCGATCTCCTTGATCTTTTCAATAGCGACCACGCAGCTCGCCGAGGTGTGCGTCCTTCTCCACGCTCGCGCTTCAACCCGGCGATCTCTCGGCGCTCTTCTCGGAGGGTGGACCCAGCTGAGCCACCCCTGCGTCTCCAGTTCCCCTTTGGGCCTCGGCAGCCGCTGCAGCATCTTTGCCTCCGGCGGCCCCCAATCGTTTGCTCGCCCATGGGAAGATCTTCCTCAAAGCTATCGAGGTTGATCTTCCGCTGCGCCAGCTCACCTTCTAGCGGAGAGCTTCACCGGCAAGCCTCTGCTGCTCCTCAACC